>ML660197.1:42637101-42696559 GCA_007570785.1 Antilocapra americana | reverse complement strand
CCGGAGGGGAAGCATATGTAAACCCATGGTGATATCATGACAATGTATGGCAAAAACAATAATAAAAAAAAAAAGAAAACATTTTGAAAGATTTGCTAATATAGAATATGCTAGAACAGTAGTATATGTTATAGTGAAAGTGAAAGTGAAGTCGCTCAGTCATGTCAGACTCTTAGTGGACTGCAGCCTACCAGGCACCTCCATCCATGGGATTTTCCAGGCAAGAGTACTGGAGTGGGTTGCCATTGCCTTCTCCAAATTTGTATGACTGGAAGAAAATCAGTCCATTTGCTCTGCAATTTTTTTTTTTTTTTTTGGTTTTGAAGAGAAGTAGGTTTTGAAAACATTCTGCTGGTATTTACAGTCAAGAAATTATTTCAGTATACTATTGGCCTAACATAAGAGCAGACTGTATTGCTTATGCAAAGGTATTAAACAGCTAAAATATTTAAAATGTACCTAGATTTGACTGTACATTGACTTCCTTCATAGATTAAATTGATTCCCTAATTAACAGTGCTGCTGCTGCTAAGTTGTGACAGTCGTGTCCAACTCAATGCAATCCCATAGACGGCAGCCCACCAGGCTTCTCCATCCCTAGGATTCTCCAGGCAAGAATATTATATATTTTTAGTATAGAATGTCTAGAATACGCTTCTTTACTTACAAATGAAACTGGTCTTTTTTTTTTTTTTTGTGGTACCCTTGTCAGGTTTTTTATACATGACTGCACTGATTTTTTCAATTAAGATACTTAAAATTTTTGCAGTATTTAAACAGTATAAAAATATAAAATTTGTTTTATATTAAAATTACTAGAATTGTGATTGTTACATTGTATTTAATAGGAATTTTTTATAACTACATGTTATATTTTCTATAATTATTCTGTCTGTTCTGTCCTTAGGATGGACTTGTTGGATCTCCTTGCAGTCCAAGGGACTCTCAAGAGTCTTCTCCAACACTACAGTTTAAAAGCATCAATTCTCCAGTGCTCAGCCTTTTTCACTGTCCAACTCTCACATCCATACATGAGTACTGGAAAAACCATAGCCTTGATTAGACGGACCTTTGTTGGCAAGATAATGTCTCTGCTTTTCAATATGCTACCCAGGTTGTCCATAACTTTCCTTCCAAAGAGTAAGCGTCTTTTGATTTCCTGGCTGCAATCACCATCTACAGTTATTTTGGAGCCCAAAAAATAGAGTCTGACACTGTTTCCCCATCTATTTCCCATGATGTGATGGGACCAGATGCCATGATCTTAGTTTTCTTAATGTTGAGCCTTAAGCCAACTTTTACACTCTCCTCTTTCACTTTCATCAAGAGGCTTTTTAGGTCCTCTTCACTTTCTGCCATAAGGGTGGCATTGTCTGCATATCTGAGTTTATTGATATTTCTCCCAGCAATGTTGTTTCTAGCTTGTGCTTCTTCCAGCCCAGCATTTCTCATGATGTACTCTGCATATAAGTTAAATAAGCAGCGTGACAACATACAGCCTTGATGTACTCCTTTTCCTATTTGGAACCAGTCTGTTGTTCCTTGTTCAGTTTTATAATTATTATGTTATTTCAAAATCTGCTTTCTTTAAATAAGTTTTGGAAATTTCTGTTAATAAAATGTCAAGCTCTATGGCTGTGTGCCTGTTCCCAGTTGTGTCTGACTCTTTGCAACCCCATGAACTGTAGCCCTCCAGCCTCCTCTTTCATGGGATTTTCCAGGTAAGAATACTGGAGTAGATTGCCATTTCTTTCCCCAGGATATCTTCCTGACCCAGGGATCGAACCTGTGTCTCTTGTATCTCTTGCATCAGTAAGCAGATTCTTTACCTCTGGGGCCAGAAGATCCCCTGGAGGAGAAGTTGGTAACCCATTCCAGTATTCTTGCCTGGATAATCCCATGGACAGAGAAAAATGGTGGGCTATAGCCCATGACATCCCAAAGTATCAGTCACCATAGCATGCATCCAGTAACAGTAACTCATGTGGGAAACCCAAGCTCTATGGTTACATGGCCATAATAAATTTATAAAGATACATATTAATAGTAAACTTTCTTCCAGAAAATTTTGTGTAATTGTACTTTCCCTAATATTTTAATGGTTAACATAACATTTTGTTTCTTTATGCTCATGTACACATTGAATGCATTAAGTGTACAATTTGTATTTTCTAATTTATTCAAAAACATTACATAACAACATTTGCATTTAGAATTTTGTTAGGTTTACAATTACTTACAATTATTTTTATTTATGTCTCTGTTTAACTGGCTTCAGTGTCCATGAAATCTTTCAAGAATACTATATTCTCAAACTTTCTGTTTTCTTTACCTCTAAGTCTGTTGAATAGATCATTTTTTTTCAACAAGAGGATATGAGTATTAAATTTCCTAAGCCCTAACATTATTTAAGATTATCTTTATTTTGCCTCCATAGATTAAATATAAATTTTTAATTCCAAATAAATGCAAATGCAAAGACAATTGGTAGAATTGGAGAGGATTTTTAAAGTAAACATTTTAGAAATACTTCACTATCAAGTAAAATAGACAACATAGAAAGTACAAGAAAATTGGAGATTCAAGGAGAAAAACAGAAAACAAACAAAAAAGGAGACAAGTATTTAAGAGGGAAAATAGCAGAGAGGCAAGGTAAGAATAATTCAGCACATCTATGAAAGTAGCCCAAAAGAAGAAAAGAAAAGCAATAGAATAGCTGCTGCTGCTAAGTCACTTCAGTCGTGTCCGACTCTGTGCGACCCCATAGACGGCAGCCCACCAGGCTCCCCCGTCCCTGGGATTCTCCAGGCAAGAACACTGGAGTGGGTTGCCATTTCCTTCTCCAATGCGTGAAAGTTAAGTCACTCAGTCGTGTCAGACTCTTCCCAACCCCATGGACTGCAGCCCACCAGGCTCTTCCGTCAATGGGATTTTTTCCAGGCAAAAGTACTGGAGAAAGCAATAGAATAGAACAAATACTAAAGACTATCATTCAAGAAAATTTCCTGAGAGAAGACAATCTTACTTATTGAAAAAGGACAGCCTGAAAAGTTTACCCAATATTGTTAGCACCAAGGAATATTCCAATATATCTACTGTATTTTAATAACAAAGAGAATTGTTGTTGATGTTCAGTCACTAAGTTGTGTCCATCTCTTTGCAACTCCATACAAAGGGTGAGGGACCTATGAATATTCAGATAAAAAGACAGAGGAAAGAAAGTTAGATTGATCTGAGTCTGTGTTAAAATATTTTATGCTAAGAAAAATACAAGCAAAAGTTTTTACACAGAGCCAAAATGACCTTCAATAATAAAATTCACAAGAGTTATGAACACATAATAATTTAGAGGATATGGTTCCCAATGGCTCTCCCTCAAAACTACACAAACAAAAAATTCACATATGTTAAGAAACAATTAGAAAAGTTTCTGCATGGGAGTTACTGTGTGTGCACGTGTGCTCAGTCTTACCCGACTCACCACCCTGTGGACTGCAGCCAGACAGGCTCCTCTGTCCATGGAATTTTCCAGGCAAGAACTCTGAAGTGGGTTGCCATTTCCTCCCCCAGGGAATCTTCCCTACCCAGGGATCTAACACCTATCTCCTGTGTCTTCTCCATTGACAAGTGAATGTTTTACTATTGAGCCACCTGGAAATCCCCACATAGGCCAGTACCAAAGTTATTACTGGTAGAGCATTAAAGCAGAGAGAATCAGAGGATCCTTAACTACAACTTTCTCAGCACAAACAGTAGCTGAGAAAAGGTGTTGGGTATTTTGAAGGAAGCGAAAGAGCAAATCAATTTGGAAGACTATTTCCATAGTCAGATAATCTGGAACAAGTCCTCCTGACATTTGCTACCTACAAAACCCTGAAGACAAGTACTAAGAAAAAAATGGAGCCTCCCCCCTCCACCTCCACCAAAAGCAACATGAAAAATAGAACCAACTCTACAGATTCCTAGGTAGATTAACAGACAAGTGGAATGATCCTTGTTGAACTGAAAGGTGTTAAGAGTTGCTGAAGCTGCTCTAATTGGAGATGGTTTGTTCAAGCTTTATATATCCTCAACTGGATGTTGTGAATAACAAAGTATTTTTTAAAACTAATAAATACAAAAAATTGACAAATGCAAATAATTACCTTTAGTCACTCCCCCCACCTCAAAACTCTATTTCTTTTGCTTAGTGTTACAGACGAGACCAAACATAACCTGATTTCATTGTTTTGTTTTGCTTTGCTTATGTCATCTTCCTGGATAAGTGTATCCTAAACTTCAGTTGAAAAGACTAAAACAACAATAATAATAACAATAACACAATACTATCCTGATGTGTCTTGCAATGTAACTAATCTGTCTTTTGAGAAAGTATTTCAAAAGGAATGGAGAGGGCAGGATACTTTTTGTCTAGTGACACACATATTCCTGTTTCCATTTGTTCTTTGCTCTGAAAATTGGCTTGTGTGCATCACAATTTCTGTCATCCCTTTTCATCACTCAGTCCTTTCCTGTGTGTTATCTCTGAGTCCGCAACCAGGGCTGCTGAGAGTTCTGTCTGGGAGAGAGAGAAAGGGCTTCCTCTGACCTACAGTGTGAACTGGCTATAAATTCCCAGACATCCAGCCTCTCACAATCCTGTTTTCTGGTTGCTCCTCTCCCTTGATGAACATTCCCAGTCATGACCTGACCTCCCAGTTCTCACAAAATGTAATCAAATTTCTGACTTACAGACAACAACCTGACTTGCGTCTGACCTCATCTCTGCCTCTTCCCATCATTACAACTGAAGAGTTTTCCATCCTCCCAGATGAAGATGCTCCTTTCATCCCTTCTCAGTCTGTACATCCTTCCTGCCTGATCTCAGACAGCACAGTGCCCTCACTGACAGTCTGTATTCCAGAAACTATGAATTTAGAGCCCTTGCCTGGTCATCTCTCCAGACTTCAGATTCCTATCTTCAACTATCTTTTAGACATTTCCACTCAAATATGTCACAGAAAATTCCAATTCAGTATGTCATCAATTTAACTGGGCATCCCCTCAGCACTCATCTGGTCTATATTTGTTCTCTCTTATGGCAGACAGAATCTTCTTCACTAAGTAACCCAAGTCAGAGAAGCCTAGGTTGTCCCAGATTCATTTGTTTTCCTCATCATGCATATCAGAAAACTGCCAAATATTTTGCTTGCACTTCCTAATCATCAGTAAGTTCTGTACATTTCTTTCTACGTCAGTATTCTTTAGACCTCATTTCAGGCCATTATCTTTCGTGGTGATGACAATTTCCTCTTATTCGCTTTGTTTCCACTTACCTGCCTTTAGATCATTCTCTACACTGCCGCATAACAATGGTTTCAAGCCCCCAAATGATCATGCTGCTCTCCTAAACAAGTATTTAAGATTTTATATTGAGCTCAAGATAAAGTTTGTGCTCTTTAATGTGTCTCGAATCTTCTCATGTTCTCTCACATTTACCTTGACTCATCTACCCTTGACTTGCCCAGTTATTTCACCAATCCCATCTCTGTCTACTCATGCTCCATTCCTGGTGTCCCTTGTTTTCCTCCATCCAATCATTATCTTCTTATACATCAATCTTCTTTGGCCATTTAACAAGTTAATCCCTACTTATTAATTAGGTTTCAATTTAGATACTATTTTATCTAAGACCTCATAACTGACCAAGTCTTCAAACTTCCCCAATTTTGATTGTGTTCTTTTTGTATGTTTCAGTAGCAGTTTACAAAATTTTGTAAAACTTACTACATGCTCATGCATGCTCAGTCATGTCCAACTCTTTGCGACCCCCAGGACTATAGCCCACCAGGTTCCTCTGTCCATGGGATTTCCCAGGCAAGAGTATTGGAGTGGGTTGCCATTTCCACCTCCAAGGGATCTTCCCAACCCAGGGATTGAACTTGGGTCTCCTGCATTGCAGCAGATTCTTTACCACTTGAGTCATCAGGGAAACCCTAAAACTTACTTCATGATATTATAAATGCCTATTTTTTGATGATATCTCCATCTAGACTGAAGTTTTATGAGAGTAAGAATTATGTATATCTTTTTTTTTATTAACTTGACCAGAGACAAACAATGCCTGGATATATTAGGCACATAATAAACCTTTGTTGAATGAATTAACCTGACTATATACTATTTTCCTAACATCTCCTCATACTCAAAGTCTTCAGGATGCTATTTTCTTTATCCTTTTCACAGCCTTTTTTTCCCATACAATACATTCTTTCCTTTATATGAGTATGCAAATGAGGTGTGTCTTGGCCAGATGCATCTTGATACTGAGTCCATAGCTGTTTCTTGTACAGCTCACTATTCACTTAGATGATCAGCTGGAAAGAAGGCTGCTGTACTCTGCCACTAGTACAAATTTAGATTTCTATTGGGAATTCTTTCGTGATTCTGATAAGTGAGGTGGGATCTTCTCTTCCTCTCCTGCCTTGGTTCTCTGAGACCTTGAACTAGTAGAGTACATTAAAAATCACAGTTCTAAAAATATGGGATAGATGAGATCCCTCCCCTGGTTATTGAACCTTCCCTTGGTGACTCAGCTGGTAAAGAATCTGCCTGCAATGCAAGAGACCTGAGTTTGATCCCTGAGTCAGGAAGATCCTATGGAGGAGGGAATGACTACCCACTTCAATATTCTTGCCTGGAGAATTCCATGGACAGAGGAGCCTGATGGGCGACAGTCCATGGGGTTATAAAGAGTCAGACAAGGTTGAGTGACCAACACTTTTACTTTTGGGGGGCTTCCCTGGTGGCTTAGACTGTAAAGTATCTCCCTGCAATGTAGGAAACCAAGATTCAATCCCTGGATCAGAAAAATCCCTTGGAGAAGGAAATAGCAATCCACTCCAGTATTCTTGCCTAGGAACTCACAGGGACAAAGGAATTTGACAGGCTACAGTCCATGTGTTGGCAAAGAGCTGGACATTACTGAGCAAATAACACACACACATACTTGTGACTACTACTGACAGAATGCCATTTTGTCCCCACCCTTACTTCCCATCACATTGTTTCCTAGAAGTTCTTGACTCTTAAAGGATGGAGGAAAAAATAGTTGAGAATTGTAAGGAGGATACTTGGGCCTGAAAACCTCAATTTTCACATGTGACAGCAAAACATCAACAGAATTTAGAAGAATTTTAATAAGACCAGTCCATCCTAAAGGAGATCAGTCCTGGGTGTTCATTGGAAGATCTGATGTTGAAGCTGAACTTCCAATACTTTGGCCACCTGATGTGAAGAACTGACTCATTGGAAAAGACCCTGATGCTGGGAAAGATTGAGGGCAGGAGGAGAAGGAATGACAGAAGATGAGATTGTTGGATGGCATCACCGACTTGATGGACATGGGTTTGGGTGGACTCCGGGAGTTGGTGATGGACAGGGAGGCCTGGCATGCTGCAGTTCATGGGGTCCAAAGAGCTGGACATGACTGAGAGATCGAACTGAACTGAATAAGACCACAGTTGAGAGGTTCTCTGATCTTTTCCCGGGTAAACTCTTAAAGGAGCAAAGCTGAATATGTTATAAAACTAAATATGTATTATTTATTCCCCTCAATTCACTGCTTTAATGTCATATTTAGTTGAAGTGTATGCCTGATTCTGGGCATCTGGTGGCTCAGTGGTAAAGACTCCACCTACAATGTGGGAGATGCATGTTGATCCCTGAGTCAGGAAGATCCCCTGGAGAAAGAAATGGGAACCCATACAAGTATTTTTGCCTGTAGAATCCCATGGACAGAGAAACCTGGTGGGCCATGGGGTCGCAAAGAGTCAAACACGACTGAAGCAACTTAGTATACAAAGCAGGGCTACTGTACTTTTATACTTCAGTCTTTAGCATCAGCTCTTTCCAAGGCATTCCTGATCTGAGAAAGCAGAGCATCTTTACACAGATGCACTGCATGCAGAAGGCTAAGGCTTCTTTCTTTTCTGAGTTCCCAATCTACCAATAGACATAGGAATACCAATCAATTGAATCTTCCAAGGATGAGGCAATTACCTGGAAAACTGAGATATTATCTTCTTTTTCTTTTTGGTTGCACTGGGTCTTTGTTACTGCCCAAGGGCTTTCTCTAATTGTGGAGACTGGGGGCTACCCTTTAGTTGTGGTATGCAGGCTTCTCATTGTGGTGTCTTGCCTTGTTGCAGAGCACAGTCTCTAGAGTTTGTGGGCTCAGTAGTTGTGGCTCGTTGGCTTTAGAGTGAGGGCTCAGGAGTTGTGGTTCAGGGGCTGGCTTAGCCTAGCTGCTTCATGGCATGTGGCATCATTCCAGACCAAGGATCAAACCCGTGTTTCCTGCATTGGCAGGTGGATTCTTATCCACTGGACCACCAGGGCTGTCCAGAGATATTATTTTCTTATGTGTGTGTGCGTAATCGTTCAGTTGTATCTGACTCTTTGGAACTCCATGGACTATAGCCTGCCAGGATCCTATGTCCTTGGACAATCCCACGCAAGAATGCTGGAATGGGCTCCTATTTCAGGAGAACCCTGAAATATATCCTGTTCCAGGAGATTTTCCCAACCCAGGGATCGAACGCATGTCTCCTTGTGTCTTCCTAATTGGCAGTTTTGATTTTCTTGCCTGTCTTGTTTGTCTCAACCCCCTCTTCCATAGACTGACTGAATGTTTAAATGCAATGAAGATATTTCACACATAAATTTTTCTAAGTCAGAAACTTGCTTTCTAATAAAAAAGTAAGGCACCTGATTAATTTCCATTGGGTTTTATTCCATTTATATACCCCATATTCCAAAACAGGTGGCCTAATATTACCAAACCAAACTTGGGCCTGCTCCTTGGGCCAAGCAAGAACAGGCAGCTCACACTCAAAAGACTCAAAGTCCCCAGTAGCTTTCAGGGAAAGGTTTTAAAGATAGTGAGAGGTAGAAGGTCACAGGGTATATGATCAGCTCATGTACAGTTCTCTGATTGGTTGATGATGAAGTAACAGGGTGGTGTTCTGAGAATTTGTATGATCAATTTTTTGGTTCCAACCTGTCTAGGGTCTACCTACTGGTGGTCAGCATGCAGTCAACTTCTACCTGGTGGAGGTTTTAGTGTTTGCAAAGCAACTCATGGACAGGGCTCAAGACATCCTTTGAGGAGGAACTAAAGGTCCCTGACTTTGTTTTATAGCTAAACTATTATTGTTTTGGCTTGCTTGTTTTCCTTTGTTTCTGCATTTTCTCGCTTCTCTGATTAAATTTTCTCTTTAAAATTTGGAGAAGGCCTAGAAAGCTAAAGCTTTTCTGTAAACAGGAAACAAGGGACATAGTGGGGAGGATAGGGGGTGTCTGTCCCTGGGAAAGCCCCACAGAACCCTGCTCAGTTTCACTTATAGAATGGTAAAATGGCCATTTAAGACTCTGGTAAGGTGTCAGATGGACAATCACTCTGCCGAATTGAAATGCTCTTCTACAAGGATCTGTGGATCTTTTGAACTAATGTATAATCTGAACCAATATATGTTGCTGTTTCTTCTCAAATTCCAAAGGAATGGCACTGAGATGGCACCTTTCATAATTAAAACTACCCACTGATAAAATGTTTGCGTCTCTGTTCTTTAATTCTGCACTCTGCTTTTTAGAGATTTTACCATCTAAAGAACTAATGCTTCCATCAGAAGAAATGTTTTTTATTGAGTGGATACATCTATCTAGTCTTTTTGGGATCTCCATGTCAGGAAAAATTGGAAGGGTAGAGATGCTAAAAACAAACAAACAAATACTAACAACAATAACAAACCAAGTAATCCCCGTGATACCTCTTTGTCCAACTAGGTCCAACATTTACATTCAGTGGAATTCCATGTTAATAATAACATCAAGTTATACATTTCTCAAAAATAAAGGTTTATATTATGTCATTGAATAAAGAACTTCAACTAGATGAAGCATAGGTTGAAGGTAAAATGAAAAGGAGAAAAGTTATATTTTTGTAACTAGCTATCAAAACAACTGCTGTAGCATTTTTTTTTTTTTTTTTTTGCTCTTCCTTTCCTGGTGTGTCATGAAAGTGAAAGTGAAACTGAAAGTTGCTCAGTCGTGTCTGACTCTTTGTGCTCCATGGACTATATAGAGTCCATGGATTTCTCTAGGCTAGAATACTGGAGTAGGTAGCCTTTCCCTTCTCCAGGGGATCTTCCTCACCCAGGGATTGAACCCAGGTCTCCTGAATTGAAGGCAGATTCTTTACCAACTGGGCTATCAGGAAAGCCCCTTGCTGTGTCATGAGTATATTTTAACTATTTTTCCATTTCTTTCATCTTCCTAGCTCCCATTAGTGAATTTTAAGGTTGTGGTGATAGACAATGGAAAGTTAATACATAGATACCAGAGTATCCATTCAAAATTTTGACAAAACTAGAGGAAGAATGGACATCATTCCAAAGTGCTGTGCTTGAGTCAGAGGCACCATCTGATAAAACTTGAAGAGGAATTGTGTGTGTGTTTATGAGGGGGAGAAGTATGTGGACTCTATGAAGGAGCAGTTGCAGTATATGTTTTGCAGCTACAAGTTTAAGAAAGTGATAAATAAATACTGGAGAACTAAAGGGGTGGAGCTTAGTAGAGTTTGTTCAGCGTTGGCCACCCAGAAACGAAATACATTTTCTTTTTGAGGAAATTCCAAAATCAGTGGGAGGGAAAGCTCCACATTCCTTTTTGGAAACTAAAGTAAGTCAGTCAGTTGTTTCTACTTTTTCTGAGTGAGGGCATGGGTTTAACCTAAACTTCTCCAACCCTGGGGTCTACATTCAAAGGGAATTTAAATGACCGGTAGCATGACAGAGGAGTCTACCTGTAGGGTCAGTGATGTCACTAGTGAGGGCTTCAGTGGCTGCAATTCCTATTACATCATTTCAACTAGACAGTCTCAATGGTTAGATGAACTGCATTCTTGCTGCTTAGTCTCCCTGGCTCTCCATGTTTCTTTGCCTCGTTCCCCAATAATCTTACTGACTCAGGAAGCTCCCTGACATCCTTCCAGGAATTATTTTTTCTGCATAAGTAAAAATTACTTATGCATAACTCCCAGAGTTATGGAGTAGGAAATGGCAACCTACTCCAGTATTCTTGACTGTTGAATCCCATGGGCAGAAGGGTCTGGCAGGCTACAGTCCACAGGGTCACAAGAGTCAGACATGACTGAAGTGACTTAGTGTAGCCACACTCAGAGTTAATATCTACCGTTTGCAGCTGAGAATGCTAACTGTTACTAGCACTAAATCCAGGGCCTAAAGAATGGTAGAAAAGGGTAAAAGTTTGAGCAATTTGGCCAACAAGAGCAAATGACCATAAATGTAGGTTCTGTGTGTGTAGCCAGAGTGCCTGATGTGACAATGCCTGTGACCTCGGGGCTTCCCCAGTCATTTACATTATTGAAAAAGGAATGTTTCAGTTCTCTCATCATGAGTTCTTTCCAAAGCCTTGCTTTTCTTAACTCTTCTCTGTAAAAATGAACATGAGTTTTACTTTTGTGAAGACGTCCTATATATAAACCTGAATTGCATAAGAAGACCCACTTTGATGATAAAATTTATGAGTTCATTATAACCATGACTTTCCAAAAGAACATGCTTGATTTATTGATTTATTGATTCTGTAAAAGCAAAAACTGGCAAAAACCAAGCATTATCTCTCATAAATATAAGACCCTAAACAAAGCAAGGGGGTAATGTTTTGTAGACAATTGGAATTTTCACCTAGAGCAAAGCATAACCTGTCTGTTGTGAAAATAGGCAACAAACTTTCAAAAGAGAGGAACTGAGGGACAATTTCCTATTCATAGTTTTATTCACTCTAGAGATAGTTGTGAAAATCTGCAAGCTGAATTTTTATAGATAATACAAAAACTCTTCATGAAATTTTAATTGTTATAATTAGGACTTTGAAAACTTTCTTTCATATCTCAGTTTGTGAAAGGGACAGATTTTCAAACTAATAAAAAAATATGTTTTTAATCTCTTACCCTAAAATACTCAACTGAACATTTTTTCTAATTTCTAGTGAAATTTTATTTTATTACTTTTTTTTACAAATGTACACTTCATCATCATATTTAAATATTCAGTGTAGGCTAAAAGATTGATATTTTGTAAGCAAAAATCATCCTGAATATTTTATAATTTTATCTCCATCTAAATAATTTATAATGCAGTATGCAGAATAAGATGGGTACGAATGAAGTTTGACTAAATATTCACAGTTTGGGAATATCTGGGTTCATTTGCTAACACTTTTTTAAAAAATTAAGCACAAAAACTATTCATTACAATTAAATGATTTCAGTACTCAGAGGCCCCCACAAAAGCCTGCATTGTGGTAAGTAACCTTGAGGGCTTCTCTAGCCAACAGTATTAATATATTTTAAGTGTTTGTGAAGACCAGGTGAGGAAACAGGCACAATAGGAGCTTGATGGTATGTTATGCATTTTTACAAATGATTTTTTCTATCATTTATAAAAGTGAGTAATCCTAGAAGTGGCCAAACAAGTGGCTTAACCCTCTCCCATCAGGAAGCCTCCATAAGCCTTTATTCTTACCCCTCAGAGGCAGACTGAATGAAAACTACAAACACAGAAAGCTAATCAAACTGATCACATGGACCACAGCCTTGTCTAACTCAATGAAACTATGAGCTGTGCCATGTAGGGCCACCCAAAATGGATGGGCCATGGTGAAGAGTTCTGACAAAATGTGGTCCACTAAAGAAAGCAAAGGCAAACCATTTCAGTATTCTTCCTTGATAACCCCACACAGCATGAAAAGGCAAAAAGATATGACACTGAAAGATGAACTCCCCAGGTCAGTAGGTGCCCAATATGCTACTGGAGATCAGTAGGGAAATAACACCAGAAACAATGAAGAGACAGAGCCAAAGCAAAAACAATGCCCAGCTGTGGATGGGACTGGTAATGGAAGTTAAGTCCAATGCTGTAAATAACAATATTGCATAGGAATCTGGAATGTTAGGTCCATGAATCAAGGTAAATTGGAAGTGGTCAAACACCTGGCAAGAGTAAACACTGACATTTTAGGAATCAACATTTTAGTGAACAAAAATGAACTAAATTTTAGTGATTTTAGTGAACTAAAATCGACATTTAATGAACTAAAATGGACTGGAATGGGTGAATTTAACTAAGATGAACATTATATCTACTACTATGAGCAAGAATCCCTTAGAAGAAATGCAGTAGCCCTCAGAACCAAGAAAAGAGTCTGAAATGCAGTACTTGCGTGCAATCTCAAAAACGACAAAATGATCTCTGTTCAATTCTAAGACAAACCATTCAATATCACGGTAATCCAGGTCTATGCACTAACCAGTAATGCTGAAGAAGCTGAAGTTAAATGGTTCTATAAAGACCTACATGGCCTTCTAGAACTAACACTCAAAAAAGATGTCCTTTTCTTATAGGGGATTGGAATGCATAAGCAGGAACTCAAGAGATATATGTTATAACAGGCAAATTTGACTTGGCACACAGAATGAAGCAGGTCAAAGGCTAACAGAGTTTTGCCAAAAGAACTCACTGGTCATAGCAAATACACTCTTCCAACAACACAAGAGAAGACTATACTCATGAACATCACCAGATGGTCAATATTGAAATCAAATTGATTATATTCTTTGCAGCCAAAGATGGAAAAGCTCTATAAAGTCAACAAAAACAAGACCAGGAGCTGACTGTGGCTTGGATCATGAACTCCTTATTGCAAAATTCAGACTAATATTGAAGAAAGTATGGAAAACCACTAGACCATTCAGGCATGACCTAAATCAAATCCTTTATGATTATACAGTGGAAGTGAGAAATAGATTCAAGGGATTATATCTGGTAGACAGAGTGCCTGAAAAACTATGGATGGAGGTTCATGAGGTTGTATAGGAGGCAGTGATCAATACCATCCTCAAGAAAAAGAAATGCAAAAATGGCAAAATGGTTGTCTGAGAAGGCCTTACAAATTACTGAGAAAAGAAGAGAAGCTAAAGGAAAAGGCAAAAATAAAAAATATATCAGTTTGAATGCAGAGTTCCAAAGAATAGCAGGGAGAGATAAAAAATACATCTTCACTGATCAGTAGAAACAAATAGAGGCAAACAATAAAATGAGAAAGACTAGAGATCTCTTCAGAAAAAATTAGAGAAATCAGGAGAACACTTCATGCAACGATGGGTACAATAGAGGACGGAAATGGTATGGACCTAACAGAAACAGAAGATATTAAGAAGAGGTGGCAAGAATACACAGAAGAACTATATAAAAAAGATCTTCATGACCCAGATAACCATGATGGTGTGATCACTCATCTAGAGCCAGACATTCTTGAATGCGAAGCCAAGTGAGCCTTAGGAAGCATCACTATTAACAAAGCTAGTGAACATGATAGAATTCCAGTTGAGCTATTTCAAATCCTAAAAAATGATGCTGTGAAAGTGCTGCACTTAATATGCCTGCAATTTGAAACCCTCAGCAGTGGCCACAGGACTGGAAAAGGTGAGTTTTCATTCCATTCCCAAAGAAAGGTAATGCCAAAGAATGTTCAAACTACCACATAATTGCATTCACCTCACACACTGGCAAAGTAATGCTCAAAGTTCCAAAGCCAGGCTTCTAGAGTATGTGAATTGTGAACTTCCAGATGTTCAAGCTGGTTTTAGAAAAGGCAGAGGAACCAGAGATCAAATTACCAACATCCTTTGGGTCATCAGAAAACATCAAAAAAGCAAGAGAGTTCCAGAAAGCCATCTACTTCTGCTTTATTGACTATGCCAAAGCCTTTGACTGTGTGGATCACAAGAAACTGTGGAAAATTCTTAAAAAAATGGGAATACCAGACCACCTGACCTGCCTCCTGAGAAATCTGTATGCAGATCAAGAAGCAATGTTTAGAACCAAACATGGAGCAACAGACTGGTTTCAAACTGGAACAGTAGTATGTCAAGGCTGTATATTGTCACCCTGCTTATTTAACTTATTTGCAGAGTACATCATGAGAATGCCAGGCTGGATGAAGCACAAGCTGGAATCAAGATTTCTGGGAGAAATATCAGAAACCTCAGATACGCAGATGACACTACCCTTATGGCAGAAAGTGAAGGGTAACTAAGGAACCTCTTGATGAAAGTGAAAGAGGAATGTGAAAAAGTTGGCTTAAAGCTCAACATTCAGAAAACTAAGATCATGGCATCTGGCCCCATAAATTCATGGCAAATAGATGCAGAAACAATAGAAACAGCGAGAGATTTTATTTTAGGGGGCTCCAAAATCACTGCAGATGGTGACTACAGCCATGAAAGTAAAAAGACACTTGCTCTTTGGAAGAAAAATTATGACCAACCTAGACAGCATATCAAAAAGCAGAGACATTACTTGGCCCACAAAGGTCCATCTAGTCAAAGCTATTGTTTTTCTAGTAGTCATGTAAGGAGCTGACAGTTGGACTATAAAGAAAGCTAAGTGTCAAAGAATTGATGCTTTTTCACTATGGTGTTGGAGAAGACTCTTGAGATTCCCTTGACTGCAAGGAGATCAAACCAGTCAAGCCTAAAGGAAATCAGTCCTGAATATTCATTGGAGGGACTGATGCTGAAACTGAAACTCCAATACTTTGGCCACCTGATGTGAAGAACTGACTCACTGAAAAAGACCCTGATCCTGGGAAAGAGTGAAGGCTGAAGGAGAAGGGGACCACAGAGGATGAAATGGTTGGAGGCACCACCAACTCAATGGACATGAGTTTTAGCAAGCTTCAGTTCTTGATGGACAGGGAAGCCTGGCATGCTGCAGTCCATGGGGTCACAAAGAATCGGACATGACTGAGTGACTGAACTGAACTCAACCTTCTGGAATGCACAGTATACCACCTCAGACAGAAGCAGCTAAGATTGCAGGGATAGAGATTGAAACAGAGTTATAAACTTGTGACTCACGAACTGAGTGTAGCTTGTAAGTATTTTTTACCTGGACTTCCCATGGATTAAAAATAAGTTAGACAAAGAAAATACTATGTATGTTACCATAATGGATGGATACATGTTATTATACATGCTTTCAAACTCATAGAATGTACACTACCAAGAGTAAATAAACCCTGATGCAAACTATGGACTTTGAGTGACTATAATGTGTCCATGTGGGTTCATCATCATCCCTTATTACAAATGCACTAGTCTGGTGAGGGATGTTAATAATGGGGGAGGCTATGCATGCATCGGGGCAGAGGATACATGAAAATCTCTGTTCCTTCTTATTTTTTCAGTGAGCCTAAAACTCCCTTTAAAAAGTATTTAATTTTCTTTTTAAATGGAAAGCATTGCTTGTATAAATCTTCCACAGCTCCTTGTATTAGGAGTTGAATTGTCTTCCCAAATGCAGATGTTGAAGTCCCAACCTCAAGCACCTTAGAATAAGATCTTATCTGGAAATAGATGCAGATGTCATTGCAAATATAAATAGTTAAGATAATGTCATACTGGAGCGAGTTTCCCTGGTGGCTCAGCAGTAAAGAATCTACCTGCAGTGCAGGAGACATGGGTTTGATCACTGGGTTGGGAAGATCCCCTGGAGGAGGACATGGCAACACACGCCAGCATTCTTGCCTGGAGAATCCCATGGACAGAGGAGCATGATGGGCTACAGCTCATGTATTTGCAAAGAGTTGGACAGGACTGAAGTGCAGGCATGTATACTGGAGTATTCCGGGCCCCCAATTCAGTATGTAGTGCCACTATAAAAAGGGCAAATTCAGACATAGAATTGCACACTGGGAGATCATCATGTGAAGATGAAGGCAGAGTTCGGGTGACATTTTGACAAAGCAAAGAATAATGTTTGCCAGAAAACCACCAGAAGCTAGGGGAGAGGTATGGAACACATTCTTTCTCATCGACCTCAGAGGAAACCATCCTTACTGACACCTTAATCTCAAACTAGCAGCCTCCAGAACTGGGAAACAATAAATATTTGTTGTTAATGCTACTGAGCTAAGTCACTCAGCCACGAAGCCCTAGGAAATGAATGTAAATTGCATATAGAATTTCTGTTTCCAGATTCTCTGAAAACAGCCAGGCTTGACAACACTTAGTTAATCAGCTAGAACAGAAAAGTTCTGTAGTTCACCAAAGGCCCAGCTAGGCTGTTTTAATAATTTGAGTTTTCTTCTTGATGCCTGGTACCACCTTGAAAGAAGATGGTCAGGAAATTTGGGAAGAACCTAAATAAATATCATGTGACAAAGAATTCTCTTGTGATCTTTAAAACAGATGAAGTCTCTGAGCGTAAAGAAAAAAAAAATTAAAGAAAATTTAAAAGGCTACCCAGGGAGTGCTTGATAACCCCAATTTTAAAGAATTCTTTTTTAAAAAAAAATCTTCATCTTAAAGATAAGAAAAAAAAAAAAAAAAGCTTCCTTGGTGGCTCAGGAGATAAAGAAACTGCCTACAATGCAGGAGGCCTGGGTTCATTCCCTGGGTTGGGAAGATATCCTGGAGGAGGGAATGGCAATCCACTCCAGTATTCTTGCCTGGGAAATCTCATGGACAGAGGAGCCTGGTGGGCTGCAGTCTATGGGATTGCAAAGAGTTAAACACAACTGAGCAACTCATACTTTGACAAAGATTAAAAAGAAAAAAAGTAAGGGCAGAAATAGTATAGATAAGTTAAATAAATACTTAACTATTAAGTAATGTGATAATGATGCCAAGAGGATTCCTGGACACCCTAAATTGAGACTTTTGTGCGAAAGAGGAAGACAGAAAGGATATCCTAACTGATTTAGGGATCTGTTGATCCTGAGAGAAAGCTCTGGAAAAGCCACTACTGATACAGTCAAAAGACAGGGCCCAAGAAAGACATGCATTTGGTTAAAGGGCATGCTTCTTCACTTAAATTCCACTTTGAACAAGATCAAGCCACAAAATCAAGAAAAATTACATTCCCGGATTCTCAGAAATGTTGATCACTGGCCTGCTGCTGAAACCCCTTGAGGAACAGTAGGGAATAAGAAAGGATACTGAAGACTGGACATGGACAATAACATAGTTTTCAAAGAACGAATGGGTTGGAAATCTTTAGAAAATGCTGACAATGAATCTGATAAAGTTCCCTAGGAAATAAAAAAAACAAACAAACACTGTGACTGAAATGTATGTTGGAAATTAAGAGAAAAAAGTGATTTGGTTTAAAAATCTTGAAGAAAGCTGTGGTACATATACACAATGGAATATTACTCAGCATTAAAAAAAATTCATTTGAAGCAATTCTACTCAAATGGATGAAACTGGAACCCATTATCCAGAGTGAAGCAAGCCAGAAGCAAAAACAATACAGTATATTAACACATATATATGGAATTTAGAAAGACGGTAACGAGAACCCAACATGCGAGACAGCAAAAGGAATGCAGATGTATAGAACAGACTCGTGGACTTTGTGGATGAGGGTAAGGGTGGGATGATATGGGAGAATGGCATTGAAACAAGTTAATTATCATATGTCTAATCAATCGCCAGCCCAGGATTGATGCTCGGGGCTGGTGCAGCGAGATTTCCCGGGGGGGAGGGAGGAGGGAGGGGGGTTCTAGAGGGGAAGCATATGTAAACCCATGGTGATATCATGACATTGTATGGCAAAAACAATAAAAAAATAAAATAAAATAAATAAATAAATAAAAATCTTGAAGTTCAAAAAAAAAAAAAGTCAAGTAGTAGTAGAGGCATCAGAGAGGTGACCCACCTTCTACTAGTCTGTGCTTCTCTTACTTTTCCAAGCCACCCTGGACTCCAGCTTCACACTCTTGCTACATGCTCCTGCTTCTCTGCATTTACACCACCTGCTCCTTCGTTCTGGAACTCTCCCTCTGAAGGGATCTGCAACACATGTGCCCTTTCTTTTAAGGTTCTATTCCAGGGTCACCTTCTCTTTGAGGCCTTCCCTGGTTATCGTATATTCTAGCCTCCATGCCCCCCATTCATGCCCTACCCTGACTTTAATTTTCTTCATTACAGCTATATTTTTTCCTTATTTAGTTTTTTATTTATTTTTCTTTAATAAATACCACATGCACTTCATCATACCAGTGCTATTCCAGAGGCTTTAAAAATATTGATTCAGTTAATCCTCTGATAACTCTAAGAAAGAAACACTATTAATAGCATCCTTCCCATTTTGCAGTTGGGGGGAACTAAACAGAGAGCAGCTGGAATGGTGGTAAGCAGTGGAGTTGTGTCTGAATACAGAAAATCCAGATATTTACTGTTTTGCTATTCTGCCACTGTCTAAAATATCTTGTATTTAACTTATCTATTAAGTGTACCATCTTTCTCCATATTCTTTCCCCCAAAATGTAAGCTCTATGAGAGAAGACTTTTATTTTTTTCCATTTCACTTTTGTTCTTAGAATAAGGTGTGACACGTTGGAGTGAAAGTTGCTCAGTCATGTCCTACTCTTTGCGATCCCATGGACTGTCACCTGCCAGGCTTCCCTGTCCATGGGATTTCCCAGGCAAGAATACTGGAGTGAGTAGCCATTTCCTTCTCCAGGGGATCTCCCATTGGAAGTGCTCAATAAATGTCTTGTTAAGTGAGTATAGTGCAAATATAAGAGGCTGGAAATGGAAGAGTCTTCTTCTGTAGAGTAAGACTCTTCTCTTGTTAATAATAGAGATTAAAGGCTATTAATTGTTGAATCCTATATTCCTGGCAGAGTGCTTGGCTTGTGCTGTGAGAGAGGAGGGGAAGTGAAGAACTGGAAGGGAAGCTGGAGCTACGAGGTACTTGGTAGAACATGAGCTAGGATAGCTCAACATCCTGAAAATTCACAGAAACGAGATTTGTCAGTAATGAGAGAGTGGTTCTTTATTAAAGGAAGGCAGGGACAATATCTTTGCATTCTGCATTCAACCACTCTAGTTACAAATAAACTAGTCTGTCATTAAAATAGGAAGACACTTTAACGTTAGGTATCTTTTAAACATTGCCCATATTTAAGCCATTTTGGGAAGTGCTATGAGGCCCCCCCCAGCCCTGAAAAGGCCTGCAAGAGAGAATCTGATAATTAAAACGGTACCACTGGGTAGAAACACCAAAAGCAACAACAGAGAACAATAGAAGTGCTGAGGGCCACCAAGTTCCCTGTGATCTGTGCCTAAAGGCAAATGTTTTCGGAAGAGGGTAGGGTCGCAGTAGGCTGGCAAAATACACTTCTAGAAATCTTTGCCTCTCATTAGCATAAATGTGTGTCTTCATGAGTATAAAATCAAATTCAGTCAATCAACAAAAGGCAGGATTACTAAAATAAATGAGTGTAAGAAAACTATTAATGACTGAATAGCATTAGACGCAAGCATGATCTTACCTAACGCTGTCAGTGTTTGAAGGAAAAACATTCAGATTTCTAATCTGTTGAGGAATATTAACATAATGTGGCTTTGAAAATGTTTAAAGACCTCATAATTAATTTAATCACCATTTTGCATAGCATTCCCACTTGTAATCTGCATTTTTGCTTTTAAAGTTCTTACTATACTGCTGTCATTCTGATCTAATGAAATGCTTCTTACTTAGGAAGAGACGAAATTTTCCAATGTTGAGGCTAACACAGACATGAGGATTGAAACATGTGTCTGTTACTGCAATTTCACCATGGTAGACTAATTGCAGAGGCCTGTGGGTATGGATTGATGTTGCTGAGTAGTCAGCCTTTACTGCCATTGCTTTCAGGGCTATTTGCATAGCATGGCTCATAGTGTTTTATGATTTTTCTTTTAAAAATAATTCTACTTGTTAGTCACTAAACCTATTTAACTCTTCCAGTGCTGACTAGCATCTGGGGCACGTCTGCAGAGCAACGGCACAAATCTCTCCCTCCGAAAGGGCCAAGGGAGCTTGGAAAGGGTATCCCAGATGGTGCAGTTCCACCTGTCCCTCCTCTAGGAAGATTATCACTGTAGGCTAGTCTCCCTAGGAAGTAGGTCCTGAGGCAGAAAGAGTATTTGGGAGGTTTGTTGTGGAAGTGCTCTCAGGATCAACACAGGTGGAGGAGAAGTAAGGAGGATTAGGCAGAGGGAGAAGCTGGACTATGATGTAGTTTGCATGAAAACTTAGACTAACTCTCAGAGGAATTCAGAAGAGGAGACAGTGCCTTAGAGTTGACCCAAGTTATGGCAAGAAGGATGGGCTTTTCCCTTCTCCCAGCATTGATTGATCCTGGGTAGGGGATGATTCAGAAAGTGGCATGCCCTAGAGGGATGCAGTCAGCTGAAGAAATCCTTGAAGATGGCTGATGGCTATGGATTGTCTGCCAAAGATGCTCCCACCAGCTGGGAAAATCAATCTATTCCTGAAGGGGGACAAACCTGGGTAAGACATCACAGTGTCTGCCATAATCATCATGCATCTACTATTGACAAAGGAACCAAGTTCCTAGCCACCTAACCAAGTATGACCTGCTGACTTTCATGAGAAGGTCTTTCAATGGAATATTCAAGAATCTCTTCCTCATTGCTTGATAATTTAATGTATTGTTAATCATCAAAATTAACTCCATAATTATGAGCAATTTAAAAGGGTCTTTGTAAATTTCAGTCATTTGTTTCACACCTGAGGGAAATAAGATGATTACATTACTGCAAGTTTATATAGAAATATACTAATTTTTCTATCTCAGTCAATATAGGCACTAAAGCTTAGTATTTGCATGATCTTTTTGGATTGGAGATGATGCTTTCAAGAGACTTATTCAGGTTTTTCTGGTAATATTGCTTTTTTGCAGGGGGAGGAGACTACACTAAAAGGAAGTTTGTATACTATGGAGATGTATTTGCCTCTATCATATTATAGTTTTTACTTTGTAAGTCGATACAGTTACTCTTATAGGACATTTCTGAAGGAAGCAACAGAAGAACAGTTTTGAAATGACACATCGGTCATGGAGACATTGACTTTACACTTTCTGTAATGCAAAAAGGGAACATGTTCACTTCATGGAATCTTTGCATTTGAATCAAGGGGGAAACATCTGAAGTTAGCACAGGCTAAGGCTTAGAACATGGTTCAAATTTAAACACAAACAAAGGGTAATCTGGCCTGGCACAGTCTGGCCACTGCAGCAGTGTATCTGAAGGTTATGTTTTATGTTTATTAGCTCCATCCAGATGGTGTTTTATGTCCTTAATAACTTTGTCCCTGACTAAGCCATGAACCTACCATTTGACAAACACAGTAGGAAATGTCTATCAGCAGAAAAGTCATTTTATAATCAGAAACATCACTTGAACCATTTGGAACACGTTTTGAAAGAGTTTTATTCCTTTTATGGGTCAATGCCTACAGTTATATATTGACAAACACACAGCTTTTCCAAACAACTAAAATTCAGTGAAAACCTAGAATTCCTTTATTTATGCTAATATTTTATATGAGTAGTAACTTTCATGGTAAAGGATCAAATTGCTTTGATGTGCAGTTATTCATCTTTATATGTCCATAAAATTAGAGTATGTATTAACATTCCACGGTTACAAAGAGACTGAAAAACAGAAGTTCTGAAGCCATCCTGTGGATTTCCTGAACTTATCCTGATTTCTCCTGGCTTTGTGCATAGAACTCTGTCGAGATCAGTCTGCACACTGTTTAAGTTGCTCTTTGGAAAAGTTGTAAGTAGGCTTTCTGTGACAGTCATTTGTGTCACTAAATTTTGATTCCAGATTTCAACCTCATTGAGGGAAGCTATTATGTTTTAGGTATCTGTGTCTCAGAGCACTGATTGTGGACAGTCAACATATATGCACAGATTCTACTGAAGTAATTCACTCTTTGTCTTCTTAAACTCTGATCTTTAACTCTCATGTGAAGAGTACAGGAAATATTTTTGATATTTAAAAAAAAATCTTCTGCATTGCAGTTTTACAGATTTTTCAATGAGGACAAAAATTTATCTGGAAATAATTTTAGATCAGGAAAATAGTGTTTTTAATGTCTATTTTATTAATCCCATTTAGTTTTAATTTCAAATCCCATCTCCTTTCTTCTTTTCTTCCTTTCTTTGTTACTTCATTATTTTTTTATTCAATAAACATTTACTTAAGTGTTTATTATGTACCAAGAACCATGCTAGGCATATAATCATTTAAGAAAAATGTGAGTGTTCACATTTTTCTTAAAGCATTCTTTTTTTCCCCCCGAAAAGCATTGGTAAGCTTTTTTCCCTGTATTCTCTAATTTCCTCAAAAAGAATATAAAACATGATTAAATATTATGATAAAAATTTATGGTAGCTAAACTTCAAATTATAGTAACAGATTTTAAAAATACTATTTTAAAGATTACTCCAGAGTCATCTGTATTTTAGAAAGCTTTGGCTTGATTCTAAGGCACAGGATCTGAAATCATTTTCAGGGGCAACTCGTTCTCCTTAGAACACAGTGGAGAATTGTTCACACATTTAATTAGTCAACACTAACCAGCATGCATTTTTAAAGGATTGAGGTTCAGCTCTAGGGAATTTAACTTGGTTGCAAGAGAGGTTAAAACATGGCAATATAGTAGGAAGTAAGCTTAAAATCTCCCTCATTAGAGACTATCAGGGGAGAGATAGGAAAGTATTTTCCTTGCAATGTTTATGTAATTTTGACTGCAAAAGATTATTTTTTTCCATCATTTTTCTCAGTAGCCTCATCTATGACTTACAATTGAACAATGTTTAATTGAACAGAATTTAGGAAACTAAGCAACTTGAAAATCTTTGTAAAGAATCATTAAGCTCTGCACCCAATTCCTATGTGTGGGATTCCCCGCCTCCCCACACACACCGAGTAAGCCTCCTCCAACTCCTACAAGTCAACTCAATTCTGACTCTGGAGACAACAACAGATCCCACAGGTTAAAGCTCTGTCTCACAGGACTGCTTCCTCACCACCCCACTTCAGATGACATTGGCAATTCCAGGTTGTTACTGTAATTCTGTCCAACCTGCTATAGATAGAAAGTTTTAGTGACCTTCTTGTTGGATTAGATTAATCTACTAGAGTGGCTCACAGAACTCAGAGAAACTTTTCACATACTAGGTCACTAGCTTATTATCAAAGGATATAACCCAGAAGAGCCAGATGGAAGAGATGCATGGGTCAGGGAATGGGGAAAGGACAAGGAGATTCCATGCTCTCTCTCAGTCATTCTGTCTAAATTTCTACCTGTTAACCAACCCAGAAACTCTCTGAACCCTGTGAGTTTTTATGGAGGCTTCATTATACAGACATGATTGATTAAATCATCGGCTACTGCCAGTTGATTCAACCTCCAGCCCCTCTCCCATCCCAGAAAGTTCCTGAGGAAGTTGATTACTTCTCCTGATAATCTCCGCCATCCTTAGATTCAGTACAAAAGTTACCTCATTAATATAACAAAATATGCCACTATTACTCTATTTACTTAGGAAATGCCAAGGATTTTAAGAGCTCTGTGCCAAAGATGGGGATAAATTCTTACTATAAATCACAATATCACAGTGATATTTATTTTTTAAATAAGTATCAACTGTTTCTCTTTCTTTCAATTAACACCACAGTTTCCTAACCAAGATAGTGGAAACGACAGAAGAGCTTGATCTGTTTATTGAAAACCAGGACATGAGCAGTTAGTAGGCAAATGACTTTACCTCTCTGCTCCTCAGTCTCCACATCTATGTCATGCAGATAATATTTATATGCCATAGTGTATGGAGAATATGAAAGAGGATGACCTGCTCAATGTATTGGGCGAAGTGACTGAACTTTCTTCATGTAGTCAAACCTCTGTTCAGACTGCAGCAATGGCAAATCTTGGATTTAACAGGTCAGACCAGCTGAAAAAACACATTTAGGGAATAATGCATAGGAAATATCAAGGACCAGGAGAAGGGACTTGTGAAGAAATGGGATTTTTAACAATAAGACATGTCAAGAAACCCAGTAGTCCCAAGCTTACCACAGAGGGCACTTGGACCTATTGAAAATAGGGCCTCTGTGTCATGTGTTATTTTCAGCCCCCAAATTGTGCAATTTTGTTTGTGTTTAGGCGGAACATTGCAAACAAACAAATGCTGATAGAACATGAGCTAAGCCCAAACTAACTGTGAAAAATGTTTGTAAGCTTGGATGCTAGAAATCCCAAAAGGAGGAAAGAAATCAAAAGCAGAGAAGGTCCTCTGCCTGATTTGCCTTTGCCTGAACAAACTGGAAATACTTGGCATCTCAAAGTCACCCACCCACCCCTGCCTCTAGTCCACACCATTAACCATCAGATAGCCTCTTATTTACTATTTAACTTCTTACATGGATGGTGCCAAGACCATGAACTGCTTTGTACTCAGTTTAGGCTTTTGCTTGTTTTCTGAGTGACAGTTTGGGAGACAGATGCCGTTCTTACAAAGAGGGCTGCCTTTATAAACAAAAACAAAAATGGAAGGATGCATTCTTCTGCCCCAAAGAAACTGCTCTGTGTCCTAATTTAGGAAAGGAGTAAATGGATGAAAGAATGTGTTAGCATAATAACAGATTTGAACTCTAAATAGCTAATTGGAGCCCAAACACATTACCTAGCAAATGATAAAATGACAGCAGAACAACAAATTATTTTAAAGGCATTTGAGGCAGTGGGAGAGAAAGATTTCTTGCTCCCATCCAAATGGATTAATATAGGAAAGAGATGATGATAACATGTCCAAGTTCTGCAAAGCACATGCTATACCCATGGACCTTCAAGGTACAGCTCTGATAAACCTTGAAAATGCCCTTGTTCAGTGGGAGATGGAGAAGTAGCTTTGGCTTTTTATCTCCAAGAGCCTTTTGTTGCAGGAGCTAGGAACAGGAACACTTGAATTTTAATCTTTTGATAAAATGAAATCTAGCCATTTTATGGTTTTAGCTATGGAATGATCTGAAATGTTATTGCCTTGTTATTAGGAGATGCTGTGTTAGATATTTTCTTTGATTTTATTACAATATAGCTACCAGAAAAGGAACTCCTGTTAGGTTTCTTCTTCCCAACTACCCCTGGATCCCAGCACTTTTTTTGGTCTTCACATAAAATGAAGAGCAATATGTTTCTTTCCTATACCATCTCAGTACTTTAGATTTTTAAAAATAATTAGTCATACCTTTGTAGTTATATTTCTGTTAAAATAGGATATGTATTAGTCACTGTTTAGTGTGTCTAATGAATTATAGCTTATTTGGGATTTATTTTAAATATAAAGATCACCAATAAAAAAATGAGTTAAAGCATTTTTAAGTGAACCAAATTTAAGATGTATCTAGCAAAACATTTTTTAAGTAATAAAAGGAAACAGCTACTGAAACTGCCATCATCTTTTACAATAAATACTGTTTTTATTGAAGGCTGTCATATAATTAAGTTAAATATTTAAATTGAAATGTCACTGTTAATTGATGCAGTCCTGATACTGCTTAAGTGTGTTGATTTTAAGGAAGAATATGTGAACATGAAATCAATAGGTTTAAGAGGTGGATATATTGTTATCATTTCATAATTATATGCATATAAAATATATGTATACAGACATAATATAAAAATATTTGTATAATACATATGGCATAATATATAATGCATAGCAAAGTACATAACACAATATGGTGTAAAATGTTTGGTAACTCATATAATTAATTATAAATTACCATCAAGTTAATATTATATAATAACAGTCTTGGAATATTTTGAGAGTGTATTAATAACACTAAGTTATGACAAGAGCCTACCAGAGTAGTAATTATATGTAGAGTCAACCTATGTTTCTTAATTATCAAGTGGAAGATATTATTTAAATTGTACATTCATTAAAGAAAAAAGAAATGTACACTGATGGATTTTAGGTGCCCTTAACATTTCAGAGTGCCAGGAGCTCTTGACATAGTAGTAAACATCTAGGCTGGCTGAAAGGTAAATAGCTTCAACTAATATTTATCCTTTTCAGTTTTATACAAAGAATAAATGGCCTAAAAGTATTGAACTTCCCCAGAATCAATTCCTTACAAACTTTTTCTATGGGTTAGAAATGTATGAGATCCAAAGCCAGGTCCTCTCTTTATAAATAATTTTCACTTTCAGAAATAATAGAGCGTCAGTGTGTCAGAAGTACTGATATTCAAAGTATTTACCACCCAATACTAGTAAAACAGTTTACTCCATTTGATGTTGCTGATTCCTGGGAATGTGAAGTGCTTTTGTGTGTGACCCACACCCAGAAGCACCATGCCAGCTCCTCAAGGAAGAGTGTGATATGAATGAGCTAAACAATTTCACTTCAGCCAAACCTGTTTGCTCCGAGTCATAGCACAGCTGACGTGGGTTGAAAAATGAACACCTTGATGAACTGATCTAGTTCAGTGTCCCCAAAGGCTGCTTGTGAGAGACAATCCCAGAAAGTTCATCTGCCTCTCAGCCCTGCGGAGCTGGCGATGTGGCTTGTCACAGAGTTGCTTTTAGCTTATGTGATTGCTCGCTCCACATGCTGCCATTTACAGTACACGGTATACAGTAAATCTATTTTTTGTCAAGATGGGCTGGGTTTTCACAGCTCTTCACATGACATCCAGTCACTCTTCTTGGCTCTTAATGCTTAACATGGTGTAGTCTTGATTTTTGGCTGATTGCCTCCAATATGTTCAATTTTGGACGATTTTTTTCGTGTAGGTTTGTGAAACGATGCCCTAGAAATGTGGAAAATGCATAGGTTTCCTTAAAGGGCTTGCAGGCATTGGTCTGCTTCCCTGGGCATCATTTTGGAACTGTAATATTTTCTCGAGCATTAGTAACATGCCCTCAGCAGGCACTGGAGAACATTCAGGAGGCAGATAAAAGTAGGCTGAGGAAATACAAGTGGCTGTCTCTGGGGAGTGAAATTAGGAGTAGAGGTGGATAGGGGCATACTTTTCATTATGCAGTTTATCTGTTTGCACCATTTTTCTTTTAACCTAGTTCGTGTCTTATTATGACAATTAAAAATACGAATTAAGAGAAAATAATAAATATTTCTAATAATGTCATTGTTAAAATCACCTCAGCCTGTCACTCATGTTTTTATAATAGCATTAAACTCCATGAACACAAGTTCCAGTGAATTATACTGTGTTCCTTCCTGAACTTTGACTTGACAATCTCATTTCTCAACAGTTTTGGAATTTTTACGTGGACATTGTGTTTTTAGTTCCCACTTTCCATCCCCATGGTTTATTTCAACTGCAGGACACTTCTTTCTGATATATGTATGGGGTTTTATCTATGTCTTATTAATGCATTTTGGCGTTATCTGAATTGCCCAGGAAAATGTTCTAGGAAGCACTCCTGACCAAATGCCTTCTAGAACTTACTTAACTGGAGCTTAGGTCAGTTGGTTATGAATCTGCTTTACCTAGGCTACCGTGTCACTAAATAAAATAACCAATAGCTTACTTAAAGATGAAATTTAAGTGGGAACCTGAACTGATTTACAGAAAACTTGATGCTTTAAATTTTTTAATATTTAAAATGATCACATATAAAAATTATCTGTGAGAAATCAGAGAATAAGTGTGAGGAAATTCAATATTTAATACTGGATCTCTTTTCTCCCTTATGTTTCCATTTTCATTTGATTTGTATTTGAATATTTGTGAGATAAGTGTGCACACAAATTCAGTTTCTCTTTTCATTTTCCTGAGTCAGACAATGTTACCAGATACAAAGATATAGATCCAGGTAATAAGAGGATGCTGACACATGTGACAAGAGTTGTATAAGTTATGTACCCTAAGTTGACTATTTTTAGTTGACCTAAATAAAGTCCTCTAGTTAAAATAAAATAGAAAACATGAAATAGCAGCAGAGTAAGAAAAGAAAGGGAGGGAACTTAACTGCCTAGGGGATCTGCTAATCTCGCCACCTGAATGATTAAGGGATTGGACTGGGTGATAGTTCATGTTCTTCCTATTCCTGAATTCCACAAGAAAATCAGTGTTCCCAAGTTAGGGGCACTCTGCCTCTCATGTGTGTAACACAGGGGCATGTAATAAATCTGTATAAGAAGACTAAACAAGGGGCAAGGTAACAAATAAGAGAGAATGAATCTCAACTACACTGTAAATAATGGACAGCAAGGTTATGAACACCCCTCTAAGCAGATTAGACAAAATCCCACCATGCCAAACTCTCAGGCATAGTTGCCTTGGCAGTCCATGGGTAGGTATGTGCACGTGCGCACATGCACGCGCTCGCACACACACACACACACACACACACACACACATCATTTGTGGTGATTCATCAAGGCCTTTACCGACAATGAAAATCTATAGGATGTGTGCCATAGGCAGAAGTACAAACTGGCTTGGAGATCTCATTAAAATAGGTTAAACTCAGAAAGTTATTTAGTCTAATATATCACTAATCAATCGCTCAGTAACTGAGAAGCAGTAACTGTGTTTTTGGAGGGTTATATATGTGGCCATTCAATTAGCTGAATTCTCTGAGAAAAACCGAGATCCAGACAAGTTTCACAGATCCTTCTTGGATCATCTGAATAGTTAATCTAGACTTTCAAATTATGGAAGTATGCTAGTAATCACAACAATAGGCATTGTATTTGTATTTACCAAGTATGTGCCAGGCGTCATAGTAAATTTTCTATACACATTTGCACCTAAGAGGTAGACACTGTGATTTAGGGCCATTTTACAGACAAATGAACAGAGGCTTCTCACTCATTCAACATATCTTTATTGAATGATTGCAATCTTATAGGACATTGTGCCAAGTGCTGAATCCATGGTGACGAATCAAACAGGTTGAAAGAGTGCTTGATCAGGCCTGTCTTGTTCGTTCCTCCAGGACCAAGTCACGAAGCAGATAAATCAGTGCACAGGCCTCTGAACTGGTCAGTCTTGGGTCATTGAAGTACACCTGTGCATGCATGAAGCTTAGTGGTTTTTTGCTGACTCACAAATAGTGTAACACAAAATATATTTATACCCAATATGGATGGTTAGATTCAAGACTATGAGGTTAGATGCAAACACAATTGTTTCAGGATGACATGGCAGGGAATACAGGAATGTTGATTAACACAGCCATGAAATTCTTTGCACAGTGTGAAGGCACTGTCACCTCATTTAGCTTAATTATCACACCTCATAGAGTGTTTCAGGAAGGAACTAAGAAAGATCCAAAAATCACACTCATTCAATATGCTGTTGCCTCCTGCCCTTGTTTATTTTCCCCAAGATTGATGCAGTGAAGTGGAATTTGCACCAAATCTATGTGTGTGAGTGTTCTCAAGTCTCAAATCCAAGTTCCTGTTGAACCAACCTAGTCCCTGATCTCAGAAAGCTTACAGTCTTTTTTTTAATTTACATTTTAAAAGTGAGTTTTAATAATTTAGTTATGCTTATTTATATATCCAAGGTGAGCACAAACAGATTTATTAGAAAGAGGGCCCATTGGTATGCTAATTGGTCATGTGCCCAATGATCTCTGAAGTCATCTCCCTGTTTTGTATTAGTTTAAGGGCCAGAGAGGGTGAGATTAGTGGGGTTATGCCAGCCATGAAATTCTTTACTAACAGTATGGGAATTTCCCCACTCTCAGAGACCTTACTTTTTTTTTTTTTTTTTAGGAAAGATTCTGTGTTACTGCATGCTTGCTCAGTCATGTCTGACTCTGTGCAACCCCATGGACTATAGCTCACCAGGCTCCCCTGTCTGTGGGATCTCCCAGGCAAGAATCATGAAATAAGTTTCCATTTCCTCCTCCAGGAGTTCTTCTTGACTCAGGGATTTAACCCAAATCTTTCTGTGTTCCCTGCTTTGGCAGGCAGATTCTTTACTACTGAGCCACCTAGGAAGCTCAATTTTAGGGAAGATAGATGATTAAAACAGTCAACAAAATCAAAATCCTGTGAAAGGCAAAACTACAGTGATAGAAAGCAGAGGATAGGAACTGACTGCAACTGGGCACAAAGAAAGCATCTGGATGATGGAAATGTTCTGTATCCCAATGGTCATGATGGTCTTGAGACTCAATACATTTGTCAAAAGGTATAAAGATGTGCATTTAAAATCGCTGAATTTTATTGTAAAGAAATTATATTTCAATAAGGCTGGCAAAAATTGCAACAAAACTTTGTAATTTTAATATTATTTTCAATTAAAAATATTTGAGACTTTTATTTTTTTCATTCATATATACATATATGTCTATATACATATAAGTATATAAGTATACAGTTTAAAAAAATATATATGACAAAAAATATGAGTATGTACATATACATGCATGTACATATTTAAGACATTTCTAATTTGCTTAAAATTACATATAATTGTATATACATATGTACATACATATGTATGTATATGTACATATGTATATCACATTTTGAAAAAGTGATATTTAAAACTAGAGTTTAGGAGGTCTTGAGGAAAGTCCTTCCTTAGATTTAATGTGAGCAATAAATTCAAAATATATTATTCTTGAGAATAATCAAGAGTTCCTTATAGGTTTCCTCATTGAATAGTAAAATCATTTAGAATGGGTTTTATAGACTGACTTCTAAAACAGACAAGGGTATAGTTTTCATAGTACTTATTAAAGTATTTATACATAAGCAAAAAACAAATGAGACCAAAATTATAAAATTTGATAAATGTTTTGAAAGAGAAATATCAAGAGTACTAGGAAGAATCTGGAAAAATAAAATTATTTATTTTTTAAAAATAGCAAATTATTCTCAATACTAATGTTTACTGAAAGTAAAAATAAGTGTTGAAAAAGAAAAAAGTACAAGTTATAACGTATGGGTTTAGAAATAAACTAGCTTTCCTGTGGAAAGTTCAGAAAGCTTAGATGTTTAAACTTGCTTATAGCTGACTTCTCATGAAGATACGGCTCATAATTTTTTTTTCTCTTGATATGCTTGCTTTTTACTACATCTCTTTAACCGATCATCTCTAGACCAGTAAGAAATGGACCATAATGCCAACAATCATGCATACTTTTCACTAGTATCTTTGTTTCTTTTTATAAAGGCAATCATGCAAGATATTAAATTATTTTAAAAGAGTTTCCATATTTAACATAATGTGCTAATGACTATCACACACTTGCCTGAGAAAATGGTAAGGATATGAAGACTGGCTTCATTAGACAGAGACTATTACTGAGGAGGAGACAAGTGCCAATGTCTCATTAAAGGGTTACATATTGTGAAACAGAACAAGGTAATACTATGATTTTATATAGAAAAACACTATAGGGTAAAAACATTGACATGTTCAGTTAAAAATAATCCTTCAAAAGGCCAAAGTTAACAGTTAAAACCACTTTTTATCTAGAAATTGGCAAAAGATTTATCTAAAATGTTTATATTTTTGCCACTCCATAAATCAAAATTAGTTTTCCATTAAAAAAATTGGATCAGAGATGATGATCTTCTTGCCAATTTTTAGCTAAATGCAAATGGAAACATCTGAGATTTTAAACTGAAAACTGAAGTTTATAGATATATAGTAAAACTACTGCCTGTGAGTGTTACATTGTGAGATCTGAGTAGCATATGAGGTTATGAGTTACCAATAATTTCAGATACATTGATTTCCTTACACTAAACTTACAAACACAAAGCCAAAGCTTAGATATGTATTACTGTGTTTATTATGTTATTTCTATCCTTTAGTATTGATGTAATGATAGTGTAACTTCTATTTATCTTCACATTTCAACTCAAAACGTTTTCTGGGCTCCCAAAATAAGGCCAGGTGCTGGTTGTCTGCCCTTCATAGTACCATATATCTTTCCTTTGTAGGTCTTGAATTTTTGCCTATCCTTACCGTTGTGTTACTATTTGATGAATAAGCTTGTAAACTACACAAGAGACCACATGTGGTTTTTACTCACTGTTTCATCCCTGGCTCCTAATATTATGTCCGGGGCATAGTAGACACCTAGCAAACATTTATTAAATGAATGAAATCTGATTGCCACAACATTACCTCTATGATTTTTTTAAAAAATATGACCAATGATTTGGTAATGTCTCTATTACCATTAGGTTTTTCTCTTCTGTATTTCCCAAGTGTTATCTGCCTTAAATGTTTCAGACCAGCAAATTGTACCCTGTGCCTCAGGCTAGTGGTTTTCTCTCTGCTTTCCATATTCCTTCCCCAGCCTGTGAATGTGACCACGGAAAAGGAAATGCTGAGTTGTTAGGCCTTCTGCCCTAGTTACAGCGCCCAAGTTATAGCGCACTGTCAGAATCCTCTCTCCTAACTCTAGTGAAGGTTCAAAGTTTGTGGAAGAGAAAACGAAACTCTTTCACCCTAAGACAGTTTTGAGGTTTTAGAATCTTAATAAAATGAAAGAACACTATATTAGAATGTTTTTTATTTCTTGAAAAACTCTATGCTTTTAAAAATGAAGTAGCTGCAGATCACCTTGATCAAGTTACTAAGGTTTATGCAAGCGAAAAATGACTTTCAGAATATAGATGGTCTTTGGACTTCAATGAATTGGTCCCAGACTTCTACTAATATCCTTCCAGTTACAACCGTTGTCAGTAGTTGCAGTGTGTATTTACATTGACAGGGTATAACCAGACTAGGGATGTGTTAAATAGATAACCAGGTACTAGTATTTTGCTGGACAAAGCACATTTGATGAGGTGGAAAGTCAATGAACACAGAAGAAATTATCAGCAGCAGTGTAACATCAATGAGATTCAGTTCTTTCCCCTGGGACAGAAAGAGAATGCTAACATGAAAACCAAAATATAGCTTTTACCGCGGGCCATAAAGACAGCAATAGAAAAGATTCATTCTTGATGATCGATTTCATTTACCCAGTGTAGGCCCATTGTGGTAAAAAGAAGGATTTTTACCAAAAGACAAACTTTGAACAAATGAGCTCATTTCCATCATGTTGACAAGTCTTAAGTCATGCGATATGCTGAAATATGCATCCCAAAGCTCCATTATAGAATCATTAAACTGATTTCTTCACCAAAATATATATCTTTTTCTTTTTAAATTTTAAAGGGGAAGACAGGTGGCTAAAGACTAATACATTTTAAAAGAACTGATGGGATCTAGCCAGCTCCCTCCTTGTCACACAACTCTGAATGATTAGGGGTACTGACTGCCAAATGTGTTTAAAAACTCATTTGAAATGAAGAAAAGACTCAGAAATAAACAAAAAGAGGAGGGAGGAAGGGGGCATTTTAATTTTACATTTTTTTCTTTCTTTATTTTTAAAGGGAGAAATAAAGCTGTTCTTTTATTTAAAAAATGGCAAATTCATATTGAGGTAGGCTGAACACTTACATTTTAATTTTAAAGTCTGAAGGAATTTTTAGTTGTTGCTATTGACCTATAGATAGGATGTTAGCAGGAGATTCGATGATGAGATTTTAACATGTATAATACTATAAAGCTTATTTCATACAGATTTCTATCAAGGTGCCTGCAAAAGTAATAGCTCTGTGACTAAAGCATGTAGAAGTATGATAACACTGAAAGATTAAGAAAGTAATGTTTCTATCTGTTTAAATGTGTAAGTCACATTCTTCAAATAGTGTCTGCATTGAAATATAGAATATAAATATACCAGTGCAAAGATACATTCATACAAATATATATAATACATAATATATATGTTATAGATATGTGCTGAAATACATAGTTTAAAAGTCATGTGTCTTTTCTAGTATTTTTACTGTTTATTCAATAGCTTTCCCTCCAGCCCAGAAGAAAAAGAGACATTTTTCAAGATAAGTTAAAAACTATTTGAAAATGAATGAAATCCTGAGTTTTCCAACATGGTAGAAGAAATGTTGATGGCATGTAAAAGGTATTTTGGAATATACTTGAATGTTTATTATTGCTGTAAGTGTAGGAAGACACGTGCCCATGGGTTGGGGTCAAGAATGTTCTCAGTGCCCCAGTGCATAGGACCTGCATCTGCCATGGTCCATCTGAACTGTGGCACTCCTTAGAATAAAGGACTTGCTCTGCAATTACCAATCTGCCTGGGCAAGTACATAAAGAGAGCTGACAAATGATAAAGGAAATTGGAAAGGTTGAGAGGATGAAGTCAATAATAGATTTATCTCCAGACATTTAGCACTTGAAGTGCATCTGTTATACAATATGTAGACATATTTTACAGCAAATTTGGAGATACCGTGAGCCCACTGGGAAGGGACAATATCTAATTTTATACTCTATATAATTCTGAGCATAACTTTGGTGCTTAAGCAGTAAGAGCAGGAGGTACCCCCTTGTGCTTACAAAAAGGAGAAATGCATGAAAAGGATATGGGGACATAACCTGAGGTTCTGTAGGCAGTAGCAGTGTGGAAGAATGGTGCAAAAAAAGAGCAAAGCCAAATGCAAAATAAGAGAGCTATATTTTATGTGCAACATGAGAAGATTGTATTCTGAAAGTTTTTTTGATCATTAAAAGTCAAATTTTATATTTTTTCCCAAACTAAAAAACAGTTATTACAAGTTTTTATTCTAAAACAGCACAAAAGTTCATTAATAAATTGAAAACAATTTTTAAATTTCATTGGAATTCATTTTGGAAACAATTTCATGCTGGCTTGAACATTATTTCCCCTCCCCAAGCATTTGTCTTGTTCTTTCAAAAAATTTATGTTATTTCATGAATTCTGTAAATACTATGAATCATAGATATTGTAACATTTTTTGTTTTTATATTTCTAGAATTTAAAATAATATGGCCTCATTTATAATGTGTGTGAAAAAAACAAATAAAACCTATTTATGTATGTATAATAGAGAAATTTCTATTTTACTATCCATGTTTTTCATCTATTTATTATCTTTCCTTAAGCACTCATGTATGCAAAAACACACATCTTAAGACTTTAATTTTATTTAATTTTGTATAAGTTTGTCCAATAGAGTTAAAAATCATGTGAAAAGACTAAAATGGAAAAATATTTTAAAAAACTCATACATCACAGCTTATTGCCCCAAGAAAGAAAAAAATATGCTTTGGCCCTGTTGTTACGTCTTCTATAGTACGTGATGCTAAATCAGTCAGTTCGGCTAAAAAATGTTTACCCAAAGGAGTTACTTATGGCTTTTTAACTGAAACAGGCAGTTGGCTGATTTTTGCCCTGCCATCTCCCCACACACTTAATTTTGTAGCCACTGTGTAAATTTCCAAAGTCTCTGTTTTAGTCGTCAATTAAAATGAATGATGCCCCTTTGTTGTTGGAGGAGGTAATTTGACATTATGAAGAGGGCTTGGTACCCAGACCCTTGATATGGGAGGGTTTTCTGCTATTATTGAGAAGCCAGTTGCTTAGCTTTCAGTGGTGTGATACCATTCCTTTTCCAAATCACAGCAGTCTTTTCTTTCTTGAGAGTTCATAGGTATACCTTTTTTAAAAGGCATTCTGCATCACAATGATCTGTCTTAGAGAGTAACTCCAAGATGGAGTGTGGCTAGAAGGAGCTTACAGTCTTTTCACTTACCTATTGCCTGTAGTTCACATGTATTAAAAGTTTCTAGTAAGGAAAATGACAAACTTCTCACAATCTGATCCATCAATTTAAAAAGATTCACCAAGCTTGTTACTACTTATTTTTAGTGCTTTCTTAAAGTTATATCAATTCATTTGCTTTCCCTATTTCCTTCTTTTGAAAAATCAAATATCAAATATATAGATGCTGTCCATGGCACTAATAACAGAGAAAAAGCTTAGGAGTAATTTTAACATCTAAGATTTCCCTTTTTAGAAAAGCTTAAATTTTTTTCTGAGTTTAATATTTAAAGTAGATATCATGATCTAGATCTTCGTTAAAACAAATAGTTTCTCTTAAGATAATTTTTTTAAAAAGGAAAACGAGATCTTGGCATAATCTCAGCTGATCTTAAGCTAACAACTGGGAAAGAATACAGAAAATATGAAGAGTTGCTGATTCTTTTTTCTGAAGACATATTGTAGCATCCCCTTTGGAACTTGTTTGCTGGTAAAATCCATTTACATTACTGGACAGTTGTTCAAAAGAGGAGTTATACAACAGTGTTTTAAAGAAAGAGTTTTCTTTTTTTTTTTGGATTTTTGTGTATTTATTATAAAAATCTTTTGTAAGTTAATAAGTCATGGGTTTGGCTATTTTTTTTTTAATTTTTTTATTTATTATTTTTTTAATTGTTTTTGCCATACATTGTCATGATATCACCATGGGTTTACATATGCTTCCCCTCCGGAACCCCCCTCCCTCTTCCCTCCCCCCCCCCCCAGGAAATCTCGCTGCACCAGCCCCGAGCATCAGTCCAGTTCTAATAGACTCAAGTCCATTCTCTCTTACATTAAGAGGGAATCTAGGCAACAAACAGTTCAACCGTAGCTTAACTGTATTTTATTTAAGCTTTCAATTGTTATGTGGATCAAAGCAAACTTAGAACTAACAACACAAACTGACTAGACTACACTCTTGATTAGTTCCTTTCCATTAAGTAAAATAGAAATTCCTCAAAATTCTCAGTAAATCAATCTTTGAAAATAGTGGGGAAAACATAGTATGCAGTTAAATGTACTATTAAGAAAATACAATAACCAGTGGGACCCTCTTCTAAGTCTTAGCAGTGAACTAAAGAAGATACAACATTCAATCGTGTACTGGATACCAGCTATATTTTGCAGCTGTATAGTATTACTTTTAAATAAAATATGAGGGAAAAGAGCCAAATAGAACTTTCTGAAAGAAACAGAGAACAGAATGTATGTTCAATAAGCTGAAATTTTAGAGTGTTTGATATAAAATAAAAATGCACAACTGTGATTTGGAGAATGGTTAGGTAAGATTATCATGTGCTCCTGGATATTCAGAAAACTGTGTCCAGATCCATTTTATGTTATAGGTCCCTGAAGTCCTGTGTGTGTCTTCTACGTGAACATGAAGAATTCTGAACTAGACACTGTGGATGCACCAAGAGAATGAATTGGGGATTATTTTATAAACAAAATTTCAGTAAGAAAAAGAAGCAATGAGAATTTTTGTTTTGAAATCTTACAAGTAGATAAGGAAGAATGAGCCAAAATAGTCACTTTCAGCCTTTTTTCACTGATCAATTTATGGTTTCAAATAAAAATACTCCTTTAGATTTTTAAATGAGAAAAATATGCATATAACAGTATATATATACATATGTATACATATATATATGTATACATGTATATATATATATATTCCTGTCTGTTTCCAATATTAGCAATTACAAAATTGTTTTAAACATTGCTTCTTCTAGGAATGGGTTCTACTCCCTTCATGAGTAAATATGGATTTGCAAGAATTTTCTCTGACCTTTATAAAATGCTATGGCAGATCATATTACAGCATTTTATTCTTCTATATACAATATGAAGGTCACTTATGTTCTGTAATGAGTGAGGGCTCTATTTTACTAATGCTTTCCATATCTCATTTCCAAACTGATCTCCAGCTTTATCCTTGTAGTCTGGAAGTCGTTGGGCGGACTGATTTATTGTCTAGGGTTAAATGAAAACAATTCTAAGAAAAAGTGCAGTTGAAGAAAATGAGGATTAAAAGAATGATTTAATTTTAACATTAAAAAAATCAGGTGTTTGAATTTTTTTCTTTTTCTTTAATGTATATTTGACTATGTGAAATTTTCATAATTGTTTTCCAGTCTGATTATCAAGAAAGCTGATGCCTTTGCCATTTTAGTTATTCTAAAATATTCTGTAGTGCCTTTTTCTATGTTCACACTCTTTCCCTTTCTTCTAAAACTTCCCTACCAGGATATTCAGTATATTTTCTTCATCCTTTCTAATTGTTGTTTTTGATCTCTCTTCTCTCATTTAGAAGCTTTCTTCAATTCTTCAGACTCTAGATGAATCAAAGAGGGCCTCTATGGATGATTAGTCCACCTAAGCTTAGACATGCTAAGTAATATGGCTGAGTTTCTTAGAAGATAATAGTTTGTTCTTTCATATACATCATTGTATCACGTGCAAAAAAAATAGGAATTTCTTTTGGAAAAGGATAAAACATGCTAAAAGTTTAATTTCATGTGAAGAGTTTATTACTGCTAGTGTGGTGAGTCATTACAGTGTAGATATTTTATAGGTTCAATGAGACGAGAATGAATCCTTTTCAGACACAGCAATCTCTTTGCGGATGGGATTAGGGAAACAGGTATATTTGGGGAACACATGGGGAAAGTACGTGCTGCAAAATTCTTTGAGGCTTTTGATTTTAGTGCCAGAAATTTGTCAGTAATCTGAAATTTTTCTTCTATTTTTTAAAAATTGTAGTCATTCTCTTCTAATCAGGAATTGGGGATGACAAGAGTTTGAAGTCAAACTCTGCGGGGACATCAACCTTGGCAAACCTTGGTGTGCACAAACATGATATTTGTTCATACAAGGGTATTTATCCATATATAGCTCGCAATGTAGAGTTTTCACAGCAGAAAGAGGAGGCTTGGGCAATTTGGAAAACTGCCATAGAGAAAATCTGGCCTTGAGTGTCTAAGGCAGTTGCCACCAGAGGGCGATTATTGTACCAAAGCTTCATCCTACACTATTGCTTTTTTTTTTTTTTTTTTGGTCCTAGTTGTCCAGTTAACAAAAAATGTAGCATACTCATAAGGAACTTTAGACTTCATACAGGATAACTCTGATTTTCAATTTCAAAAGGGAAGTCAATATTGTTGATAGTGAATAGAGATGGAAAACAAAATTTCTTATTGGTAGATTTGCTAGTAGATTTTTATGTGACAAATTAAAAGAAGAAGGTAGCGCCTTATTAGATGATTAAAACTCCAATGTACTACCCCCCGCAAAGAGATATTTATTTACTCTGTTTTACTCCTTTGTTTTCCTTAGGAGTGATGGAGCAAGTTGATGTTTATTGCCAGGGACTTTTGAAGACATTAATTTTTAAAGGACTTTTTTCTTCTCCTTGCCAAGAGGCATCTTAGTGAGATATTTTGGATTTGATCCTAAACATCCTTTATAGTTGTGTATACATTTTATCTTGGTCAGAACATCAGAGGATATAAATATAGAGTCATGCATTTAATAGCATGAAATGTAACATAATGCAAGCTTTAATACCTGGAATCCAGTAAACCAGTAGCTCTGAGTTATATTACCCGTCGTAAACTTCTTTAACCTGTGGCTCATTTTCAAAATAATAAACGTAGCTATTCCATAAAAATATCTCAACACAGAAGAGCCAGAAAAGTGAAGGACATGAACAGATGGTACATCAATCTTCTGCATTTATACAATTTGTTTTTTAATGCAAATAGTGTGGGTTGCCTGCTCATGCCTTGGATATTTGTTCCAAAGATGAGCACATTTTCTTATCTTTCTGGATCAATGTGACATTTGCAGTTATCATAAAGTGGGAGCCCATTTAATGATGTTAATGCTTCCTTAATGTAAAAATAAAATCACCTTCTTTATAAAAGCAAACAGATTAAAAGTCCCAAAGAGACCATTGAAATCTGTGACATTTGCAGTTACTGGTAACTAGATGGCTTGATTATACACATATTAAAAAAAAAATCTTAAAAGCATTGTTTATGATCATTAATCATAACATTCAACGTGAATTCTAGATTCCCTTATGAGCAAGAGAGTAAATAAAAATCTATTTGGATAAGGAAACCAGCAAGTTGAAGACTTTTTCAGAAGAGTTACCACAGTTAAATGTTAAATAAGCATCTCTAAATTTTTAGAGAGCTTGCAGATTTTTACTCTTTGTGGATCCTTAAAAATAAATGATAGTATTTCTGAGATGTAATGTTTTTCTAAAACAGAAAACACTTAAAAATAGTAAGGCAGTTTAGGTAGTAATAGTAAAACAGAGTAGGTGTGGCATTGATTTTTTTAAAATCTTAATTCACAGAATGATTCCAGTGTATACTCATTCCCCTCCTCCATATATTTCATCTTTCATGGAGAAGAGCCATTTATAGAAAAGTGATGTTTCTAAGTCTCATTCAGTTCCATCAGTAGAGCCCGCTTGGCTACTTCATGAGGAGCCTGCTTTGGGAATTCGTTTCTTTTTCGTGTGTATTGTTATGTCTGTTTTCGATGTTTCATACACAAGCCCAGAGGCCGTCTGGCAGCCTATACACTTTTTAAAGCCAATTTGAGAAAGCAAATCATTTTCCTTCCTGCTAAGACAGCTGGCTGTTGCATACAGTGTTTTCCACTAGAAGTGAGTTATGGTCACTAACTAATTCCAGAAGGTCCAAAGAGCTGGCATTTGATGAGAGCAAATTTTGATCACTATCAAACTGGCATCAACATATGAACTGCAGAACACAGGATTGTCCTATAAGTAACCTCAGCCACTCTGTGTAATGCTAATGGAGATAAAACAAGGACAACATCACCTCAAGGATGTTCTCTACAACAAGTGGAGGTAAGTCTTGGGTGTTTGCAGCTTTTATAGATCTCATTTCGTGTGGAATCATAATCAACTCCCTTCCGTGATAGGTGGGGCTGTGTTGACAGAGGTTATCTATATATTTGCCATAGGTCACACACCCAGTTTAATAAATAGAGCTGATGGAGTGAGACAACTTAAATCTGAGAAACAGGGCCTTTATTGCAGCAATGAAGTATTTTTCAGATTCAGGTTTATGGGCCCAGGATTAAAATAAAATCATCGTGACTTGAAATAATTGAATTATATTTTGAAAAGAAAATAAACATGCTATCTAAAACTTAGCATCTCAGAAAGGCTGCTCATCCATTCTCTCATTCAATCACTTATTTACCAACAAATATTTAACAACTGTTTTGCAAACCAGGTTCACATGATAAATATTAAAGTGAAGTGAAGTCGCTCAGTCGTGTCCGACTCTTTGCGACCCTGTGGATTGTAGCCTACTAGGCTCCTCTGTCCATGGGATTCTGCAGGCAAGAATATTGGAGTGGGTTGCCATTTCCTTCTCCAGGGGATCTTCCCAACCCAAGGATCAAACCCAGGTCTCCCATATTGCAGGCAGACACTTTAACCTCTGAGCCACACAAGACAAACACACACACTTTCTATGTCTACATTGTAGTCCATCAAGGAAAAATATTGGCCAGTAAGTATAGTAAATTGTAATAGAGGATATATAGAGTATTTATGGAGGCATAGCATATGGAGATGTAATCTAACCTAAAAGTTAGAAATGAGAGAAAAGAAGAGTGTTCCAGAAGAGGAAACGGGAAGGGTAAAAGTTTAGTGTAAATGGTGGTAGATTGGAGGAACTGAAAATAGTTCAGAAAGGCTCAAGTGTGTATAATGGGAAAGAGAGAGGATAAACAATGAAGATAAGTAGGGAAGACAAGTAGGTTCCATGTAGTAGACTTGAGAATAGATACCACTGAATGGTTTTACATGACAGTGAGAACAGAGGGATGGAATGCTAATCACTTCTGTTGGCTGAAAGGATCTGGGAAAGACCATGTAATTCTTGGCATGTCTTGGCAGAAGTTTAGTTGGTATACCTTTACTTTCTGTACCTAAAGAGTGTTTCAGAATTTCGCATGTTGCTACAGAACTGGTTAAAGTAATATTTGTCTATGTGTACTCATAAACCCTTTCATAGTTCCAACCTAGTGAATGGCAAATAGTAGCTGCTCAATAAAATACTGTAAAATAGAATGCAAAGGATGTATCTGTACTATGACTGATGTACCAAGTTACCACAAACTCAGTGGCTGAAAACAACAGAAATTTATTCTCAGTTCTGGAGGTTGTAAGTCTAAAGTCAGTCCAAAACTAAGGTGGTGGTAAGGCTGTGCTGTGTGTGTGCTAAGTTGTTTCAGTCATGTTAGATTCTTTGCAATCCCATGGACTGTAGACTGACAGGCTCCTCTTTCTGTGGCATTCTCCAGGCAAGAATACTGAAGTGGGTTGCCATGCCTTCCTCCAGGGGACCTTCCCAACACAGGGTTGGAACCCACATCTCTTATGTCTCCTGCATTGGCAGGCAGGTTCTTTACCACTAGTGCCACAGGGGAGAATTCACTCCTTGTTTCTTCCAACTTCTGGTGCCTGCTAGCATTCCTTGGTTCTTGTTGCCTCTCTCTATTCTCTGTCTCTCTCTTCACACAGCCATCTCTTTTGTGTATCTGTCTAATCTTCCCTTGCCTCTCTCTTGTAAGAATGCTTCTGATAGCATTTAGGGTTCACCCTGATTATCCAGTATAATCTTCTCTGCACACTTTGCCATATAAAATAGCATTTGAAGTTTCCTGCATTAGAATCTTATATCTTTGGTGAAGGGGAGGGTATTTTTCAACTTATACCAGTACTTATTCACAGTTCTCATATTTAGGATTTCAGCGCTGAGGAAAAGGGTGGATAGTTCTACATCTAACTATGCACACTTGGTCTGGATATGACTCTAGAACTCTGGCAATTCTGTGCTCTAAGGACCTTGTGGGCATGAGAATGGTCTCTAAGAACAAGTTATCACAAAGATGCTTAGAATAATTTAGAGCTTATTTGTAGTGGCTAAGTTGGTTGTAAGAAAAACAAGGGCAAAGACAATGTCATTGTAGTTTCCACAGGGATTAAGTCCAAAGGAATCTTCTCTGTGATCTCCTAGATCTTCCCACAGTCCTACAGAATAGGGCTAAAACTTCCAAAGTAGGGTTTTTGTTTCACTTGAAGCATACACCTGATCCTGCGGGTTTTATTATTATTTATAACAAACAAAAAATGCTAAGATAAATTCTGTCTTTATGCCAGATGGTTTCTTAGGTTTCAGTTCACAATTATGAGGTATCTTGCAAGAAGTTCCACTCTACAAATAAATAAAACAAGCTATAGGTATTCTTTGGCATAGCATTATATCATCCAAATTACATCAACTAACCTTGAGGGTCAGTCCTAGCCCAAAACACAGTAAAAGGGATACACAGAAGATGTTGGGAATTTTTCATGTGCCGTGATACTCCATTCTCACAACTCAATGAAATTATATCATCATCTCCATTTAAAAAATAATAAATCATGGGTGAAGAAGTACAATATATTTATGAAGTCATATAGCCAATTTGGAGGGGATCTGTGATTAGAATTCAAGTCAGTCTTACCCGTATGCTTATGATTATTTCATCACACCAGTTATCACTCAGAAGCAGGACTGGAGGTTAGATGTCCTTGGATTCAGCTTGGTGTTTTGCCATTATGCCATACAACACAAGCTCAGTCCCCAGAAGAGGACATTTCAAGATAAATAGGAGAATGTGTCATTTTACCACAACATTTAAGGAGTCCCTTCATTGCCTTAAGATGGAGTATAGTTCAAAAAAATCAATTCAGGTAAAGATTAAACTAGTGAATCACAGGGCCATAAACATCAAGAAAATGATCTTCATGGAATATTGCTCACTTTTTGAAGATGCTGTTATGAAGACTAGCCATAACCTTACTCCAAATACCTGTGGGGACCTTGGACAACTATCTTTCTGATTTCTCTTGGTTCAGATGAAAAATTTAAATGGTTTTGTTTCTTCTAAGTTTAATGCTATGACTTACTGATATTAGCACAGCTCTGAGAACATATTTTTCTGATATATATGGCTTTTACATGAGTCAGAAGCACAACTACACATAGCAAAAATTTCTTATTAAGTCATAGTAGAGTAAGCGTTCTGGGTATGCCAAGGACATGGCTACTGCTTTCTCTTCAATAGTCTTTGGCATCCAAAGGATGTCACACGGCTTCTTCCTACAGCGAAGGACAGATTCATGCTGTTACTTTTTTTTTTTTTGAGAAATCTTGGTTGAAAGCACCAACAGTGATACAACTCAGTTCATTTTGTCATTTTTTACTCCCTTGAATTACTACATAAATATTAATAGCTAAACACATTGCAAACAGGTGGAGCTCATTCTGTCCCTGGAGTGCTGCCACCGTTATGTGATATCTCAGATGGGTGACGAGATTTTCCATGTGGGGAGGGCGGTCTGTCATTCCATGCCAGCCCCATTGGACACACCCTTGGCTTGGAGTTCTTTATTTCCTGTGATATCTCTATGACAGCCTTCTTGGTCTTTTAACAGTTCATTCAGTAGAGTGGGAAGGAGTAACACACTCCATTTAAAATCCACATTCACTCCACTGTATATCTGGTTACTTAATTTCAGAGAGTGGCTGCTACTGATAAGAACATGAAAGAGAGCCCCCAATATTTAAAGGTACATATCAGCTATGCATGAAATATTTTTGCCACACATCCAAATTTGTGTAAGCTTGATGAACTTTTCAAACAAAAGGAGCCACAGACTTATTATGGTAGATAATATTATGATAAAGTCCCCCTTTTCTCCGCTGATTTGCAGATACAAAGTTTAAACAATATATTCCTGCATAGTAAAAATGTATTACTCCAGTCATCAGTATGTAAGTGGCATGATTGTTTTCAAAGGGCTTAGGTATGTAGACATGTTTGTCTACCTTTTTATGTTGAATTGTTTTCTTTATGTATGTTTATCTCCAATGTACAGACATATTTCAAAATAAAATTCAGAAATCTGGATGGACATAATGCTAGTCATAGTGACTAAAATATTCTTCCTCTGTCAGTAAAATAATCCACCTAAATAGACTTGTTTTCATAGGAAGCAAGCACATTTAGAATTGTCCTGGAATATGTTAAATATATGTGATTGTGTATGGTTCATTAGATTAGAAAATGTATGAGGCTCATTGTATTTGAATTCCTCAACTGCTTTACAAAAGATCCACTTATAAATTTTGTTATAAAAATTTAAAACACTGATTTACAAGCCCAAATGGCCTAACTTCAAAACTGTTCATTATAGAACTTTCTGATTTACCCCTGCAGTTAGAGAAAATTAAATTCTATAAGTTTATGAAAGAGGTTTGATTTCGTCCAAATTATGAAACAAAATTATATTCTGCTGTTATGTTATTGGTTACTTACTATATATTAACTTAAAGCAAGCTATTGAGGCAAAATCACATTTTTAATTTTCTTTGTTGAGATAGCAGCAGTAAACATCTTTGACATGAATCTTTTTAGTGCCCATTTAAAAATCTGCAGTAAAGACCAGTCTTCTGTTAGAGTTGAAAGAGTTTAGTCAGTCCTGATGATCTTTTTCCTTTCCTACTTTGGCTTAAATTCAGTCCCTTCCCTCATTATTTCTTATCCAATGTGCATTGTCTTCGGCACAGACACTCTCTTCAAGGTGGTTTACATGTGTAATTCACTTTATTTGGGGATAGAGACCATAACTTCCACCAGTTTTACAGAAAACTGTTATGGTTTACTATGTGCATGATTAGTTGCTTCAGGCGTATCCGACTCTTTTCAACCCTATTGATTGTAGCCTGCTAAGCTCTTCTATTCATGAGATTCCCCAGGCAAAAATATGGAGTGGTTGCCACTTCCTTCTCTAGGGGATCTTCCTGACCCAGGGATTTAACCCACGTCTCTTACATCTCCTACATTGGCAGGCAGATTCTTTACCCACTGAGACACCTGGGAAGCTCCAACCTCTACTATGCTGCTGTTGCTGCTAAGTAGCTTCAGTCCTGTCCGACTCTGTGCGACCCCATAGACGGCAACCCACCAGGCTCTGCAGTCCCTGGGATTCTCCAGGCAAGAACCCTGGAGTGAGTTGCCATTCCCTTCTCCTATGCATGAAAGTGAAAAGTGAAAGTGAAGTCGCTCAGTCGTGTCCGACTCTCTGCGACCCCTTGGACTGCAGCCTACCAGGATCCTCTGTTCAGGGGATTTTCCAGGCAAGAGGACTGAAGTGGGTTGCCATTGCCTTCTCTCAACGTCTACTATAGGGACCAACATACTTAAAGAACTCAAGCTATAAAGTGTGAGGGAGATTAAAAATAAGTAATGGGAGAAGGTGGACATAATTTCTATTTTCATGCATACAGAGAGTTTTGATACAGAAAGATTAAAAGCACCAATGTAACTTAGAGCTCACAACATTAAGCACAGCATTTTGCTCAGATTATTAAACAAGGGACTGTATCAGGTAACTCCAATTGCCCCTGCCCCATTTATTGATATATCTTAAAAACTGAGTTCTATGTTAAATTCAAAGACTTGTGTTGCAGTGATTATATATGAGCTTAACATCGGAGGGATAATGGAGGTCAGAGAGGTGTCCTTTTATGAAATTTTTTCCAGGTTGGAAAAAAAAAAGACCAATGGAGAAAAATAGGGCAGTTTCCTACTATAATAACTTGAAATTCCACCACATATCTTTCCTATTTATCTATTCAAATATAATATACAATGAGTGAAAGTGAAAGTTGTCCTGTCTGACTCTTTGCAACCCCATGGACTATACAGTCTAGTGAATTCTCCAGGCCAGAAAACTGGAGTGGGTAGCCTTTCCTTTCTCCAGGGGATCTTCCCAACCCAAGGATAGAATCCAGGTCTCCCTCATTGCAGGGAGATTCTTTAACAACTGAGCTATCTGGGAAGCCCAATATACAATATACATGCCTAATAAGAATAAACTGTCTGGCCCACTTGAAGCAACATTTGTTTTTTGAAAAAGCAATTTTAGATCAGTTTTTCAGTTATTGCTTACTTGTTTTCCCCTATTGGCCTATGAGTTTATAGGATACTGGAATGGTATCTTTTTTGTCTCTGATGCTTTAGTTTAGTACAAATCATAAAAATGAGATGGCAGTTGAAAAATATTTGCTGGATGCTGAACGAATAAATGCCTACACTTCTCATAGTATGATTAAGATTCCCTCATAGCTCAGTCGATAAAGAATCTGCCTGCAATGCAGGAGACCTGGGCTTGATTCTTGGGTTGGGAAGATCTCCTGGAGAAGGAGATGGCAACCCATTCCAGTATTCTTGCTTGGAGAATCCCAGGCACAGAGGAGCCTGGCGGGCTTTATAGTCCATAGGGTCACAAGAGTCGGACATGACTTATCTACTAAACCATCACATCGTAGTATGATGTTTGTGTATATGTATGTATATAAATGTAGAAAATGATACTTTACACAAATGAAATAAAATATTCTTTCATTAGTTTTTAAATTTCATTTTTCAAGTGCTACATTTTTAATTAGTAATATTGATAAAATGATGAAGATTATTTCTACCACTAAACATTAAGGGGCCATGAATCAAATACAGTTGCTGACATTTTGTTAGGTACCAAGATTACATGATTCTGGTAATGTTTTATGTAGTAACAATAGAGATTAAAGGAAAAGAGAGAGAGGACATAAAAAGGGAAAGTTTAGAAAGACATATTATAATTTATCAAGATATGATTATTGGTGGTTCTTTTCTCCCTGCCCTTCATAGCACCACCACCACCAAAAGAAAAAAAAAAAGGTTTTGACATCTAGAAGATATCTAGGAGATATCCTCATCCCTGAAACAAATATTTGTAATTTCTTCTGTTGAAATCTATTTGAAGATAATAAATTTCAATACAAAAGACATGTTAATCTTTCTGTGAGTGGAGTTTTATGAATAGATTTTATTTGTGGAATTTATACAACACTGGTCAAATCCACTTCACTGAATTTAATCAGCATTGGTAAAGCATCAGAGATCTGCAAATATTCTGTCAGATATTCAGGTATATTTTAATTTCCCTCATTTTTATGAACATTGTTAGACTTGTCTGTTTATAACTCAAGATGAACAAACTTCCAGAACCACAATTTCTTATTGAATGCATGCCTTGCAACCTCACAGAAACCCCTTTCAGAAGCAGAAGGTTCAACACAGCACTAAACCACTAGTCAGAGAGCCTAGGTCCCAGCCTTAATTCTACTGTTGATTAGTTAGTTGGTGACTCTCAATAAGTTGTCTTCAAGGTCTCAGTTTTCTTACATGTATTATGAAGAAGATGATACAGATGGATGGAGACAGATGCACCTGGATTCAAATTCCAGGCCTGTCACTTACCACCGTATAACCTTGGACAAGCTATGTATTTCTTAATTGTGTCTATCTCCCCATCAGTTGGGAAGTATGTACATTGTGGGGTTATTTCAAGAATTAAATGAGGAAAGATAAATAAGGATTTAGCATGTGACCTGACACACAGTCTTGTAATTATTGTTCATAAAGGATTATTTAATGACAGTTCTGAATAATTAAGATTTTGATTGTTTGAGTTGTAGTTATCTCATCATTTCATTTTCCTCATAAGCTCAAAAAGGAAAAGAGGTAAATATTATCCCACTTGTGGTAAACAGTAATATATCCTTTGCTTCTACACCTTAATTTTGTTTCTAGTGCACAGACACCAAGAGAACTTTCTAAAGAAAAATGGAGCTTGATCAGGGAACTGTGAGGAGAACACTGAGTGAAGGGAAACCATGTTATACAACAAATGACTGGTTGTCTGATCTGGAGATACTCAGCTTGAGAAGTGCTGGCTCCAAGTGAATGTGAAGTTGTCATGTAGCATTTACCACACGTTGTTTCATGGATATCTTGGGACTTATTTCCATAATGCTCAGGAGTAGGTTGTGACAAGGTGAATGGAAGTTTCATGAGAAGAGAATTTGGCTCCATATAAACAAGATAGTCTTTAACGTCAGAGCTCACTCAAAAATGGAATGAACTGGGTTTCCCTGGTGGCTCAGTGGTGAAGAATCCACTTGCCAATGCAGGAGTCAGGGGTCTGATCCCTGATCTGGTGCTGTGAGCAAATAAGGCCATGCACCACAAATATTGAGCCTGTGCTCTGGAGTCCAGGAGCCGCGACTGCTGAGTCCACATGCTGCCTCAACTGAAGCCTTCTTGGCCCGGAGCCCATGCTCTGCAGCAAGAGAAACCACCGCATTGAGAGGCACACATGCCACAGCCAGAGAGAGGCCCCCAGAGTCGTAAGTAGAGAAAAACCCCAGGCAGCCATGAAGACCTGGAACAGCCCAAAATAAAAATAAATAATATAATAAATAAAATTAAAAAAAAATTAAATGGACTATCTCAGGAGCATCAAATTACTCAGGTGCACGCTGTATTAAATAGTTCAGTGGTGAGAGATTTCAGAACTGACCCAAGCCTCACCAAAAAATTTGGCTTTGGAGAAATTTTTTCTATATTTAACCCCAAATTTGTCCTTCTATATTTTCTACCTCTGTGCTTCAAATCGTTCACATCTATTTTCTAAATTAATCCCTTGACTGTTCTTTGTGCCACCATTAATAATGTTCCAGCTCCTGAATCAAATACGTCACTTCTTAGTTTTCAGTGGGTACTCAATAAATATTGTAATCATGACCCTATCTGAGTCTTTAAGACTTTGACAAAATTGGGATTTTTTTTCATGGAATTTTCTCTTCCTTTGGTTTCCACAAATCCATTTGTGAAGTTCAGATTTCAAACATCTCACTCAATCAGGTTTTGGCTGTGTGTGGGATCTTTTGTGGGATTTTATTTTCCCTCAACCCTGAAACAGGGGAGGAAATAGTGCTTAACTCTTTTTTTTCTCCTTGAGCTAACTCAACCCATTTAAACTAGAGTACATGGAGAGAGTGAAACCCTAATGACCTAATTCTCCATCCTATGTAATATCTTAACTTCTGTCCTACACATTTGGAATAGTACTAGCTATGTACCAACCTTAGAAGAATTAAGAAAGTGGGCACTCAATCATTTTCTGTGTAAGACTTAATCTCCTCTTGGAATTCAGATTGAGAAAGACAACTCCAAAATATGGTCCAGAACAGTCAAGATCCATGTTTCCAATATCTTACCAGCCAAAGACTGAGCAGGGCCCCTCTAACCCATTGTTTTCCCATTAAAGCTTTCTCTTCATTTTCAAATATAATGGTACACACTGTCCAATCTCTTGCTCCAGAAGTTCAGGAGGAACCCAAATTCTTTCCTCTCTGAAACTTGAAAAGATTACCTACGAAATATGTCACAAATCAGTTGCTTTCTTTTCTGTCCCACTGACTAAGTTTAGTCTTTTATTACATTTTATTTGACTATTAGCAGGGAAAATTAGCCATATATTTTCACTTCTTTCTGAATGAAATATCATCTAACTATCACCATCATCTTCAATCTATCCTTTGAAACTGTCAAAAGATTTCATCTGGACATAAGCAAAATCTTTTTGTCCATTTAGCTCAATCTTGGCTCATCAATTGGCATGGCACACAAGTTTTCTATTTTCTAAGTCAAGTTAACAATGCCAGTTCCCCAGTACAATGTCTGCTCATCCTATTGTACTACTTGAAGTTCCCTGAATGCATGACAGTTAAAAAAAAAAAAAGAATTCTTAGCTTTTATCTTTGCTACTTCATCAAGCTTAGCTGCTCAGTCATGTCTAACTCTTTGTAAAATTATAGATGGTAGCCCATCAGTCTCCTCTGTCCATGGGATTCTCCAAGGAAGAATACTGGAGTGGGTAGCCATTCCCTTCTCCACGGGATCTTCCCAACCCAGGAATCAAACTCTGGTCTCCTGCATTGCAGGCAGATTCTTTACCATCTGAGCCACCAGGGAAGTCCCCTTTATCTTTGCTATTATGCTTTCCTAAGGCTGTATATAGTCACAGTGCTTATTTAGCTTATATGCAGAGTACATCATATGAAATGCTGGGCTAGATGAAGCACAGCTGGAATCAAGATTGCTGGCAGAAAAGCCAATAACCTCAGATATGCAGATGACACCACCCTTATGACAGAAAGTGAAGAACTAAGGAGCCTCTTAATGAAAGTGAACGAGGAGAGTGAAAAATTTCGCTTAAAGCTCAACATTCAGAAAACTAAGATCATAGCATCTATTCCCATCACTTCATGGAAAATAGATGGGGACACAGTGGAAACACTGAGAGACTTTATCTTTTTGGGCTCCAATATAATCGCAGATGGTGACTGCAGCCATAAAATTAAAAGATGCTTGCTCCTTGGAAGAAAAGCTATGACCAACCTAGACAGCATATTTGGAGAAGGCAATGGCAACTCACTCCAGTACTCTTGCTTGGAAAATCCTATGGATGGAGGAGCCTGGTAGGCTGCAGTCCATGGGGTCACAAAGAGTCGGACACGACTGAGTGGCTTCACTTTCACTTTTCACTTTCCTGCATTGAAGAAGGACATGGTAACCCACTCCAGTATTCTTGCCTGGAGAATCCCAGGGATGGTGGAGCCTGGTGGGCTGCCATCTATGGGGTCGCACAGAGTTGGACATGACTGAAGCAACTTAGCAGCAGCAGACAGCATATTAAAAAGCAGAGACATTACTTTGCCAACAAAGGTCCATCTAGTCAAATGTATGGTTTTACTAGTAGTCATGTATGGATGTGAGAGTTGGACTATAAAGAAAGCTGAGTGCTGAAGAATTGATGCTTTTGTACTGTGGTGTTGGAGAAGACTCTTGAGAGTCCCTTGGACTGCAAGATGATCCAACCAGTCCATCCTAAAGGAAATCAGTCCTGGGTATTCATTAGAAGGACTGATGTTGAAGCTGAAACTCCAATACTTTAGCCACCTGATGCAAAGAGCTCACTCATTTGAAAAGACCCTGATGTTGGGAAAAATTGAAGGTGGGAGGAAAAGGGGATGACAGAGGATGAGATGATTGCATAGCATCATCGATTTGATGGGTATGAGTTTGAGTAAGCTCTGGGAGTTGGTGATGGACAGGGAAGCCTGGCATGCTGCAGTCCATGTGGTTGCAAAAAGTCAGACACGACTGAGCGACTGAACTAAACTGAACTGAAGCATCTCTTTATCTATCTGTGAGCTTTAGCCTTCCTTTGTTTTTCAAGCAAAATTCATCATTCTCATTAAAACTATGTAATTTCTATTAGTTAGCAGTTGATTAGTAGTTTGTAGAGTTTCTGAAACATAGAAAATACTTAATAAGTGTTAAAATGTAAATATATCATTTACTGATGCATGTTATTTTACTGTTATGCTTTTGAAGTTGGGATGCAGCTTCTGGGTAACAAGTTGTACCACAGAACTCCAAATTTCTCCCAATCTAATATCATATGGGTCTATGATTTATTTTAAATTAAGTATTTAGAAAATCTAAGATTAACCTAATTTCTTTCTCCTTCAGTTTATACAACAACAACAATATATTAAGACAACAAGGATATTTCTCAACTGGCTAGACTCGAATTCCTGGAATTAATATTGTAATCTTAACTCTAAGATTACAATGTCACATTGACATTTCAAAAAATACATCTTTTAGCTCACTGACACTTCAATAGAATTCTTTATTCATGAAGTTTCCTCATTTATTTTGTGCTCAGTATAAGGCATATTTTATACTAATTAAACATTAAATCACATTTTATTCCCCAGTCAGGCCCCAATCAAGATCTATTTTATGTTCAAACAATTTCAGGTCACAAAAGTCTCACCTTACCTTATGGAGAAAGAAGTCTGGAAAAAAAAAATCTTTTTTTTTTTTAATCTAAATGAGTCCTTAAATATCTATCCCACCATTGCACTCTGTGTTTTTACTTTCCTCTTTCCCTCTCCCTCTCTGCTGACATTAGCATAAAAATGTGCTACCCTAACTAAGCAGTCTGTTAACTGATAAGCTATCAAAAAATCATCTGTTATTTTTACAGCTTAAAGGCAGATGCCATTTCAAGAACTAGAGTTGAATGAGTAGGATTTGTTAGTGCTTTTTAGATTCATCATTGTAAACTTGAGGTATTTTAAAATGGAATGATTGGAGCCTTGACATATTGTCCCATGAGCAATCAAGCTTTAGAATTTTGCTAGCCTTAAATTTTCTCCTGCATAAAATAAGTTCATATCCCCTTGTATCATAAAGAATTTTGGTTGTCGTCTAATGTTTGCATCGAAAATCTTCCTGCCTTAAATTCAGACCAATATAATTATCCTGGAGACTCAGACCAGAACATCCCTTTCTATTCCAGCAGAGGCCCCCTTTGCCATAAGATGCTTCTCAAGGGTCTCCGAAGCAGCAAACATGTGCTTGCTAATCAATTATTTTCTCAGGTTACATTTTTGAATTGCTTTGGTCACAATAAGGTGGCATTCAGGCTAGAAGGTGGGTCAGTTCCAGGTCCCAAAGCCTTAAGACACCTGGGATTGTTTGGAAATTTTGGATTAGAAATCAATTTGAATAAAAGAATTATTTAAAAAAGGGGGGAGGGGGCTTGCATGCCAACATTTTTCACTGTTGTGAGCTGCTTTGTTATCACAGGAACAAGGCATCGATTTAAAGAATATTCATTCACAGAAAAAAATCACCCATTTACAGAAAAGTGAAAGGAAACTACAAGTGGTAGAAAGGAAGATAAACTACTTAATAATATAAGATATATATATTATTATGCTCCAATATATTTTATACTTTGTAATTGTCCAATAGTGGCTTGACAGATTGAAATTTGAATGTGGTTTAATTCTTTGGTAAACTATTTGAAATATATAGTCTCACCAATTCTTATATTCTAGCTATTGTTGTCATAATTAATACACAATTTTTCATAAAAATTGCCAACATTATATGGAGAGTTGATTTGTATACATTGATATACAAATGTATGTATATATGTATGTGTGTGCATATAATGGTTAGATGATTTTTTAAGTAAATAATTATTTCTCATTACTCAAATATTAAATAAATATGTGGTTGTCGTAAAACCTCAAACAATATGGAAACACATTGAGTAAAAATTGTTCTCTCCCTCTCTATGTTTATCCTAAAATCAAATACTATCAATACATTAAATTCTTTGAAACCTTTTACATGCAGTCATAGTGTCTATCAATTTATCATCTGTCTACTTATTCCTGTACTCTTTTGAACATTATAAATTTTTATTTCCTTTAATTTGGTTTTTAGGCAGGTATCATCTCATACACACATGAGACTAAGGAGTTAGACTGTTGGGATTAAGAATCTTTAGCCTTCCATAGTCACTGGACAGCTCTATGCTTCAGTTTCCTCATATTTAAAGGATACATAATATAACAATAGTACGTACTTCAAAGAATTTTTGTGAGGACTTTTGTGAGCATGTGCCTGTGTGTGTGCATATTCCACAGTTTTGGATATCTCACATGTTTGTGTGTATAATAAGAAACATTCCTATCAATAATCATTAAATTCTTATTATTACTAGTGTTAGTATTAATATTTTATATTTTAATATCCTCTTTTCACTTAATAAAATGTCATGATCTTTCCTGATTACTCCATGAAATCTGCTAGGTTCATTTTATTTAATTTGTTTTTTTAATTCATTTATTTTAATTGGAAGATAATTACTTTATAATATTGTGGTGGTTTTTTCCGTACATAGACATGAATCACCCACGGGCATACATGTGTCCCCCATCCTGAACGCCTCTCTCACTTCCCTCCCTACCCCATCCCTCTGGGTTGTCCCAGAGCACTGACTTTGACTGCCCTGCTTCATGCATCAAACTTGCACTTGTCATCTGTTTTACATATGATTATTTACATGTTTCAATGCTATTCTCTCAAATCATCCCATCCTCACCTTCTCTCACAGAGTCCAAAAGTCTGTTCTTTACATCTGTGTCTCCTTTGCTGCCTTGCATTTGGATCATTGTTACCTTCTTTCTAAATCCCATATATATGCATTAGTATACTGTATTGGTGTTTCTCTTTCTGACTTACTTCACTATAAGCATGATAGTGAATTATTATGCTTAATCTTAATCATCCACCCCAATATAACTGACTCAAATGTGTTCTTTTTTTATAGCTGAGCAATATTCCATTGTGCAGATGTATCACAACTTCCTTATCCATTCGTCTGCTGATGGACATTTAGGTTGCTTCCATGACTTAGCTATTGTAAACAGTGCTTCAGTGAACATTGGGGTGCGTATGTCTCTTTCAATTCTGGTTTCCTTAGTGTTTATGCCCAGCAGTGGGATTACTGGGACATATTGCAGTTTTATTGCCAGTTTTTTAAGGAATCTCCACAGTCTTCTCCACTGTGGCTGTACCTGTTTGCATTCCCAGCAACAGTGTAAGAGGGTTCCCTTTTCTCCACACCCTCTCCAGCAATTATTGTTTGCAGACTTTTTGATGGCAGTCATTCTGACCAGCATGAGATGATACCTCATTGTGGTTTTGATTTGCATTTCTCTAATAATGAGTGCTGTTGAGCATCTTTTCATGTGTTTATTAGCCATCTGTATGTCTTCTTTGGAGAAATATCTGTTTAGATCTTTGGCCCACTTTTTGATGGGGTTGTTCAATATTGAGCTGCATGAGCTGCTTGTATATTTTGGAGATTAGTTCTTTGTCAGTTGTTTCATTTGCTGTTATTTTCTCCCATTCTGAAGGCTGCCTTTTCACCTTGCTTATAGTTTCCTTCATTGTGCAAAACCTTTTAAATTTAATTAGGTCCCATTTGCTTATTTGTTTTTATTTCCATTACTTTGAGAGGTGGGTCATAGAGGATCTTGCTGTGATTTATGTCAGACAGTATTCTGCCTATGTTTTCCTCCAAGAGTTTTATAGTTTTTTACATTTAGATCTTTAATCCATTATAAGTTTTGTGTGTGTCCAGTGTATGCATGGTGTTATAAAGTGTTCTAGTTTCATTCTCTCACAGGTGGTTGACCAGTTTTCCCAGCACCACTTGTTAAGGAGATTGTCTTTTCTCTATTGTAAATTTTTGCCTCCTTTATCAAATATAAGGTGTCCATAGGTGAATGGATTTATCTATGGGCTGTCTATTTTGTTCCAGTGATCTATATTTCTGTCTTTGTCCCAGTACCCTAATGTCTTGAGGACTGTAGCTTTGTAGTATAGTCTGAAGTCAGGAAGATTGCTTTCTCCAGTTCCACTCTTCTTTCTCAGGACTGCTTTGGCTATGCAAAGTTTTTTGTGTTTCCATACAAATCGTGAAATTATTTGTTCTAGTTTTGTGAAAAATACAATTGGTGACTTGATAGGGATTGCACTGAATCTATAGATTGCTTTGGGTGGTATACTCAGTTTCACTATACTGATTCTTCCAATCCATAAACATGATATATTTCTCCATCTTTTTGTGTTATCTTTGATTTCTTTCATCAGTGTTTTATAATTTTCTGTATATATGTTTTTTGTTTCTTTAAGTAGATTTATTCCTGAGTATGTTATTCTTTTTGTTGCAATAGTGAGTGGAATTGTTTCCTTAATTTCTCTTTCTGTTTTCATTGTTAGTGTATAGGAATGCTAGGGATTTCTGTATATTAATTTTATATCCTATGACTTTACTATATTCATTAATTAACTCTAGTAATTTTCTGGTGTTATCTTTAGGGTTTTCTATGTAGAGGATCATATTATCTGCAAATAGAGAGAGTTTTACATCTTTTCCAATCTGGATTCCTTTTATTTCTTTTTCTTCTCTGATTGCTATGATTCAAACTTCTAAAACTATGCTGGAGAGTAGTGGCTGAGTGGACACCCTTGTCTTCTCCTTGATTTTAGAGGAAGTGCTTTCAATTGTTTTTGCCATTGAGGATAATGTTCACTATGGATTTATTGTATGTGACTTTTATTATGTTGTGATATGTTCCTTCTATGCCTGCTTTCTAGAGAGTTTTTATCATAAATGGGTGTTGAATTTTGTCAAAGGCTTTCTCTGCACCTATTGAGATTATCATATGGTTTTTATCTTTCAATTTGTTAATATAGTGTATCTCACTGATTGATTTGTGAATATTGAAGAATCCTTGCCTCCCTGGAATAAAATCCACTTGTTCATAATATATATAATATTTTTAATACGTTGTTGGATTCTGTTTGGCAGAATTTTGTTGAGAGTTTTTGCATCTATGTTCATCAGTGTACTAGATTCATTTTAAATACTGCATTGTATTGTGGATTTTGGAAGTGATTTGTTTAGCTATTGTCTTATGCATGGACCTTAACTTTATTTCCATTTTTTTAAAAAGTATAATATTTTGAAATTATAATAAGAATTCCTATATTCTGGGAGGTGGGTCATGGGGTATCCCGCTTTGGTTTATGCCAGAGAGTGTTTTGCCTATGTTATCCTCTAGGAGTTTTATAGTTTCTGGTCTTATGCTTAGATCTTTGATCCATTTTGAGTTTATCTTTGTGTATGGTGTTAGAAAGTGTTCTAGTTTCATTCTTTTACAAGTGGCTGTCCAGTTTTCCCAGCACCACTTGTTAAAGAGGTTGTCTTTTCTCCATTGTATATTCTTGCCTCCTTTGTCAAAGATAAGGAGTCCATAGATGCGTGGATTTATCTCTGGGCTTTCTATTCTGTTCCATTGATCTATATTTCTGTCTTTGTGCCAGTACCATACTGTCTTAACGACTGTGGATTTGTAGTATAGCCTAAAGTCAGGTAGAATATTGGAAATAAAAACACGAATAAACAAATGGGACCTAATTAAAATTAAAAGCTTCTGCACAACAAAGGAAACTATAAGCAAGGTGAAAAGACAGCCTTCAGAATGGGAGAAAATAATAGCCAATGAAGCAACGGACAAACAATTAATCTCAAAAATATACAAGCAACTCCTGCAGCTCCATGCTAGAAAAATAAACAACCCAATCAAAAAGTGGGCCAAAGAACTTAACAGACATTTCTCCAAAGAAGACATAAAAATGGCTAACAAACATATGAAAAGATGTTCAACATCACTCATTATCAGAGAAATGCAAATCAAAACCACAATGAGGTATCACTTTACACCAGTCAGAATGGCTGACATCCAAAAATCTACAAGCAATAAATGCTGGAGAGGATATGGAGAAAAGGGAACTCTCTTACACTGTTGGTGGGAATGCAAACTAGTACAGCCACTATGGAAAACAGTGTGGAGGTTCCTTAAAAAACTGCAAATAGACCTGCCATATGACCCAGCAATCCCACTGCTGGGCATACACACCGAGGAAACCAGAATTGAAAGAGCCACGTGTATCCCAATGTTCATCGTGGCATTGTTTACAATAGCCAGGACATGGAAGCAACCTAGATGCCCATCAACTGACGAATGGATAAGAAAGTTGTGGTACATATACACAATGGAATATTACTCAGCATTAAAGAAAAAAAATACATTTGAAGCAGTTCTACTCAGGTGGACGGAACTGGAGCCCATTATCCAGAGTGAAGTAAGCCAGAAGCAAAAACAACAATACAGTATATTAACACATATATATGGAATTTAGAAAGACGGTAACGAGAACCCAACATGCGAGACAGCAAAAGGAACGCAGATGTATAGAAGAGACTCGTGGACTCTGTGGATGAGGGTAAGGGTGGGATGATATGGGAGAATGGCATTGAAACATGTTAATTATCATATGTCTAATCAATCGCCAGCCCAGGATTGATGCTCGGGGCTGGTGCAGCGAGATTTCCCGGG
>ML660197.1:42429211-42637001 GCA_007570785.1 Antilocapra americana | reverse complement strand
GAGGGGTTCTGGAGGGGGAGCATATGTAAACCCATGGTGATATCATGGCATTGTATGTCAAAAACAATAAAAAAAAAGAATTCCTGTATGTATGTGTATCTGAATTTATGTGGCTGTGCCTATATCATAGAATTTTAGAAATATACTTGTTGGATCAAATGGTACCACAGTTAATATTGTTGAAATGTCCATACTTTCCAAAAAGATATACACATTAAATTCAGTCACTGTCAGAATACCAATATCTTTCACAAAAAGGGAAAAAAAAAATCCTAAAATTCATATGGACCCACCTACCCACATGCAAAGCTTTGATGCTAAAGTAATCTTGAGAAAGAAGAAAACAATTGAAGGAATCACATTTCCTGATTTAAAATTATATAACAAAGTTATAGTAATCACAATAGTATGGTACTGGCATAAAAACATACACATAGACCAATGGAACAGAATAGAGAGCCCAGAAACAAACCAAAGCGTATGGTAGCAATGAAGTCGCTCAGTCATGTCTGACTCTTTGCAACCCCATGGACAGTAGCCTACAAGGTTCCTCTGTCCATGGAATTTTCCAGGCAAGAGGACTGGAGTGGGTTGCCATTTCCTTCTCCAGGGGATTTTCCCGACACAGGGATTTGAACCCAGGTTTCCCGCATTGCTATCAGACGCTTTATCATCTGAGCCACCATAGGGTGTATTAATTCATGACAAAGGAGCCAAGAATATACAGTGGGGAAAGGTTAGTTTCTTCAATAAATGATGCTGGATATTCTTATGCAGCAAAGAAGAAAACTGGATATCCTTATGCAAAAGAATGAAACTGAATCTTTATACCATATACAAAAATCAACTCAAAATGAATTAAAGGCCTAAATGTAAGACCTGAAAATATAAAATTTCTAGAAAGAAGCAGAGAAAAAGCTCTTTGACATTGGCCTTGGTAATGAATTTTTTCAATATGATACTGAAAGTTCAGGCAAAAAAAGAAAAATAAATAAGAAGGTTATATTAAACTAAAAATTGTCTGTGCAGTAAAGGAAAAATCAACAAAATGAAGAGACAATCTATGGTTTGGTAAAAAATATTTGCTAATCATAAATATACAAGAAACTAATGATTCAATATCAAAGGTATAATAACTCAATATAAAAACAAATGGGCAAAGCAACTGAAAAGAGATTTCTCCAAAGAAGACATGCAAATGGCCTATAGATATGTGAAAAAGATGGCCAACACCACTAATCATCAGGGAAATGCAAATTAAGACAATGAGATATTACTTATACCTTTTGTTTGCTATTATTTTTATTTTAGTCACCAAATCATGTCCAACTTTTTGCAATCCCATGGACTCTAGCCTGCCATTATGAACAAACAAAAAACAGAAAAGCAGAACAGAAAATAACAATTGTTGGTAATGATGTGAAGAAATGGGAATCCTTGTACACTGTTGATAGGAATATACCATGGTGCAGCCATTATAGAAAACAGTGTGGAGATTCCTCAAAACAGGAAAAGAAAAAAATAAATAAAACAGAGCTACCATATGATCCAACAGTCACACTTCTGGGTATGTAAAAGAATTAGAAACAGGTTTTTGAAATAATATTTGCACTTCTGTGTTCATTACAGTCTTATTCATAATGTCCAAGAAGTACACAGGATCTAAATGTCTATCAACTAAGAAATAGATGAAGAAAATGTAATATATAATACAATACAATAAAACTCAGCTTTAAAAAGAAGAAAAATCTTGTCATATGATATGAAAACTTGAGGACATTATGATAAATGTAATAAGACACAAGACAAATACTGCATGACTCCTCCTATATGAAGTATCCAAAATATTCAAACTTATAGAAGCAGAGAGAAGAATGGTTGTTTCCAGCGGCTGAGGGGAGAGGGAAATGAGTTACTGTTCAGTGGGTATGGAGTTTCACTCATGCAAAATGAAAATGTTCTAGGGATCTGCAGTAGAGCAATGTTTATATACTTAATACTGCACTGTACACTTAAGTATTAAGAGGATAGATCTCATGAAATAAGTTTTGTGGGGCTTCCCAGGAGGTGCTAGTGGTAAAGAACCCATCTGTCAATTCAGGAGATGTAAGAGATGGGGGTTCAATACCTGGGTCACGAAGATCCCCTGGAGGAGAGCACAGTAACCCACTCCAGTATTCTTGCCTGGAGAATCCCAAGGACAGAGGAGCCTGGCGGGCTATAGTCCATAGGGTTGCAATGAGTCGGGCACAACTGAAGCAACTTAGCACACATGCATGCATGCAATGAGCTTTTTAGCTACAATAAAATAGGGAAAAAATCAAATGTTTATGCTGATTCGCTGCTTTGTATTTATTACCGAATAACATAGCAGAGTTGTTTGGCTTCAATAGTTTCTTTATAAGTGTTTGGCAAACTACTGCCTGTGGGCCAAATCCAGACTGATACCTATTTTTGTAAATATTAATAATTTTTTATTGGAAAGTATACATGCTCAATTATTTATGTATTTTCCTTGGTCACTTTGTGCTACAAAGACAGAAATGTATAAGTATGACAGAAACCATATGACCCACAAATCCTATCTGACCTTATCCAGAAAGTTTGCCAAGTTTGGCTCTAGATAGTAGGGGATTTCTTTATCATAATGAATCTTGCTTAGTCTTACTTAAAGCCAAGCATGTGTGTGTTCAATAAATGTTTGTGGGTCATGATGATACTACTGCTGTGGCTGATAATAATATTGAAATGTAAACTCTGTAATCCTTTGAACACATAAAATTAATACAAAGAATTAGCATAGAATTTCAAAACTGGACTGAAATTCAGTCTCATTTATTCCAACAGGGGAAATGAAACACAGCAGAGCAAATTCTGATAGTTATTGCCATAATAAAAAACACTCCAAAGTATAGTGGCTTAAAATATCAACAGCTTATTGATAGCTTACAGTGAACAGTGTTGGATTTGTGATCTCTGAAGAAGATTTAATTTCAGGACCAGGGACCAGGCTTGATCAGTCAAGAGATTTTGTATAGAAGAGTTTTATTAAAGTACAAAAATGGACAGAGAAAGCTTCTGACATAGACTTCAGAAGGGGGATGGAGAATAACCCCCTCAACTAGTCTAAGCAAGGGAATTATATACTTTTTAAATTAGTTATTACAATAAATCAAAAGAATGTCTCAAGGTTGTAAAGATCTAATAGACCCACTCCCATAATTTACATTTTGAGATAACAGGATTAGCCAGAAGGTTTTCAGGAAGGAGAAATTGTCCTCATGCAGGATACATTGTTGATATATAAACCTCAGTACAGAGTTTAAACTTAGCTGTTTTGTAAACATCAGTTCTGGCTTAAACAAAAAAACATTTTATGTGACTAAGACTAAGGAATGTAGTGAAAGAAAAAGATGTTTGTCTTTTCCTCCTCCTTGAGAATTCCAGAGCCCTATCTCTCCTTCAAGAGCATCACCCCTTGCTCCTCCTTGGGGAGCCCCAAACTTCTTATCAACCTGCCTAGAATTTGACTCGCTCATTATTATTTCTTGTGAGTCTATGGGTTAACTTAGGAGATCTTCTCTCTGACCAGGCTCTGTTGATATCAACTGGGCTTACTCAAACATTTATACTGAGCTGATGACTTAGCTATAAGCTTGTTGCTCAAGGATGGCCTCAGCTTAATGACTTAGCTCCCACCCAAATGCCTCCCATATTCCTTCAGCAAGGTATTCTGGACATTTTCTCAGGGGATGGGAGGTTGAGGGGTTCATGAGATACAACCAGTTCAGTTCAGCTCAGTTGCTCAGTCGTGTCTGACTCTGTGATCCCATGGACTGCAGCATGCCAGGCCTCCCTGTCAATCACCAACTCACCCAGTTTAATCAAACTCATGTCCATTGAGTCAGTGATGCCATGCAACCATCTCATCCTCTGTCGTCCATTTCTTCTCCCACCTTCAATCTTTCTCAGCATCAGGGTCTTTTCCAATGAGTCAGTTGTTCGCATCAGGTGGCCCAAGTATTGGAGTTTCAGCTTCAGCACCAGTCCCTCCAATGAATATTCAGGACTGATTTCCTTTAGTATGGACTGGTTGGATCTCCTTGCAGTCCAAGGGACTCTGAAGAGTCTTTTCCAACACCACAGTATAAAAGAATAAATTCTTCAGCACTCAGCTTTCTTTATAGTCCAACTCTCATATCCATACGTGACTACTGGAAAAACCTTATCTTTGACTAGATGGGCCTTTGTTGGCAAAGCAATGTCTCTGCTTTTTAATACACTGTCTAAGTTGATGGTAGCTTTTTTCCAATAAGCAAGCGTCTTTTAATTTCATGGCTGCAATTATCATTTGCAGTGATTTTGGAGTCCAAAAAAATAAAATCTCTCAATATTTCCATTGTTTTCCCCTCTATTTGCCATGAAGTGAGGGGACTGGATGCCATGATCTTAGTTTTCTGAATGTTGAATTTTAAGCCAACTTTTTCACTTTTATCAAGAGGCTCTTTAGTTCTTCTTCGCTTTTGGGTGATGTCATCTGAATATCTGAGGTTTTTGATATTTCTCCCAGCAATCTTGATTTCAGTTTGTGCTTCATCCAGTACAATGTTTCTTATGATGTACTCTGCATATAAGTTAAATAAGCAGGGTGACAAAATACAGCCTGACATACTCCTTTCCCAATTTGAAACAAGTCTGTTGTTCCATGTCCAGTTCTAACTGTTGCTTCCTGATAGGCATACAGATTTCTCAAGAGGCAGGTCAGGTGGTCTGGTATTCACATATTTTTCAGAATGTTCTCAGTCTGTTGTGATCCACACAGTCAAAGGCTTTGGCATAGTCAATAAAACAGAAGTAGGTTGTTTGGGGGAATCCTCTTGCTTTTTTCAATGATCCAAAGGATGTTGGCAATTTGATCTCTGGTTCCTCTGCCTTTTCTAAAACCAGCTTGAACATCTGAAAGTTTATGGTTCATGTACTGTTGAAGCCTGGCTTGGAGAATTTTGAACATTACTTTGCTAGCATGTGAGATAGGTGCAATTGTGCAGTAGTTTGGACATTTTTTGGCATTGCCTTTCTTTGGGATTGGAATGAAAACTGACCTTTTCCAGTTTGGTGGCCACTGTTGAATTTTCTAAATTTGCTGGCATATTGAGTGTAGCACTTTCACAGCATCATCTTTTAGGATTTGAAATAGCTCAGCTGGAATTCCATCACCTCTACTAGCTTTGTTCATAGTGATGCTTCCTAAGGCCCACTTGACTTCGCATTCCAGGATGTCTGGCTCTAGATGAGTGATCACACCATCATGATTATCTGGGTTGTGAACATCTTTTTTGTATAGTTCTGTGTATTCTTGCCACCTCTTCTTAATATCTTCTGCTTCTTTTAGGTACATACCATTTATGTCCTTTATTGTGCCCATCATTGTATGGAATGTTCCTTTGGTATCTCTAATTTTCTTGAAGAGATCACTAGTCTTTCCCATTCTATTGTTTTACTATATTTTTTTGCACTGATCACTGAGGAAGGCATGAGACACAAGGGAAATGCACTTTTTTAGGCTTTTCTTTCATCAGCTTCTCTAAGGTTCACTAACTAAATAAAGCCTTAAAATCAAGCCTAGAGTCTGTGTGATTGTCCACAAGGAGTGAGTATACTGGAATTATGGAAAAGTGGGATCATTAGTAAAATTAATTGCACTGAATTAATTGTGCAAAACCACAAATATTTTAGCAGTTAGCACTCCCTTCAGCTTCCCAGATGACTCAGTGGTAAAGAATCCACCTGGCAATGCAGAAAATGCATGTTTGATCCCTGGGTTAGGAAGATCCCCTGGAGAAAGGCATGGCAACCCACTCCAGTATTCATGTCTGGGAAATATCATGGACAGAAGAGCCTGGCAGGCTAAAGTCCAAGGGGTTGAAAAAAGAGTCAGACACAGTTAGGCAACTAAACAACAACAATCCCCTTCTTAAGCCCTTAGTATCACACAACATAATTAATATTAATGTTCTATATTATATAAGCTAAATAAGGATAATATTTTTAGATGGGAAATAATTGTGTTTAAGTTGATAGATCATAAATACATACACTAGGCTTCCAATAGACATGTAAGCTAATATATTTTAAAAGAGAATTCATAAGCCTCAGAGAAGTTATTTTAATTGGAACTAAAAAGCAGAATGTATTTTATTTATGTATACATTGCTTTCCTTCCTTAAAGAATTGGTGATATGCTTATATCATAAAAGATACCATCAATTAATAAATGACTCCATCTTTTCCAACAAGGCTTGGATACAATGTAAAAGAAATGCATGATATCAAGTCTACTTTTTGTATTATAGATAGTTAAAAGACTGCCGGGGTCCAGCCTCTGTGGGGTCCGGGGGTCTTGAGGGATGAGTGGCATCCGTGGAAGAACTGAGCTGAGTCGATGTGTGGTGATGGAGCAGTCTCTCTTTATTGCTGTTAGTTTGTGGGATGATGGAGAAGTCTCTCTCGTTTATTGTTGGTTTACAGTTTTATAGCCAAAAGACATCCCCATTACATCATTACATCACCTATCATTCTATACAATTTTTTGTTTTCTACCTTCCATAGCAACCTTATCATTGAGCTCATTCCCCAATCTATCATGAAACATTCCCTTTGCAGAAGTCAGATTTTTATGTAATTAGATTTAACAATAGTATGTTTACCATTTGAATGTCTTCAGTATATTTCATTCAATCATGATAAGTACATCAACCTAAGTAGAAAGGTTACATTTCTCTTATCAGGTACAACTATGTAGAAGCTAGAGGGAAGGGCTAAAGCTTGAGACTGTTTATTCTAGTAACCTACTCCAGTTCTTACAAGGAAAGAGGACAAAGAGACAGTTTAGAAAGAGGAAAGAGGACTAAGAGACAGTCTAGTAGCACTGCTTTAGCAATAAAACTCTATTAACCTTATAACTACTATAATGAATTCCTATGTCTACATTATCCTAAAGCAATCAATATCTCCAATTATGCTGGCCACAATTATGAGCATTCCTAAGTCCCAATCTAGCCTGATTTCCTCAAGGAAGAGAGCCTCCTCCGTGGAGTGGTCAGGGGAGTGGGAGGTGGAAAGGTGACCCATGTATGAGCCTTTCTGTTGGTGGCCTTGCCATGACCCCCAGAGAACTCTTGGTAAACTCCCCAGTAATGAGTAGGAGGAGTAGTAATCTATTTAAATGTCCCTTTCATTCCTCCTTAGCCCTCGGGGAAGGTGATCCACCTTCCCAAAATCTCTGGTCAATAAGGTCTGGGGGAATTATCTCAGGACGAATTCTTTCCAACTGGGACTGACCTACTGAGATGAGCCAATGTTCAGAGCATGGACAGAACTCCCAAGAAAAATACCAGGGTGGGGCTTGCCCAGGATGCCCTGATAAAGAAAGTCAGCTTTGCAATTTCTTTCTTAGTCTCGTGACCTTGTCATCCGAGCAAGGGGGCATCCTGACGGCTCCCAGCAAAAGACAAAAATAAAAGGATAAAGACAAAATAACTTTAATATTCAAATAGTTGCTGATCTGGGTTTGGAAGTGACTCGCAGAAGGTAAAACAGAACTTGTGCTCACAGACTTTCATTAGTTTACTTCAGTACATATTAATTGGGCAGTTGCTTAGCATCTAGTACTAATCGGTGCAAGAGTAGATTGAAATACACACACAAGGGGTCACAAAGAGTCGGATATGACTGAGCGACTGAACTGAACTGAACTGAGTATGTTGTTGATATTTCTTTTGGGTGCTCGTTGTTTAGTTGTTCTCTTCCTGATTCAACACAAAGTGCAAAACCGAAAATGCCATTGGTGGTCAATTATTCAGATCTCATTCACAGCAGCACCACGACTTTGCTACAGAAAATGTGGATGGTCAGTGTTTTAGTACTAATCATGTGTGAACTAGTTCAGTGCATATACTTTGGAATTAACCTGTCTATTTTTGAATTCTTATCCTGCCACCTAAGTGTGGGAGCTTCTTGGTCTTACCAAACCTTGGGAAAAGAGCCTACCATACTCTAGAAGTGATCAATGAGCACTGTTTCTAAAAGGAATAGCACTAGAATTTATTGAACATATTCTTTGTGTCAGACACTGTTTCAGGTGGTTAGGATCCAAACAATAATGATTACTACCAGCCAATTATGATTGATTTCTATGTGTCAATAAGCAAAATTCCTTATCTAAAAGTTTTGAAGTCATACATGATTGAGAATTAGAACTGTTTAAGATACTAAAAAAGCAATACAATGCTTATGGAGTATATAATATAATATTACAGGCAAGTCTAGGGTAACATCTCATCATCAAATACATTAACTTTTCTGCACTGAAATAGGTGAATTGTTACAGTAAGAGAAATAAAGTTTTTAGATTCACATTATTTAAAACCACCACGTAGGTTTTCTACAGATTTAAGAAAGAATAATCAGTTTCCTGAATATTTTGGATTTCAGAATGTGAATAAGAGATTGTGTCCTTGTTTAACCTGTGAGGTTGATATTATTATTACCACTTCTAGTTCAAGGAAACTGAGGCACAGTGAGGTGAAAGAAATTGTCTAATTTTATCCAGGTGGAAGAAAGCAAATAAAAGCAGTCTGACTGAACCAAACCATGTCAACGGTAAATAAGTTAGACTAAGAAAAGCTCAGGAAACTCAGAGTCCAGTTGGAAAAGAGAGATGTGCACTTGACAGGTACAGAGCAGATAGGAAATAGCAGGTGCCAGGGATGTTCAGGATGCTGTGAGGATAAAGGGAGGTGCCCAAGACCTTCAAGGGTGGTGGCCCACATCCTAGAGCAAATGGGACCATCAAGCTAAATACCAAGTCTAAAATTTAACTTAAAATCTATGGTTTCTTATGGTATTAGGTTTGCAGAGTTAGAATCTTGACTTTTGAAAGACACTCTGTTTTAAACAAAACCTGGAATTCCACTGCTGAAGAAAGCAGGCCAGAAAACCCAGGCGTTTGAGGTCAGCCAAGTTAAATATTGTATCTCTTTTTAAGAAGTTAATACCCCTGGGTCTTTGACCTTTGTTCTTTACTCCCAAAGGCAATGACATATGATGTTTATCTTGCCAGAAATAGTTAAAAGTCATCTAGGAGCTCTCTGCTGAGTGAGCCAACCCGCTTTGACCTTTTTGACTAGACCAACTCCTGTTACGTTAACCTCTGACTTCAGTCCTCTTAATGGCAATATTCCCGGGCACTGTAATTTCCCTCCCACTGTGTTCTCTCAGGCAAATATTTACTACTGAGGTTTCACAATTTATTTTTCAAACAAAGTGGCAGGGACCACCCCATGCCACCACATCCTCATTTCATATTAGAACCCATCATTCCTGAGATATAATTTTACCAGAACAAATGTGCTTTAGGGACTTTTGACATGAGATGAAGGCTTGACTTCCTATCAAAACCAAAGCGGGCCCTTGTCAGTTTCAAGATGGATATAAACAAGAAATGCAAGCCTGTAATTGGTGATGGAAATCAGATAAGACCTTTTAAATGCAACCATTGATACAAAAATGTGAACTCGAATTCCCTTTGATTAAGTCACTTAAGAAAATAAAGCCGGGCGGGTTTAAAAGAAAGATTCTGAACACGCTAGTGAGCAAGACCTTGCAGTTTCCAGCCTCTCAAAGACAAGCAGAAGAAAATTAAAATCAGAAGTGAAGGTTTATGAAATGAAACAGAACTCAGAAGAGAGCTCTCCCTCCTTTAAGTTTTCTTAGGTCTCCACAAATGACAGGAGACGCGGAATGCTTCCTTGGGAATTAGCGGTTATGTACTTTATATGCATAGAAATCCATGTATCTATATAGTCAATGTTCATTACTTAACCTCTTTGTGAGCAGTGAGAAATTAAGCTCAGCCAGTGATGAACAAATTAACAAACAAATGATCTTCTACCTAACTGCTTGACATTAACTATTCAATAATATTCTTTATGCAAAAGAGTTACAGCATTTTCTAACCCTGGACATTTTAGAGTCCTCTCCAGAAGAAATGAAATTCAAAACAATGAAGCTATGGCCTGACCCATTTTTTATTTTTGCTTTAAGTTTCATAACTTAATTAACTTTGCAGAAATCCTTAAAAAAATTTTCCCATTTGATGATATGGAAGAAATAATAATTAAATACGATGCATTTTCTTCAGTTAAAAAATGCTCCAGGTTATCTTCTGGGCCAAAGAGAACTTGATAATGTTCTTTGGGTAACAGTCTAAATGCTTTTGAAAAGAGGAGGATATAGATGTAAATATAATCATTTCAAATCATTAGAGTTTATCAGTTAATAGATATGCTAGCAGATATAAGAAGGAAACAAACAAATATACCAGATGAAAACATAGTTTAATTCTTTGGAATTTTTTAGCATTTGAATATTGTCTTCTGGTTGTTATCTTATAGAAGCCAAATCCTTTTACCTCATTGGCGATACCTGTCTTAGAACTGGAAATATTCTACAATACATGTGCAAACTTGCAAATCTGCTTCAGGCTTGATGTGTGTGTGCATGCTAAGTCACTTCAGCTGTGTCTGACTCTTTGTGATCCTATGGACGGTAGCCTGCCAGGCTTCTCTGTCCAGGGGATTCTGGAGTGGGTTGCCATGCCCTCCTCCAGAGGACCTTCCTGACCCAGGGGTCAACACTGCATCTCTTAAGTCTCCTGCCCTGGCAGATGGGTTCTTTACCACTGAAGCCACCTGGGAAGCCCCTTCAGGCTTTATAGACAATACAACACAGAAATTTTGTATACTTAGAGAGAAGTGAAGGAAGAAAGGAAGAAAGAAAAAAATGACAGCATATTTTAACAGATGGCAATCTGTTAAATTGAAATTTTGAAACTCCATATTATATTTAGTGCTACTTTAAAAATAATAAATGCTCCATTACCTACCATTCCCTATCTTTAATCCATACTTGTAGCCTAAATTATTGTATATTTATAGTTATTATTAGAAAATAATTATATGTTATGCTTTAATCCACACATGTATCATATTTATGGAGTAATTTTCTATCAGGGTAAAATTACATTTCCACAAAGTAGTGATGTGAGGCCAATTTTTGTGGGGAAAGAGAAGGCATACCACCTCAGACTGTTCTCTGAATTACATAGAAATGCATTACATGAGCTCATTGTTTTTTACACACAACTGTGAACATTGGTATAAAAGAAACACACAATATATGAATGAAAGTGGATTTTCTAATTAATAATAAAGTACATTTATATCTTAATATTTACCAAGATAAGGTAAATATTAAAAATCCTTCTTTTCCTTCCTTTCTCCCTTCTTTCCTTCCACACACTTACTGTCTCTCCTTTTCTAACTTCCTCCTTTTCTCTCTTCCTTCCTTTCTTTCATCAGAGGCTTTATTAAGCCTTGAAGGGAGGGCTTCCCTGATAGTTCAGTTGGTAATTAATCTGCCTGCAATGCAGGAGACCCTGGTTCAATTTTCTGGATTGGGAAGATCTGCTGGAGAAAGGATAGGTTACCCACTCCAGTATTCTTGGGCTTCCCTTGTGGCTCAGCCAGCAACAAATCCACCTGTAATGCAAGAGACTTGTGTTAGATCCCTGGGTTGAGAAGATCTGCTGGAAGAGGGAAAGGCTACCCACTCCAGTATTCTAGCCTAGAGAATTCCATGGACTGTATTAGTTCATGGGGTCGCAAAGAGTCCAGACACACTGAGTGACTTTCACTTTTACTAAGCCATTGTATCACAACCTTCCATTTTCTTGGGGCTGCCGTTGACACCTCAGAAGAGGTACCAGAAGAAAGTATGGGAAGGACAAAGCACCTAAGTTGGTATTTATTTCTGATTTAGCTTCTTAGTGGAGTTAAATAGTGATTCACCTGGACTGTTACCCCCCACCCTGCTGTATCACATCTCCTTTGCTGAAAGGACAGTCAAAGGACTGTTGGGCTACTACTTTTTTCACTTTTTCCTATAAAATATGGTAGAATTTGAAGATCCTCTAGAGCGGGAAATGGCAACACACTTCAGTATTCTTGTCTGGAAAATTCCACGGACAGAGGAGCCTGGCCAGTTATGGTCCATGGGGTTGCAAGAGTCAGACATGATTTAGCGACTAAACCACTACCACCATGAAGATAGCAAGGAGCATTCCTTCGCAAGGATGGTGTTAAAATAAGGCATAGGGGGAAATGCAGGTGTTATGTTAAAACAATCGAAGAACTTGTGCATATCTCATTTAAACATATGTATGCATTTGTTCAAATGGTAAATAAGCATTTCAATTTTAAAAATTAAACCCCTAACAATTTTTTGAGGAAAGTTTTTTCATTTTTTTGTGAAAATCAGCCTTTTTTCCCCCCTTCTAAATGATAGCTCTGGCTATACACCTGTGCTCTGCTGTGCTTAATCACCCAGTCATGTCCGACTCTTTGTGACCCCATGGACTGTAGCCCACTAGGCTCCTTTGTCCATGGGGATTCTCCAGGCAAGAATACTGGAGTGGGTTGCTAAGCCCTCCTCCAGGGGATCTTCCCAATCCAAGGATCAAACCCAGGTATCCCACAGTGGAGGCTGATTCTTTACCATTTGAGCCACCAGGGAAGCTATGCCCCTAATGACCACAGTAAGAACTTTTATCTGGAACATAATCAGTGTCATGTTCCACTTTAGCATACTTGTAACTCAGGAAATCTATTATGCATAAATAAATAGATAATCTCTAAGAATTCTAATATTTCCAAACACATAAATAGATAATCTCTAGGAATTCTAATATTTCCAAATACAGTCAAGGAAAGCAAGTTTCCTTTTAATTAATTTTAAAGGAACTATTTACAATAGGAAGATATTTTTAGAATACTCTATTGAGTACAACTGTATGCAGAACAGAACTCCAATTGTCCATTTGTATAGATAAAACTAAGATTCCTTTTTCACTCTATCACCCCAAATTGTTATTGTATTTGTGCTCAAGGACTGATTGTGGGAAAAACTGCATTCTCTATCATAAAAATAAAAATAAAACACAATAAAACAGTAATTGGTCAATGATGATTGAGGCAACAACTTTCCTGTGCAAGCGTGACACGCATCTTAACTGATCTTTGTACTCTGCTCAAGGTAGAGTGCTTTCCATAAAACAAATCCTGCTTGATAAAGTTCTTATTTTTACACTAAATTCCTTTATCCTTAAGTAGGCAGTCTTATAAGTTATGTAAGCTATTGAAATTACTTTTTGTTCTATAACACTGCTATCAATAAAAGGTCACTGATAGTATAGATGAAAGTAGATTGTCTTAAAAACCAAAGAGCAAGATGTTCACTCCAAAGGTTTCTATTTTAAGAATAATCAAATGTATATATGATTAATAAGAAGAACTGTGTCACAATAGAAGGGCCAGCAGGAAGGACTTGCTGGTAAATGCACGTTTCGACTAAGCTGACTCAGATAAAACTAGTCACTTTGGGCAGCATTCAAGGATTTTGCTATTGAGTTTAATCTCATCAATGACTTTTCTTACCAGTCCTTCAGATATTGTTTAGGAATGGATTAGGTCTCTCATAAGACCCTGCTCAGAAGGAAAGAGACCTGATATCACCACCATAGTCATTGCTTTCCTTTTTTTATTTATACGACATCTCTTTGAATCTTTAAGGTTTACTCTAGTAATTTCTTTATTGACTTTTCTCTTGAAAAAGAACAGAACACATTCAGGTTATAAGATGGGTAAAAGAGACAAGATTTTAGAACAGGATTTAGGAACTGCTAATCTCAAAACTTCTTTCTAGGCTGCTGGCATTAAGATAGACATTGTAAGTACTCAGAAAATATGGAACTGGTTGATTGATTTACCTTTGGGAACATACTACAGAAGAAATGTGTACTGAATTATAAATCTTCCATCTTTTTTAGAATGACAAATTTAAATAATAAGTTGGTCTCAGGAAGAAGAGCAGCAGGAATGCATTGCTGTGTTCTCATGCAGAATTGTTTGACATAGTACATTATAACTATGTAACAAATTCCTATTTAATAAATATTATAGAACAGACTCTTGGACCCTGTGGAAGAGGGCAAGGGTGGGATGATATGGGAGAATGGCATTGAAACATGTTAATTATCATATGTGAAATCAATTGCCAGCCCAGGGTTGATGCTTGGGGCTGGTGCACTGAGATGTCCCAGGGGGAGGGAATCGGGAGGGAGGAGGGAGGGGGGTTCTCGAGGGGGAGCATATGTAAACCCATGGTGGTTTCATGTCATTGTATGGCAAAACCAACACAATAAAAAAAAAAAAACAGAAACAAAAACAAAAAAAAATATTCCTAATAATAGCATTCTCAAATGCTATAACTTTTGCTCTATTTGCATTCAATCCAGTCACTCAGTCATGTCCAACTTTTGTGACCTCATGGACTGCAGCACGCCAGGCCTCCCTGTCCATCACCAACTCTCCGAGTTTATTCAACTCATGTCCATTGAGTCAGTGATGCCATGCAACCATCTCATCCTCTGTCATCCATTTTTCTCCCACCTTCAATTTTCCAAGCATCAGGATCTTTTCCAATGAGTCAGTCGTTCGCATCAGGTGGTCAAAGTATTGGAGCTTCAGCTTCAGCATCAGTCCCTCCAATGAATATTCAGGACTGATTTATTTTAGTACGGACTATTGGACTCTCAGAGTGTTTACCAACACCACAGTACAAAAGCATCAATTCTTCAGCACTCAGCTTTCTTTATGGTCCAACTCTCACATCCATACATGACTACTGGAAAAACCATATCTTTAACTAGATGGACCTTTGTTGGCAAAGCAATATCTCTGCTTTTTAATATGCTGTCTAGGTTGATATAGCTTTTTCCAAGGAGCAAGCGTCTTTTAATTTCATGGCTGCAGTCATGCTCTGCAGTGACTTTGGAGCCCCCCACCCCCCACGGCAAAATAAAGTCAGTCACTGTTTCCATTATTTCTCCATCTATTTCTATGAAGTGATGGGACCAGATGCCATGATCTTAGTTTTCTGAATGTTGAATTTTAAGCCAACTTTTTTACTTTCCTCTTTCACTTTCATCAACAGGCCCTTTAGTTGTTTGCTTTCTGCCATAAGGGTGGTGTCATCTGCATATCTGAGGTTTTTGATATTTCTCCCAGCAATCTTGATTTCAGCTTGTGCTTCATCCAGCCCAGCATTACTCTTGATGAACTCTTGCATATAAGTTCAATAAGCAGGGTGACAATATACAGCCTTGACATACTCTTTTCCCAATTTGGAACCAGTCTGTTGTTCCACATCTAGTTCTAACTGTTGCTTCTTGACCTGCATACAGATTTCTCAGGAAGCAGGAAAGGTGGTCTGGTGTTCCCATCTCTTTAAGAATTTTCCACAGTCTGTTGTGATCCATACAGTCAAAGATTTTGACATAGTCAATAAAACAGAAGTAGATTTTCTTTGGAACTCACTTACTTTTTCAATGATCCAAAGGATGTTGGCAATTTCATCTCTGGTTCCTCTGCCTCTTCTAATATAGCTTGAACATCTGGAAGTTCACAGATCATGTACTGTTAAAGCCTGGTTTGGAGAATTTTGAGCATTACTTTGCTAGCGTGTGAGATGAGTGCAATTGTCAGGTAGTTTGAACATTCTTTGGTATTGCCTTTCTTCGGGATTGGAATGATAACTGACCTTTTCCAGTCCTGTGATAACTGTTGAGTTTTCCAAATTAGCTGACATATTGAGTGCAGCACTTTCTCAGCATCACCTTTTGGTACCTGAAATAGCTCTGTTGGAATTCCATTACCTCCACTAGCTTTGTTCATAGTTATGATTCCTGAGGCCCACTTGACTTTGCATGCCAGGATGTCTGACTCTAGGTGAGTGATGACTTTGCATGCCAAGATGTTTGACTCTAGGTGAGTGATCACTTTACATGCCAGGATGTCTGGTTCTAGATGATGATCACCATCATGGTTATCTGGGTCATGAAGATCTTTTTGCATAGTTCTGTGTGTTCTTGCCACCTCTTCTTAATATCTTCTGCTTCTGTTAAGTCCATACCATTTCTGTCCTTTATTGTGCCCATCTTTGCATGAAATGTTCCCTTGGTATCTCTAATTTTCTTGAAGAGATCTCTAGTCTTTCCCATTCTATTATTTTCCTCTATGTCTTTGCATTGATCCCTGAGGAAGGTTTTCTTATCTCTCCTTGCTATTCTTTGGAACTCTGCATTCAGATGGGTATATCTTTCCTTTTCTCCTTTGCTTTTCACTTCTCTTCTTTTCACAGCTATTTGTAAGGCCTCTTCAGATAACCATTTTGCCTTTCTTTTTCTTGGGGATGGTCATGATCACTGCCTCTAGTACAATGTTACAAACCTCTGTCCATAGATCTTCAGGCACTCTGTCTATCAGATCTAATCCCTTGAATTTATTTCTCACTTTCACTGTATAATCATAAGAGATTTGGTTTAGGTCATACCTGAATGGTCTAGTGGTTTTCCCTACTGTCTTCAATTTAAGCCTGAATTTGCCAATAAGGAGTTCATGATCTAAGCCACAGTCAGCTCCTGGTCTTGTTTTTGCTGACTGTATAGAGCTTCTTTCTCCACTTTTGACTACAAAGAATATAATCAATCTTATTTCAGTATTGACCATCTGCTGATGTCCATGTGTAGAGTCTTCTCTTGTGTTGTTGGGAGAGGATGTTTGCTATAACCAGTGTGTTCTCTTGGCAAAACTCTTTTAGCCTTTGACCTCCTTTCTTTTGTACTCCAAGGCCAAATTTGCCTGTTACAGCAGGTATCTCTTGAGTTCCTACTTTTGCTTTCCAGCCCCCTATAATGAAAAGGACATCTTTTTTGGATGTTAGCTCAAGAGGGTCTCGTAAGTCTTCATAGAACCGTTCAACTTCAGCTTCTTCAGCATTACTGGCCAGGGCGTAGACTTAGATTACTGTGATATTGAATGGCTTGCCTTGGAAATGAACAGCGATCTTTCTGTGATTTTTGAGATTGCGTTCAAGTACTGCTTTTCGGACCCTTTTGTTTACTATAATGGCTACCTCATTTCTTCTAAGGGACAGTAGTAGGTATAAGGGTCACCTGAGTAAAATTCATGCATTCCAGTCCATCTTAGTTGACTGATTCCTAAAATGCCAATGTTCACTCCTGTTTGACCACTTCTGATTTGCCTTGATTCATGGACCTAATATTCTATGTTTCTATGCAATATTGCTCTTTACTGCATTGGAATTTACTTCCATCACCCATCACATCCACAATTGGGTGTTGTTTTTGCTTTGGCTCTGTCTCTTCATTCTTTTTGGAATTATTTCTCCAGTAATATCCAGTAACATACTGGGCACCTACTGACCTGCAGAGTTCCTCTTTCAGTGTCCTATATTTTTGCCTTTTCATACTGTTCCTGGGGTTCTCAAGGCAAGAATACTGAAGTGGTTTGCAATTCTCTTCTCCAGTGGACCATGTTTTGTCAGAACTCTTCATCATTGCATTTGCTTTATGCCACTATAAAAACATTTGTTTTTATTTTACTCCTGTAGACATTTTCTTGACAAGCATGTGTACTAGGTAAATAATGCAATATTTAGAAAGGCAAGTTCTATAGTTGTGTGGATTCAAATCCTAGCTCTTTTTGTTTGTTAGCTGTAGATCCTTAATTCATGTTGATAGTATTAACACTTATTCCATGGGAATTAACTTAGAACTTATGCAAAACATACAATAGAGTAGTAGGCACATAGGAAATACTTAATAATGGTAGCATTTACTATGAGGATTCAGATTGAAAATGTTGATGTGTAATTGCCTGTAAGGTATTTAGCAGGTTCATTGGAAGCTATAAAGGAGAAATTACAGCCTTTAATTTCAAACAACTCAGAGACATGAAAGTTCTGTTGCAATCATGGGCCAACTGATAAAAGAGTTGCTAAAGAATGAGTAACTGTGAGGTGCTTAAGGAAGGTATGTTTTGAGGGCTTTATGTTCATGGCAAATGCTAAGCAAAGGTTAACTATAAAAGACTTTAAAAGACACTTCATTTATGTTCTAGAATTTAATTCAGTTGGCAGGGAGGAGAATGTACTGAATAGGAAAGAAAGAGGAAGTTAGTAGAGTTTTAGAAACATGTTAGAGCCATCTAAGAGAGAGTGGGGATCTGGACACAAGGAAATGTGAATGAATAGGATATATAGGAAGTGGACATTGGGCTGGAAGAATAATTTAGAGATAATTGTTAGATTTTTGGTTATATGATATTGTTCTTCACTGATACAGAAGCACCGTTCAGTTCAGTTCAGCTGCTCAGTCGTGTCCAACTCTTTGTGATCCCATGAACCGCAGCACGCCAGGCCTCCCTGTCCATCACCAACTCCTGGAGTCCACCCAAACCCATGTCCACTGAGTTGGAGATGCCATCCAACCATCTCATCCTGTCATCCCCTTCTCCTCCTGCCCTCAATCTATCCCAGCATCAGGGTCTTTTCGAATGAATCAGCTCTTCACGTTAGGTGGCCAAAATATTGGAGTTTCAGCTTCAATGTCAGTCCTACCAATGAATACCCAGGACTAATCTCCTTTAGGATGGACTGGTTGGATCTCCTTGCAGTCCAAGGGACTCTCAAGAGTCTTCTCCAACACCACAGTTCAAAAGCATCAGTTCTTCAGTGCTCAGCTTCCTTTGTAGTCCAACTCTTACATCCATACATGACCACTAGAAAAACAATAGCTTTGACTAGATGGACCTTTGCTGGCAAAGTAATGTCTCTGCTTTTCAATATGCTGTCTAGGTTGGTCATAACTTTCCTTTCAAGGAGTAAGCATCTCTTAATTTCATGCCTGCAATCACCATCTGCAGTGATTTTGGAGCCCAGAAAAATAAAGTCTGACATTGTTTCCACTGTTTCCCCATCTATTTACCATGAAGTGATGGGACCAGATGCCATTATTTTAGTTTTCTGAATGTTGAGCTTTAAGCCAAATTTTTCACTCTCCTCTTTCATGTAAAGAAGGCTGAGAGTCAAACAATTGATACTTTTGAATTGTGGGGCTGGAGAAGACTGTTGAGAGTCCCTTTGCAGCAAGGATATCAAACCAGTCAATCTTAAATGAAATCAACCCTGAATATTTATTGGAAGGACTTATACAGAAGCTGAAGCTCCAGTCCTTTGGCCACCTGATGCGAACAGCTAACTCATTGGGAAAGATCATGATGCTGGGAAAGATTGAAGGCAAAGGAGAAGAGAGTGGCAGAGGATGAGATGGCTAGATAGCATTACTGCCTTAATGAACATGAATTTGAGCAAACTCTGGGAACTAGTGAAGACAGGGAAGCTTCGTGTGCTGCAGTCCATGAGGTCACAGAGTCAGATACAACTTAGCAACAGCACAACAAAAAGAGAGAAAAATAAAGCACTTTCGTGGATAGATTAACAAAGGAGCACCAATTTTTTTAATAGTTTTTTCCCCTTTCTACTTTGTCATAGCTATAAAAATTTTATAAATGAAAATATTTGGCTGTATGGAAGTATTTATGTCTTTTTCCTCAATGCATTCTAACACCATCTTCTTTCTCACACTTTTGGTTTTCCTTTTTCTGGAACTCTTTTTATTAGTGCCTCATGTCTTAAATTTTTTCTGTCCTGTTAGGATTAAAAGCAGAAGCTTATTCAAGGAGGATGGCCCTTCTCTACAAAGGTTGCATGTCTGCTCTGTCACTTCAATCATGTTCAACTCTTTGTGACCCTATGGACTATATCCTATCAGGTTCCTCTGTCATGGGATTCTCCAGGCAAGAATACCAGAGGGGGTTTCCATGCCCTCCTTCAGGGGATCTTCCCGATATAGGGATTGAATCCACATCTTCTGAATCTAATGCATTGAAGGCAGATTCTTTATCCACTGAGCCTCTGGGGAAGCCCTACAAAGGCTGGGGGAATCAAAGCAAGCCACTTCTGGCCCAATGTTTTCTTTCCTTCACATTTCTGCAGTAAGTGACAAGTGAAAGCAAAAATATTAAAGGTAAACATGAAAATGAAAGAGGTATATGAGAGGACCTGTGTATCAGTTAGGGTCCCTATAGAATACAAATGATACATTCACACTGGGTAATTTGAGGAGGCTTTAAGAAAAGATTTACACAGGATGTAAACACGTTACAACTGCATGAACAAATTCAATGAAATGAACAAAGAAGAGTTTAGAACTCTTGAGTAGTAAGAAACCCCTGAATTTGAAGGAGTGAGGAAAGGGAGTTGAATAATGTACTGTGTTGAATAGTACCTTCTGAAAATTCACTTCCACTTGAAACCTATAAATGTGACTTTATTCAGAGTAGGTGTCTTTGAGTGTAATCAAGTTAAGATGAGGTCATATTGGATTGGGATGTGTTCTATACAGTAACCACTGTTTTTAGAAGAAGAGAGTAAGTTTAGACACAGACGCCTTAGACAGAAGGCAAGGTAAAGACAGAGGCAGAAATTGGAGTGATGCATCCACAAGCCATGGAATACTGGGAACCATAGAAGCTAGAAAAAGCAAAGAAGAATTCTACCCAGAATCTAAGGGCAGTGTAGGTCAGTTTGATTTCAGGCTTCTTGCCTTGATTTTAGACTTCTAGCCTTCAGAACTTCAAGAGAATAGATTTCTATCATTATTTTAAGTCATCCGGTTTGTGGGGATTTTTAATGGCTGGCTGCTCTAGCAAACCAATATAGATGCCAAAAACAGAACAGAAGACAAACAGAACCTGTCCAACATGCGAAGCAGTGGTGACAGTAATAAATAAGCAATATTGGCCTGGAGTCCTCCTCAGCAATCATCGAGTTATCAGTCTATCTTTTCTTCACTGCCTCTTGGAAATGCTGACCATTCAACCCAGGACCTCCAGCTTCCTGCAATGTTGCTGACCAGTCCCCAGGTTGGGCTGGGCCAAGGGGATAGTAAAACAGTCTGGAGGATCTTCATACATCTTTAAGGAAAGAAAAGAAGTGCCCCAGAATGCGGATGGTATACTAGTGCTGATAAAACAAACAAGCAGGAAAGAAAACAAACAAACAAAACATGTTGTTCCATGAGTGAAGGAAGAATGAAATGGCACTCTCCAATAAGAGAATGCTATTTGAAATACAAAGAGAATAGGGAACTAAATCATGGGTCACAGAGCCTAAAACAGAGAGGGTGCCCAGCCAATCTGTGTTCGGTACATATGAGGTACCTGCTGTCTGGCTGGCTGCTGTCTGGCTGGACAAATGAGTAAAGGGCTGACATCAATTTAAGGTCTACTCCACTCTTTTCCAATCTTGAACACAAATTCTCATATAAAATTTTGAGTGCAAAATTCACAGAATCTTATTTCCCTAATGAAAGAGAGACTTTTGATCATGCTTGGTTAGGAATTTTATTTATCTCGAGCTAAAATGAACTAGGAATTTTATTCTAATCCAGAGCCTAAAAATCACAGAATAAATTCTTTTATTCATTCAGGTTATTTAGATTTTAAATTGACTTGATTGTTTTAAATTATTTTACTTCGGAGTTTTTAATATTTTACTTTAAAAATGTGTCATAAGTTCTTAAGGCAAATGAATCTTTACTTTTCAGAAATGAATTATAATGAATAGAACTGCATCACTTCCACTTAGGGTTTGATTTAGCAAGTCCAGCAAAATGCTGAGGACTCCAGAATTGATGCATGACTCCTGACTTCAGCTGTCTTTTGAGACCACTCAGAGGAACAGAAAAAGGTTTTCCTTGGAAAATACATTATTCTGAAGAGCATCTTGGCAGTAGGTCCTTCATGTCACCTGGCTCTGCAATTTCCACCATGCCCTACACACGCCTTGGCACCTAGTAGATGCCTGGTGAATGTGTGCTGAGTTTAATCAAACTAATTTAATGCATGAATCTTCAGAAGAAGCTGCCTTCCTTTTACCACTGCCTCTGCTTTCAGCCTTTAAACTCAAAACTTAAAGGGCAAAACATATAAATATATGCAAAGCTACTTGTGTTTTCATTTGACTAAAGGTATTTATATCATAAGGCATTTAGAGTCATCTGCAATGCTTTGTGAGACATTTAACTAGTACTGCCTTGGTTTCTCACTAATTAAAAATCAAGTTATTAGAGTATAAATCTACTGGCAGCATATTTAAGCAAGCACAACACAGACTCAGTATAAAACATAGAGAGGGGTCAGTGTTAAGTTTTATGACTTTGACACACAGAAAATGACTTTCTCATTAAGAAAACATCTTGTCTCAAAGTGTGGTGGCTTGCCTAAGGGTCTCAGACCCATACACTAATTACCCTGATAGCATTCTTTCTTCTGTGCAAAAATATTTTTCACATTTCTAAACATCCGTGAAGTTAAGCTAGAGGGGAAAAAAGAGAACTTAAGCAATACCACTTAAGTGGTGGATGGGCTGTATGCAAAGAATAGATGAAAATTAATAAAGACTCCCACACTGATAACCAGAAGGATGAAAGTGACCCTTGTAACTGTGGTGAAGTACATCTACCTTGGCCCGTTCTGTGAGCTGTGATGTGGCTTATCAATTGTGGGGATAAACAGCTGAATGAGACTCCCTACTGATGATAAGCTCACAGCCAAGGCATATTCATTAATAGAATGTGATTGGCCCATTATCTGAGACTGGCTCAGGAAAGCGTAACAGGGGAGCACCCATCTTACCTTGGTGAGGAGGTAACACAGTGTATTGAAAGGTAGGTTAGACATTACAACATAGAGGATGAAGGTCAAAAATTTTAGTCAGAATAAACACTTGAGTTTTGAGGCATGGAGAAGAGAGAAAGTACAGCCTGTAGAGAAAAGAAGTGGGTAGCTCATTATGGCTGCAGGTGCCTTGTGGGGGAGTGATGGGAAAGGAAGCTGGATTGGAAGGATGAATACAGGTGATGTCATATGTATAATAGAAAGTGTGGATTTTGCACTGAGAAGAATAGGAAATGGTTGAAATATATTAGCAAAGCTAAAACATAACCAGACTCAAATTTAGAAAAATTGTTCTACTTGTGAAATGTACTCCTCCATTTTTGGCCATCTCAGTAAATGATAAAGTCAGCTATCTAGATGTTCAAGCCCTTGACCTAAATGTCATTCTTTATTTTTCAATTGTTCTTGCTCAAAATATCCAAAAATAAGAAAATCCTAAATGTGTTTTCTTCATTTTGTTTCCCATCACCATTGTATAAACCGCTATCTTCTCTTACCTGGATTATTTTAATAGTCTCATAACTCATCCTTTTGGTTCATGCTTTGCCTGTATCAATCCAATCTCCTCAGGACAAGAATGAGCTTATTAAAATTAAATCATATGATACTGCTTCTTTGCTTAAAACTCTCCAGGATCTACCTATTGCTCCTAGGAATAAAGCCCCAGACTCCTTTCAATTGCCTACAAAGTTACATGAACTGCTGTCGGCCCACCTCTCCATCTCAGCTCATATAACCCTTTCAACTTTGCTATTCTCTGTCCATACTGGTGTGTTCTCTGCTCCAGTTTCATGCCTCTACTTTTGTTTGGAAGATTATCTACCCAGTTCTTCAAATGGCTGGGTCCTTCTCATCCTCTAAAACTCAACTAAATGTTGTGGTTTAGTTGTTAGGTCATGTCTGACTCTTTGTGACCCTATGAACTATAGCCCAGTTACAAACTCAAAATGCATTTTCTAAAAGACACATTGTCACCTTACACATCATTATTTTATTTCCTCTGTAATACTTAAACCACCTGAAATGATCCTGTTTGTTTTCTTGGGTAGTTTCTGTCTCTGAGCATCAGAATAAAAGCCCTGTGAGAACAGAGATCTAGAAAGTATTCTCAGTATCTAGGAAGGACTGGGTACATAGTTGTTAATAAATGTGTATTAATTAAATCTTAATAAGTAGATTAGGCAAAAATTGATTTGAAGAGTCTTGAAACAACCTAGGTAGAAGATATGATGGTTTGAACTTGGGCAGTAGGACTAAAAATAGAGAGAAAGAAGTGGATTAGAAAGATATTTTAGGATGAAATTGATAAAATTGGGTAGCCAGTTCAACATGGAAAAGGGAGAAGAGTAAGAGAGACCCATTCAGCACAGAATGAACCAGACAGAAAATGTCCTTCAGGCTCTACCAGTTTAAAGATTTGGAGCATTTCTTTTTCTAAATAAAAGGATAAACAGCATGTGCTGTTGAATGAATGAATGAATCATTCTAACAAAAGAGTTATTGAATTATTCATGTTACCTAGGAGAACTTACAGAACACGTTTTAAAGTTACACTGAATGCCAGCTCTATGTTGGGCATTATAGGGCAGAAGTAAAAGATGCTGTATCTGCCTTTTTACAGTGAGGATATAAAACTAAAGTTCATAAAACAATTAGAAAGCAATCAAAGATATAATAGATCATCAAATTTGATTCACCCGGGCTTCAAAAATCATATATCAGGCATAACATCTTAACTTGATGGCCTTTTAGGACAGAAATGATTCTGATTTCACTCAAGTCCTTTCTTCTGGTCAAGAAGCTATCTTTTTCAGCTCCCCAAAATATCAGCATTTGAGAGTTAAATTAATAACATTCAATGAAGGAGGAGCATGATTTATTTTTTCAAACAGTAAGTACATTTAATATTTATAGAAGAGCACCAGAATGGCCCAGACTGCTCTAAGACTATTGATAACCTAGGCCCAGTTTTGAATAAGATGCATCAAGAAAAGGACTGATTGACATTGCTTCAAGAGGTATTGCTTTATAGAGGCCATTTCTTCTTGTCTGTGATCCTACTTGGTTTCTCCTAATTACATTAGATTCTCTCTTAGGATACCCATGGTGGTATCTTCATTTCTTGAGAGATGTTTTATAGTTCAACACAGATCTTGCTTGACCAGGATTTGCTAGTTGATAAACTAAAAATGTAGGTCATCAGCTCTACAGAGAATGCATGAAAAAATTTTATTTTCTGTCTTCATCTGTCAAAATCAAAATTCCTGGAAGTGGAATGATATAGACCACAAGACTTCTGAAGACCCCTCTGAAATTGATGAATCTGAATGTAAAACGGGTTATTCTGCATTATTTCATAGCCTGTGTTAATAACACTGGCTTCCTTGGAAAACTTTCTGGATTCTTCATCAATAACGCAGCAGCTTGAAGGCCATCACAACTGCCTGGTTAGACTGTGTAACTTTGACGTCATTTTCACATGTCTTACTTTATTTTTTTTCCCTCCTAGCAACACTGGAAGGTGGATCTCTACAAGTAATAGACTTTTTTTTTTCTTTTTAAACAGGTAAGACTGTTGGGGATTTTTTCTGGGTCCTAGAGAGTCGTGGTAAAACTTGAGTTAGATCTTTGTCCCTGGCCTATTAGTTCCTCACTTCTGTGCTAAATATTATGGGCACTACATGTACATACTGGTTTGTGGGCATCAGCAGCTGAGATTTGAAGGATACACAGCCACACTCAAACTTTGCTGCTTTTCTTTTATAAAATTTGAAACCATAAAAGCACTGCATAGCTTTCAACAGACAGTCAGTATTATGAACACTTACTGTACTGATAAAAATTTATATTTATTCTGTGCACTTGGCAGTGTCAGCCATGAACACTTCTGTTACAAAGCCGTGCCAAAGCACATAAAGTTTAAGGCTTGACCAAGCACTAAAGCAGAAGCTTTCACCCTTGAGAGTACTGAATAGGAGAATTAAATAAACACTTTCATGCTGTATCAAAGGCATCTCTCACTCTGCTAATTAAGATCAAATTGAAATAATAAACAATTGCACTAGTGTATCTCCAATAACTGGTAAGTGCATTTTAGGCTCAATTTTGGGTGAGTTTCACAGGTCTTAATGACAAGATTCGGCAAGAAATGAATACCATTAAAAGTCGAATATATAACTGATATTCAAAAGACTCACACACTTTAAAAACAGAGAATAAAGAATTCCACAAGTCTACAACTTACACTATGCTATATCCTTTACATGTGGTCTCTCTTTTAATCCTTAAAACAACCCAGTGAGGTTGATATTAGTATCAACATGTTTATTAATATATGAGAAAACTGAATTTTAAGATATTCAGTAATTTGTTGAGAGTTGAACATTTTTCCCCAACTTTTATTCCTTAACCCCTACATCAATAATTTCTACTATTGCCTGAGAAAACCCCTATAGCTACAATTTGCTGTAAGATACCAAAGGACATACTAGGAGTCACGTGGAAACATTTTGACTTCCAGGACAAGGGAAAAGGGCTTTCAAACAAATGAGAAATCCAGAATTTAGAAGAATGAAGATAGCAATAGCAAGTAATCAAAGGTAATAAAGTCAGCATTTTGTAGAAGTAGAAGCCTTAGTGAGCAACCAATGAGGTCGAGGAAAAGAACCTTGAGATACAGAGGAGCAAACTGAATACTCAGTGGGAAAATTTTGCTCAAGTATAAGTGAATATTTCTACCTGTGCATTGTATCTGTGGTTCTCAAACCCTCTGATATCATCCTCCTTTTTTACGATAAACATTTTGTATAATCCCCTTTACCAGTCTAAAATGGAATTCAGAGATAATAGGAGAACTTTGGGCTTCCCAGGTGGTGCTAGTGGTAAAGAAACTGCTTCCCAACACAGGAGATGTAAGAGACAAGGGTTCAATCCCTGGGTCAGGAAGATCCCCTGGAGAAGGAAATGGCAACCCACTCCAGTGTTCTTTCCTGGAGAATTCCATGGACAAAGGAGCCTGGTGGGCTACAGTATGTAGGGTCACACAGAGTTGGACATGACTGAAGGGACTTAGCATGCATGAGAACTTTAAATGAAAAAAAAAGGATAATGTCCTGTTGTAATAAAAGACATAACATAAATAACTAAATGATTTATTTCAGTATGTAAATATCTGGGGATACCTACTCTAGAAGACAAATACATTTGTCTATATTTCCAAACTTCCCCTGAGGGTACTAAATCTATAGGTTAGATGGATATAGCCACATCAGTAAAGGCTTTCTCATTAGATTCTGCTCTGAAATAAAATGGGGAGGAATGGTATTTAGACTTTCTGCCCTGACTCTTTTATTTCCAAAGAAGTCAATGATATAGGAATAGAACTGAGGTGGAAATCAGTGGAATTGTTTCAAAGATGAATTTCTTCAATGGGAAAAGACACATTCAAGGTTATACAGGTTAGAGGGACTAGAAGGAGAGGGATCATCTGACACAAAGGTGCCCCACATGTAATCTTCAGGGAAACTTGGAGACACTTCTCAGAAGGCTGGAGACAGCAGTTTCCACGGAGTCCCTTGGCCCTTTCCAGATTCCTTCCTGCCCAGAAGCAGAGTATCTGGATTCCATAGGACATTTGGCATCCACATGGTACAAAGAGGATGTCTCTCCCTGGGAGTCCCTCTCTGAACTGATGTATACCATGTTTTCCTTCACTATAAAAAGCAGATGTGATTAATCCACCTTAAGCGAAGCAGAGTAAAGAAGGTGGACTACCTCCTTTACCCTTGCACAGGCTCTCAGTAATACACTAAAGCACAGGATTTTGTGACTCTTAAATCATTTTCTCTTTGCCTTCCCAGATATATATCTAATTGAGGCCTGTCAAATTCTTTCTCAAAGCTGGCGCCATGTCAAGGACCTCCTGGCAATGGTCTCAGAGGGGTGGAGTGTACAATGAGAGGAAGTATTTCTTTTTATTGGTTCTAAATTTACTAGCCTTTAGCTCCATTGAATTAAATTACGGCACAGGGTGAACATTATAGCTATAACTGACATTTATAAACTACATTCTGTCCATTAATCTTGAAATTCCATGCAAACTGATTAACAAAATTAAATGTACTGCCATGTGCTCCCTTAGGCTTTCCGATGACTCTCCAGATACTTGTAGGTCTTCTGCAGTTTGAGTGATGCAGAAGTTGCCTCTGGTATCTCCATTTCTAATCTCAACATTTCTAATCCTGTCTGTTCCCGCAAGAACAGGTCTTGTTTAGAGTAGCAGTTTTCTACAAGCTTCTATTCCTTTTTCTGACTTGGGCAGAGAGGAGGGTTAGCCACTGAATGGCATGGTGGCAAGAGATCCTGTGGGTTCCAGCAATTCTACTTTACCTGCATGTTACTCTTTTCCCTCCCACCTTCCCTCCTTCTCTCTCTCCTTTCCTTCTTTCCTCTTGCCCTCCCTTACAGCCTTCCTTTTTTGTTCTTTTCTCTTTCTATTTTTTGTTTCTTACTCTTCTTTTGACTCACTAGGAACTGAATCAGTGTGAAGCTTCCCATTTGTCTTTTTGTTATTTCTGGGAGATAAGTGAAAAAAGTCAGCCGTGGGTATTACCTTGACTCTTTCTAACCTTCCTGGGCAAGAATAACAAGTCTCTGAAGTGAAGACTGAGGCCTGGGCCCTGGGTGACTTTTTCAATTCATCCATGTTATGGTGAGTCTAAAAGGCAGTGTGGTATAGAGAAAAGACCCAAGGGGATGGTAATGGAAGGACTAGGGTTTGTACCTAGGCCCTAAAACCTACTCCTTGTATGGTCTTGGGTGAATTGCTTACACACTTTAAGATTCAGTTTTATCAGCTGTAAAATTAAACAGTTGTGTAACATGGCTTCTAATGATTCTTTAGCGAACTGCCAAAGTTCTATTTTATCTCACTTTTACTCATATTGGATGAATTCTATGAAGTATACTTCTCCCAAGTCAACTTAGTTTGGCTCCACTTTGGATAAAATCTAAAGTCTAGCAATTTACATGTCCCCAAACCAAGGGGGAGCTGAAAGTCTTTCTTCACTTATTCATCCATCTATACATAACTAGACAAGCTCTCCTTGGGCTGTGTAAGTAGCTGGTGAGAATCATTCCCTTCTCCAGGGCATCTTCTCAACCCAGGGATCAAACTCAGGTCTCCTGCATTGCAGACAGATTCTTTATCATCTGAGCCACCAGGGAAGCCAAATTCAGTTCAAAAAGATAGGGAAACCCAGTTAATGTTTATATCATATCATATAGCTACCATCTCTTTTTGATGGTGAGAATATTTAAGATCTTAAATACTGGCAACTTTCAAGAATATAATACAGTATTATCAATTATAATCACTGTGCTATGTATTAGATTCCCCAGAACTTATTCATCCTATAGCTGGAAATTTGTACTCTGACCAACAATTACTGTTTCCCCTCCACCTTCCATTCCCTCCACCATTCCAGGCTCTTACATCTATTAGTTTAGCTTTGTTTTGCTTTTTAAGGTTTCACATATAAGTGATGCCATGTAATATTTACCTTTCTATGGCTTATTTCACTTAGCATGACATTGTCAGGTCAATCCAAGTTGCCACAAATGGCAGGATGTCTTTTCTTATGGATAAATAATTTTTACTATATATTGCATCTTCTTTATTAATTCATCTGTTGAGAACATTTATTTCTGTATCTTGATTATTGTAATAATAATATGTTCACAATATATTGTGAATAAGGATATATTCCAACATGCTATAATGGACAAGCAAGTACAGATATCTCTTTGATATCCTGTTTTCATTTCCCTTGGACATATACTCAGAAATGAGATTCCTCCATGATGTAGTAGTTCTTTTGTTTTTTCCTAGAGGAAACTCCACATTGTTTTCTGTAGACAGTGGCTGCACCAATTTAAATTCCCACCAAGAGTGCAAAAGATTTCCCTTTTCTCCACATCCTTGCCAACACTTGTTATCTCTTATCTTTATGATGATCTTAACAGGTATAAGGTGATATTTAATTATGGCTTTGATTTGCATTTCTACAATGATTGGTGATGCTGAGTACCTTTATGTGTACCTGTTGGCCATTTTTATGTCTTTGGGAAAATATCTTCTCAGTTTCTCGGGACTTCCCTAGTGGTCCAATGGCTAATATTCCACACTCCCAGTGCAGGAGGCCTGAGTTCGATCCCTGGTCAGGGAACTAGATTTCACATGTCACAACTGACTTCACAGGCCACAGGCAAAAGATCCCACATGCTGCAAAGAAGTTTGAAGATTCTGTGTACTGCCACGAAGACCTGGCTCAGCCAAGTAAATAAATAAAAGCCTGGGTCATATGGTAGCTCTATGTTTAGTTTTTTTTTAAGGAATCTCCATAATATTCTCTATAGTGGCTGTACCTGTTTACATTCTCACCAACAGTGCAAAAGGGTTCTGTATTTTCCACACCCTATCCAGCTCAAGAGAGAGTGTCTATATGTATACATATAGCTGATTCTTTTTCTTGCACAGTAGAAAGTAACACACCAGTGTGAAGCAATTATACTTCAATAAAAAAAATTGTTCACTAAAAAATAAGATAAAGGGAGAAAATGTAAAAGAGGTAAATTAATAAATAAATAAAAAATTGATTTTTATTGTTGTTGTTTTGCTATGGAATTGTATGAGTTCTTTGTCTATTTTGGATGTTAATCTGTTATCAGACATCAATCCATTATCAGAGAAGAATGCTTATTTTAAGAGCCAACACAGGGCAACCAAGAAGGTATCATGTTATTTGAAGGCTATCCTGGCAGAAAGTCAGTGAACGGTAACTTTTAGATACTTTGGATACTTTTAGCTATGCATTAGGGGAAAGGTGCTTTGTTTACCAGTCCATGGACTCCACTGGTCCGTGACACAATCATATAGACTAAAGGATGAGTGTAATACACAAGGCATCACACTCCAGGTGCAAATGCCAGCAAGGAAAATACTAACTGACAAATGGCATTGCCCTGCTGATTAGTGAAAGCACAGGACATCGTGACAGGAGTCCTCATTCCATTTCTGTTGTCCTGAAATCAGAGGCAAACAAACACAGCCTTAGACTTTGGGATGGAAACAAGAGAGAGGGGTTATCTGAGAGATTGCACTGGCATATAGGAAAGACTGATCTCTAAAGAGACAATTAAAATCGTAGATTTGACTAGATTTTAATCCATATTTGATTTTTTTTAATCCTGCTAACCAATGTGTGGGAGTTTCAGATGGGGGTGATAGTAATTGGCAGAAAACAACTAGATTAAATTTTGACAAAATTAAAAGCATTCTCCTTATTCTAAATATCCAAATTGAAGAGTGAGTTAAATTTTGTGACTCCATTAAAAAATAAATGGGGAAAGGAAAAATAATCCTTGTACACTGATCTCATGAAACAGTCTTGGGTGTCAGAAAAAATAAGAAGGAAGACAGAACTTTGGTGGGTGGAAATGTGCAAATACACCATTAATTTTAGTGTAGGCTGAGTCTTAAAATCTAGAATAACAGCAATTATTATTTAAATTGATTCATTCATTTAGTTAATGTAGGTTTTAATGGCTACCATGTGCCAGGCTCTATGTTAGGCCCTCGGGATGCAATAATGAGCAAAAAGCCATGGTCCCTGGCTTCATGGAAATTAAAGTTTTGTGGGAGATGCAGATATTATCCAATGGTCACATAAATGAATGTAAAATTACAACAGTGATAAAGTGCTTTGAAGGACAGAAGCAGTGAGCTATGAGAATGCATGATGCAAGAATTGTTTAGGGAAGGGAGTCAATTTTAAGAGAGGACAGGGCTAAAATCCAAGGGAGAGCCTTTAAGACAAAGGAACAAGATGGCCAGGGCAGAAGAAGCATTTTGTGTAAAGGACATGGCCGAGGCAGAGAAAGAAGTGATGTTGAGGGGTGTGTCCAGGAAAGCAGAGGCACTGTACTCAAGGGGTCTGCAGCTGGAAGACAGCCACAGAGGAGAGGTGAAAAGGAGGTGAGAGGGAGGTGGGCCAGGACAGATCAAGCCACATGAACCCTTTAAAGGAAACTGGTTTTATCCAGTTTGAACTGCAACGCTATGGACTCTCATCCGCCAGGCTCCTCTGTCCATGGGGATTCTTTAGGCAAGAATACTGGAATGAATTGCCATGCCTGCCTCCAGGGGATTTTCCTGATCCAGGGATCAAACCCAGGTCTCCTGCATTGTAGGAGAATTCTTTACCGACTGAGGAACCAGGGAAGCCCGGTTTTATCCTAAGAAGAATGTAAAGTGGCTGGGGTGTTTTAAAGGAGTGTATGTGGATCTTAAAAAGATAAAAATATTCTTTCTATTTTAAAACTGTTGGTGGGAATGCAAACTAGTACAGCCACTATGGAAAACAGTGTGGAGGTTCCTTAAAAAGCTGCAAATAGTCCTGCCATATGACCCAGCAATCCCACTGCTGGGCATATACACCGAGGAAACCAGAATTGAAAGAGCCATGTGTACCCCAATGTTCATCGCTGCATTGTTTACAATAGCCAGGACATGGAAGCAACCTAGATGCCCATCAACTGATGAATGGATAAGAAAGCTGTGGTACATATACACAATGGAATATTACTCAGCATTAAAAAAAAATTCATTTGAAGCAATTCTACTCAGATGGACGAAACTGGAGCCCATTATCCAGAGTGAAGTAAGCCAGAAGCAAAAACAACAATACAGTATATTAACACATATATATGGAATTTAGAAAGACGGTAATGAGAACCCAACATGCGAGACAGCAAAAGGAACGCAGATGTATAGAATAGACTCGTGGACTTTGGGGATGAGGGTAAGGGTGGGATGATATGGGAGAATGGCATTGAAACAAGTTAATTATCATATGTCTAATCAATCGCCAGCCCAGGCTTGATGCTCGGGGCTGGTGCAGCGAGATTTCCCGGGGGGGGGGGGGGGGGGAGGGGGGGGGGGGGTTGGGGGGGGGAAGCATATGTAAACCCATGGTGATATCATGACATTGTAAGGCAAAAACAATAAAAAATAAAATAAAATAAAAAAAATAAATAAAACTAACTTCACCTACATGTTTTGCTCTAAGGTGGGAGTTAGGCAACTATTTGGATTATGTCTAACTAAGAGTTTCATGCTTAACTACTATCAATTACTCAAAATGCTGGGTGTCATCCAGCAACCCAAAGAAAGGAGTTTGTAGATTTTCTGAGACTGTATTTACATATTGACTGGTCTGTACCTCACATCATGTGATCATTTCTTTTAACATTACAACAGTCATGTTCATTTTCTTTCAACTGATTGATTGGTTTGTTTAGTATTTGGCTTGAATAGGAGATTAGATACTCCTTCTAGAGGATTTTGTAGGTATACTGAATATGTTATTGATATTTAATAGGGTATATATTGAATAATATTCTGTGTGTGGATATGTGTCTATGTGTGTTGGGAGTGTTAGATTATGAAGGAGACAGAATTCTTTGAGAAATAGTATCATCTCTTTTCCAGTAATCTGAACCACATAGGAAAACGTCAATTGCATTTAGAAGACTTCTACTAGCTAATAAATATGCATATATTACTAAATATAATATTGCTAAATCTCTTTTAATTACAGTAATTTGGGGAACAAGTAACTAAACCTTAAAGACAACTTCAGTTCTACCATACTGTGTGTGTGTGATATCTTTATTGCTTTATCTGGTTATAAAGGAAATGCATACTTATACATGCATATATAAATAAATTTATAAATGCACACATCACATAAACAAAACAAAAAGTCAAAAGCAACGTCTCCTTCCATGGTGGGGCCAGGTGGAGCATGGACCAGAGATGCTTGCTCTTCATAGTAGTTGATAATCAACAAATGATGTCTTTACATTTTTAAGCCACCTTTTTGACATAGATTCATTAAAATGAATCATCAAAACAGCCAAATCTAAGTTATTTGTCAGAAATCTTCCTTGGTATTGTTGTTTAGTCGCTAATTTTTGCCTGACTCTTTGTGACCCCACGGCCTGCAGCACACTAGGCTCCCCTGTCCTCCATTATCTCCCAGAGTTTTCTCAAATTTATGTCTATTGAATTGTGATGCTATTTCATCATCTGATCCTCTGCCTCTCCCTTCTCCTTTGCTTTCAGTCTTTCCCAGTATCAGGGTATTTTCCATCAGGGTCTCTTCCTTGGGAGATAATGTGACAAGCATCTGTTGTTGTTCAATCACTCCTAACTCTTGGCAAACTCATGGACTATAGCACACTGGGCTCCTCTGTTCTCCACGATCTCCTGGAGTTTGCTCAAATTTATGTCTATTCAGTCAGTGATGCTATCTAACTACCTCATCCTCTGCCACTCTTTTTTCTTTTTGCCTTTAATCTTTCTCAGTGACAGATATAACCAATGGTAAATTCTTTTGCTACTTTTTAAAAAAGTTTTTTTTTCCTTCAGTTATGTTTTCTTACTGCTATTTTGATATATTGGCTTTTTTATACTCAGTATGTAAAAATGAATTGCAAAATAGGAGACTCATGAGTCTAAAGCCACTCTGTTCCTGGCCCAATAATTTGAATGCTAGTTAATGTATTATAGAGAATGAACTTTTCTGACTTCTTCACTATCCAATTCAGTTTAGAAGGTCTGCTATCCTAAAATTAGTTTCTAGAGGACAAGATACACTTGATACCAGAGTAGACTCTATTTCTGTGATGTACACAAACCATCTATCTACCACCTATTTTATATGGGTTCCATCTCAGACACACTACTAGTTTTCTTCAACCATGGAAAAAATGATAAAACATTATATATAGCAAATCAATTTTATCTGCTGTTGGTGGTGCCTTTATCCATATAAATTATATTTATTTCCTGGGTAAATTCAAAAGGAAAATATATTATATATATATATAAAATTTTAGCAAATAGCAAAAAGTAAAAAACTGTTGTTGTTTTATTTACTTTATTTTTTGGCTGTGCCATGAGGCATGTGGAATCTTAGTTCCTGGATCAGGGATCAAACCCATACCCACTGCACTGGGAATATGCAGTCTTAACCCCTGGCCCACTAGGAAAATCCCTATTTATTGATACTTCGCTTTGATTTTAAGTCTACTAGGCTTCATATGTGGCTATAGTATAAGATTAATTATAATTTCTTTAGAGACATTTATTTGCAGATACCAGCAGAAGTATGAAAAAGGCTACAGGTGAACATCCAAGTGGAAGAGATATGTAGGAAGATATGTGGGAAGGAGTGTAGAGCAGCCACTCTGGGTGCACCACCCTCTAAGCAACTGCTCCAGTTCAATAACAGAGAAGCTCTTCAAACCCCATACTTTTGGACTTTTCTCAAAACTGGATTGTTGTTGTTGTTCAGTCGCTAAGTAGTGTCTGACTCTTCGCAGCCCCATGAATTGCAGCATGCCAAGCTTCCCTGTCCTTCACTATCTCCTGGAGTTTGCTCAAACTCATGTCCATTGAGTTAGTGTTGCCATCCAACCATCTCATCCTCTGTTGCCCCCTTCTGCTTTGTCCTCAGTCTTTCCCAATATCAGTTTAATTTTCTGAATTAGACTACAATATTTCTAAAATTTCCAGAGTTGAGTGGAATCCCCATTTCAATTGGTATTTTGAGGCTTCCAAACATAAATTATCAGGAGGCTAAAACTGCCTCTCTGAAAAACAGATTTTAGGATTAACTGAAACAAACAAACATTGAAGAAAGATAAAATGGGAAGAGGAAATTAAGATAGTGGACTAGGAGGATGTGAAACTCCCCTCACTGCCATGAACACATCCAAAATACATCTACGTGTGGAACAATTCTCACAGAAAACTAACTGGAGATTGCCAGAAAGAGTCTTGTACAACTAAGGCTGAAAGAAAGATCCACATGGAATTGGGTAGAAAGGGAAGAGATGAGGTCAGGTTGGGATTCATGCCCCAGGGAGAGGGCTCAGAGGAACAGGGAGATTACACAGGCAGAGATCCTTCCTGGGAGGTGAGCAGTTTGAGGCAGACATTGGGTGTCCCAATCCTGGTGTCCAACACAGAGAAGAGACACCCTCTTGTCTGGGTGGAGGGCCTGGGACACTAATAAGTGGGCTGTGAGAAGCTGGACTCCACTTGGGAGGAGGCTATATGTGCTTGCTTGCACCTGAAGCAGGGCAGAGAGGATAGACTGAAATTATGAGGGTGGCTGACTGGTTTCCTAGGACCACCTGGTGCATGCCCCAGCCTGAGTGAGTGAGCATTCCAGCCCCACTTCATGTTGCTGCTCCACACTGGAGTGAGGGCTGCTATGGCGGAGGACAGAACTCAGCCATGAGTTAGAGGTGGCCAGACCCAAAGTAGTGTCTGAACAGGGTGAGGGCAGCCATTACTGTTGTTTACACAGACAGTGCCTTAGAAGCAGCCCAGACATCTCTCTGCAGCCTACTCCCCTCACACACTGACAGCACCCATGGATTCCTCTTGCTCCCACACTGCTCCTCTCTGGGGCAAGGGAACCACTACTGGGGAGGGGTGAGAGCCTACCCAAAGGAAACAGAGACATTTGGACTCAAACCTCAAGGTGTATGCTCCAGCAACTTGGGTCCCACCATTGCTCCTGGTAGGGTCAGGGTGAGCACTGAGCAGAGAGGAAGGCTGGCCCATACCCGGTTCTGGTTTTAACCCCTCCTTCTCCAGCCGGACCTCCTACCAAGGTGACAGCCGATGGTACATCCTGAAATGACTTGTGTTCATGTCAAATCCAGAGTGTACACGGACACTCCCAGGTAAGGACATCCCTTCAAAATCACACTTGGTAACTGTTTCACTGAATTTCATATAGATAAAGTTAAGCAACATGAGAAGGCAGAGGAACTGGTCTCAATTGAAAGACCAAAACCTCTGCAAAAAAAGTATAAATAATAAAACCAAAACAACAATTTTCAAGATAAAATATTCATAGCACTAGTAAGAATGCTAACTGAGTTAGGGAAAAGAATAGATGAACAACGTGAGAATTTTAACAAAGAACTAGAAAATACAAAAAAAGAACCAGTAACCAGTGAGAACTGAAAAATATAATAACTGAAATAAAATAAAACAACACTAGAAGGAATTAATAGCATATTAGGTGATACAGAAAAATGTATAAGTGATAGAATAATGGAAACTACCCAATCAGAACAACAAAAAGAAAAAAAAATGAGAAGAGTTTAAGAGAGCTCTGGGATAGCATGAAGCATACCAACCACAGGGAGTCCCAGAATCAGAAGAGAGAAATAGAGAAAGGAATAGAAGATGTATCTGATTAAAGTATGGTTAAAAACTCTCAAATTTGTAGAAGGAAACATATTCAGATACAGGAAACAAAATGAACCCAAACAGACCCACACTGAGACATATCACAATTAAAATGGCAAAAATTAAAGATAAAGAGAGAATTCTGAGGTGGCAAGAGAAATAAAGCCTTCTGAAAATCTAGAGGATGAATCTTTAATTTCTCATATTCCCTGGACTAAAGCTGAACTGAAGTCAGAGTTGAAGATTTTCCCAAAGTAACTGAGGATCCTCACAGATTTGTTGAGGCATTTAATCTACTTATTCAAGCTTATCAACCTTGATCCTCCAACTTACATCAGCTAGATGGTACACTTGTCAATGGAGGCCAGGGCCAGCACTAGATGAAAACTGTTAATTGGGAAAGTGCTAAAAATCTCTAGAATTACAGCCAGGAGACCAGTCTGCTAACATATTATATGATTGGACTTGGGCAATTGCTAGGAAATTTTACCAGGCAATTCCTAGGCACTTTTAAAAAATTATTGATTTTTTGGCTGCATCAGGTCTTAGTTACCTCATGCAGGATCTTCAGTGTGATGTGTGCTATCTTTATAATTGCAACCTGTGGAATCTTTAGTTGCAGAATGCAAACTCTTGGCTGTGGCATGTGGGATCTAGTTCCCTGATGAGGGATTGAACCTGGGCCCTGTGCATTGGGAGTGCAGAGTCTTAGCCACTGGATTGCCAGGGAAGTCCCCCGTGTGTGTACTCATTCATGTCTGACTTCCTGCGACTCCACGGACTGCAGCCCACCAGAATTCTCCTTCCTTGTGATTCTCCAGGCAGGAATACTGGAGTGTGTTGCCATTTCCTTCTCCAGGGAAGTCTCCTTAGGGCTTTTCTAAAGCCTATAGATTGAAATAAAATTCAGCCTTGTACATAAAAATCTGCTGAATTTGTTCATAATTATTACAGTTGACTTCAGATTTTTTTTTTCTAAATTCTAAACTTCCTTTAGATGTTGATTCTACCCAGGTAGCTTTTACCTTTATGTTTATTAATGGACTGCACCAGGACCTCTCCCTTCTAGTAAAAAGGATCAGAATGGAATGGGAAACTGTCCACTCCAGATTTAGTTAATCTGGCAAACCAGCACTCTTACATTATAGATGAGTCACCTATAAGGAAACTGCCAAAATTCTCAATCTTCAACGCTAGCAATTGAAAGTCCCTAAACAAAGCCCAAACTGGTCTGGTTTCTGCTATTAGTGCTAAGAGCCAGGACATTAAAAAAATAATGTTACAAATTTAAGCACTTCAATCATTGTCAGCCTTCTAATCAGCCTTTCCAACATCCTCCCAGTTCTCAATGAGGGCTCTCCAAGGAACTCCAGAGGCTCTTCCCAATCTTACCTCTGAATTGGCTTTTAGAAACATTTCTCCAAGTTGGGGATGAATCTCTTCCAGTCCCAAAAGTCATCAGAGCCACACTCTCAGTGCTCAGCCCCACTACTATACACCCGTTGCCTTGGAGTACTCAAATAGTTCAAATAGTGTGAATTCTCTAATGAACCTAAAGAAATTTCTGTCTCTGAACCAATTCCTGTTTGTTTAGACTCCTTAAAACATGAACAATTTTCCCTTTTTAGTTCCTCCACCCCATACATTTATTAGGTTGAGACATATCGTGTCAGAATTTCTTTCTCTCAAAGTGGGAAGTAATTCTAGAACTTGACAGTGGTTGTCAAAATAGCCAACCAGATGAATAAATGACCTTTTGACACCTTTTATTTGTTCTATCTTCATCTCTGACAGTGCTAGAACTGATTCTGGAAACACTGATTATTTGTCCCCATTGAATCAGCTACCATTTTCCTTAAGGGAAAAACTTCCAAATAACATTGGCAAAATTCACAGCACACCTCCTGTCAAGATTCAGATCGATCCCTCAAAAACCTCTTCCAAGAATTAATCAGTACCCTCTAAGTAAAGAAGCCTTCAAAGCCTAAAGCCCATAATAGAAGATGACAAAGATGAAGGCTTCATTATCCCTTGTACTAGTCCCTGCAACACTCCCATTTTACCAGTGAGAAAAACCTAAGGGCTGAGGGTAAAGGTCTGTTCAGGACCTCCAAGCGGTAAACAACATTGTTATCCCTTGACACTGTGCTGTTCCTAACCCTTATATACCACTCACATCCATTCCCAATAGAAACAAATTCTTTACTGTAGTTGATTTATGCAGTACATTCTTCAGAATCCCAGGTGATAAAGCTAGCCAATACCTTTTTTTCTTCACTTGGGTATAAAAACAGTTCACCTGGATAGAAATGCCTCAGGGCTTTACTGAGGTTCCTTCTTATTTCTCACAAATCACTAATCTGGATGATATAATTTCCCTAGAGGTTCTGCTTTGTTGCAATATGTGGATGATTTGCTTCTTTGCTCTCCTTCTCAAGCCTTCTCATGAAAGACAGCATCGATTTCCTAAAGCTTTTAGCCTTAAAGGGACATAAAGTATCCAAAGAAAAACTGCAGTTTGTCCAAATTCAGATTTGATGTTTAGGACATCTGATACCAGAACAAAGGCTACACTTAGATCCAGATAGGCTTAAATTTCCCAAATCCCAAAACCAAGTGCCAATTGTGGGGTTTTCTCAGGTTAGTTGATTATTACCAGAACTGGATTCCAAATTTCTCTCTTATAGCCCAACCTCTGTATCTCTTACTAAAGAACAACAGCCCCAACCCAATTTCATGGGAATAACAGGATAGCATAGCTTTTAAGGCTTGAAAGGAGAGTTTGATAAATCCACCTGCCTTTGGGTATCCTAATTATCAGATTCTCTTTTTCCTTTTTCTATATAGAAAGCAACAGACAAACAATTCATCTCAAAAATATACAAACAATTCCTGTAGCTCCATGCTAGAAAAATAAACGACCCAATCAAAAAGTGGGCCAAAGAACTCAATAGACATTTCTCCAAAGAAGACATAAAAATGGCTAACAAACACATGAAAAGATGCTCAACATCACTCATTATCAGAGAAATGCAAATCAAAACCACAATGAGGTACCACTTTACACCAGTCAGAATGGCTGCCATCCAAAAGTCTACAAGCAATAAATGCTGGAGAGGATGTGGAGAAAAGGGAACCCTCTTACACTGTTGGTGGGAATACAAACTAGTACAGCCACTATGGAAAACAGGGTGGAGGTTCCTTAAAAAACTGCAAATAGACCTGCCATATGACCCAGCAATCCCACTGCTGGGCATACACACCGAGGAAACCAGAATCGAAAGAGACACGTGTACCCCAATGTTCATCGCTGCATTGTTTACAATAGCCAGGACATGGAAGCAACCTAGATGCCCATCAACTGATGAATGGGTAAGAAAGCTGTGGTACATATACACAATGGAATATTACTCAGCATTAAAAAAAATTCATTTGAATCAGTTCTACTCAGGTGGACGGAACTGGAGCCTATTATCCAGAGTGAAGTAAGCCAGAAGGAAAAACAACAATACAGTATACTAACGCATATATATGGAATTTAGAAAGATGGTAATGAAAACCCAGCATGCGAGACAGCAAAAGGAATGCAGATGTATAGAACAGACTCATGGACTCTGTGGATGAGGGCAGGATGATTTGGGAGAATGGCATTGAAACATGTTAAGTATCATATGTGAAATCAATCACCAGCCCAGGATTGTTGCTCGGGGCTGCTGCACCGAGATTTCCCAGGGGGAGGGAGTCGGGAGGGAGGTGGGAGGGGGGTTCTGGAGGGGGAACATATGTCCACCCATGGCGATATCATGTCATTGTATGGCAAAACCAATAAAAATAAAAAAGAAAGGAAGGAAATGCCTTGGGGGTACTCACCCAAATACACAGGGACCTTTATAGGGTAATATAGGCAGAAATTGGACTCTGTAGCATGGGGCTAACATCTTGTCTTACATTAAAGTCTCTGCTTTTTTGATTGAGGCCATAGGGAAAATTGTTGTGAGATCCCCTTTAGCCATTTTTGTACCTCATGCAGTAGAAGCCCTCCTGAATTCTCATCACACTTTGATATGTCTCAGTCAACTGCCTCATCTACTATGAAGTTCTTTTGTTAACTGCTCCTTACATAACTCTTTGACCTTGTAATAATCTTAACCCTGCCACTCTTCTCTGCTCTGTCACTGATGAAGTCCCCCACAACTACTTAATATCAGTGAATCACCTTTTGACTCCTCATGGTGATCCACTGGAAATTCCACTGGGTGGCACTGAATTCTCATAATGGTTCTTATTTAAAAGGTGAGAATGGCAAGTGCTGTATGCTACTGTAAACTCCTTTGAGGCTGTCAAGGCAATAATTTACCTACTTTGGTCCAATAGGCTGAATGATATGCTCTTTCATATACTTATACGTTAGTTAAGGACAAAACTGCCAATATTTATACTGGTAGCAGACATAATTTTAGAGTAGCTCATAACTTTGGAATGTTGTGGAAGCAACATGGCTTCCTTACTTCCAATGGAAATATTGATAAAATTGAAAATAACATGTTCAGGAATTATTAGATGTGATACATTTTACCTGATGTGATGCCTTAGCTGTTATGATTTATGGGAATTCTAAGCTTGACACTGGAAGTTAAGGAAAATCACCTTGCTGACATTTCCACAAGGAATGCTGTCTGTAAACCTACCAGAAGCAGCCAAACCTCTGTCATGATGCAAAGGAATATTTTCCCAAATGATAACTTAGAAAAACTAGCTAGAAAGTCCCAACAATTGGCCTCAGAATGTGAAAAACAAGATTGTAAATTCAACAATTGTTGGTTTGATAAAAGCAGAAAGTTCTGGTTCAGACCAAGTAATAATCTAGTCCTACAGAAGACAGTTTACTTTTAAATCCCACACCTCACCACTGTATATGTATTAAACCATCAGTCTAGTGATAGAATGATAGTATTTATAAATCAGTATTGATGGGGAAAGCACTAATAAGGCTGCAAAAAGTATCTACCTCACTTGTCTAAAATACAGTCTTAGGAATTCCTGTCTGTACTACTCCTTGGCATTTTAAAATGTCTAGTGGACAATTTGAGGTCTGGCAAATGGATTTCATACAACTTTCTCCATTTAATGGATATGAATATGTTTTAGTCAGGGTCTGTGTGTTTTCACAGACTGGACTGAAGCCTTCCCTTGAAGATAGCTATGGCCTCGTCTATGGATAAAGTCCTTTTGGAAAAGATTATCCTCATCTTAGGAACTTCTCTTGAACTTCATAGTGATCAAGAAACTCATTTTACTAGTTAGGTACTTTAGCAAGCTTATCCTGTTTGACTGATTTTACAGAACTTTCTGTGTGCTTACCACCCTCAATCTCTTGGCTTACTCCTAGGTTGGGAGAAACATCAACAATCTTAGATATATAGAAGATACCACCATAATGGAAGAAAGAAAAGAGGAACTAAAGAGCCTTTTGATGAAGGTGAACAAAAAGGATGAAAAAGCTGACTTAAAACTCAGCATTCAGAAAATTATATCATGGCATCTGGTTCCATCACTTCATGGAAAATAGACGGGGAAACAATGGAAAGAGACAGACCTTCATTTCTTGGGCTCCAAAATCACTGAGAATGGTGACTGTAGCCTTGAAATTAAAAGATACTTCATCTTTGGAAGAAAATCTATGACAAACCTAGACAGTATATTAAAAGGGAGAGACATTACTTTGCCTACAAATGTCTCTCCAGTCAAAACTATGTTTTTTTCCAGTAGTCATGTATAGATGTGAGAGTTGGACCATATGCTTTTGAACGGTGGTGCAGGAGAAGACTTTTAAGAGTCCTTTGATAGCAAGGAGGTCAAACCAGTCAATCCTAATGAAAATCAACCCTGAATATTCATTGGAAGGACTGATGCTGATGCTCCAATACTTTGGCACCTGATGGGAAGAGTCAACTCATTGAAAAAGACCTTGATGCTGGGAAAGTTTGAGGGTAGGAGGAGAAGGGGGCAATAGAGGATGAGATGGTTGGATGACATCACCAACTCAGTGGATATGAGTTTGACCAAACTCTGTGAGATGGTAAAGGACAAGGAAGCCTGTTTTGCTGAAGTTTGTGGAGTCATAAAGAGTCATTCATGACTTAGCAACTGAACAGCGACAACAAATGTATTAATATTAGGTCAGTGCAAAAGTAATTGCAGTACTGCATTGTTGAAATCTGCCATTTAATATTGGAATGCATTCTGAAATAAATGTGGCTATGTTACACATCATTTTAATGTGCTTTGTTTTTATTTTTTGCTAATGACTTACTGTGCTGTATTGTGTTTAGTTTTTCAGTCATGTCTAACTCTTTGTGAGATGTAGACTCCTCTCTCCATGGGATTCTCCAGGCAAGAGTACTAGAGTGGGTTACCATGCCCTCCTACAGGGGATCTTCCCAACCCAGGAATCAAACCCAAGTCTTCTGCATTGCAGGAAGATTCTTTACCATCTGAGTCACCAGAGAAGCCCATGGATACTGGAGTGGGTAGTTTATCCCTTCTCCAGGGGATCTTCCCAACCCAGAAATTGAACCAGGGGCTCCTGCATTGCAGGTGGATTCTGTACCAGCTGAACTACCAGGGAAACCCAATGACTTGCTGTTTATTTTGTATTTATTTTAGACTATGGAAATTATGTTAGACAAAAGAGCAAATTAAAGTGATTTTTTTATATCCAGTTCATAATGGGTCATAAAGAAGCAGAGACCACTCACAATATCAACAACACATTTGGCCCAAGAACTGTTAACAAATGTACAGGTGGTTCTGGAAGTTTTGCTAAGGAGATGAGAGCCTTGAAGATGAGAAGTTGACAGCAATCAGAAATTGACAACAATCAATTGAGAGCAATCATTGAAGCTGATCCTCTTACGACTACATAAGAAGTTGCCGAGGAACTCAACATTGACTATTCTATGGCTGTTTGGCATTTGAAGCAAATTGGAAAGGTGAAAAAATCTAAGTGGATGCCTCATGGGCTGACCACAAATCAAAAAATCATCCCTTTGAAGTGTAGTCTTCTTTTATTCTACACAACAACAACAAATCATCTGGATTGGACTGTGATTTGCAATGTAATGTGGATTTTATATGACAATTGGAGATGACCAGCTCAGTGACTGGGCAGAGAAGAAGCTGCAAAGTACTTCCCAAGGCCAAATTTCACCAATCAAGTCATGGCCATTGTTGGTTGGTCTACTGTTGGTCTGATCCACTACAGCTTTCTGAATCCTGGCAAAACCATTGCATTTGAGAAGTATGCTCAGCAAATTGATGAGATGTACTGAAAACTGCAGTACCTGCAGCCAGCATTGGTCAACAGAAAGGGTCCAATTCTTCTGCACTACAAAACTTGACTGCACGTCACAGAACCATTGTTTTGAAAGTTGAATAAATTGAGTTAAGACGTTTTGCCTTACCTCCCAGATTCACTTAACCTCTTGCCACTTCTTCAAGTATCGCGACAACTTTTTGCAGGGAAAATTCTTCCATAACCAGTAGGAGACAGAAAATGCTTTCCAAGAGTTCCTCGAATCCTGAAGCACAGATTTTTTTCACTTCAAGTGAACCAAACTTATTTCTCATAGTCAAAAATGTGATGATTGTAATGATTTTGATTAGTAAAGATGTGTTTGAGCCTAGTTATAATAATTGAAAATCCATGGTCCCAAACCACAATTATATTGATACCAACATAATAGCATTATTAAAATTCACTTGGCAAAATTTGTAGAGACTGTCCAAATACCTTGGCCAAAAACATTGCCAAGAATGGATGGATGAGTCTAAACCTCAGATCCATCCCTTTGGAAGTCATATACACTTACACTTTGAGATACAAAGTGTATCTCAAAGATACACCTTGAGATGGTCCTAGAATAACTAATGCACTTGATTTCTGCTTCTTTTGACTCACAACTTACAAAAGGAGAGAGATTTCAGTACTAAAAAAGACCTAATTGCTTCTATTTAAAAAAAAAAAAACTCATATTTTGGTACAGCAATATTTTCACACTTCACTCCTAGGAAATGAAAACCCTGTACATCACACTGTGCAAACTGGAGACTTTGTCTATTGGAAAAGACACCTCCAGGAAGAGTCTATTCATCCTCCCTGGAAAGGCCCTTATCAGGCATTGCTAACCAACTGTGGTGCCTCCCAACTCCAGGGAATAGACTCTTAGAGTCACATTTCACACCTAAAGAAGGCACTGAACCCTGACTGGCCCTGCACATTCATCTGGGGACCTGACAGTAAAGGCTTCCTTGAACTGAAACAGATGACATTTGATGAGGCAATTTTCCCTAAGATATCCAGACCAGGCGCAAAGGAATTTGGTCACCATACCTTTATCCATTCTTGGCAATGCTTCTGGCCAAGGTATATGGATAAAAAGGGGGACTCTTTCTTGGATTGGTTTGTATTTGAACAGCACATCTCTGGGAGTAGGGGAAGTGATGGTGGGGGAAAGGGAAGGAGACAATGGAGGGAGTAGGACTGAGGGAGACAGGAGGGCAAGGCAAAGTGACTCAAGCATGTAATCGGATTTCCCAGAACAGGACGTGTCTGGCATGTACACATGGGATAGATGTTAACAGAAGCTGAGGGATGGAGGTATCTACTGCCAGTTTAGAGACCTGTGAAGATTAGGAACCCCTAGCAGTATCTCACACTCAAAGACAAAGGCATTTGGAGGGACTTAAGTGTAAAGGGTAGCTGTCTCAGTTCCGAGCAGCTTTCAGGGAGTCCTGGAGCTCCCAGGCTTTCCAAGAAGCAGCCCAGGTTTAAGAGGACTGGGCACTGTGTTCCAGCAGCAGGCAGAGAAGCCCTGAGACACCAGAGCTGCCTCCTCCTCACACTTACACCTGCGAAAGACAAATCACCTGAGCAGCATCACACTCCGGGGGAAGAGAGACACTGGAAGTGGTTGAGTCCTCGGGACGGTATGTGTTTGGGAACATAAAAGTAGGAGAAAGAAAGAAAGGAATACAGACAAAGTGTAGAGGCACTTTATCATGTGGCCCACTTCAAGCCCAGCTTCGAATCAAATGTGAGATGATGAAATTGAAATTTTAAAATCACCAGGAATGAGTTTTGTATGCTTATATCAGTTCAGTTCACTCACTCAGTCATGTCCGACTCTTTGCGATCCCATGAATTGCAGCACTCCAGGCCTCCCTGTCCATCACCAACTCCTGGAGTCCACCCAAACCCATGTTCATTGAGTCAGTTATGCCATGCAACCATCTCGTCCTCTGTCGTCCCCTTCTCCTCCTGCCTTCGATCTTTCCCAGCATCAGGGTCTTTTCCAATGAGTCAACTTTTCACGTGAGGTGGCCAAAGTATTGGAGTTTCACCTTCAACATCAGTCCTGATAAATATACATATTTCTGATATATGTTATTCTGTAACCACAAATGAGTTAAAGTTAAGGAGCGTGACTGTGATTTTATTAAAGGAACTGCCACATTTCAGAGAGAGATATTATGTAGAAGAGTTAAATTGATCCATGTTTGTATAGCAACATTATAAATTGGTTCTATATACATAATCTTGGTTAGTCATAATAGCAACCGTATGTGATAAATATTATTAAATCTATTGATAGATGAGGAAAGTGAGGGGCAGAGAGGTGAATTAAATAAACAGTGAGAAGTGACAAAGCTGAAATGTGAACTCAGATGTGACACCAATGCCTGAATTCTGAAGTCCTAAGCTACACCAGTAAGCTTTGTCTTGCTCTTTGGTTTTGTTACTATATTGTATTTTGAACAATATATTTGTTACTACATGGTATTTTTTCCCTAAACGTTTTATTTTCTTTTTTTGTATAATAGATAAAGCCTTGAGAGAGGGTCTCATTTTTCTGACATGGCAATTGAAGGAACAAGAGTGATTTTAGATCTTACAGGTGAATTCGGGGTCTCAGACTCCTTCTATTAGCCTTTGTTCTAGTTTGTCACAGCACCTCTTTAATTTTAGTCATCATTGTAATTTTTTAAATTTCAACCAATCTTCTTTACAAATAGGAAACAAGTTCACAAGTACCAACTTTGGGGGTAAAATTGGTCAAGAAGGCAGGAAACTGCTCTCAATTCTGTCCTCAACCAGTTGTATAGCTTGGGACAATTTCCTTAACAGCTTTTGGCTCCAGTTTTTTCATTTACAAGTTGAGAGGATTTGAACAAGTGATTCCTATAGTTCTCTTCAGCTTTTTGTTTTTTTCAAGCAAATATCACAAAGTCCAATCTTCTTTATGCAAGATTATCAAGTACATTTTTCTTTAGTTTTTTACTTTTATTCCACATAAATATAGTCCTGAAGGAAACTAGGAGATCACCAAGCTCACGACTCCTTCCTGAACACTTTTAGAGAGGAAAAAACAGAAACCCATTGAAGATGACTGATTTTCTATCTACCTTTAGATATATTCTTACACAACTAGAGCCTAGCTTTTCATATATTTTCCATTGTATCCTTGCTATCCACAAGGCAAGTAAGTGAAAGAAGCATAGAATCAGGTAGAAAGCATGTAAACTGCTAAAATGCCATTTTGGTTCCAAAAAAAACATTTCATTGAAATGATTAAATCACTTTTCTAAAAAAAATATGACAGGATGCATCATCTGTCGGGGAGGAAGTGTGTTTTGGTTGCCACTTCAGAACTTCTGTTAAGATTGTCCAAGGCATGTGTTAGGAGAGGAAGGCACACTTCCTAGGTCACTGAGCATTTGCCGCTGAACATATGCTACCTCATGGTGGCACACAGCCACAGCTTCCTATTACATGGTGATCTGAATATTTTATGGATATTCTGAATGGTAAGATAATTGATGATAGAACACCAGAGGAAAGAACTGATAGCTTTTTTGTTGGTAGCATTTATCAGACTGTCAATTAAATGCCTGTCATGTGGTGAAGGAAAAATATTTATTGTTGCGCAGACATCAAGACAGACCTTCCACCAAAAGTGTGGGGTACGTGAGAAGGCGCAGAGCTCCGTGCCTTCTAGAATGACTCATTGCTCTTTTGTGTTTGCTGGAAAGTACTATAACATTTCCACGTAGCCACAAAGTTTGGGGTTGCTTATCCTGTTTCAAGTTTATTGGTAAGAGAAAGTACTGGTGTTTTTTACAGATGTAGAAGCCTACTTTGCTAACTGAAAAATTAACTGCCACGAATCATTTTGGGGAGGTGGCGGAGTATACACATTGTGTAGCCCTGAAAATTTATGTTCAATGTAGTGAAGAGAACAGCTTACTGTTCCAATATAAGGTGTTTTAAGGTACTTCTCATCTACAGGCGGTGTCTATTTTTATTTGCTGAAAATCAGTTAATTCTCTTGCTAAATGTTCCCACAGTGCTTTGTACTGTCTTGGCAAGATCCTCAGCTCTCTGGTAATGAGTTTTGCATATCTTCCAACAGAGTGCAAACCCTAGGAGGCAGAAACATGCCTGTCTTATTCCTATCTGTATCGGTCAATGCCAAGCTCTGGGCTTGCTACGGAGAGGGAGTCCCTAAATATTTGATGATAAATCAATGGTTACCTAAAAAGGGGTTTTCTAGGATATATCTGAATGACGGTTAGTTGATGCTGTTTGTAAAATTCTTCCTCAGAGTCCTCTAACAGTAAAAAAATTAGCTATAGTATTTTTCAAGGAAACAATAGCAATACTAAACCAAAGGCACATTCAGTGTATGAAACAAAAAAACAACTCTGTTCCATCTCTTCAGAGCATAGAGGAGAATGCTCTGAGATCTCTAAATGATTTTGTAATGATGAGTTTAGCAAGTTTAAAAATAATGGGTAGGCAAGTAAAATTTCAGTCAGAAACAGTTTTCCATGACACTGGACAATGGACTTTTTCTTATGTTTTTAAAAATCTTCTGGCTAATTGTCTTGATAATATTCACATATTGTGGTCATGTTATTGTGTTATTTGTAACTAGTTTTATTATAAAATTTGAAGTTACTCACTTCTCTAAATTTCAGAATCCATAGCTCTAATCTCTGTTCGTACTTAATTTTTAATAGTGACTTTCTGTTGATACTTTTGTAGATATTTGTGCTCTCATTAGAAATTCTGAAGGCAATTCAAATTTTTATTGCTTTCTCAATGCCAAGCACATAAAATAGGCTTAAAATTACAGTTTTCTAAATACCTTTTAACATAATCTATAGACAGAAGTAATCCACTAATGACATCCTGAGACGCAGCCTCTTTGCCATTCATTTTGGCAGCCTTGAGATCACGTTCTGTGGGATAAGGCTCTCGCAAATGCCTAATATGGTCCTGAAAGCTGGGGCTGTGGTGGGTTTAATAAGTCTCAGTCTTTTTACAGAAACCAAGACATTGTCACGATTTTTGGAGCAGCAACTGAGAGTCGCTTAATATTAAAAAGAACTGGTTCCAGGGGACCAACTTCATTCCCTGAAATCAACTAAGAATTTTTAGTTTGGGTTCTTTTTCCCAGCTCACTCACCCTAAATTACACAGCTTTCATTTCTTTGGCAACCACTAAAAAATATGACATCAAATTATGTGGCCATTCAGTTCATACCTTCAATGTGTTTTTATTAACCATATTTGAAGAGAAGACTCCTGCAATTTCAGTTTGTAATGCTAACTCTTGAACACCTTGGATGTGATGGTTCACATGAGTTTCACTAGCTATGAAACTCAAATATTCAAAATCATTTTTTGTGTTTTTTTAACATTTCAAAAACTGTCTTGACCTCACAATACATGACCAATTATTCCATCAGATTAATAGATGAGGGAGAGGGTTTGTATGTTATTCATTATTAAATACTTATTACAAAAGTGATGTAGGATAAAAATCAAACTCCCCTTTTAAATCATAATAGCATTATAATTGTTCTACTATGCATAGATGTTTGTTGAATATTCTATTGCCAGCACCAGGTTCACTTACTTTATTCAATGACTTCATGAGCTAGACCACTCTAATCTTTACCTTACAGATAAGGAAACTGAGGTTCAGAGAGAGGGGGTCCTGCTTAAAGTTACACAACTGAAAAGTGATGGACCAGTGTTCAGATATAGCCAGTCTGATGCCAGGGATTAGCTACTATGCTATAAAACTAAGATTTTATAGACATCAGGGTGAGGACTTTGAAACAGTATTAAAAACTCATTCCAGCTTAAAAAGTAAGTTATCAAGATCTCAAGTAGATATTATACAACCATGAAGGCAGGAGGTGGAAAATGAGGACAGAGTGTTTTGGTATATTCATAAATAATGTTTTGTGGCTGCCATCAAAATCTCTGGCTAGATCCCAGCATTCACTGGCTTTAACAAAAAGACACAAAAACTAAGAAATGTGGATATACATATAAAAAGTAATTTTGAATTTTGAGCCATCACTATCATAGTAGTAGGATAAGCTGTGTATAATGTTTAGTGTGTACTGGAGTGCTGCAAGTCCATAGGGTCACAGAGTTGGGCAGGACTTAGTGACTGAGCAACAGCATTGGGCAGCAGGGGTGGGACAAATGTGGTCTTGTTTGTATCAAGGAATGTGAACCAAGGGGACTTTACACATTCAAACAAAAGGAAAATGTCTGGATGAAATGCTGAGGACCTTCAACACAGCAGGTTTGGGAGACAGGAAGTCCACGGGTGTGTTGGATTTTTTGGAAAAGGCAACAAATGGAAGGTTGGGTGGTTTATCTTCATTAGCTGTACGCTATAGCTTCTTACATGTGGTCTAGACATCCAGCCCTCATGCTGCTCTAATATTATGAAACCACTCAAACGACTATAATCCACATTGCGTTTGTCAGACTCTCACCTTTCAGTTAGCTCCCTTCCTCCTATAGACATTTCCAGCTGGAGCCTTGCCCTTCTGGGAATAATCCCACCTCCAACATTATAAAGGCCACCATCTTCTTTCTCTCCACTTAACCTTCAATTTCTTTGTATGATCGTCACCCCATTCTCTCTTCAGGTTACATGCCTATCGGTGCCACTGATGCAAAGTCACCTTCCAGCTCCCAGAATCCTTTTGCTCTTTAGTGGCTCCTGCTAAGTGCACCCCTATCATCACTTTTCCCTGGCATGTGTGTATACATGCTCTTCTGAAAGTCTTTGCTTGATCCTGACTTCATTGTTGTTTTCTTTAGTCACTGGACTTCTCAGCTAGGGTTAATCACACACAATGACTTCATACTTCACTTAACTCTCAGTGCTCTGACCATACCCTCAGCCTTCTCCTGGTTTCTTCTGATCAAACCACTTACTGAACCCTAACTCTCAGAGTCCTTCACTGATGGCCTCAATGTTAGATCAAATGTTTTTTCTTTCTCATTCCCTGTAGTCTGGGTGTAGCATGATTCTAACACCCATTCATACCCCTTCCAAAATCTCTCCTGATACATTTTCTGACACCTTCTTTGACTGATTCATTTATTATAGATCTAGCTGATTATCCATTTGTTTATTTAGCAAGCATTTGTTAAAGGCCCACTTGGTATAATTATAGCTAAAAAATCCAGATACAGAAATGAAAGCTCAATCTGTAAGCAGGAGACAAAAAGTGGAACAGTTAAAAATGAGTATGACAAATGCATCCTAGAGCCATGGAAAGGTTTCTACAAAGTGAAAAAGAGGAGAATATGGTCTACTTAGAGAAGTTAGGCAAGATTTCCAAGAGGCGGAGACACTAGGTCTGCTAGGATGATCACACCTCACCCAGAAGAGAAAGTGGCATGCAGCAGTGAGAAAAAGTAACCAGTCCTTCAGTGAGGTTGGAATACAGGCTGGCTGGCTGTTAATCACAGGAAACGGAGCTGGCTGGATATACAATCACAATGTAAATAGCATTTTCTGGCAGGCTGTCAAGTTTGGAAATCATCCTGAAGCTATAAAGAGTTTTGGCCAGTAGAGGTGACATGATCAATTTGTGGTTTAGAAATATTATTTTGGCATCAATGTGAAGAATAAATTGGAGGAGGGCAAGACTTCCTTTACTTAACTTTCCCGTGTTAAGCAAATTCCTCAAGATCTATGCTTCTATTTCACATTATTTTCCTGGGAGAATGTATCCACTTTTGTACAGTCAATTCTTATAATAACCAGGTGACTACTAAATATTATTTTCTGCCTCTGACCTTGCTCCCGAATAAGGTCCATTCTACTTTAGCCTGCTTGAAGTCATTTCCTCTCTAACACTGCTGCGTTTCAACATCAGCTGGGCTTCACAGCATGGGGACATCTTCCATCACCTCCCTTCTCTTATGCTATTGATCAGTGTTGACAGCTTTTCATTATCTATTGTCTTGTGCATTTTTTCTTTCCTTTCATCTCTATTTTTACCAAGATATCATATTATGCTGTTTATCTAGATTACTAGTAATGACCCTTAACTAAATTTGTCTATTGTTTCTTCTTCTTCCAGTTGTTCATTTTTGGTACAGATACACCAATATTACACTACATATTATATATATAAATGCAAAATAGCATCACATGAAACAACATATAAAACTTTTTATAGTTCAGAAATCATAAAATGGACATCCATGTTCTACCACCAAGGTTAAGACATAAAACATTATCAGAAAATAAGAAACCCTCTATGTAACCTCTGCAATCTCATCTCTTCCTTCCTCTACCCAGAAATAACCATTATTCTGAATTTTATGTTCATCAGCCTCTTCCATTTCTTTGTATTTTTAAACTCCAACGTATGCATATTGTTTGCATGTTTTTGAAAAACATTTTTATAGGATAAATCATACTGTATATAGTCATCAGTGAATTATTCTTTCACTTAATGTTATAAGTTTGAGATTAATCTGATTAAGTAGCAGTAACTTGTTTATCTTCACTACTAGTAATATCCCCAAATATGATTTTACCTAAGTTTTCTTCTCTATTCTAATGTTTGCTCTTTTTTTATTTTCTTCTTATTCTTTTTTAGATATCTTTGTATAAGTTTTGTGATGTGCATATAAAGAAATTTCTTTGAGAAATAAAAAATGCTAGATTGTAAGATTTGTGCATGTTCAACTTTGCCGATTAATGCCTGTCAGTTTTTAAATTTGGCTATATCAATTTATACCCCCATCAGAGTTTTTGTGGTTCTATATCCTTAGCAATTTATATTGTCCAATTTTTAAAACATTTTTTGCCAATCTGGTAGGTGTGAAATTGTGTCACATTATTATCCTAATTTGCATTTATTTGATTACTAGTTAGAGTAAGCATCTTTTCATTTGTTTATAGGCCATTTGAGCTTTCTTTTCTATGAAATTCCTGTTTAATTTGCCAGTCTTTCCATTGATTGTTTATCATTTTCTTATTGATGCTTAGAGGTATTTTATATATTGTGGGTTATAATATTTTGTACATTGTAAGCACATGTATATCTTATTTTATTTTATTACATAAATATTTTTTCTATAAGGCACATATGCTACCAGTAAAGTTTAAAAAATATTTAAAAATGCAATTGCATGAGCGTGAGCTCTCACTTCAGTTTTGTCCAGTTCTTTAAAACCCCATGGACTTTAGCTTGCCAGGCTCCTCTGTCCATGGGGATTCTCTAGGCAAGATACTGTTGTGGGTTGCCATATCTTACTCCAGAGCATCTTCCTGACCCAGGGATTGAACCCACATCTCTTATGCCTCCTGTGTTGGCAGTTGGGTTCCTTACCACTAGCATCACCTGGGAAGCCCTAAACATGAAGGTATTGAATATAAATTATAAATTTCATGTATAAGTACATTAGGTTCAAAATCCCTGTACACCAAGGAAAAAAATGGGGCTAACAATCCCAATATGTTACACAAATATCAATAAAGAAATAGATATCAAGGTGTCAAATCTAGAGATGTGTGAAAATGAAAGTGGAAATCGCTCAGTCGTTGCTGACTCTTTGTGACCCCATGAACTATACAGTCCATGGAATTCTCCAGGCCAGAATACTGGAGTAGGTAGCCGTTCCCTTATCCAGGGGATCTTCCCAACCCAGGGATCAAACCAGGTCTCCCTTATTGCAGGCCAATTCTTTACCAGCTGAGCCTCAAGGGAAGCCCAGGAGTACTGGAGTAGGTGGCCTAGCCCTTCTCCAGCAGATCTTCCCAACCTTTGAAGCCAACCAGGGTCTCCTGCATTGCAGGTGGATTCTTCACCAACTGAGCTATCTGGGTACATCAGTTACCTGATATACCAAATTCCAGTACTAAATTCTCTGATATATCGGGGAAGTCTGGTATACTAAATACCTGATAGAGATTGATATTTGGTATTTAAGACCAAATCTAGAGATCAACTTCTTTTTTCTCTTTTGAAACCTTGAGAATATGCAAAGACATTTTAATAATGCTAGTTAGAAAACTGCTCTATCAAATATGAAACCTATGTATGGTATCCATGACTGGCAAAACCTTGTAACTAGTCCCAGGAAAATAAATTTTCATCACTAGAAATCATGAACTCTTTCAATATACCTTAAAATCAACAAATCATATTTACTTTGCTGCATATATATTTTAATAGAATTTAAAAAAAATTTCATCCACACTAAAAGTTGTGTGCCAGGATAGTTTTCTCCTGCTTACAAGAGCCAATTGTGCACACTTGTTTTCCAGTTTCATATTCGAATGTCACGCTGGCAGCTTGAAACTGGCAATAGTGGGAGTGTTTACACCCCGGAAATTGGAAAATACTTCAAATCAGAGCTTTCCTTTGCCTGGTAGTTACTTTTTAAAATTTACCAACATACCACTGCTCACCTACTATTCCATAGAAATCATCCTTGTTAAGGCCACCCATGGCCATAAGGTTGCCAAATCCAACATGTATTTCTATTTACTTTTTATTTGAACTCTCAGTCGCATCTGATATTCTGAGCACTTCTTGAAATGCTTTCAATTGGGCTCCAAGGCTCTTCATTCTCTTGATTCTCCAGTTACTTTACTGACCACTCTTTCTTGGTCCCATGACATATTTTCCTTTTATCTCTCCAGCCTCTGAACACTGGATATTTTAAGATTCAGTTCTTTAGAATTCTTTCCTTTTCTATCTATACTCACTCCCAGGGTGATATCATGCATACTCAAGTCTTTAAATACCTTCCATAGATGATTACTCTCAAAAAAGCATTTCTAGCCTTAATAGTTTCTCCAATTAACAAATCTATATATCAGCTGTGAGCTAGCATCACCTTATCACTGTCTAATGGGTAACTCAAATTCAGCATGTATGAAATCCAAAGCTTTAGTGGTCTCTCCAAATTTGTTCTTTAGTCTTCCCATCTCAATATATTACATTTAAAAAAAAAACTGGAATATAATTACTTTACAAAGCTGTGCTAGTTTTTGCTGTACAATAAAATGAATCAGCCATATGTGTATGCATATCCCATCCCTGTTGGACCTCTCTCCTTCCCCACCCCCATCCCATCCCTTTACGTTATCACAGAGCTGAGCTTCCTGTCCTTTATAGCAGCTTCCCATTAGCTGTCTATTTTACACATAGTATGTATATAGTGTTAATCGCTCAGTCATGTCTAACTCTGCAACCCATGGACTGTAGCCTGCCAGGCTCCTCTGTCCATGGAATTCTCCAGGCACCCATAGCAGAGTGGGTTGCCATTTTTTTCTCCAGGGGATCTTCCCCAACCAGGAATCGAACCTAGGTCTCCTGTATTGAAGGTGTATTCTTTATGCATTGAGCTACCAGGGGAGCCCCAGTCTATATATGTCACTCCCAATATCCCAATCCATCCCACCCTCCCCTTTTCTCTCTGTTTCCATATATCCATTCTCTATGTGTATTTCTCTATTCTGTCTTGGAAATAGATTCATCTGTATCATTTTTCTAGATTCTACATATATGCATTAACATATGATATTTGTTTTTCTCTTCTTGACTTACTTCATTGTGTATATCAGACTCTACCAACTACTTATAACAAAAATCTTAAGGTCATTCTTTTTTAAACTGCTTTTAAAATTGAAGCAGCATTGATTTATAATATATTTTTAATTTCAGATGTACTTCAAAGTTATTCAATTATTTTTCAGATTCTTTTTCATTATAGGTTGTTACAAGATATTGAATATGGTTCCCTATGCTAAACAGCGGGTCCCTGTTTATCTAGCTCATCTATAATAGTGTGTGTATGTTAATCTCAAACTCCTAATTTAGCTCCCATCCCTACTCTCCCCTTTGGTAACCATAAGCTTTTATCTGCCTGTGAATCTATTTCTATTTTATAAATAAATTCATTTATATCATTTTTTCAGATTCCACATATAAGTGCTATCTCTTAATCCCTAGGGATTATCATATTAAAGTCATTTTTAAATCCTCTTTTCTCATTCTTCTCTGTGGCTCAAGCCACAAAGCTGTGCTTGTAGATTGCTGTCTCCTGTCTTCCTCACTTGTTTCTGTATGATCTATGCTGCATACAATAAACAAAGCAATCCTTTAAAGTCACAGATCAGATCATGTCACTTCCAATTGCTTCCATCTGCCCCTGGTAAAACCCAAAGTCCTTATCATGGACTTCAAATCCCTCTATAATCTGACCATCCACTGCCTCTTTGATCTGACATCCTATCTCTCTCTGCCTGACACCTTGCTCCACTCTGGCCATATGGGCAATTTTTCAAAGAAGCCAAGTCCATTTATAGCATAGGACGTTTGTATGAGGCTATTCTCTCTGCCTAGAATGCTCTTTCCTCCTACAGCTATAAAGTTTACTCCCTCATGCGACATCAAAGAGGCCATCCTAACCACTTTCTAGTTCTCTACTATCCCCTACCCACCATATTCTTTATTATCCATCTTCAGGGCACATCTCACAATTTGACACACTGTGTACTTAATGTATATCACCTCTCTAGCATCTAAGCTAGGTAAAAGAGATACCCTGTTTTTCTGACTGCTCTATCCCAATATAACTCAGATGAATTTAACTCAAATGACCATTATATTTACTACTGTGGCCAGAAATCCTTTAGAAGAAATGGAGTAGCCATCATAGTCAACAAAAGAGTCTGAAATGCAGTACTTGGATGCAATCTCAAAAATGACGGAAAGATCTCTGTTCGTTTCCAAGGCAAACCATTCAATATCACAGTAATCCAAGTCTAAGCCCTGAAAGTAATGCTGAAGAAGCTGAAGTTGAATGGTTCTATGAAGATCTACAAGACCTTTTAGAACTAACACCCAAAAAAGATGTCCTTTTCATTATAGGGGATTGGAATGCAAAAGTAGGAAGCCAAGAAACACCTTGAGTAACAGGAAAATTTGGCCTTGGAGTACAGAATGAAGCAGGGCAAAGGCTAATAGAGTTTTGCCAAGAGAATGCACTGGTCATAGCAAACACCTTCTTCCAACAGCACAAGAGAAGACTCTACACATGGACATCACTAGATGGCCAACACTGAAATCAGATTGATTATATTCTTTGGAGCCAAAGATGGAAAAGCTCTATACAGTCACCAAAAACAAGACTGGGAGCTGACTGTGGCTTAGATCATGAACTCCTTATTGCCAAATTCAGACTTAAATTCAAGAAAGTGGGGAAAACCACTATACCATTCAGGTATGACCTAAATCAAATCCCTTATGGCTATACAGTGGAAGTGACAAATAGACTTAAGGGACTAGATCTGACATATAGTACCCGATGGACTATGGACAGAGATTCATGACATTGTACAGGAGACAGGGATCAAGACCATCCCCGTGGAAAAGAATTGCAAAAAAGCAAAATGGCTGTCTGAGGAGGACTTACAAATAGCTGTGAATAGAAGAGAAGTGAAAAGCAAAGGAGAAAAGGAAAGATATACCCATTTGAATGCAGAGTTCCAAAGAATAGCAAGGAGAGATAAGAAAGTCTTCCTCAGCGATCAATGCAAAGAAATAGAGGAAAATAATAAAATGGGAAAGACTAGAGATCTCTTCAAGAAAATCAGAGATACCAAGGGAACATTTCATGCAAAGATGGGGTCGATAAAGGACAGAAATGGTAGGGACCTAACAGAAGCAGAAGATATTAAGAAGAGGTGGCAAGAATACACAGAACTGTACAAAAAGATCTTCACAACCCAGATAACCATGATGGTGTGATCACTCACACTCACCTAGAGCCAGACATCCTGGAATGTGAAGTCAAGTGGGCCATAGGAAGTATCACTATGAACAAAGCTAGTGGAGATGATGGATTTCCTGCTGAGCTATTTCAAATCCTAAAAGCTGATGCTGTGAAAGTGCTGTACTCAGTATGCCAACAAATTTGGAAAACTCAGCAGCGTACACAGGACTGGAAAATGTCAGTTTTCATTCCAATCGCAAAGAAGGGTAATCCCAAAGAATGCTCAAACTACTGCATAATTACACTCATCTCACACGCTTTTTTGATGAAAGTGAAAGAGGAGACTTTCACTTAAGTTGGCTTAAGCTCAACATTCAGAAAACTAAGATCATGGCATCTAGTCCCATAGCTTCATGGGAAATAGATGGTGAAAGAGTGGAAATAGTGGCTGATTTTATTTTGGGGGGCTCCAAAATCACTGCAGATGGTGATTTCAGCCATGAAATCAAAAGATGCTTACTCCTTGGAAGGAAAGTTATGACCAATCTAGACAGCATATTGAAAACCAGAGACATTACTTTGTCAACAAAGTTCCATCTAGTCAAGGCTATGGTTTTTCTAGTAGTCATGCATGGATGTGAGAGTTGGACTATAAAGAAAGCCGAGCACCAAAGAATTGATGCTTTTGAACTGTGATGTTGGAGAAGACCCTTGAGAGTCCCTTGGACTGCAAGGAAATCTAACCAGTCCATCCTAAAGGAAATCAGTCCTATGTGTTCATTGGAGGGACTGATGTTGAAATGAAACTCCAATACTTTGGTCACCTATTGTGCAGAGCTGACTCATTTGAAAAGACCCTGATGTTAGGAAAAATTGAGGGCAGGAGGAGAAGGTGACAGTAGAGGATGAGATGGTTGGATGGCATCACCAACCTAATGGACCTGAGTTTGGGTAGACTTTGGGAGCTGGTGATGGACAGGGAGGCTGGAGTGCTGTGATTCATGGGGTCATAAAGAGTTGGACACGACTGAGTGACTGAACTGAATTGACTGATATCTCAATAACTTAGAAAAATATTTATTCTATAGTCAGTATTCTAATTTTTAAATAAAATATATGTATAAAAAGAGTGAAAGTGTTAATCACTTAGTCATATATGACTCTTTGTGACCCCATGGATTGTAGCCCATCTGGCTCCCCTGACCATGAAATTCTCTAGGCAAGAATATTGGAGTGGGTTGCCATTCCCTTCTCCAGGGGATTTTCCTGACCCAGGGGTGGAAACCATTTTTCCTGAATTACAGGCAGATTCTTTACCATCTGAGACAACAGGGAAGCCCAAAATGAAAAAATATAAAAATAAATGATACACATTTTAATGATACTTTTTTAATAAAAATATTTAAAGTATCATTTTTTTCATATATAAAGATAACTAGAAGGAAAAGAAATTGACTGCCATGCTCTCAGCTCTCTTCTGTTCATTTTCTATAAAGATATCAAGTATCAAAAAGAGATATTGTGTAGTATGATCTTTTCACTTGCCAAAGATTCAACACAGAACATCAAGTGTGAAAAAATAGAGTAATAAAGCCTACATATATACACCATGGGTATTTTGTACACTTAGTTTTATAGAGAACAATTCTGGATAACTGTCATTTTTCTAGGTACAAAAGAGTGGTCTGATTAGGTACCTATTGGCTTTAATCTTGTTACTCACACTGGTTACAAAAGTTTGCTTCTCACCAGAGAGAGCACCATATAGACATCCCATCAGTTCTGTCAAAATTTCTGAAACTCTCCATTTGATACCTTCCTGCCAAATTCCTGCTGACTGCAAATGAGCACAAAATGTCAGCTTTTGTTATTTGAAGCACTAATGATGGATTTGAAATATTATTCTAACTTTCATTCCAGGATTTATTATTATGATTTAACTGATGCAATATTCCAAGTCCTGTTAAGAAAGAATCAGATTTTAATAGGGAGTGTGTTCAAATCCAAATAGATCAAATTTGGGGAAATTATTGTAGGAGGTTTTTTTTTTTAGATTCAAATCAAATTTTAAAAATCATATCTGCCTTAAACATGTTAAATTTCCTGGGGAACCAAGGGTACAGTCCCATTGCTAAAGAATATTCTCTTGTATTCTTTTGTGGTTCAACTTTTACTCACTGCTATGATCACTATCTATTGAATATTTAATGATAGGTCATTTAAATAAAATCTTTCAATTTTAAAACTGAAAAAAAATTATTATTTTAGATTGTTCTTACTTTTCAACAAGTAAGTACAATCTTACTGAGAATTTGATGCTTATCAGAAAAAACACTAATAGAGTAAAAAAAAAAAAAAAAACCCTTATCTTTCTTCAATTCTTCCATCGTTTCCTTGAAGTCTGGTTTTAACTCACTTATGTGTTCATTATGCTTTGTTAAAATATATGTCTAATTCATTCTCAGACAAAGAAAAACTGAACTGAGAAGTGAAATGGTATTTGTGACTAATACCAAAACAAAAGGATATTCTTCAGAACCCTAGCCCAGTTATGAAAATGCCAGAGTTTTTCTTATAAACCTTGTAAAAATCTGATATTTTTCTCTAAAAGACAATAAAGAGGACTGGTATATTTTTATAATGTCCTTATGCAGGGCAATTGAAAACTAATGAACTAATACTTCTACTCTTTTTAGAATTATTCATTGAATTCTTTACTATATGTTTTCTGTCTAGCATGCTTGTGACTTTTTAAAATTAAGATTTTATTTTTTTAGAATAGTTAAAACTGCCATTGTAAACCTGAAGGTTTACAGTAAAATTGAGGGATAGGTACAGAGGTTTTCCATTTACCTGGTGCTTACACAAATACACAGCCTCTTTCATTATCAATGTCTCCCACCAGAATAACACATTTGTTATAAGTGAAGAACCTATACTGACATATCAGAGTCACCTGAAGTTCATAGTTTATGTTGGAGTTCACTCTTGGTGTTGTACATTCTATAGGTTTGGACAAATGTCTTATGTCCATCAGTATGATATCATACAGAGTTTTTCACCATCCTAAAAATCTTCTGTGCTATGCCTATTCATCTACCCTGCAACCCCTGGCAGGCACTGATCTTCTGTTTCCAAAGTTTTGCCTTTTCCAGAAAGTTATATAGTTAGAATCACCATGCAGCCTTTTCATAAGTGACTGCTCTTCATTTAAAATGTTCATTTAAAAATTTCTATATGTCCTTTCATGGACTGATAGTCCATTTCTTTTCAATGCTGAATAATAGTGGCTCACACAGTAAACAGTCTGCCTGCAATGCAGGAAACCCGGGTTCAATCCCTGGATCAGGAAGATCCCCTGGAGAAGGAAATGGCAATCCACTCCAATATTCTTGCCTTGAAAATCCCATGGACAGAAGAGCCTGGCAGGCTACACCCCATGGGGTCCAAAGAGTCAGACAGACTGAGTGACTAACACACAATTGTTCTTTATCCAGTTGTGCCAAAGTTTATCCATATCTACTGAAGGGCATCTCAGTTTCTTTCAAGTTTTGGCAATTATGCAGGAAGTTTCTACAAACATTATGTTTAAAGTTTAGTGTGGACATGTTTTCAACTCCTTTGGATAAATATCAAGAAGCATGATTGCTGGGTCGTGTAGTGAGTAGATTTAGTTTTATAAGAAACTGTCACACTGTTTCTTCCAAAGTAGCTGTACCATTTTGCATTTCTACCAGGAATGAATGAGAGTTTCTGTAATTCCATATCATCAGCAGTATTTAATGCTCTCAGTATTCCAGATTTTGGCCATTATAATGGGTGTCTAGTGGCATCTCATTGTTTTAATTTGCATTTCTCTGGTGACATATGATGTAGAGCATCTTTTCATATGTGTATTTGTGATCTGTATATCTTCTTTTGTGACGTATTTGTTAAGGTCTTTGGCCTATTTTTTAATTGGGTTGTTTCTTTTATTATTGTTGAGTTTTAAGTCTTTTGGTGATTTTTGGAAAATGGTCCTTTATTAGAAGTGTCTTTTGCAAATATTTTCTTCTAGTCTGTGTTGTTTTCTCATTCACTTGACATTGCCTATCACAGAGCAAAATTTTTAAACTTTAATGAAGTCAAGCTTATCAATTATTTCCTCCATGGATCATGTCTTTGGTGTTATGTCTACAAAGTCATCACCATACTCAAGGGCATCCTGTTTTTAATTTTTTTTCTGTTATCTTCTAGGATTTGAATAGTTTTGCATTGTATATAGAAAGCTGAGCACCAGAGGATTGATGCTTTTGAACTGTGGTATTGGAGAAGACTCTTGAGAGTCCCTTGGACTGCAAGGAGATCCAACCAGTCCGTCCTAAAGGAAATCAGTCCTGGGTGTTCATTGGAAAGACTGATGTTGAAACTGAGAAACTCCAATACTTCGGCCACCTGATGTGAAGAGCTGACTCATTTGAAAAGACCTTGATGCTGGGAAAGATTGAGGGCAGGAGGAGAAGGGGACGACAGAGGATGACTCGATGGACATGAGTTTGGGTAGTCTCCGGAAGTTGGTGATGGACAGGGAGGCCTGGCATGCTGCAGTCCATGGGTTCACAAAGAGTTGGACATGACTGAGTAACTGAACTGAACTGAACTGAACTGTGATTCATTTTGAGTTCATTTTTGTGAAGGGTATATCTTTGTTAAAAGATACAACATAACATAGTACCTGCTCTTAAGGGTTCATATTTTAGTAAGAGGGAGAGATAACCACAACTTTATTTCCCAGACCAGTTTGTGTATGGTCCCAAAACAATCAACCGGTAGTAATTCTTTATGCTAGTCTACCAGTGACATTGCTTTAACCTTGGCCTCCCTGAGGCCCTTAACCTCAAAGGCTTCAAATAAGAGACTAGAGACTTAGAGCTGTGAGTCTCTTTCTTACATGAATATTCCCATGATTCCCAGGCTCCCAGATAGGGTTATCAAATAAAATACAAGATGTCCAGTTAAATGTAAATTTCAGATAAATGAATACTTTTTAGTACAAGTATTTCCCACATAACATATGAGACATATTTAGGCATTAAAACTATTATTTATCTGAAATTTAAATTATATTTTTACTTGATAAACTTGTCAACTTACTGCAGATTATAGTGAAAAATGACCCAGACCAACAATTCCCCATGTGTGAGACTGGTTGAAGCAGCCATAAGAAGGACACCATAACTGCCAATCCTTGGGGCACCATGGTATGCTTTTGCCAAGCACTTTCTCTTTTTTGATGCATGCAGAATGATTGTTGTTTAGTTGCTAAGTCACATCTGAATCTTGCAACTGTATGAACTATAGCCCACCAGGCTCTTCTGTCCATGTGACTTCTCAGGCAAGAACACTGGAGTGGGCTGCCATTTCCTCCTCCAGAAGGTCTTCTCAACCCAGGGACTGAACCTGCATCTCCTGCGTTGGCATGTGGGTTCTTTACCACTGAGCCACTTGGGAAGCAGATAGATAAATATGAAATATATATGAAGTGAAAGTGAAAGTCACACAGTCATGTCCGACTCCTTGTGACCCCATGGATTGTCCATGGAGTTCTCCAGGCCAGAAAACTGGAGGGGGTAGCCTTTTCCTTCTCCAGGGGATCTTCCCAATCCAAGGATTGAAAACAGGTCTCCCTCCTTGCGGGCGCATTCTTCACCAGCTGAGCCACAAGGGAAGCCCAAGAACACTGGAGTAGGTAGCCTATCCCTTCTTGAACAGATCTTCCCTGACCCAGGAATCGAACTGGGGTCTCCTGCAGGTGAATTCTTTACCAACTGAGCTATCAGGGAATATATAGGTATATAGATAGACATAGACATATAAAAATTCATATATACACATCATATGTAATATATAAATAATATAATATATATGCAGAGAGAAAAGAAAAACACCTTGATATCTCCCATACCTCGACCCCCCACTGTTCTATGCCCTCAGTTTCTTTCAGAATATCCAGCAATACGACTTTTGTTTAACTCAGTCTCTATTACAGCCTTCCTTTTTCCAGAACTCTGATATTAATTTAAAGAACGATATAAGGTGACAGTTCAGTTTTTTTCAGAGCCACTAATGCTCTGACAAAAGGGAAATCAATGTTTTCTTACTTCTAAGTTTATCTCCAATGACAACTGTGTTCTACCTAATTCTCTTTCTCCTCAAAGTGAGCTCTTTTCTTATTGACAATGCTCAGCAATTAAGGGGTGATGTTTGTTAATCAATTTTTACCAGTTCTTAGATCAGAAGCTACAATTACAGTAAAATGGAATGGTGAATATAATGGCAGTATGCCATAGAAATACCTGATTGGGCTGTTGGTGGGGGTGGTGCTAGTCAACTGAAGGTGGAAGGAGAAATGAGGGAGAAAAGAGTTTTCTAGACCAAGAAAAGAATCTCTAAAGATACAAAGGCATGTGAGAACAGAGAATAATCCAGAAAGACAACCTGCTGAATGCTGTTAGAGTTTAGGAGGCATATGGGACATCCAGTAGGCAATCAAGCTGAGACTAGAACTTGAAGCATCTTCCTTCCTTATCTCATAGTGTCCACTATGAGATTTTTTTTTTTTAAGAGTTTGGGCTTCATCCTGAGGGAAAAGGAAACCATTAAGAATTTTAAGAGAACTGTAAGGTCAGGGTTTTATATTGCATTCCTTTGAAAGTGGAATCTGAGGCAAGGACTTGAGTATACATAGTTTATTTGGGAGGTGATCCCAGGAAGTAGGAGGAAGGAGCAGAAAGAACTGGGTAGAGATGGAGGAAAAAGCCAATAAGTATCTACATGGCAACCATATACACAAGTATTTGAGTCCATAAGTATTTCTGAAGAGGCTACAAAATGCATTCCAGCCTTGGTTGGGAAGGACAAAAGCTGAGGCACTGATCAAATGACTCCTATCCCTCGTTGGTTGAGGGCTACATGGGATTGGATGTTGGTAACTCCCCCAGACCTCCACAGGCCAAGGAGGTTCCAGGGCTTTTCTGACTTGGAAGGCATAAAGCAAAGATGGCACACTTATATGAGGTGGGACTCTGTGCACAAATATGAGATTATATCTAAAATCAAAGCCCTAGCCCAGGGGATGAGATGATAGGCAACAAGAGTATCTTCTAGGACTTCCCTGGTAGTCCAATGACTAAGACTCTATTTTCTCAATGCAGGGGGCCTGGGTTCAACCTCTGATTAGGGAACTAGAACCCACATGTAGCAACTAAGAGTTTTCATGCCACAAATAAAGATCTTGCATGCCACAATGAAGATTCTGCATGCTGCAAACAAGACCTGGCACAGCCAAATAAATAAATCAATAAAAATAAATATTCAGAAAAAAGAGTATCTTCTATGATCAGAAATTCATTTGTAATTTACATTATAAATATAATTTGCTAAATTATATGTTATAAATATATTATAATTTGTTATTATAATCATAGTAATTATAAGGGAATTATTCACAAGAAACCCAAGGAGAAAATATTCATTGTTGCTTGAAGGTTATGACGTAGTATTAGAATTAAAGTCTTTTACACAGACAGTTCTTATCTGCTAAGAATCTGCAGTCTAAAAACCATGATATATTCATGCGTTCTAAAAAGATGAAACCAGCCAAAAGATGTACAAATGGAATGTAAACATTAAAAAAAGCAAGGATAAACTTGCATTTTAAAAATAGAAGAATAATATGTTTCTTAGTGTCGTTTGCTTGTAGTTTTCAAAATTGTAAATGAATATTCATTTGTACATAAATTGCCTTTAACTGAACTTGATAAATGGATGAAAGAGAAATGAGATGAAGGGCAAGGAGGTAATAGGCACTGAGTGTCCACTATGAGATTTTTTAATTTGTATTAATTACATATACTTCATAACCACCCTGGCAAGTAGTTACTATTGTTGCCCCACAAATAAAAGGAAATTTAGGATCAGGTGGGTAGAGGGCTTGTTCAAAGTCACAAAGTTCATCAATGGTAAAGTCTAGATTCAAATCCATTATCTCCCTGATTCTCTTTTCCACTTTGTTTAGCTGTCTTAAAAGCTACTTGATTTGTAGGGTAAAATATTGAAATACTTATAAAAAAGGAAAACTATAACTATACCAGCCACAAATACTGGAACATATATTGCAGTATTACATGCTTGTGAAATATGTGCTTTGATATTTTTATAAACACAATACTAACTACAATGGAAAGTAATCTCTGGAAATGTTCAAATGTGAAGAAGTTTCTTTTGCTCATGGGCAAAAGTTTAGCAATAATAGAAGTGCATCAGGGTGCTTAGTATAGAGAGAAAAAAATGTTTTCTGTGGTCATGTTTTCCAACTTTATATATTTGCTTATCATTTTAATATAAACAGGGTGTATTTATATAGCCTAAAGGAATAGGAACCAGATTCCTTGTTTTCAAGATGCCAAGAAAATATAACTTTGAGGATGATAAGCAATAACAGAAAAGAGTGAATCAAAATACAAGCTTCTATCTGATTCCTGACCAAGATTTTAATTTTAATGCACAAATATGCTTTGAAAACAGATATATACAGTAGTACCACCCACCCAAACCTGACGCAGGGAAGGGTCTGCCAGCATTCCCATTATAATCTTTGAAGGGAATTCTGATATTTTAATACACATGAAATTGGCACCTAGGCTCTCAGCAAAATGTATTTTTATTAAATACAACAATAAAAAAAGTTTTAAAAAAGAGTCCTAAAAGTGTCTGCTGTCTTTGATTAGAAGACATGCAATGTACAAATTCCAGTGTACCATTATTAGATCTTATGATGTCAATGGAATGCCTGTATTTGTCTTGGTGACTCTGACATGGATCCAGAGGGTAATTCCAAGGGTGAGACTTTATTTACAGGGGTAAGGAGAAACGTGCAGCATCCAAATTCTTCAGGCTATCCTAAAAACCACATATGTAATAAATAATCACCAAATCTTAATTTAAATCACTCTGCTTTTCATTTTAGAAAGTGAAAAATTGTCATCAACGAGAGGGAAGATTGAATAATAGTAGTAGCTCAGCCTCTGGAGCCAGACTGCCTGTGTTTGAATTCCAGGTCCATTTAATTCTTAGCTATGTGACCATGGAGAAGGTAATGGCAGCCCACTCCAGTATTCTTGCCTGGAGAATCCCATGGGCAGAGGTGCCTGGAGACTACAGTCCATGGGGTTGCAAAGAGTCAGACCTGATCGAGTGACTAGCATATGTGACCATGCGCAAGTTACTCAGCCTCATAATGCCTTTATTTTCCACCCTATAAAATGAGACTAGTAATAGTGCCTATCATAGTTTTGAGGTTTAAATGAATTAATACAAATAAGTGCTTTGAACAAATAGAAGAGACTCATTGAATGTTGAAAACTAAGCAAAAATCCATTATGTTTATATACATTCTGGATAAGTAAATCTACTCTCAAAGAGTGCAGGAAACAGTAAGTATAAAATTCATGTGTGTATGTGAAAGTGTTTGTTTTTCTTTCTTAAACACAGATGCTGTGTAAATTGTCATAGCCATAAATTAAAATTTTTTATAAAGATAATAAAAAACAATATATATATATATATATTTTAGAGATTCAGTGGCTCAGTAGTGAAGAATCTGCCTGCAATGCAGGAGATGCAGGAGACTTAGGTTCTATCCCTTGGTCAGAAAGATACCTTGGAGGAGGAAATGGCAACTCACTCCAGTATTCTTGCCTGAAAATTCCCATGGACAGAGGAGCCTGGCAGGCTACAGTCCATGGGATCGCAAAGAGTTGAACACAACTGAGTGACTAGGCATGCATTCACATATATAATATTATAATGAGAAAACACTACTATATTTCAAAATGTATGCAGCTTCTCAGGGTGGAGGTTAGGTCAAATGGACCACCAAATTTATGTGAAGGATTGGGACAGTTTTGACCATTAGACACGATCCATGTCTTGAGTAGTGCTGTCCAGTAGAAATATAATGCAAGCCACATATATGTGTGTCAAGTTTCCTAGTGGGCATATTTTAAAAGTTTTTGTTTTAACTGATGAAATTAATCTTAATTTTAATAATACACATTATGACAATATATCAGAAATATTATCAGGTAATAATATTATAACAGATAATAAGCATAAAATTACTAATGATAAATTTTACATATTTTTTGTTCCAAGTCAGTGAAACTCAACACATATTTATATTTACTGCATGGTTAATTCACACTAGCCGTATTTCAAGTGCTCAATAACCATTGGTGGGTAGTAGCTATGTATTGGAAAGTAGAGGTCTAGAACTACGTACTTTTCAAGGATCTAAAACCTTAAAACTAATACTAGAATATTAAAATATTAAACATTTAAATAGCATTATATTAATATAACATAAAATAATAAAATAGCATAAAATATATAACAGAAATGTTAAATAACAGAAACATTTAAAAATGATTTATTAAGCACTTAAAAATATAAAATCTACTAAAGTTGCTAATTTTGGTTTAAGGTTCATTAAACTATCACTTCATTTGAAATAAACCTGTAGGCTAATGTCCTGTGTTTATGTCACTAGAATCCTGAACATGCCTGATGCTTTTGGAGACATCATAGCCACTATAAATCGTTACTAATAGTCTGTACAATCTCAAAAGCAAAAGTATCTTTCAAAAGTCTGCTAAGTGTTTTATTTATTGTGGAGGGAGAATCACTTTAATATGTTTGATGGGACATAGAATGGAGACTCAAAAATGTCTTTATGTCTTCAAAATGGCCCAAATACAGTAATGTAGTCTTATTACTGGTAATCATGGCTATGATGACTACAGGCCAAGAATCTCAGGATAAGGCAAAACATGTGTCCCCTCTCTCAGCTCTGTAAGTTAGATGCTCGGTTTTCTCTTAAATCCTAGTATCTTCCTCTAATAAAATTGTAGCATGACTGGAAAGCTCAGGTATAATCTGTTCCTCCAATTGTACTCCCAGTTTGACTTATGTTCTTTTCTCCAGTTCAGTTTCCAGGCAGAAAGGCATGGAAGAGTCATCTCTGGAAGTTGACTGAACTAAGATCCAATCCCAGCTCCACCATTTAGGCTAAACTTTGGAAATTTATTTTTTAAAAATATTTGCTATTTGGTTGTACCAGGTCTTAGTTGCAGCACACAGGACCTTGTTTTTTCGTTGTAGCTTTGCAGAATCTTTAGCTGTGAAATGAGATCTCTTAGCTGCAGCATGTGGGATCTAGATCCCTGACCAGGGGTTGAACCCAGACCCCTGCATTGGGACTGTGGAATCTTAGCCATTGGACTCCCTTGGGAAGTCTGTGACTTTCGGAAATTTATATTCTTTGAGCCTCATGCTTTTCATTTGCAAAGGAGATAATCATATCTCTTCACACAGTTGTTTTGATGCCTCAATGAGAGCCTGTAGCTAAATCACCTGAACCTTTGCCTGATTCTTCAGCAGTGGACACTCAGTACATTATTTCTCTCAAAAACCCTGTATTCAGCTTTTACTAACAAAATATTAGTAAATGTTATTGGGCATCTTCTGCTGTAGATGTTATCTAATGTTTATATTTTCATGACAACTCTATGAGTTAGGAGTTATTCATCCTAATTTATTGGTGAGTATGATGAAGCTCATGAGGATCAAGTGACCTGTACAAGATCACCGAATATCATTGAGTTGAGCAAGATACATCATAAAAGTTTTATAATGGTCTCATCTAACAGATTGAGAAACATCCTCAGTTGAAGAAGCACATGCTCAGAAACACAATTAGCTTTCATTTATTCAGTGACTGAATATTCCACTTGTGTTATTTTCTTAAAATTTATGCCACAAGCTCCCAGTGGATTTAATCCTTTGCTGATGAAAAGTGGCTATTAATATATACATTCACTCAGACATTAGTGTAGATGAAAATCCACAGACATCTAATGTAAAGCTAGAATCTATTGTTTACTAATAATTATTTTTACAGGAAGGAAGGATAAGAGTGTTTACCTCTGAGGCTGCCTGACCACCACAATGCCCCTCTACAAAGGGAACTATATTCAATATCCCATTATAAATCATAATGGAAAAAATATGAAAAATAAGGGATATATATGTATAGCTGAATCATTTTGCTGTTTACCAATAGCTAACACAGCATTGTAAATCAGCTATATATTAACAAAATAAATTTTTAAAAAAGGCTTAGTCCCTAAGTCAATGTCTGACTCTTAAGATCCCATGGGCTGTAGCCCACCAGGTTCCTCTATCCATAGGATTTTCCAGGCTAGAATACTGGAGTGGGTTGCCATTTCCTTCTCCAGGAGGCATCTTCCTGACCCAGGGATTGAACCTGGGTCCCCTGCACTGCAGGCAGATTCTTGCTCACTGAGCTACCTGGGAATTCCACACCCATAAAGAAAGAATACCCCTCTAATTCTGGTAAGGGCTGGAGACAGGGGAAACAGTGGAGTCCCAAGTCAGCAAATGGCAAAAGGAAACTTGTAAGGGGTGAGTGGGTGGGGCATGGGGGAGGGTGATAACATACATGCCAAGGCATTCACAGTGCTCCATTGGGAAAACATGAACTTCCCTTTCTTTTGGTAAGACTTTAACATTTTCTCTAACTGACATTTTTCACAGCATAAGGTTGGGTCTGTTGTGGTAGCCAGGGTAAGGGGGACTGAGTGAGGGGGATGTGGATGGTGAGTGGGCAAGGCCCACAGGTCTTGTGGGTATTTGTTCTGCATCTCCACGTAGTTTTAGATTTTCCTGTGGCCTTCTCCCTGACGTGTGTGGATGTCACAGGGTTTTCTCTTTCTCCTCTAAGCTTTCTCCAGAGTATTTTAAATTAACTTTTTTCTCTTTGCATAACATTGTAGAGTTGTGGCTATTCATAAATTCTATGTTTTTCAACCATAATTCACATTATCTTTTTGATGTTCATCTTGTAGTGGCTTTGAATATTTGGAGCCCCTGTAAGGCTGGCATGTGTGACCTTCTGACACCGCCCCATGACTCTTAAAAAGGTTGTGTTTTCTTGCACTAGCTGTTCTAGGCTCACTATGTCCCTATTCCAGATTTGATATTACCTGTTGTTTCAGATTAAGCCCAGGTTTCAGAAGCAAAAAAAAAAAAAAACAGCGTAGATAATAATAATTTAGACATTAAGATGAGTCATGGTAAAACATCATTTCTGATCATATCACTGGACCAAGCGCAGGTAGTACAAGCATATTGATATTCATTATTCTGTTCTAATGATAAAGTGTTTCTGTATTTTTGATTCTAAAATTGTATAGCCACTCTTCTTTTTATGAAAATCCTACTTTTTTGAGAAAAGTACTTATTTGATAATTTTAGATTTTTCTCCCAAAATATCCACGCCAATATAATGTAAACGATAACACTCCTGAACAAAATTCAGTGTTTTCTATGTAGTATATTCTGTGCTTAAAATGCACGCTACTAGACAATTGTATATCAAAGTGGGGGAGGGCCATGGGAGTCATGTGTCTCATGGAGGAACATCTTATTCACGGTGTTAGAACTGCTGGTACACTTATAAAAGCAGGCTGACTTTGTCACTCTTAGAATTGCTTCTAAATGTTTTTCCAGCAATATACCTTTCTTGCCCGAACACAGGTTATCCCCCTTCCAAAACTGCACCCTTCCCTCCCAATATTCACTGCTACCAGGTATGAACAAATTTCTGTATCCTTGTGTTGTTCCCAAATTCTCATTCAGTTTTGCCATGTAAGAGCTTCCCTGAATAGTTCTTACAATAGCTTCAGTTCATTTTCAATTTGAAGATGTTGGCATTTGTACACTGACAGTCTGGAGTTCTTAGAAGTTGACTTCTAAACTACTCATCTTTTCTTGGGGTTAGAGCTCACCTCACAGAAGAGGGTGAAGTCCACACTCTCATCCCACCTTGAGAAGATAGGAAAACTTGAGCAGCTCAGTATCCAAAATTTTGTACATGAGTTTCATTTTACCACCATCTGGTTCATCTACAATGAGATAATGTATATTTATAAGTGCAAGATTTATATATTTCAGTTCTGGCTGGCACACAGAAAAAGAAAATCTGCTTCCTACTATTTAATTTCTAGTGATATTAGAACTATCATATTTTCATATATTCAAATACATAGCAACTTTTCTAAATCTGGTTCTGATATTAAAGCTCTTGAATCTATCTTGCTACCTTCTTGAAACCACAAACTCTTCTTTATACTACACAAGATTTATTATCAATACTGTATGCATGCTATAAATTGTGATAGCAAAGTTTGTGTAATAAAGATCCAAATTATTTCATAGTCAGAGTTAGATTAGCAAAGAATTAAGTGTAAATATAGGCTCTTGAGGTTTTATCCAAAATCCTCTTTGACTCTTATCATTAGAGGATATAATTTTAATTTAAATAACATACACATAATATGTAAAACTATATAAATATCCCTGTGTGTATATATATGAATTTTTATTTTAATTAAAAATAGCCCTAGCAAAGAACTCAAATTTTCCATGGACTTACTATAATGCTTCTTAAATCATTACTTCTAAAATCTAATTTACAAAAGAAAACCTAGACTCTATCCAGAAAAAAAGGTCAATAAATAAATATTAGGAACATCACTAAAATTTTACATATATTTTGTAATTAGTGCTATCTTCTGGAACTAATTCATAAAAAGTCAGTTTTTCTACTTGCAACATATATTTCATTGTATGATATATTTCAATTCTAAGTCTATGTTTTATAAAACATTAATGTAAAATTTAAGATATTTACCTTTGAAGTAGAAATTCGATTCCTTCATGGAATCAAAATATGCCATGCCCAACACCACCACTTTTTTTTTTTGTAGTAATTGTATTCAACTCTACAGAGAAAAAAAAAAAAAACACAGAACAAAATCATTTAAATTTAGGGCAAAGCATTAATTTTTGCAGTTTTACTGTATAATATATTTTTATCAACTTGTGATATTTAAAAGGCACAGATGATTCAGTAACCAAGAAAAGCGAGATGGTTGATTTGATTTCTAACTGTCTAGAATCGTGGCTCTGGCTATTGATACAAATTTAAAGCTGACACTTTTTCCCTTTTTTTGTCTTAGTCTCCTATTTATTTCTTAGACTGAGACTGTTCATTTCATTCCAAAGTTAAATTTCTTTTTTTGACTTTAAATCTAGTGGAATCAGGTGAAAGAACAATTGATTTAAATATAGTTTTTAATCTTATACATATATAATCACAATGTCATACTGTTTTGCTGGCTAGAAATACATTAATATTGATATTGAAATAACCAAACATAGGTTCTTTTTGTTTCATAATGTTGCCAATTGAAACTCAATGATTTCAACAGAATATTTTCTAATGGTCTTGCTCTAAAGACCCTTAATCTGAAGATGTTGTTTTAAATTTAGTGTATCAAGTTCAGAACTCCTTGCTCTCTTCTGATGGAAATTCTTCCCATAAGGTGTATTTGAATTTCGGTATATGTTCAAGCTTTCTTTTGGAATAGGATCCTTTTCAATGCCAACCATTTTTTTTCCTCACATCTTTTGTTATCTAGGCTTATTCTGAGGAAAGAGTTACTCTAATCTGATTCATTTCTAATTAGTCGAAATTTAAGGTTTAGCTGAAGGAGTGACAAATTTGATAAAAATAGATTTCTTCTGGGGAGGTATCATGAATTTTCTAAGTCTATTATTTGTAGGATATGCCCTCTCAAGGATCAAAGATGTTAAGGACAGGATTCTCTCTGAGAAATTTTCTGCTTTTATGCAGATATTCCACAGGCATCGGGAAAAAAGCCTCTCCTTGATTTTTCTTTCTTCTTCCTCTTCCTAGCTTTAACTTGCCTTTTTCTCATTACCTTTTTGTTTGTTGGTTTGTTTATTTATTTGTTTCTTTCTCTTCCGTTCCCTTCTCTTCCTTTTCCTTTTCCTTCTTTTCTCCTACCTCCTTTCCTCTCTCCTTCCTTCTGTCCTTTCTTCCTCTTCTTTGTGTCTTTAATCCTTTTGTGTATGTGTATTAGTTACTCAATCATATCTGACTCTGTAACCCACCAGGCTCCTCTGTTCATGGGATTTTCCAGGCAAGAATACTAGAGTAGGTTGCCAATTTCCTCTCCAGGGGATCTTCCAGACCCAGGGATTGAACCTGGGTCTCCCACATTGCAGGCAGATTCTTTACTGTCTGAGCCACCAGGGAAAATCTTAAGATATCTTTTTTAACCTCTGCTTATCTCTGATGGAAGAAGTTAAGAACATGTCCCTTGTAAGTCTCAGCTTCCAAAAGACACAAACAACTTCAGAATTGAGATTTTCTCACTCTTTTCTTGGATATTTAATAACACTGAGAGCCATGAGAGCAAACTATGGGCATTCTTGGTGTTATAGCTCCAAATTTTAAAGTTCTGGCACCACGATGGTCCAATACGATTTAAGCATGTACTGAGTTTTTCTTCTGATCCTTGGACTTAGGAGAGGCCATAAGTGTTGATCCAGGCTAGGGATGAAAACAGGATACTCAATTTTTTATGGGATCGTAAGAGAAAAATTAAATTGTAGGTCTGGGTGGTATAAAAGGTAGACAGGAAGGCTCAGTTTGTTTCCCTGTCTAAAATGGTCATGTGTTTCTGAACTGAAATTAGTTCAGCACAAAGCCTATCCATAGCTGAAAGGATATAAGCTAAATTTTACCCTTATATCATTCCACAGCTAAAAGGATATAAGCGGAAACAGCAAGATAGCGACGGATCTTACTTACATATTTTACATGGGATGACGATTTGTCTATTACTGGGGAGAAGGGCTCACACACACAGAGTGACCTCTATGCAAAGAACAGAATTGAAAAGATAAGCTGAAGTAAACTCAGAACATCACTGGACTCAAATCCCCTGTGATACTCTGGACTGCACATGTCCAGATAGTTTAAGAGAAAATGAATTCAGTTTATGAGGTCTTTCCCTTTGTGCATGCTAAGTGCTCACTTCAGTGAATATTTGCACACACTTCAGTTGTGTCTGACTCTGTGCAACCCCATGATTGTAGGCTCCAAGGCTCTTCTGTCCATGGGGATTCTCCAGGCAAGATATTGGAGTGGGTTGCCATGCCCTCCTCTAGGGTATCTTTCTGATCCAGGGATCGAACTCGCATCTCTTATGTCTCCTGCACCAGCAGGGTTCTTCACCATTGGGAAGCATAAAACATATCCAATGAATGGCAAAGGCTTTGGATGAGGCCAGATGGCAGAAAAGTCACAAAGAAGGCTTTGAAAGGAAACCCATAATAAGAGCAGAAAGTGGGAGATTTCTCTAGTGATTTACACCCCAAACCAAAGCCGAGGAGTTTGTCATTCTGTCTCACTGGGGAGAAGGACTGCTTGTACCTTAGAGAACAGGAACTCCAAATGGGAGTAAATGGTAAGTAATAAATAGTAAATGGGGGCCCAGGCAGTTTTTCTGTACAGTCTCTGACTCAACATCACTCATGCAAAGAATATCTTCCTTTGTATTTTTACAGTCCACTCAAATGTGGCAAATGCAGGGACTCAGATCAAGGACAAGTGCAGAAAGAATTGGAGTCAGTAGTCTGCTTACGTCTTTAGCAAGGAGGGAACACAATTTCTGTCTTTACAAAAAGTGACTCTGGCAACTGCTCTCTCTAAAAGGTCCGCAGAGATTTGGCTTGAGCAGCAGCAACTCCAGCTCTACAGCAGCCTACCTCCAGCCACCCGGCATAGAAGAGGCAGTGCTTTAGTTAGTGGAGAACTACAGATAAACATGTCCCAGCTAGGATCTGGTGTCTGGGAGCCCCACGTTTCAGAGCCTGGTGTCGACTAGGTCTGCCGATGGTAGCATGTGAACAGGATAAACATATAAGAAAACTCACAGGACTCCATCTTATACTAAGTGGAAATCAAGGGAAATGGCCAGACTCTATTAATTTACCTGGAGGAGTCTGTTTGTTTTACAACTGTGACCTTTTCTTGACCATACCAGTTAGTAAAGTCTGGATAGTGTGATAGATGTGCAAATGTTTTGGTAATATGACTTTTTACTGAATGAATTATAACAATGTAAATATTTGCCATTCTTTACAAGTATTTCATGAAATGATTTTTGATTACAGCATGGTATTCTATCATATGGACATACAACATAACTCATTTAACTAATCTTCCAGATATGGAAATTTAAGATTGTTCCTTTTTTTCTTTAAGTTTAAATAGTGCCACCACAAATGTATTTGCAGATATATCTTTGAAAATATACCTTTGTGTATATCCCCAATAATTTACCACTTGGGATTTTTATAGCTTTTCATTTTAGCAAGTTTCCATCATTTACAAATCAGAACCTTAATGTCTAGTTTTCTTTTGCTGTATTTAAAAAATTCACCCTTTCTTTAATGAGTAGTGTGCTTTTAAAAGCATACAAAGTAAAAAACAGAAAAGGAAAAGACACAGATTTTTATTGGTTCAATGTTTAGACCATCCTTATCATATTTAAGATTCTAAAATCTATTTTCATATTGTCATTTGACAGTGATAATTAAATCAATTTGAACAAATTGAAGAATATTTTATTTTCCTCTGAAGAATTTCCTTATTTTCCCTTATCAGAAGATTCACTTCTTCAAGATAGGTGAATATCAAATTTAAATCACAAATATTCAAACCAAATTAACAAGGAGAATTTCAAGTCATCTCATTATCATGGTGACAATATCCAGACTTCAATACATTTACAACTGTCTTGTAATGATTTCAATACATTTACATTACATTCCTGTTCCCTGTTACAGAGACAAACTTCTCTACCACACACATTGGTAGTCATACCACAAAACATCTGTAACTTTTTTACAGAACGAAGACATTTTTTTCTAAAGCATTTTGGAAGTAAATAAAATATGAAAATTCATGCTCAGCTTTCTTTTTCATAAATCTGTCAACTTTTCCTTACCTTAAAAGTAAACTATGTGAAACAAGAAAAATAAAAGCTAGACAAAGAGACATCCAGCCAAAAGTTCTGATTTGGAAGAACACTAAGCTTTTCTAACTGGGCACTTGTGTTAGTTCCTCAGTCATGCCCAACTCTTTGTGACTCCATGACTGCAGTCCACCAGGTTCTTCTGTCTATGGGATTTACCAGGCAAGGATACTGGAGTGGGTTGCTATTTCCTTCTCCAGACTCTTAGTAGGTATTATTTAGTTCTCCCAAGAGCTTTATGAGGGAAGTTATTACTATAAATGAAGGGGGCTTAGAAATCTTAAAGACTTTACCCAATATCACATAGCAAGCGTGTTGAAGACACCTGTAGTATTCTAGAAAAAGTGTACCTCCAACCCATGCCCACTGCTTTCCAAAACAACAGTGGTATGAATTAGAACTACTGACAGAATACACTTTCCTTGATACCAAAGTATGGCTCGACCTCTCCTTAGTGAAAAGCCCAGAAGTCTGAGAAAGTAAGTATAATTATTTGTACAAAATTAACAGAGTCCCAAGATAATAATGAGATTAATTAAATTACAAACTACTAGAAACATATACATCCAAGAGTCTCTCAATTTTCTTTCTGAGTAGGAAACTAATGTAATTCAGAAAGGCATCAGGTCTCTTATTGAGGGAGAAAGGATAGTCAAACTGACACGCACCTCCCCAACTCATGGATGTTCCCCCAGTCCCATAATTGCCTGTCCTGTATCCCCAGGTTCAGCCTTCCTTGACATACCAGGGGTCCTTCTCTGCCTCACAAGACTGTTCTCGGTGAGAAATAGAAATTGAGGAGGCTGTCTTGGAGGTCTACCCTGCAGAAGAATCTCTGAAATAAAATCAGAACGTTTATAATTAATTTTATGATACCTTATCTTCTGTGCTTTATTTTAAAAGACTTTCTCAGCCTTGAATTACATTGCAAAAGGAAAGATCCTCTTTTTTGCTGTTTAAACTAAACCTTAATTAGGGAAGAGAGGTTGTTGGCTGGGGCAAGGAGAGATACAGAAAGAAAGTCTGTAGTGGTGTGAGATTGGGGCCTGCTTAACACTGCTTCAAAGCTCCACTTTTAGCAAGTATTTTTCAGAAAATAATATTAAACTACTAATGTGAGGATATTCACTTTTTATTGAACTTAGATGGGTTAACTGTAGATTTCCAGTCCCATACTCATTTGCAAACAGAACGATTCCCTTGAAATGATTTAAAGAGGATGATTGTGGCAAATAAAAGCCTTGGGATGGAAGGATAAAGGCAGTCAGTATACTTTTCATCACCTTTCCTCTGAACAGTTCAGTTCAGTTCAGTTCAGTCACTCAGTTGTGTCCGACTCTTTGCGACCTCATGGACCACAGCATGCCAGGCCTCGCTGTCCATCACCAACCCCCAGAGTTTATCTTAACTCATGTCTGTTGAGGCGGTGATACCATTCAATCGTCTCATCCTCTGTCATCCCCTTCCCCTCCTGCCCTCTATCTTTCCCAGCAACATGATCTTTTCAAATGAGTCAGCTCTTCTCATCAGGTAGCCAAAATATTGGAGTTTCAGCTTCAACATCACTCCTTCCAATGAACAACCAGGACTGATCTCCTTTATGATGGACTAGTTGGATCTCCTTGCAGTCCAAGGAACTCTCAAGAGTCTTCTCCAACACCACACTTCAGAAGCATAAATTCTTTGGTGCTCATCTTTCTTCACAGTCCAACTCTCACATTCATACATAACTACTGGAAAAAACATAGCCTTGACTAGACGGACTTTTGTTGGCTTGGCAAAGCAATGTCTCTGCTTTTCAATATGCTGTCTCGGTTGGTCATAACTTTCCTTCCAAAGAGTAAGTGTCTTTTAATGTCATGGCTGCAGTCAACATCTGCAGTGATTTTGGAGCCCAAAAAATAAAGTCAGCCACTGTTTCCACTGTTTTCCCATTTATTTGCCATGAAGTGGTGGGACTAGATGTCATGATCCTAGTTTTCTTAATGTTGAGCTTCAAGCCAACTTTTTCACAAGTTAAATAAGCAGGGTGACAATCTGTCCAGTTCTAACTGTTGCTTCCTGACCTGCATACAGATTTCTCAGGAGGCAGATCAGGGGGTCTGGTATTCCCATCTCTTTCAGAATTTTCCACAGTTTATTGTGAGCCACCCAGTCAAAGGCTTTGGCATAGTCAGTAAAGCAGAAATAGATGTTCTTTCTAGAACTCTCTTGCTTTTTTGATTATCCATCCGATGTTGGCAATTTGATCTCTGGTTCCTCTGCCTTTTCTTTTCTTTTTTTTTTTTTTTAATTTTCTTTACTTTATTGTGTTGGTTTTGTCATACATTGACATGAAACTGCCATGGGTATACATATGCTCCCCCTCCAGAAACCCCCTCCCTCCTCCCTCCTGATTCTCTCCCCCTGGGTCATTTCAGTGCACCAGCCCCGAGCATCAACCCTGGGCTGGCGATTGATTTCACATATGATAATTAACATGTTTCAATGCCATTCTCCCATATCATCCCACCCTTGCCCTCTTCCACAGAGTCCACGAGTCTGTTCTATACATCTGTGTTTCTTTTGCTGTCTCACATGCAGGGTTCTTGTTACTATCTTTCTAAATTCCATATATATGTGTTAGTATACTGTATTATTGTTTTTCCTTCTGGCTTACTTCACTCTGGATAATAGGCTCCAGTTCTGTCCACCTGAGTAGAACTGATTCAAATGAATTTTTTTTTTAATGCTGAGTAATATTCCATTGTGTATATGTACCACAGCTTTCTTATCCATCAGTTGATGGGCATCTAGGTTGCTTCCATGTCCTGGCTATTGTAAACAATGCAGCGATGAATATTGGGGTACACGTGTCTCTTTCAGTTCTGGTTTCCTCGGTGTGTATGCCCAGCAGTGGGATTGCTGGGTCATATGGCAGTTATATTTTCAGTTTTTTAAGGAATCTCCACACTGTTGCCTTTTCTAAAACCAGCTTGAACATCTGGAAGTTCGTGGTTCATGTATTACTGAAGCCTGGCTTGGAGAATTTTGAGCATTACTTTCCTCCAAGCAGTCCTCTCTAAATAAGTCCACAATATTTTTTAAAAATCCAGTTCAAATCAAGAAACCTATTTTTTTATTTTAATAATTCACTAAAAAAAATAAAATTTTAAATGTCTGTTAATGTACCAAGTTGGAGGCTCCAAAGAAGAAGTGAGCCATGACCTTTATCCTGGAGGAACTCATCATCTGAAAATGGAGATAGAACAACAAACAGGAACATTAGTAACACTTGAAAATATTCATTAATGTGTATTGATTTTACACATGTTCTGGTAGGTGACAGCCCACAATCCATTCCTTTGGGAGGCTTTAGGTGTTGGGACAGTCAGTGGTCAACTTCTGACCTCCCTGATGGTCTATTTAATCTGTTGTCAGTAAGTCAAAGCTTCTGACTACAGAAGCTGGACTGTTGAGAGCAGAAAGTGTTGAGAATCAAAAGATAGAGATGTAATGGAGTAGACATCAAGACTATCCACAACTGCTAATCCAGAAATGAACTTTATCCCAGGAAGAGTGGGGAATTTGATGGGTGAGGGGCCAGGTCATCGAGATCTTCAGTATCTGTGAGGACCTGGTGGGGAGGAGCAGAGTGAGCATGAGAGATTTCCCAAGGTCTTCACAGCAGCACAGTCAGTCCAAGGCCAACATTAAGGGTGGCTAGGGAGATGCGCCAGCAGTGACTGTCCTTCAGACCACTCAGGGCACAGGCAGGGCACCAACGCTCATGCTGAAGTTGGGGACCACAGCTACCTGGCCTGATTACTACCTGAACAGGGCTAGCCAAGATGTTTATAGATGTTTCTTCAGTTTGTATTCTTCTGTGTCCAAAATGCAGCCCTTTTGAGTCATCTCACTTGGTCGAGCTGCTTTCAGGGTTTTGTCAGTTCCCTGGGCTTGAGTCTGGGCCCTGCCATGGGGTGATGATGGCACGATGGAAGGGAAAGCCCTGAGGACACCTCGGCAGTGTAGCCACAGCTGCAAGCTGGGAGGGTGCTGTGCAGACCCAGTCAGTCCAGCGCCTCCTCTTACCTTCTTCTAAGGTCAAGGAGGCCTCAGATTTCTGGCTGGATGCACAGTGGCTCAGTGTGGATGTCCTATTTTGCTGCCCACAGTCTCCACTTTTTAAATACCAGCCCATTGCTCTGTTCTTTTGCAAACACCAGGCTTTTCATGACTTCTAGACCACTGCATCATTTCTGTCTTGCTGTCTCCATACATCAATACTTCCAAGGCCAGATAGTTTTCCCAAAGAATCCGATTTTTCCTGAGAAATCCACATTTTTTCACTCCTTTCCTAAAAAGTGGTCAAGCCCCATCTTTCTAGGTGAACTTGATGATGAGATCCTGATTCATTAAACTCTCTATATAATAGATAATAGTTATAGTGTTAAAGAACCTTTCTGCCAATGCTGTAGACACAAGAAACACGGGTTTGACCCCTAGGTCGGGAAGATTCCCCAGAGAAGGAAATGGCCCCTCACTTCAGTATTATTGTCTGGAAAATTCCATAATCAGAGAAGGCTGGCAGGTTCAAGAGGCTGCAAAAGGTCAGATACCACTGAGCAACTAAACACAGCACATATAACAGATAAGGGGCTGGGGTGAAGATTTGAGCTGTTAAGTGGAAAGAATTATGATACTGCATCAAATTAAAGATTTATCATATTATTGATTAAAATTAGTAGATATTACCATATTACTTAATTGATATACCAAATGACTTAATTGCTAAAGTAGCAGAGGTCTGCTAGAGCTTATACATGCCTAATTTTAATAAGTTGGTCTGACACTTAACCTTATAAAAGAGGTCTCTCTCAAGGAAACAAAATTATGTTGGAAAACTGAGCTTATAAAGTACATGTACTAATAATATCATCTGTGCCATACTCTTAAAGGTGACAGATATGACATTTTCTGACAGATACAAATTGACTTAATCAAGTATTAATAGTAATAAATCGAGGCAGGATTTAAATATGTGGTCTAATGTGACTTTCCTATCAATCAAAATCTGTGATCTTGCAGCACTGAAAGGAGATAAATTTCTATTGCTTTAGGACAGTATAGTAACTACTTCATAATGAGGCTTACCTATCATCAGAGAGCTGTGAAATCTTCAAATATGTGCAAAGGCTCATTTATGTAGTTAAGTGGTTGGTCCATACACTTAGCATCAGACTATTCGTTTTAAGAATATAGAAAATATTCACAGAGTTCATAGAGAAAGTGAGAAGGCCTCTTTAATTTTCTGAAACAATATCGAACCTACAAATATATGGGTGTGTGGGTGGGTGGATGCAAGAATGTGTGTGTCCATATTTTATTGCGCAATGCAGAGTATAAATGCTCTAGATTCAGGGACCACAAGCTGGTGGTCTTGCATGCAAATTCATCCTGCAGACATGAAGACATACTTTGTTTGGCCCATAGTGTTTTAAACATAGGGACATTTCACAGAAAAAAATCTGGATTTCTGATTTCATTTTGGAAAATCAGGCAACAGTGGGCATTCCCACACAGCAACAGTTGGTTTGATCTGAGTAGGAGCTATCCTATTTAGGTGTAATATATACACTCAGATTTGCCACAATCTATTCATGCTACCTTCTTCTAGCCTGCTTCACTCATTTACATAACTGCCAGGCTTCTGTTGGTAATTTAAGTTTTTTTTACCTCTGTTTCAGACATTTAAAACCACCTCAAACATTAGATTAGAAAGGATTGAAGAATAAAGTATTCAAGGAATACATCATGAATAAAGGGATTTAACATGGGAATTTAAAAGTGAATGTAAAAGGACTTCAGATAGTTAGAGGGGAAAAGAAAGTCTCTTTAGTAAGGGAAAATAGGATGAGTGGGGCTTCAGGCATGAATGATGCCTGATCATTGAGATTTGGGTAGACAAGTAAGACTAACATTCCACATTACGGAAATAAGGTATTGTGTTTAGTCTAATTTGGTCAGAAACGAGAACCTTGTGTAGGAATTGTAGGAAGTTGTTGATTGAAAAAAAAAAAAGCATAACTTGAGAGTTAAATTTTATTTGGGGCAAAATGAGGACTATAGCCCGGAAGACAGCAATTCAGACAGCACTGAAAAACTTCTCCGAAGCAGTAGGGGGAAATGCCAGTAGACATGTGATTTTGGTGAAAATTGTACATAAAATCACACATATGATTTTGCAGAAAGTTTCTGCTGGTCCCACGAAGGTTAATACTAGTCATGATGAGCAGTCTTCACCATGAAGGATGTTACTGCTCTTCCAGATATGAGGAGATATAAGAATTGAACTCATAAAATCATTTTCTGAAAATATCTAACTATCTGAAGGCCTGTTCTGCCAGTTTTTCCTAGATCCCAATAGTGCCCCATTTCTGAATTCCACTCTGAACTCCTTTCAGGGGGTATTGAAGGTTGGCAGCTGCAGTGGCTCATAATTTAATCCTTGTAAAGGTAGATGGAAAGTGCCAATTTGTAAGTAAAAAGTTATATGACATGATGAAAGTGGTATTTTATAGCTTATAGTTGGTAGAGGAATATGTTGAGAGAAATTGAACTCACATGTAATAGTTGGGTAGCTGTGCAGTAAATTGGTGTGAAATAAGGAGGAACTCCCAGCTGGAGATTTGCAGTACCAGGAAAGACTACATGAGACCTTTTGAAAGACTAAGCAACTGGCCTTGAAGAACATGAATTTTCCCAAATTGATATATTCACAGTGTATCACTCAGTTCAGTTCAGTTCAGTTGCTCAGCTGTGTCTGACTCTTTGTGACTCCATGGACCACAGCACACCAGGCCTTCCAATCCATCACCAACTCCCAGAGTCTACTCAAACTCACCTCCATTGAGTTGGTGATGTCAATCCAAGCATCTCATCCTCTGTCTTCCCCTTCTCTTCCTGATTTCAACCTTTCCCAGCATCAGAGTCTTTTCAAATGAGTCAGCTCTTAGTATCAGGTGGCCAAAGTATTGGAGTTTCCATTTCAGCATCAGTCTTTCCAGTGAACACCCAGGACTGATCTCCTATAGGATGAACTGGTTGGATCTCCTTGCAGTCCAAGGAACTCTCAAGAATCTTCTGCAACATCACAGTTCAAAAGCATCAATTCTTCGGTGCTCAGCTTTCTTTATAGTCCAACTCACATCCATACATGACTACTGTAAAAACCATAGCCTTGACAAGATGGACCTTGGTAGGGAAAGTAATGTCTCTGTTTTTTAATATACTATCTAGTCTGGTCATATCTTTGCTTCCAAGGAGTAAGCGTCTTTTAATTTCATGGCTGCAGTCACCATCTTCAGTGATTTTGGAGCCCAGAAAAATAAAGTCAGCCACTGTTTCCCCATCTATTTCCTGGCTTTAAAATACTAGGTATATTTGTTACATTAAATAATTAGTACTTAATTTATCTTGAGATAGTCTTTTAATTGACACTATTTCTGAGACCAATTATTTCTCCATACCTTTGTCCTTCATCTTACCTCTCTCCAACATGGTAAATTGTTGGTCCTTCCTCTGAGTTCCTTGGTAATCCACTGATATTGTAACAGATGATAATTTTGAAAATATAATTCTTTTTTAAGGGAGAATAGATATGAAGATAGGACTCAGAAAAATAAATTTTAGATATTTTGAGTTGTAAAAGATCCTGGTGACAAATCTAATCCCCTTATTTTCTGAACCATTGGTCAGAAAACTGAGGCTCAGTTGATGCAAATGATAGATTGAACCAATAAAAATGGCTACTTTTGAGCAATGCAAAAGTTTCTTCCTTCTAGTCATAGGAGTTTGGGTAAATTAGCTCCTAGCAAGATTTGCTCTGGTTTTCTGTAAGATCATACATATACTATTTAGTCAATCAAGAATATCTGAGAATTGTTGAAGTCTTAACTTCAGGTATACTAAATTTTATTTTACTAGCTGAGATTACTGGAGTCCTGATGCAGAAAGTATTGTTAGCCTATATCTCTAAGGAAGACTCAAGTTAGAGTAGCATGAGTCCTGATATAAGGTCTGGTTCAAGGACCTGCTCCATTTGTAGCCTGGCTAAGATGCATCTAGCGCTGAGGTGGATTTTATCTTCATTAAAATTTATAGGTATTTTAACTCACAAATTAATTAAAATGCTTTCTACCTGAAATTGAAATATTGTGGCAACAACACATTATCTAATAAAACAGTTACACACAAAGAGGATTTTATTCTCTATTTTGGAAGATCCACCTCTAAATTTTAATGCCTTGGTTGGATGTTGGCCAATATGACTCTCTCTCCACATATATCATAAACTCAGATCTTTTGAAACAGATTTCAGTAGATATTGATGACATCTAGATTACAGACTCTAGCTAAAACAAATATCAGTTCATGGTGATTCTACTAAAAGTAAGACAAAATGTATATGTAATTCAGATGGCTTGCTGTTTATGTGGGTCTGGATATATAATAAACTGACAAGCTAAAACTAAAACGAATTCTATTTTCTATCTACTAGGATAAATCATTAATGTAACATCCTATAGTAGTTTCTCAATCAAAGAAGAAAATTTATAGAGTGAGAATAATACACACAACTACATTTTTCTAAATATATGTGTATCATATAATTATAAAATATCTTGTGATTAGCAATAACTTCCAGAAGAAAGTATTAACTAATTGCATTCAAGAATATATTTGATTGCCTTTCTGAAATTATTTTCAAAGTGAGTTGTCAAGCTCATTTTAAAACCAATGTTCACTTTAAGACACTGAGGGTTAAATGCCATGTAAACCTAACATTGAAGATGATTTATTAATGCATAACCCTTCCTCAGTGGATAGGAAAGAGCCAAGTGGTTGAATGTTCAGAGAAGCCTTTTTAAGATGGCAGTTTCCTTACCTTAAAAGCTGGTAGCCCTTTGGTGTTCTTTTTTTTTTTTTAATTACCCTAATATTTATTTTTTTATTTTTTATTTTATTGTGATTTATGTTTTTTTTTCCCTTTTATTGTTTTTGCCATACAATGCCATGATATCACCATGGGTTTACATATGCTCCCCCTCCAGAACCCCCCTCCCTCCTCCCTCTCCCCGGGAAATCTCGATGCACCAGCCCCGAGCATTAATCCTGGGCTGGCGATTGATTAGACATATGATAATTAACATGTTTCAATGCCATTCTCCCCTATCATCCCACCCTTACCCTCATCCACAGAGTCCACAAGTCTATTCTATACATCTGTGTTCCTTTTGCTGTCTCACATGTTGGGTTCTCGTTACTGTCTTTCTAAATTCCATATATATGTGTTAATATACTGTATTGTTGTTTTTGCTTCTGGCTTACTTCACTCTGGATAATGGGCTCCAGTTTCGTCCATCCCAATCAAAAAGTGGGCCAAAGAACTCAACAGACATTTCTCCAAAGAAGACATAAAAATGGTTAACAAACACATGAAAAGATGTTCAACATCACTCATTATCAGAGAAATGCAAATCAAAACCACAATGAGGTACCACTTTACACCAGTCAGAATGGCTGCCATCCAAAAGTCTACAAGCAATAAATGCTGGAGAGGATGTGGAGAAAAGGGAACCCTCTTACACTGTTGGTGGGAATGCAAACTAGTAAAAACAGTGTGGAGGTTCCTTAAAAAGCTGCAAATAGTCCTGCCATATGACCCAGCAATCCCACTGCTGGGCATATACACCGAGGAAACCAGAATTGAAAGAGCCTTTTGGCTTTTGAAGGCATCACTGCCCCCTGGGATTATTTTCAAAACTGAGAACCAAGAAACCATTTAGATGGAGCATATGAGCAATGTCCTTTGAACTACATTTCTAATAATTTCTTTGTTCCAAAATTACAGTTACTTTAGCATTTAAAAAAGCTTGGAATCTGATTTTTGAACAAACTTGGAAAGTTTAGAACTCAAAATTTCTATTGCCAGGAAATCCTCAGTGGGCCAGTAGCTAAGACTCCACACTCCCTGGGCAGGGGACTTGGATTGTACCCCTGGTTGGGGAACTAGATCTCAGATCCTGCATGCCTCAACTAAAGATCCTGCATGCTGCAATGAAGACCCAGCAGAGTCCAATATATATATATATATATATATATATATATATATATATATATATTAATTTGTCTTGCTGAAAAAGTACACTTCTTCAGAAACCATTCTGATCACATTGTTCCCTTATTGTTGTTTGTAATTTCAATATCTCAAGATTAATGAGACTGTGTGTCTTTTCTTTCATCAGTGGTTTGTTCTCCCTAATCTAGCCTTGTGTGTGTGCGTGTGCATGCTAAGTTGCTGCAGTTGTGTCCAACTCTTTGAGACCCTATGGACCGTAGCCTGCCAGGCTCCTCTGTCCATGGGATTCTCCAGGCAAGAATACTGGAGTGGGTTGCCATGCCCTCCTCCAGAGTGTTTTCCAGACCTAGATATTGAACCCCTGTCTCTTTTGACTCCTGCATTGGCAGGTGTACCATCTATTTCTTTACCACTAGTACCACCTACACATCTGACCAATACATAAAATAATATTTGACCCACAATGACTCACTCTCTCTGTTCTTATAGGCCTGAATGTTTTTATAGCACTTACCATCTGGCATCTTGTGGATATATCTGTAGTATTTGCTTGCTGGCTTGTCACTTGTTCCACTAGAAGGTGACCTTGGTGGGGACAAGGGCTTAATCTGGTTTGTTTGTGCCCACAGTGCCTGGCACAAAATAGGTGCTAAATAGACTTTGAATACCTCGATGAATTACAGAACATTAAAAAAGGATTTATTATCATATTAGAACACAATCTTGCCAATCATTTTCTTCCACACAAAGAAGATGATATATATGTGAAAATTAAAAAAAAAAAAGCAAGCATTTTGCAAAATTAATTCATCACAGTATCAGTCCCTTGAGATCTACCCACTCATGTAGAGAGTTTTTGTGTCACAAATGAAGGGGAATAAGGGAAAAGAAATCAATGTAGCCTATAAAAAGATATGATCAACTGACTCAGTGTATCAGAGAATCCTAACAATGGTAATCCATCACTTAGGATAAATTCAAACAACATTTACTTTTTGGCAGGTAACTTTGTGCCAAGAATTTATCTTGCATTATCTTTATTTATGATAAAACAAAAATGACATTATACTTTGTCATGAAAGAATACTTTAAGTGATGCTTTTAATATATATATACACTGTACTTGAAACAACTTCTTCCTGATTTATGATTATAGATGTCACTATTCACAAGCTGTGGTAGTTGATATAAAAAGGAGTGTACTCAGCTACCATGTGAGTGAGGACTGATGCATGTTCCATTAGACTAGAAGTCTTAATGCCTTATCCACTCCCAATTTTTTCCTAAGCAAGCACAAATTTGGTTTTTACCTCTGGAGATATAAGTACTCACATGCCAACCGAATAAAATTCACATACTTTAGGCTCTGTAATCTTAACATACTTTAATTTTATGTGCTATATGTGGAGACTAGTCTTTTGTGGGATCCCTTAAGGAATTTTGCTTTTGGCCTGGCATTATTTTTTAGCATTTAAAGTTACATGCTTTGAGGCTGACAGTACTTTGACTTTACGGATTATGTGTGCATTGCACTATTCATTCACTAACAATTCAATTTCCATTTGAGTATACTCTATGTGTATGTGCTCTTTCATCTCCCTGTCTATTTCTCATGTGTGTGCACCCATGTACATTTATTCCTTTGATAGAGATTCCACTGGGGACCATTATTGTTCTTTTATTTTTGACCTAGGCAAGTATTGCTTCTAATATGCTCAAGATCAAAAGAGAAAAAAGAGGAAGTGGACCTTTTACATCACTTCATGATGCTTTTGGATTTCTACTAAGTTAGGCTTAGATATATAAAACAAGTATAAATGTTTTCAAAATGACATTCAAATATGGCCTAAATCAAATCCTTTACGATTATACAGTGGAAGTGACAAATAGATTCAAGGATTAAATCTGATAGACAGAGTGCCTGAAGAACTATGGATGGAGGTTCATGTCACTGTACAGAAGGCAGGGATCAAGACCTTCCCCAAGAAAAAGAAATGTGAAAAAAGCAAAATGGTTGTCTTAGGAGGCTTTGCAAATAGCCGTGAAAAGAAGAGAAGTGAAAGGCAAAGGAGAAAAGGAAAGATATACCCATCTGAATGCAGAGTTACAAAAAAGAGCAAAGAGAGATAAGAAAGGCTTCCTCAGTGGTCAATGCAAAGAAATAGAGGAAAACAACAGAATGGGAAAGACTAGAGATCTCTTCAAGAAAATTAGAGATACCAAGGGAACATTTCATGCAAAGATGGGCACAATAAAGGACAGAAATGGTATGGACTTAACAGAAGCAGAAGATATTAAGAAGAGGTGGCAAGAACACACAGAAGAAAAATATTAAAAAAGTTCTTCCTGACCAAGATAACCACAATGGTGTGATCACTCACCCAAAGACAGACATCCTGGAATGCAAAGTTAAGTGGGCCTTAGGAAGCATCACTATGAACAAAGCTAGTGGAGGTGATGGAATTCCAGTTGAGCTATTTCAAATCCTAAAAGATGATGCTGTGAAAGTGCTGCACTCAATATGTCAGCAAATTTGGAAAACTCAGCAGTGTCCACAGGACTGGAAAATGTCAGTTTTCATTCCAATCCCCCCAAAGGGCAATCCCAAAGAATGCTCAGACTACTGCACAGTTGCACACATCTCACATGCTAACAAAGTAATGCTCGAAATTCTCCAAGCCAGGCTTCAATGGTATGTGAGCCATGAACATCTAGATGTTCCAGGTGGGTTTAGAAAAGGCAGAAGAACCAGAGATCAAATTGCCATCATCCTCTGGATCATTGAAAAAGCAAGGGAGTTCAAGAAAAACATCTATTTCTGCTTTATTTACTCTGCCAAATCCTTTGACTGTGTGGATCACAACAAACTGGAAAATTCCTCAAGAGATGGGAATACCAGACCACCTGACCTGCCTCCTGAGAAATCTATATGTAGGTCAGGAAGCAACAGTTAGAACTGGACATGGAATAACAGACTGGTTCCAAATTGAGAAAGGAGTACGTCAGGGCTGTATATTGTCACCTTGCTTATTTAACTTACATGCAGAGTACATCATGGGAAATGCTGGGCTAGAAGAAGCACAGGATGGAATTGAGATTGCTGGGAGAAATATCAATAACCTCAGCTATGCAGATGACATCACCCTTATGGCAAAGTGAAGAAGAACTAAAGAGCCTCTTGATGAACATGAAAGAGGAGAGTGAAAAGGTTGGCTTATAACTCAACACTCAGAAAACTAAGATCATGGCATCTGGTCCCATCACTTCATGGAAAATAGATGGGGAAACAATGGAAACAGTGAGAGACTATTTGGGGGGGCTCCAAAATCACTGTAGATGGTGACGGCAGCCATGAAATTAAAAGATGCTTGCTCCTTGGAAGAAAAGTTAAGACCAACCTAGACTGCATATTAAAAACAGAGACATTACTTTGCCAACAAAGGTCTGTCTAGTCAAGGCTATGGTTTTTCCAGTAGTCATGTATGGATGTCAGAGTTGGACTATAAAGAAAGATGAGCACAGAAGAACTGATGCTTTTGTACTGTGGTCTTGGAGAAGACTCTTGAGAGTCCCTTGGACAGCAAGGAGATCCAACCAGTCCATCCTAAAGGAAATCAGTCCTGAATATTTATTGGAAGGACTGATGCTGAAGCTGAAACTCCCATACTTTGGCCACCTCATATGAAGAGTTGACTCATTGAAGAAGACCCTGATGCTGGGAAGGATTGGGGGTAGGAGGAGAAGGGGACGACGGAGGATAAGATGGTTGCATGGCATCACTGACTCAACGGAGATGAGTTCGAGTAGACTCCGGAAGTTGGCGCTGGACCAGAAGGCCTGGCAATGCTGCAGCTCATGGGTCATAAAGAGTTGGACACGACCAAGCGACTGAACTGAACTGAACTAAGATGAAGACTGGAAGAAAACCATAAAAAAACAAAAGATGCAAACAAACAAAGCAGTAGTTTTCAACCTGTACCTCCTATAAGACTAGATTTTTTGATTGGAAGTTTCCATTTTCTGATTCAATATATGCAGCTGCCTGGGTCCCATTACCTTCCCATTAGTTCTTTTTAAGTCCTTACATATTCCACCCTCTGGCAATAATTGGTCCTGCAGACCATTGTGGATGCTCTTAGGGTAAGGATCCTGTCTGAATACAATACTTTTGATTAATACTTGACACAAAGCTGGCAGAATTCTTTTTTTCTTTTATTAGCAGTGTGATCTTGGACAAGTCAGCAACCAACTCTAGAAATAGTTTTTCTTACCTTTAAAATAAGAAAATTGAGCTAGAAATCTAATTTCCAATTGTTGTTCTAGGAAATGGAAAAAGAGAAGAGTGAATAAAATAAGCAGATATCTGATTTTCTTGTTCTCACTTGGAAAGATTCTATTTGATTGTTTTGCATAATGACTGGATAATGAAAGACTCACAGAATTAATGCAAGTTAGGAAATCTCTGGGCTAGAGGATCATCAGGGTTCTTTCTAGTATTAACTAATTTTGAGCATCCTCCTGATATGTAGGTTATACAAGAAATGAAAGATAAACACACTCCGGTTAGTGAGATTATGGAAGATTTTTCATTTCTTTTTGTTTTTTCTCCATATTTTCAACAGTGGGCATACATAATTATTCAAAAATTAAAGCTTTTTAAAAAGTAGCTACAATGAGGATATATACTGTAACAGTCAAGAAAAACTTGATTTTAAAGAAATTTTACTGATATTTATATGTTATATACTGAATAAACATAGGGGAGAGAAAGAGACAGATAGGCAGAAAAGCACACAGTTATGGGTTGATGTTTTTAAAGCATAGAATTTAAAAATCATCTTATATAGATTAGAACATGAGTTATGACTTATTTTTATAACCAAAGTCAGTCCCAAATTATATTAGCTTCATGTGCTTTCCAGTCTTAGAAATTATATTATTAGGTGTAATTTATATTCATTGAATACAAAGATGATTTTTAACATCAATTCATTTTTTAATGGTCTGTCTTTGGAAAATTAAATAAAATAAAAATTACCACTAGTATTAATTAGTAAATGAGAAATATTACATACAGTTTTTTAAAAAAACCTCTGTAGCTTAAAGCCAAGAAAATTCTTTTTCTAGCATAGTTTTCTAACTTTTCAAAAAACAATATACTCAAACTCAAACTAATATTTTAAAATTGCCTCTAATAAGCCATTTTCTCAAATCATTCTGGCTTTTAAAGTAATCACTATTCAAGCTCCGAAGAGCAGTAGAGCCAAAAACCATTGTTTTAGTTTTTGCTGCTTTTAAAACCAGTTTGTTTTCCTGGAACCAGTCTGCCAAAGTCTTTTTGCAGTTCAGTAGTTAAGTGAGAAACAGATTTGCCATTAAAATGCACAGTCGTGCCATCTGCATAAAGATGTATAGAGCAGTAATGACATATCCATGTTAAATCATTAATAAAAAGAGAAAAGAGGATCGGGCCCATGACTGACACTGTTGCTTAATAACTGGAAGGAGAAGGAGTGGAAGAGACAGCCCTGTGAACAGTAACAGATTGATGTCTGTCAGAGCCATTTCTTATCTTTTGACAGCGTTTGGGCCAGAGCCCACGCTCCCTACCTTCTGTAGTCAAAGCCCATGGTTCACTAGGCCAAAACAGTTTGAGAAATTAATAAAAACTATCACTTAATTCAGAATTCCCCTCAAGACATGTATTCGTTAATATTAGGTTGTCATAGAGTGACATATGAAGGGTTGGCAAATTCCTTAAAGGCTTTTCATATGTGGAACTCATGTGAGTTTCCCTCATCAGCATCTTTAAGCCTTCTAAATACTTATTATCAGAATTAACCACCACACTGATAGGCTTTATTGCATGATTTCTTATGTTATTTTATGTTGGGGAAATAGAGTTTCTGAGGATGCTAAAGTGAGTCATGAATTAAATAATTGGTATAGAATATAAATTTAAAATTTAGGAAATGTCTTTGAAAAGGAAAGATGAGGCAGATAAACGAATTTTACTTTTGGGTAAAAAAGTTCTACCATTTGATCTTCATTTTTTCTGGTGATAAAGTGAGTGAACAATATATATTGTGATATAACATGTGAAGTTACAGGATAAATTGTAGATAAAATGCCTCTGGCCTTTAGGAATTAACAGTTTAATGGGAAATTTTAACCCATAAGAAAGATGGATAATCCAAGCATCAAAAATATATAAAGGAGTTCAAAACAAATTCTGGCTGGTTACAATGTATATACATCTACAGGATGTCCCATAGGATCCAAAGGAGTCCTGAATTGATGGGAGTAAAAAGATTTAAGTGGCATTAGTCTGCAAAGATTTTTAAAAAGACATAAATTGGGGGGAAATATTGACTATTTTGATAGTATAAATTCATCTTCTACTATGGATATTAGTCAAAGATTGTAAAGTTCATGGTTGTATAGTTCAATATTCAGTGAGACCTGAAAATATCTGCTATTTTTCCTTGCCTATATCTGCTATCGTTTCCTATGTGATATAAATAAATATGGATGACCATATGTTTGTGGGTCAAGGGCTCAAAAATGCTTGTCTCCCTCGGACACTAACTAGCTGAGTGATAGTAAGCAAGTCAGTCTCCTTCTTCCTCAGATTTTCCTACCATAAATTTAGATCCCTTTTAGCTCTTGTATTCTAGAGTTCTACTGTGTTAATAATGCTCTTACAGTTGTGGGGATAATGTGTACATTAAAACCCTTCCCTGACCATTCTATGAGCTTTATAAATGCCTGTGAGAGTGCAGAGTGAAGGGAAATCATCAGGCTTCCCTTCCCCAGCTGTTCACTGAGACATCCCAGTCATATGTTAGGAACTGTGCTTGGCATGGTGACACAGAAAGACACAGTTCCTGTATTTATGGAGCTTCTAGTTCAGTGGGAGACATTAAATACTTGAGGGAATAAACAAGTCCATAACTGCTAGTTATGTTAACTGATTTGGAAAAAAAGTATATGTTTCGAGGGGGCTTCCTAGGTGGTGCTAGTGGTAAAGAATCTGCCTACCAATACAGGAGATGCGAGAGACATTGGTTCAGTCCTTGGGTTGGGATGGTCCCCTGGAGGAGGGCATGGCAACCCACTCCAGTATTCTTGCCTGGAGAATCCCATGGACAGAGGGGCCTGGAGGGTGATGGTCCATAGGCGGTTCACAGGCTCACAAAAAGTCAGACATGAATGAAGCAACTTAGCACACACGCATAAGGTTCGAGGAGAAATTTACCTCAAGCTGGTTAATTTCTAGCTGGAATTTACCAGGGGAGAATCAATGTGGGGTTATTTTGAGGTATAATTGACATATAACATTAGTTTCATGTATACAACATAATGACTCATTTTTTGTGTACATATTGAGAAATGGTCACTACCAGATCATATGACAATTCTACTTTTATTTTGGGGGGGATCTGCCATACTATTTTCCATAGTGTGTTAGTTGCTCAGTAGTGTCCAACTCCTTATGACCCCATGGACAGGGGCCCAGCAGGCTCCTCTGTTCATGGGATTCACTAGACAAGAATACTAAAGTGGGTTGACATGCCCTTCTTCAGGGGAGCTTCCTGACTCAAGGATCGAACCCAGGTCTCCCTCACTGCAGGTGGATTCTTTACCCTCAAAGCCACCTGGAAAGCCCCATTTTCCATAGTGGTTGTACCAATTTACATTCCTACCAACAGTACACAAGGGTTCCCTTTTCTCTCTATCTTTGCCAGTACTGTTTGTCTTTTTGATAATAGCCATTCTGACAGGTGGTGGCTTCCCTGGCAGCTCAGATGGTAGAGTCTGCCTGCAGTGTGGGAGACCCATGTTTGATTCCTGGGTTGGGAAGAGCCCCTGAGGAAGGAAATGGCAACCCACTCCAGAATTCTTGCCTGGAAAATCCCAAGGATGGCAGTCTATAGCCTATGGGGTCACAAAGAGTCGGACACAACTGAGCGAACATGTCCAGTCTGACAGGCGTGGGTGATATCTCACTGTGGTTTTGATTTGCATTTCCCAGATGATTAGTGATGTTAAGTATCTTTTCCTATACCTGTTGGTGGTGTGTATTTCTTCTTTGGAAAAATGTTTATTCAGATTTTCTATTTTTTAAAATTTTAGTCTTTTATTTTTAATTAGAAGATAATTACTTTGCAATATTGTGATGATTTCTGCCATATATCAACATGAATAAACCACTCTGCCTATTTTTTAATTGAATTATTTGGTTTGTTGCTGTTGAGTTGTAGGAGTCCTTTGACCTGAGATGTATAGTATAAAATATGCAGGATATTTGCATAGGTATAATATGTGGATGTACGTACAGTATAAACAAGATATAATTGGGTGTTAGGTTTCAGGGTGGAGAGAGAGTGCCAAAGCATGTAAGACAAAGGAAACGGTAAGTGCAAAAGTCCCAGGCATACTAAAGAAGCTAAAAGAAGGTTACTGTCACTCCCCAAGGGAAAGAGGAGTAGTAGAAGAGAGTTAGGCAGGGGCCACATTATACAAGGGTTTGCCGGCTAGAATATAAGTATCATTGTGATTAGTGGCTGAGAAATACTTCAAAAAACTCCTAGGAATCCATGGAACACTTTCCACTTCTGTGATAGGAAGAAATAATGGACACTATCTTGGATGCTGTATTGACTTCATTTCTCTCTGAGCAGCCTCTCTAATGAAGGAGCAGCTTGCTTACCAGCAAACAGAATGCTTGGAGAGTTTTCTGAATATTACGAACAGAATAATATTAGTAATAGTAGAATAATAGTAATAGTAGAAATAATAGTAACACATGAGAGTTTGAGGCTCAATCATGTTTACCTGAAGTTGCCATTTCATAAAAAAAGAGCATGCACATCAACAAAACACGGTGATCAGAACAATTCTAAAGTGCAGAATTGCCTTTCCCTTATTGCTTTATTTGGCTAAAGGATAGACTCAAAATACATTCCCTGAATGACCTGTACATTGTACATTCTGAAAGATGTTGGATCCTTGCTACTCAAAGTGAGTTCTGCAGACCAGTGGCATATTGAAGATTATGTTAGAAATGCAGAATCTCAGCTCCCAAACCTGACCCACTGAACCTGAAACTGTATTTAAATCAAGATATTCAAGAGAATTTTTGTACACATTGAAGTTCAAGAAGTGCTGCTTTAGGTGCTGGGAATACATAAATTCAAAATAATGTATAAATTAGAGCATTGAGAGGAAATTTAAAAATAGCTTCCTATGGTTAATTATCATTTTAATGTAAAATATCCTTAACACTTTCATAAATTCAATTTTAATTATTGTTATGGAAAACGTTTCACTAGGAAACAATTACTCTAGGCACAGTGCCAACAGTTTCAAGGTTTAAAATTTACTCAAAACACAGCAAAATATTTTGAGTGTATACATATTTCTTTGTAGAGTAGAAATAGCCATGCTGAACATCAAATATTGAAATATCATTTACTGAAATTGTTCACAATGGTTAAGGACAAGCAACTGTTCAATGGTGTGTTCTTTTACTAAAATGATTGTTATGTAATTGTTCAACCCTTAAGACTCTTATAGTGAAAATGTAGAACTATTTATGGGATTCATGTTTGAAATTTCCAACAGTATTTGGACTTATTTGGAGCTAAAGTTTATATAATAAAAATGCATTCTTAACAATTTATTTAACTAAATTTGGAGCTCCAAGCTTTCAATGGATGTATGAATCATAGGAGCCTTGCCAGATGTTTTGGAGTGTGGAATTCAGAACACATTAGCAGCATGGCACGTCATGAAGTTTGATGCAAAACATTTCTTCTCTCTTTCCAAAAAGCCTTGTTTGGTTTCTATTGTAAGGCATGAACTATGGTGACAGTTCATAGCTCTAGGGAGACATCTAAAATCCTTAAGTAGTATCTACCCAGACAGTGGAAATATGAGGTAATTATGTACACAATCAATGTCATAAAAAAGCTTTCCCACCTGGCCATATCCAGAAAACCAAGTCCAAAATGTGTATTTACCTGTTAAGTTGATTTTGCTTTATTTATGCCTAATATTCGGTAGAAAATCTCTCGTTCTTTCCTCCATTTTCACCCGCTTACATCAACGGATGACCTTCTCTGTTATTTACAAAGAAAACACAATTAACTAGAAAAATCTTCTGAAAAGTCCCATAATTTTTACCAACACAGCGTCAGAATCTCTATTTCTCTGGATGCTGCTATACCATTTATACCTTCTTTTACTTATCCTTTGCCTTTGAATCTTTTCTCTCATCTTTTAAATTTGTCCCAGTATTTAAGATTGAGGGCAAGGAGAGAAGAGGTGACAGAGGATGAGATGTTGGATGGCATCACTGAACAATGGACATTAGTTTGAGCAAACTCAGGGAGATCGTGAAGGACAGGGAAGCCTGGTGTGTTGCAGTTCATGGGGTCACAGAGTCAAACACAATATAGCGACTGAACAACAGCAACAGTATTTAATAGCATCAAGTTTGACATGAAGTAGTGGGGTTTTAATAAAAGTGTAAGATGAAGCCTTTATTCTAAAGCATTTTAAAAACAAATACAACACATTCAAGTAACTTTGTTTTGATAGTGATTCCCTGAAGATGTCATTTGTTTTTCCCACTTTTAGAATTAGACTTCTTGAAAGAGAAATGAACACAGTTCAACTCCCTTAAAACATGAATTCTCATAAAAAATGGTGATTTATATATATTAAATTGCTTTTGCCAGTACAAGGCATGCCTAAGTAGCAATGTGGAAAAGTAATCTATAACAATAACCTTGCATTTATTGAGAGCTGCTATCTTTTAAGTATCATGTTAACTGCTTTAAGTATTTTTACTTAATTCACACAATAATCCTATGATATGTTCTCATCATTACCTTTATTTCTTGACACTGAAATAGAGGGAGATAACTTGCTCAAAGTCACACAACAAGTAAGGGGTTAAGATGTGAATGTTGACAGACATAATTTTAGAGTTCAAGTTTTCACCCATATCCTACCTTCTGAATGGCCCTGTGATATGGTAAGTTCAGAACATCACTTGTACCTAGTATTTCCAGCAGGATTACCCTTAGATCAAAGGAAGAAGAGCCTTCACCTGGATTCCACACCCAGGTCTATTGTAAATGTTCCCCACAGGGTACGATATGTGCTTTGCAAAGGGGGCATACCACCCAAAGGACAGGTCCTCCCCTCTAAGGATAACTGGCATACCTGAATCTGAAATTGCCTTCCCAATAGCTTTTGTGCCACTTCCAGGCCATACACAGATTTCTTTTCCAGATCTGTTCTCTCAAGCAAGACCATGGTGTCAGAATCCATACTTCTAGATATGCCTGGGTGCTGCCAAGGGATGTACACAAAGAGATGTCTCCTCCCTACCACATTCTAGCACAGAAATCCAAGGAGTCTAAAGAGTCTAAAATCTGGCCTCCAGGTAACAAACAGAATGGAAAATGTTTCCAAGTAGGGAAGAGAACGTTTTAGTTTACAACTGCATAAGCTTGACTGAAAACCCTTAAATATTTAGACACATGGTATATGGGCCCCAATTCTCTGTTTGTCCCAGGCCCTGCAATTTTTAGAAGTGGGCCTGGATTTAGAGTTCTTTTTTGTTTTTTTTATCTTTTTTTGCCTTTTAAAACTATAAGAGACTGAATGCCACACAGATTGTTTTTTTTTTCATGTCTATCACAAAATTATACACCTTAGAACAGTATTTTCTAGATTTTAGTACATACAAGAATCACTTGGAGCAATGACTATCCAAATTTAATGTGAATAGGAATCACCAACTTGTTAAATTGCAGGTACTGAGTCAGCAAGTTGCAGGTGGGGCCTGAGAGTCTGAATTTCTAACAAGCTCCTAGGTAATGCTGATCCTCTGTCTTTGGACCACATTTGGAGAATTGAAAACCTACTGTACTTGTTTAAAATGCAAACTCTTGGGCATAACCCTCAGAAATTTTGATTAAGGTGATCTAAAGGGGACCCAGATGGAGAGCAAAATAGAATTTTTAAGAAGCAACATGGGTGGTGCTGGTAAGGTGGTCTGTAGCCCATATTTTAAGAACAAATGCTTTATAACTGTACTATGCATAAAGCTGACTGGAGAACTTGTCAAAACCAAGATTCTGAGTTATTTAGAAGCTGTATATCTTATGGGCTTCCAGATGACATTAGAGCTACAGACCTGCTGACCACACTCTGAATAGTGAGATAGAAGGAAGCATCTCAGGCTCTTCAAAAGCCATTTTGAATACAAGTTATTTGATTGAGAGGCAAAAAGTGAAAAGGTGATTTGGGGTGTTCTGTCTGTGGACAACATTCTCACTCCTTTGCTCCACAAACTTCATATAAGTAACTTCAGAGCCTTTGTGTGACTTCAGATTTGCTAATAGCCCCTTTCCTGCATTTTTTCTCAAGTTCAGTCCTTCTTCTGTCCCTGCTGTCAGTAACAACTGGGCTGATACTTTTTGTCAATGTTTCCAAGAAGCATCTGTGTATTATCCAATAACCTGAATAGATGAGACATATCAGACATTTGGAAAAGAAAGGATACTTTACTGGGGGAATGGAATGTCCATCTTATGAGCCCACTCAGTGAACATTGTGAAAGGTTATAATCTTATAAATGGGAATGTACAGAAGGCTATTTCAGATATTGGGGTTTCCTGGAAGAATCCATTTTACAGCCTGAATCATGACTTGTTGATTAACTCTCAGTTAATCAACAATTAACAATAATTACTAATCAAACAATTAACAATAGGCACAGTCTAAGAGGAGTTTTTTTTTGTTTTGTTTTGTTTTTTTTTTGCTGCAGAAGCCAGTCTGAGTACCTGGGGCCTAAGGAAGACATCCAGGGTAACTTCTTTCATCCTGCTCATCTGGTGGGGCTGTGAGGGTTCTTCTTATGCCTCTTCTACAAGGCCCAGGGTCATCCCTCTGAACTCAAATGCTACATGTGTCACTGTGATGTGAGAGACAACGAGCTTTATTGAAGGGGATGAAGTCAAATGTGCCAGCAAAAACATACACCATGTATGAATCTCAACACTCCCTAGGAGAGCAATTCTGAATCTTCCCCAGTGTTCAAAATCTTCAGTGTAAAAGATCCCATGTCAAATAAGTTAAGGCTATAGGCTTATTCACATTTATACACATTTGTAAAGGTAAGTGGTCTAGCCCATGTGAATTTTCTGATGCTGAGTAAGCCTTGAGCTCCTATTAAAAGCTTTGCCACATTCATTACATTTGTAAGGTTTCTCTTCAGTGTGAATTCTCTGGTGGATAACGAGAGGGGACCGCCACCTGAATGTTTTCTCACCTTCATTACACTTGTGATGTTTCTTTACAGTATCAACTCTCCTACGACTCGTGCGGGTGGAAGCCTCCACTCACACGGTGCCACTGGGCCCGAGTATGGATCCTCTGGTGCTCGATGAAGTACGAGCTCCGGCTGAAGGCCTTCCCGCACTCGCTGCACCCATAGGGCTTCCCTCAGGCATGGCTAATCTGGTGCTGGAAAAGGGTAGAACTCTGGCTGGAGGCCTTTCCACACTCGCTGCACTTCTACGGCCTCTCACCGGTGTGCACCCTCTGGTGTATTGTGAGCTGTGTGCTCGTGATGAAGGCTTTTCCACATTCGAGGCACTTGTAGGGCTCCTCCCCCTTGTGGACCCTCTGATGGTAAATGAGGGCTGAGCTCTGGCTGAAGGCCTTCCTGTAGTCAGGGCTCTCATACGGCTTCTCCGGGCTGTGAATTCTCTGATTCTAACTCTAAGAGGAGTTAGACTGTGTCTATCTACAGGGCCAGTTTTTCTACTGTTTGTGATCCAATTAGTGACAGGCAATGTCTACAGAGTAGCCCATAAAGGTGAATTCAATTAATTCAGGGATGGGTAACGAAGATGAGCTTGACTTTCTGCAGGGCCCAGAGATGCTGCCTTACTGAAGCCTGAAGCACCCAGGGACAGTCTGCATTCCACATACAGAGGCAAACTTCTTAACATTGAACTACCTTCTTTAAAGAAAAAATTTGCTATACTAGGTTTATAAGTTGGGGCATCTATTAAAAATTGTGTAATACCTTACATGGTGCTGCAAATTTTAATATCTCCTCACATCTGCCTGCTTTTAAATACTGGAACACACACAAAAGATTCATTAAAGATAAAACAACAATAAAACTCAAGGTCAAAGGAATTGCATGAAAAGAATGCTACAATCAAGTAAATTCTTTAAGCCAGTGGAAAATATTTTTTTTCTACAGTTATACATAAAGCAGTCAGATCAACCTCTCTACCAGTGATAATATTAGTTTATTGAAATGATAGAATGGTGAACCAATAGAACGTACTTGATTCTGAAGGATACTACCTCAAAATTTTTGAAATGTCTTTCAAATTTAGTGACAAAAGACAAGATTCTCTTTAATTTATATCACAGATATTTCACACATTTCAATGTCTAGACACAAGAAATTGAGAGCCCTCAAGCTCATTTATGCCAGGGTTATCAGTGTGTGGTCCCCAGGCCAGTAGTATTAGCACAATTTGAGATTTTGTTAGAAATGCAAAATTTCAGGCTACAACCCTGACCAAAAGGGGTCAGTCCAGAAATCTGTGTTTTAATAAGCCTTCCAATGATCCATTGGGTCAAATTTCCATTGGGTCAAATTTCAGAGCCACTAATCCACACCGGTCCTTTCCATTAAAGTAATTCAACAGATATTCCTTGTACATCTCAAGAGAAAAAGCATAAACTCTAGCCCAGAAGATATGTTAGTGGAGAAATTTGATCATGAATATAGAACTTCAAGACGACATTAGAATTCATTTAGACGCCACATAAAAACTTCAGGTAGATTCATAAGCAGGGTTTTTTATTTTTTATTTCTTTTAACTTTTTCACTAAATACAAATAAGAGCAAACAACTTTAGCCCTAAAGATGGGATAAGCAGCAGAGTCCCTTTTGCCCTCATAATGAGGCTTCTCTGACTCTCGGGGAAGGTTCTGGGATAAAATCAATCATCTAGAAAGCTGGTAAGAAAAGTGAACAATTTGCAAGTGCAAAGGTAAAATGGACATAAGATATTATTAAAAAAAAAAATTAGAGTAACCCACCCAGACAAGGGGATGGGGAGTGGGAAAGTAGGAGCAGAAGGAAAGTCTGCTCTTCTATCCTTAAGGAGTTCTCCTCCTCATCATTTTACTCCATGCCATGGGCCTTGAGACAAGCAGTATGCTCTTAAACGACAGAAACAATAATGAATGAAGGTGAAAGTTATTTCACAGCATTAGTGATCTCAATTGAACTGTCTGGCATTTATTATTTACAGTATTTCTCACATTAATTTTTGGCACATTAGTATGTTAGTAGATTGCATATCATGGGCAGGAAAGGTTTTTGAGTATAATTTATTTCATGAAAGCTAAAAAGTTCACACTGATTTATAAGTGTACAATGGACTAAGATTCAATGAGCCTTGATGAGACAAAGCTGAAATAATTCAGAATCAGGAGCCTGAAATATTATAGGCAGTTTGTTCATCTCTGAAATCTCATACTGTTATTTAAATTCCTCTAAGTTCATTAATCCCATTTAATAGCAGCTGATGCAAATCCACTTGGACTTTGGGGAGGAAAAAATAATGGGCCATAATGCTTTTGTGCCACAGAAAATAATATAATTATTTTTACTTTGCAAGAGGTCACAAATGAAGAGTTTGAGATTTTAAGCTGCCATAACTACAAATTTAGCAAAAAAAGTAGGCATTTAATGATAGAGTTCACTTTGGTGGTTTAGGTTTTATTTTGAATGTTTGTTTTGTCTTAAAAACACTAATGCTGAAATGTTGTCTCAAATCTTTATTTTCAAATTACTTATTATATTACCATAAATTATAGGGTGCAGTAAAGGCCAGATTTAAAAGAAAGCACACTTTACTGTCTCATTTTCCCATAAATAACATGACACTTTATGAAATAAGAATTATTATAAAAGTTTCTCTCTTTTTTTCTCCTATAACTCCAGTTGCAAGCACTGAGCTAATGCTCCTTGTAGCTCAGTGGACTTGGCCTTGCTCCAAGTAGCTCAGTGGACTATTCCAAATATAGGCGCATAATGGGTAGAGGTTACCTGTAGGAAGTCTGAGAAAAATGGTAATCTATAATTTCACCACAATTATAATGTTTCCCTTAAATAAGAGTTAAGTCCTTGGGGTGAGTGCTAACAAATACCTTTTAAAGATACTCTTATTACTTCCATTGTTTTGATGCTTGTGCACTTAACCACGTATGCCATTAGAAGCAGTAAAAGACCTGAGCTTTGGCCCTTGGGGTTTGGATATGGTGGTTAACAATCAAGTAGAGGTCTCAGCCCATCAGCCCATCCTCAAGGGTGGAGTACATTGTTATCTAGAGGGCCAAGGCAGGCCACATTTACAGGAAACCAGTTAAGACACTCTTTCTCAGGATTAACCAGGCCTTTATCTAAAACCCTCAGAAGAGGAAATAATGTTTGGCTTCATTGGGATGACTCAGAGAAAATCTTTCTTTTTTTTCCCCAATAAAGAAATAATAGACAAAAATTTCAACTTTAGTGGGTTTATGTGTAAATTTTAGTTTGTGTACTTTGAGAAAGTAAAGTTTACAAGTAACACTCTCTCTTGGGTAAAGAACCCAAAGGTCATACCTACAGCCGTGTTGGAATCTCTTGGATGGAAAATGGTACAGGTCCCCAGAATCAAAGAAGAACATGTGAGTTGAACATTTAAAACAAATGATGGGTAGTGAGTGAAATGAGCATCTCTGTAATTAGACCTGTAATTTCAAAGGATGAGAGACACTGTTATGTTAGCAGGCTTCAGGATCTCTGTCTATCAGATATCTTGGGGACAAAAGCAGGGTTTGTCTGGGGGAAAATATTCATGGGATCAGTGAAGAGAGGAAACAGTAAAACACAGACAACTCTCCCAGGTGGGTGTATTGGTTTATTTCAGGAGAGTCCTTCTTTTGTCCCCACTGTCACACACTGTACTATTATGGATTGTGATTAGGGATGGGATTGTACATTTTGCCAAGTTTAAAACCCACACAAAATTGTAGGGTTAGAGTCTGGAACAAAACTCTAACTTCTTGGTGTGGAGTTTTTCTACTTATGGCAAAATGTGGCTTCCGGGAGAGTGAGTTAAGATGCCTCAAAGGGAAAAAATTCTTCCAAAGGAACATTTTGATAATTCAAGTGTAAATAAATATAAATCCAAAACACATTTTTAATTAAAGGGAAATTGCTTAGAAAAACACATTTATATCCACTCCCCTTCCACATATACTCACTCACAATCCCCTCCAAATAGAGTTCAAAAGGGGTAGCCTCAGAGAGGATTGCCAGTTTCAGATAGTGTCTCTGGGAGTCAGGATTTCTGAATACACATAAGACTTATTATTAAAGTAATACAAAAATGTATTGTTCTAAATCACATTATGCTATGTTGTGCTTAGCCACTCAGTTGTGTCTGAATCTTTGTGACTCCATGGACTATAGCCTGCCAGGCTCCTCTGTCCATAGGGAGTCTCTAGGCAAGAATACTGGAGTAGGTTGCCATGCCCTCCTCCAGGGGATATCCCCAACCCAAGGATCAAACCCAGGTCTCCTTCACTGTAGGCACATTCTTTATCATCTGAGTCACTAGAGAAGCCCGAGAATACTAGAGTGGGTTAACTATCCCTTCTCCAGGGGACCTTCCCAACTCAGGCTCTCCTACATTGCAGGCAGATTCCTTACCAGCTGAGCTCTCAGGGAAGCCCTCAAAATCACAATAAATCATGTTAAATAAAATAAAAGCAACTGGTTAGGAAATTTACATTGTTATTTCCCCACATTAAACATACCTAAATTTTTGTACTTTTATCTCAAGAACCTGATCTTTTCACAACCAGGTTTTCCACTTCCCAAGAAGTCCCTATGCTTTGAAAGCCACAATTCCTTTGCATTTCACCTGCTTTAATTACCATTCTATCATACAAATGCACTTGAATTACTGAATATAAAACATGAAGATTTAGTTTTAGCTTTGTTCTTTCTTTTAAGCTTTCTATCCTTCTCGTGGCTTTTGCGGTATCTTGTAATTATGCTTGGTAATATGCTTTCAGGCCCATCTTCTCCATATATAGATATATAAAAATATATATAATAAGCAACCATTCAGAAGGAAAGAAGATAGGAACAATGAGGAAGGGAAAATTTGAAAAGAAGTATTCAGTTACCCTCAAACATTTATACTATCTATAGTCTAGTATGTTTTTCTTTAAACCCTGCTTCAAAAGGAAACCTAAAGACACTGATACATAACCTCTTAGAGAGCTCTCACCAGCTACCTACAAGGACAAGGAGAATTTAGTATTTGTTTCACCATTTAAACAAGAAAGGCCAAAGGAATTTTCGCTTGTGGAAACAAAGTAATTAAAAGAGCACATAGAAATTAGCCTTGAATTTTTATCCTAGTGTATTTTCTTATAATGTCCTTCTACCCCCATATAGAAGTCTGTCTCCTGCACTAAACTGAGCTTGAGAAGGGGTGTGTCTTACTCCTTTTGATTTTCTCACATAAGCTGGAACTGACGAGACATGCTCAATAAATGTATTTGAAAAAATAATTTTGAATATGTTTTGTGTGTGTGCATGCATGTTCCTCTTCCAGGCCTCGCAGTGACAAGAGAAATCTATCCTTTGAAATTCTCCAAAGTATCTTGGGCTGTTGTGAGCAAAAATACCACAGAGTTAAATCTACACTGAAGTCAATCAGGTGTCTGTTTACACAGAATATAACCAAAAATCGACTCAAATATTTTGGTATCTAAATTGAAAAGGCTTATAATCACATTTACCATATGATTCATGATCATTTTCTAAGTACTATTAAGAGTATCATCTGTTTAAGAAAAGATAGGCTTGTGGTCTGATTTTGGTTTTAATTACTAATGGTACTTACCAATAATAATAATGAGTTTGCAAAATGCATTTAAAAACTCTTTTAAATGGGACAAATACATTTTTGTTCCAGTTTGGAACCATATGTAGTCCAAAGGCAAAAATCAATAAATTGGTTTGATTCACTCATCTAGACTTTGAATGCATTATTTTTATTTATATTTAAATACTAAGAAACTCAGTAAAAGTACATTTTTAGGGTCTCAAAACAGTTTTACTTTTCATTGAGAGAAACAATTTAGAAATCATAAGGTTATATAAGAAATCAGAGCTAAATCTTTATTTTAAATTTTAAATTTCAATCTATCCTTTGTTTATGATGGGGTTGGGAAGATTTTTATTATCTTAAATAAATATTTGGCATTTAACATCAATATACAGGAAAAAATCCTAAGCTTCTACTTTTAAAGGAAAAAAAGTATTTAGGTTTTTTCCTTTCCTTTTCTTTTTTTTTTTTTTTTTTTTTGCCCATTTAGTGCTTACCATCACACTAATTGGGATATAATTTAGCAAGAACAATGAAGACTTATGATTCCTTTTTTCTTTAACTGAATTTCTCCTTTTTGAGTTAATGATTAAACACATTGAGTAGCATAATAGGGGGAAAATGAGATTTCCCAGGCAATGAATGGCTTCCTGATAGGTTACAAATTTATTATGAACAGATAAGCTACTGTATTTTCAACTGGACAATCAAAATATCATTTTACTTCAAAGGAAAAGGAGCAATAATTGAATGACTTAACTCACTTCATATTTATGCCTATTTCCCCATTTACAGAATACAGTTGGACATAGTCATATTCTATGAACTGAACCCATTTCTTTCTGCATGGAACTTACCACATGAAGAGACATATTGTACAGCAGAAAAAATGAGAAGCATATAAGAATCAGGTCAATAGCAATAAACCATTCTTGCTAAGTATTCAGTTGTCTTCTCAACAAAATTAAGCCTATCTTAGATTATCTTTTCTTAGAATCATCTTCTTTGCCTATATCATTTATATATCCACATCTTTGTATTTATAGGCATTTAAGGACTTCCCTAGTGGCTCAGTGGTAAAGAATCTGCCTGTCACTGATCCCTGATCCAGGAAGATCCCACATGCCACAGAGCAACTAAGCTAATGTGACACAACTATTAAGCCTGTGCTCTAGAGCCCAGGAACTGCAACTATTGAGTTTGCATCACAACTACTGAAGCCTTCACACCCTAGAGCCTGTGCTTCACGGCAAGAGAGGCCACCACAATGAGAAGCCACTGCAATGAGGAGCCCGGGCACCGCAACTAGAGAGTAGTCCCTGCTCTCTGCAACTAGAGAAAGGTGCACAGCAAGGAAGACCCAGCACAGCCAAAAATAATAAATAAAATTATATTTTAAATAAACAAATAAAGGCATTTGAGTTTTCTTTTAAGAGACTGAGGAATATGAGATTATACATACATAAACACCAATGCTAACGATGTGAATAACAACCCAAGGTTATACAAAAAAAAAGTAAAATGTTGTTTGGAAATTAAGGACTTGAGAAAACAATGAGATGCAGACAAATTTGTGAATTTGTGCTTGCAAATGTTTGGGAGGGCACATGGTACTGATCAAACCATGTAATTCTGTTGTTGAAATGGTCTTTGTCTCAATCATGTGTAGCAACCCTCAAGCCAAGAGCCAAGAAGACATTCAGATGCTAGTAGAGACATTGAGGTTAAATTTTTCCATTAGGCACAGACATATCTAAAACCAGGCTTTGATTAGCCTCATTGTTATCATTATTTAACATTGATAAAATGCCAATGATGTACTTCATGATGAATAAAACATCAGCTGGTCTTAGTTCTACTTGTTTTTCTATAAAGGGCAAATCCAGATCTCTACTACTGGGATAAGAACCAAGTTGATAATACCCTTCAAAATTTGAATATAATGCATGAGGCCTTTGTTTGGAATTCTCCTTGAATCTATGATTAAATGATCCAAATCACACTCCACTCCTGCCAAATAGTATGGTGTGTATTTCAGGTACCCTAATTTTCTTAGGCTTGTTCTCAATTTATATATGTAAGAACTGTCTCAAGGAGTCTTACATTTGGGAAACAGGCTGCTATTAATCCAAAGGGATAGAAAGTTAGTAACTGAATATTCACATTGATATACAAAAGGCAGGTCTAGAAGAGCTTCATAGTGACCATCCCTTTCTTCAAGTGATATTTATTGAGATTATACTGTTAGTGACAAACAAGACATTATTACTGACCTCAAAAACTCACGGTCTAGTTGTGGGGGCAAACTTCTGTTTCCTGCATTGGTAGGCAGCTTCTTTACAACTAGCGCCCCCTGGGAACGAAAACAGCACTGAAGTTTCAAGGGATATAGGAAATTGCACACCTGAGTACCCCTAACTGCTGGAGTGCAACTTAAGGAGAGGGAATTCTCTCCTGAGGAAGATTGAGCTGAATCTTAAAAGTCTAATGGAAATTAGCCTGTCCAAAGCCTGGGGATAGGGTGTTCAAACAGGAGGCTATGGTAATAGACAAATAATAGAAGCAAAGGAGAACTTTGGGCGTGAGGGCAACTTGCCAATACAAGTTGATAGACTGGGGAATGCAGGGGAGTAGTCTGAGATGAGGCCAGAACAATGGAGGCAATTCCAGAGGACTTTGTAAGAGGCTTTGGGATATACACTGATACCACTGGTGACCTTTTGAAACCTTGCAAATGGGTGTCAGGAATCAGTTTTACCTTAAAAAAAAAAAAATGAAAAAGTAAAACACTCTTTTTTTTTTTTTTAATTTACCATATAGTGAATTTTTGAAGACAATAAGACTGGAGTGATTGGAAAGGAATGACTGGCATTTTAGCTTATTTTGAGATATCATTACAGTTCATCCCTTCAGTTTTAAAATATCTGAAAGTGCTACTACCATTATGCCTTATTGGAATGCACCCTCACTCAGTTATTGGGCTTATAGGAGAGGCATTAGAATCATGATAATTCCAGATAATCAAAAAAAGCAGGTAGGAATTCCTTGGTGGTCCAGTGTTTAGGATGCTGAGCTCTCACTTCTGAGGACCAGTGTTCAGTCACTGTTTGGGGAACTAAGATCCCACAGCTGAAGCACAGCCAAAGGAAAAAAAAAAGGCAAAAAAGCAGGTAATGTGTTCTTCCACAGGCTATTTGGCAAATTGCTTTGTTCTTATTTCATCATAAAGATTATTGTCACAGATTCTTTATTGGGATTTATTTGTTAAGTCTTTTTTTTTTTTGATGTAACCATAAATCATCATTTTCATGGTCCCTTTTCAATTATTATGACCAGCAGCTATTAATAGTAATATTCATTTTTATCACATGAAAAGTGATAAGCGTATATGTATATTATTGCATTAAATCCTCCAATAACCCTAATGAGGTTGATGTCATCATCACATCATATCTTCATTTTATATATGAAGAAACTGAGGCTTAAAGAAATTATGTGATCTGCTCCCTGGCAACACCAGGACCTGGCATAGCCAGGATAGGACCCAAAGCTGTATTACATGAAAGCCTTTGTCCTTGATAATTTCTATATCCTGCCTGCTTGAACTAGTTTCCACTAGTATATGTTTTAACTTTAACTCATGTTTCTAAAATATTTCTCTTCAATAGATGATATACTCTCTTTCACATAAAAATATTTCAGCAACTTTAACAGCATGTGTAAAATGGACTGTCTATAGTTTTTTTTTTTTCTATTTGTGTCAATTGGCCTTGTAAAAGCCTCCATTTTGTTGCAACTTTGGTTTTATTTGTGTTTTAAATCAAGATCTTTCTTCCTGTGAAGTCCACACAGGCCACTCTTGGGACATCCTTACGTTTCAGCAGAAGCTAAAAATGGAAAATTCAGGGTCCTTAACTGGACTCTGGCTTTATAATTGTCTCTGTGGTACTCTCACCACATTCCCAGATGTGCAAGAGAGACAGAGGGGGTAGCAAGGGAAGTGAAATGTTAAAATAAGTCTAAGCAAACAGTTTGCTCAACAGATGTTAACCCAATTCATAATTTAAAAGTTCCTATTTTTATGTACAACTTTGACAATGGACATTTTACTGCTCCTCCAGACACTGCCTGCGAATTAGGTTCAGAAAGCTAAAGTCATCCTCATTTCCATCAAAACTTTTCCCTAGTCATAACTCTAAGAAACAAATGGAACATGTTTTTTTTTATTTGAAGCATATAAATATTATGAATCCTTGTTACTACTTAGACAATTTATTTAAATAGGCCATCTTAGTTAATATGGTTACCAGGACTAGATTTGATCAATGTTGAATTACTTATTATAATATAGATCCCACTGGAAAAGCAATACCCAAGAATTATAGTCACATAATTTTAAACAGAGTAATTGAAATCAGCTATGACTAGCACTTCTTTTTCCCAAGTCATTCTTCGTAGTCACCTCTGCCCTTAGATGGAATTTAGGAAGCATTGGAGAAAACATGATGAATTTATTACAGTAACCTTATATTACCTCCCTATTGAGGTATATTAACCAGTCATTCATAGCTGTTACAAATAGGAGAGGAAAAGGATACTTGCATAAACTTTATATTGAACAAATTATTTTTCTGGCAGAATCAAGTTTAAAAACATGAAATTTTCTAATCTTGAAGCTTTTACTCAAATAAGAAGAAAGCTGCACCCTTATGTCTCCCTATGACTTGAGTTCCCAAATCACCCTTGCACCACAGTCAAGCAAACAGGATCAGTTCATGGCTGCAGGAAGATAAAGCCAACACTAGGGCTGGTAAGAATGTTGGTGGTAAAAGTCAATTGTATATTGGAGGAGCAAAGTTAATTACAAGCCCAGCCCATGTGCTATAAACGAGCAGTAAATAGAGAACAAAGGTATACAGGAACAACAACAACAACAACAACAAAAAAACCCTGAAAAAAATCTAAAAAGACCATCTGAATTTTAGGTGAAAACTCAGTATAACAGGAGAGAATAGTCTTTCAAAGAGAGAAATTTCTTTTCTGATCCTCTATTAGCACATGTTGACTCCTTTTTTGTGGCTTCTTAGTCATTTTTCAAAGATCAAAATTATATACTTGGACACTCATGGGCTTTCTACTTAACAGTGGGCTGATGCCAGAGATGCTACAGAGAGAAGTGAGTATCCCAGTTATAATTATAGGTGGATATATCATAAGAAAGAAGCACATGATGAAGATGATTATTTAAGACATTTCATGGAATTATAGGATAAGAAACCTAAACGTGACCTTAGAGATAAAATCCTCAGAGTTATATTTCAACAGATGAAAGGCAACAACAATATCTAAGGATTAGATATTTTAACGAACTACCATAGATTACATATTTTAGTTCTGGATTCTCTGTTGTCCTTTCAATTATGGGATATACCTAGGTACTTCAGAGATGCTGTTTCGCAGAATCACACTTAAAAATTCAATAACTTTAAAATGCTTCTTTCAGTCATATCAAATTTTTATTTTTTATTATTTTTCCCTGGGAAATTGTCTCTTATCTACCAATGAAAATAACTGTGCTTTGGAATAATTTGTATGTCATTCATTTTTAAATCTTGATTTCCAACAAGTCTGTGAGTATGAATGTCATTTTTCCCCCTCCCATTTTGAACTTTGGTGAGAAACTGTAACTACAAAGATATATACAAGGTAGCTGAGGAATTTCCAAAAAGGTATAAGTAAGCTATTTATTAGAGTGATACAAATATGGATTTTACTAAAAATTATTTTATAACCACAAAAATTTTACAGAGATAAATATTTTAAAATTGACTGCAATATTATGGGTTTAAATATCTGTGAAAATAAAAACAAGCAAATAACCTATTTTGTTGTATATACTATGCACTAGTTATTGTTAAATTTTCATTACATAGTATAATATAAATTACTATATACTATAAGCATATATTGAAACTAATTAGAATAAGAAATAGTGTAGACTTTTTTCTTCTTTTTCTGACAGATTTTAAGTTTTAAGACTATATCTCATCATGATAACTTTTAATCTTATATTAAAAGATCGACTGTGAAAACCTGGTGATTTTTTTAAAGTCTCAATAGATTGTTTTTTAACTTTGTGGCATTTTAGTAGCAATACCAATAGAGAGAAAGATAATGTATAATCTCAGATGAAAAGATTTGTCATACCAAGCCTAGATGCCTCCTTGCTGGGAGCTAGGGGAAAAAAAAAAAGTCCTAACTTGAGTTCCCTTTGTACTAGGGAATCCAGAGCAAACTTTTATTCCCCCAAAGAGTGACATATGCCAGAATTCAAAAACAAACAAACCAAAAGATTCAGTGGAAGGAGTAAACATGCTGTTTTCCTATGACTCCTAGGGCTGGTCTCTCACTGGGCAGAAGAGGGAAAAGGGGAGCTCAGTGCAAGAAAGAGGCACACACATTCAACAAATAAGCCATATGATTAGAGACTTTGTTACTAATTACAATTAAACTGAAAAGCAAACAGTTTCCTTTTGACTGGAGGATCATGTGTCTTCAGGACAAAGGCTGGCGGGAATGATGATCCTTTTCTTATTGTTATTAACATAGTGACACAGACATCTTTAGGCAATGAGATCTATGTTCACAATGAAAGTAAATAGTTATAAAAATTACTTTGAAAGTTCTACTTTCTGTGTCTGGATTTAGGAGAGAAATGTGAGTTAAGAACAGAGGGGTGAGGCAGAGAGCAAAGGAAATAATAAGTTTAAGATCAACAGACATACCATGACTGCGAGATCTGACAAGAAACAATATAAGAGGGAATTAGGTTAACGTTTAACATCTCCTTGTAGTAAATAAATTCAATTCTTTAAAAATTAGGTTTTTTAACTGAATATCTGAATTTCTATTTTAACTGAATATCTGAATTTCTAAAGGATGTATTTTCTAAATATCTAGGGTCTAAGAACAATTCGCAGGTTAGTGGTCAAAGAGAAACTAAAATGACTATCACTGTGTATATATATGTAGGAATATACAGGTACACATTTTTATATATATGCATATAGATATCTTTACCTTCTACATAATATTGATTTCTAAGAATTATTCAGGTAGTACATGAACAAGTATTGTTATTCAGCAGATGGCAGTCTTCCCACTGAGCCATTAAAAACCATTGTTGAAACAGCGTTTTCAGAGACGAGAAAACCATTTTTGAGGTTAAAATACAGCTTTCTGACATGAATTATTAGAGATTACATTTAATTTAAAAATTCAACGTCTTTATGTTGATGTTAAACAATTTAAATGAATTGTTCTTAATATCAAATGTGAAGCAAGCTGGAGCTATTCCTCTAATTATTGGAACAGGAATGACAAGAAAGATGGGATCTTTCCCTCCTCTACTCTTGTATCTCTGAGTACTCAGATGCTAGAGAAGAAAGGAAACTGATTAATTTAGGCCTCTGTACACTGAACCCAAAGTAACATCCCTTCTTTGACTTTATATCCTCCCATTAAACAAAGGAACACACAAACAAAAGCAAAACTTTTCCTTACATGTTGTGATGCCCTCCCAGGCTTTTGGAGATGGATAAGATGGAAAACTTTGGTATACTCTCTGGAGAGTGACTCTTTGTTTTGCCACTTATCTTGCAATCCTGGGAAAGTTATTAAAACTCTCCAAGAAGGCTGTGCTCTCTCTGTAAAAGCAAGGATAATAAAACCAGCATTACAGAATGGCCATGAGAATAAAAAGTAACCTTACACTAGACGTTCGATAGAAGTCTATTTCCTTTTCTTTATGTTCTCCCTCTTCCTAAAAATGATCTTGAGGTGATACATATGTATATATTCAAATACGTGGATTTTTAATTAAAGTCAATTAAAATTAATTTTATTCTGATAATTCTAAACTTCCTCTCGTGAAAATTGGCACTACTGTTTAAGGAATGTGGGCTTAAGAATCCAAAATCAGGGATCTCATCACTATTTCAAATTAGATTTTTTACATAATTTATTGCATATTCACAGTATACTGATAATTAATTATCTTTTGTACTATGTAGAAGTTTATGTATAAGAGTTTGTCTTCTCCAAAAATGACATTTTACTTCTACTATAAACATGTCATTTAATATTTAGTGTTTGAAAAGAGAAAGTAAAATTAGATCTATTCAGTATGGACAGTAAGCAATACTTAGAAAGCTATTATAAAAAGAAAGTTCTAAATATATATATTCATTTGCTGTCTTCTCCATCCAAGTATAGTGCAAGGACTTATTATTTGTATCCTAGCAAATTATAATTATTACAAAGCAAGAGGATCCCATCATTCTTAGATCTATTAATATTTCACTGATCGGTATTATTAATTCAATACAAGATTTACTTCTGAATATTACATAGAATAAAAATCCTTGACACTTTATAGTCCATTTTTTCCTAACAAACTAAAAAAGAAAAAAATTAGTTGCCCAATGAAACATCACAGACTATTCCATTTCATCTGTTTCTTCAGTTGCCTGCCTTTATTGTCTTAATTTAGGGAAGCACATGAGCTTTACTGGCATGACTTCCTGAGAAAGCTGATGTTCTCCTGAGTTCTAATCTATTACCTATGAAATAGAAGACACGGATTTATACATCCAAAAAACAATCTTTCTTCTGTCTAAACAATATGCATAGTTAATGAAAAGGCAGATCAAGCTCTGCTTCTCTGAGAGTAAAGCATTTATGATGGCCAATCTTATTTTGAAGGGATGGGAAAAAGGAGTGTTTTTTCATGCTGATGCTACTGTAGCAGGTAGCTCTGGTCAGGGGGCTCTCAAACATGGACCTGTTACCCAGAAGCATAAGCAGAGTTTCCCCCACTATCAGAACCTCTACCAATCCTGTATTGTTTGTCAGAAAGCCAACTGCTTTAAGGAATGTTCCCATGATTTTTTTTTGGGGGGGGGGGTTGTTTTATTTTGTCAAGGTAAAGTAGATAAAAGTCATTGCCACCGATACATTTTTGCACTTTCATTCCTTAAATGCTTTTCATGTCACCTCTCTTACTCCTTCAGCACCACTGCTTTCAGAGTGAAATAGAACTTTTTTAAGGTGGGACTAAGGGAGCCCCAAATGCAGACCTGAGAGAACAATATTTTTCAATGTGTTTTCCAAAAGTAGCAGGGGAGGGTAGCAGAACCGTGTCGACAAAGGAATAGTTATTATACGACATAAATAAAGCCTGCCGGAAGAGGTGCTTCCCTTGTTGGGGCTGCTGCTGCTGCTAAGTCGCTTCAGTCCTGTCCGACTCTGTGTGACCCCATAGATGGCAGCCCACCAGGCTTCCCCATTCCTGGGATGCTCCAGGCAAGAACACTGGAGTGGGTTGCCATTTCCTTCTCCTTCCCTTGTTGCTGGTATCCCTTTAATTCACTGTAGACCGTTTCTTATAAAAATAGATATAATTCAAATGCCATGCTGTTAGTTAACAATGTTCAAGTCACTGTGAAGAATTTTTTGAGTTTCTTAAATTTAAGGATATCATCTCATTTTTCTCTGAATTCTCCACCTTAAGAAGAATGACCCACACACTGCAGACTTTCTTAAAAGTAGCTGCTGTTTGCATGTATGAATAAACAAATGAATGAATAATTTATCTGATGAATTTATCAGGATTAAAAGGAACTCAGAGCAGAGATTGCTGATGTAAAGAATCAAATCCTGGTATGTAACTGTATTGTGAATTGCTCAACAATCTTACAAACACCTTGCTATCCCCAGTTATGACAGGGAGCAACTTTTATCCACTTATTTCTAAGAATCATGTAATTTGGATTAGTTCAGTTCAGTTCAGTCACTCAGTCATGTCCGACTCTTTGTGACCCCATGAACTGCAGCACGCCAGGCCTCCCTGTCCATCACCAACTCCCGGAGTCCACCCAAACCCATGTCCATCGGGTCGGTGATGCCATCCAGCCATCTCATCCTCTGTCGTCCCCTTCTCCTCCTGCCCCCAATCCTTTCCAGCATCAGGGTCTTTTCCAATGAGTCAACTCTTCGCATGTGGTGGCCAAAGTATTGGAGTTTCCACTTATTTCTAAGAATCATGTAATTTGGATTAACTAACTTGTATAAACCCTATCTCTGTGTAAAGACTGGGCAGCATCCATTAAAGTGACTCTATCACAGCTCTTAAACCATTCAAACACTGGCATTCATTGCCTTTCCAGCATTTAGGTCTATTGGCAAATACAGCCAAAATTCCAGTGCTTTTGCCGAAAGTTGGGAAAGTATATGATTATAGGCTAGTCTTAGTCTCCAGATAATAAGTAGAGTTTGACTGATGATATGCTAATATATACCATTTCTAAGCTCAAAAGTAGCTTTTCTCACCTGGTTGCTAATTAAGGTCAAGGCTTTCTGTTTCATAAGCTGAATTTCTCACTGTGGCTATTATGATTGATAACAGGATATGACAAATGTATATGTTTAAACAAACACAGGAACAAAGAAACACACCTAAGTAAGCACAGGGAGATCACTCCACAAAGGCACTTGGTAAGCTCCTACTGGTATAAAATGGATTTGTGATTAGTGGTATGATTATTTCACTTCTAACATAGTGCTGTACACTTTTAATCTCCCCTCATCTGGTTCTGAATTATACTACTACAAAATGCCTAAATTTTTAATCCATTCAGTCAATATAGTATGTTTTTAGTTTGGTTTACAAAATATATACACACGTTTTTCTCAGGCACAAACTAGTCTCGATAAATTTTCTACTTTCATTTCTATGGCTACAGATCACAGGTAATTCATAATAGAAATCTGACTCTATGCTGGTTCTTTTTGCAAATAGTACATTGAGAGGACTTCACTCAGCTAGTTTGAAAGCAGGTTCTCCCTACCAATCTTATCATTAGGAATATACTATAAACCTAATTAAGTGCTTATTGGCTATTAAAATATTGATGATAAATAAGTCATATTCTGATAAAAATATTCATGAAATAAAACTCTCCTTAAAATCTTGCCTCATTCCTTTCATCATTTAATGAATAAATACTCACTCTAAAGGTAGCTATTAAATAAAACTAGTCAAATAACACTAAGAACAAGGACCCTTGATTATTAGGAAACACAGAAATCTTTACAAACATAAAGAGAAGTTGCAAAGAAGAGCATCAGAAGGATCTCCTATTGTCCATGATTCATGATTGATTTTAGCAATAAACAGACTGTATACTGAAAAGGAGAGGCAAATAATCAGCAATCTAAGTCAAGTTCTGTCTGGTTTATTTTGAGTTTTAAAATATCTTCAAAATAACTAGTCAGAACTTCAGATTCGTTGCTCTCCTAACTCTATTAAAAACACCGTTTCATATCACTTCCTTATTTGCTTCATCACCTTTTTAAAGAAAAAGTTGAAGATTAAAATTTTATATACTTTTATTACCAAGTTTCCAATATATTGGCATCTTATAAAACCTGTCACTGGTGCCCCACCCATGGCTTTTTTCTAGTTCCAGATCAGCTCAGCTACTGTTACAGAGGCAAGACCAGCTAGGGTGGACTGTGCTACCGTCACAGATTCTTTCTCATGCTGAATTTGGATAGTGTTTATGGCATATACTGAGTTAGTGTTGTGATCTTGAGGGTTTTATAGGCCACAGACCTCTTGCCCCATTCTCATGAATACCTCATGAAATTATCTCATACTCTTTTCAATTGGAAGGCAAAATTTATTATAACACTTTATAGGTGTTGACTTTTCCCAATTGCCACACCCTTCGATACTTTTCCCCTCAGGATTCTTACCTATTTTATAAAATAAAAAAGTTTGCTACTTCAATAAAGGTGTAAATAGTTTGTGGATTGGACCTTTTTATGAGGTTATTTAAAGTCTGAGCTAAATCAAGTAATCTGGCTCCCAGCACTTTCAGGAGAATGGAGCCAAGTAATATACCACTTGCTGGCAGCACTCATTTATCTTTATGAAATTCTCTTTCCATTTCTTTCTTACCCTATTCACTCTAATTCATCAGGGTATATCATATTTTCCTTATTTTGAAGAATATTTTTTAGTAAGATAACTGTTTTGTGTTCAATTGGAAAAAGTAAAGTTATATTATTATATGGTCCTATCCAAATAGATACAAATATTTCAAACATACAGTAGTAAGTAAATAAAAGTCATTGATAAAACTGCAAACCTTCAAAAGAAACATGAGTTTCCCAAAGACAGGAGGTTGAGCATCTTATTTTATTTTCAACTCCTAGCTCAGAGCTTCACTGAGAGGAGTCACTAAAGGTAATTTGTTGAATGAGTATTCTCCCACTCTATCAGAAGAGTCTATCATAGTTTTCTCCTACCCGAGTCCTGGGTAATATTGTATCCTCCTTAGATACAGATTTGGGATGAGAGAATTATCACTGTAGTTAAGTGGTTCTCTCGCATCATATTGGCAATTGTCTAATCTTTGTACTGATTGGAAATATAATCTGATTTAGGACTTCCTTGGATTGTGCTTGTTGTTCCTTTTATAGAGAACACAGGTAATACAGTTAGTGTTAGGAGTTGGAATTCTGGCTCAGCCTCTGACAGGCTGTGTATTAGTCATTCAGTCGTTTCTGACTCTTTGTGACCCCACAGACTGCAGCTCACCAGGCTTCTCTGGCCATGGGATTCTCCAGGCAAGAATACTGGAGTGGGTTGTGATGACCTCCTCCAGAGCTTACTGGGTGGGTGAAGCACAATGTAGTTATTTTTGGGACCCTGGCACATCAGCAGCACCACTGAAGGACCAGACTGAGGTGGTCCTGCCAAGAGAAGGGGCAATATTTGGGAGGATAGCAGTAATGCCCAGGAAAGATAAATTGGTGAGTCACCTACAAACCCTGTCAGCATTGATAAGGCACTTCATAGAGCTTCCCTGGGGTCAGACTCCTCAGCATTGTACACTAAGGCGTTGGTCATCAACTTCGGCTGCAGATAAAAATTAGCTGGGGAGCTTTTAAGAAGTAGTCATTCTTCTAAGTAGAACTGATTCAAATGAATTTTTTTTTAATGCTGAGTAATATTCCATTGTGTATATGTACCACAGCTTTCTTATCCATTCATCAGTTGATGGGCATCTAGGTTGCTTCCACGTCCTGGCTATTGCAAATAAAGCAGCGATGAACATTGGGGTACACGTGGCTCTTTCAATTCTGGTTTCCTCAGTGTATATGCCCAGCAGTGGGATTGCTGGGTCATATGGCAGGTCTATTTGCAGTTTTTTAAGGAACCTCCACACTGTTTTCCATAGTGGCTGTACTAGTTTGCAATCCCACCAACAGTGTAAGAAAGAGTGGAGCCCATTATCCAGAGTGAAGTAAGCCAGAAGCAAAAACAACAATACAGTATATTAACACATATATATGGAATTTAGAAAGACAGTAACGAGAACCCAGCATGTGAGACAGCAAAAGGAATGCAGATGTATAGAATAGACTCAAGGACTCTGTGGATGAGGGAAAGGGTGGGATTATATGGGAGAATGGCATTGAAACATGTTAATTATCATATGTCTAATCAATCGCCAACCCAGGATTGATGCTCGGGGGGAGGGAGGAGGGAGGGGGTTCTGGAGGGGGAGCATATGTAAACCCATTGTGATATCATGTCATTGTTTGGCAAAACTAATAAAAAAAAAAAAAGAAAAAAAAAAAGAAATAGTCATTCTTGTGGCCTCACTCTAGCACAATTAGCTCTGAATAGTCCCAGTGTGGGTATTATTGTTCAAATTCCCCATGATTCTTAGGTGTCATGAGCACCTCAGGATGTCAGAGCAGAAAAAGAGAAATGGCGCTGAGTCTATTTCAGATAAAACTTCTTTGTGACACTTAGGAGATGACCCCCCAGTCCCCCTGCCCTGGAACTGGGAATGTTGCAGCAGTGTATCCTGGGAAAAAGAAGGTGACAAAAGTGCTACAAACTCTGCAACAGCAAATTACCAAAATCTGAAGCCTTTGTTTATAAGACACACATTTTCAGATGGGTTATACGTGTCATAGCTTCAAACTTTAACTCATGCTAACCCATAGAAAGCTGAGAATATGTACATTCTTTTTTAAATGTGGGAGTAACCGGTGAACCTCCTGAGCCTGCATTTCTGGGTTGAAAAAGAATTCTCCTCTCCAGTTTAACACTTAGGAATTTCTAAAAATACAAATACAGTCCCTTAGGTTGAATAAAAAGCCTTGGTAAAAGGCTGTATCCTGTATTGCTTGATGCCTCCGTGAAATGTTTTTCAACTGTCCTCCCATTGGCTGGCAGTGTTCTGATCTTTGGGGAGCTCCTGACTCATTCTTTTATTCCTGATCATCTCCTCCTCACTGAGACTCTTCCCCTCAGCTCCCCATCCTCCCAACTCAGGCCCCGTGTACAGATCCCAAGCCCCCCTGTCTCTGCTCTGGCTCTCCTGACTCATGGTCCTCTCCACTAATCACCACCTGGCTTGTCTAACCTGACTGCTCCTCCCTCTTCCTAACTAGACCCTCCCTATGTTGGCATGACCCTCCCCTTTCCAGAGTTCCATGGTCCTTTCCTCTCCGGGTTCTAAACACACTACCAGTACCATAAGACCATAGTGGAGAGAAAGCAAATCAGAACAAATATTCTATTGCTTCCTCTCTTCTTTTACAAATCATTTAGTGCTTTCTTATTTGCCCTATATCACTCCTCAATAAAACAGTAATAGATTTTTTTATTTTGTGCTAGAGAATAGAAATTTTCATTTGAGTTGCAAAAAGATGAGGTAAAGAACTTAAAAAATTCACCTTACAACAACGTGGTTTCAGAGGTCTTGTCTTGCTATGTGATATCTTAAATGTAAAAGTTAGGTAGCTTTTCTTTCTTTTGCATTGTCTCAAACAAATCTATTTTCCTCTCTTCCTCCAAACTTCCTAGGCAGATGGAGGTGCTCAGCCAGTAAGGGAGAAAGAATGTACTTGGTTGGGGAAGAAGGAAAAGAAAAACTATATTAGTAAATCTCAAAGTGTAATTCTTGTTGCAAAAATAGCTTTCCTGACAAAGCATTCAATTCAGTTCAGTCATTCAGTCTGACTTTTTGCAACCTAATGGATTGCGTCATTCCAGGCTTCTCTGTCCATCACCAACTCCTGAAGTTTGCTCAAACTCATGTCCATTGAGTCGGACTGCAGCATGCTGGGTCTTCTGTCCATCACCAACTCCTGGAGCTTGGTCAGACTCTTGTCCATCGAGTCAATGATGCCATCCAACCATCTCATCCTCTGCCGTTCCCTTCTCCTCCCACCTTCAATCTTTCCCGGCATCAGGGTCTTTTCAAATGAGTCTGTTCTTCACATCAGGTGGCTAATGTATTCAAGCTTCAGCTTCAGCATAGTTCTTCCAATGAATATTCAGGACTGATTTCCTTTAGGATTGACTGGTTTGATTTCCTTGCAGTCCAAGGGACTCTCAAGAGTCTTCTCCAACACCACAAGTTCAAAAACATCAGTTCTTTGGTGCTCAGCCTTCTTTATGGTCCAAATCTCACATCCATATATGACTCCTGGGAAGACCATAGCTTTGACTAGATGGATCTTTGTTGGAAAAGTAATGTCTCTGCTTTTTAATTTTCTGTCTAGGTTGGTCATAGCTTTTCTTCCAAGGAGCAAGTGTCTTTTAATTTCATGGCTACAGTCACCATCTGCAGTGATTTTGGAGCCCAAGAAGATAAAGTCTCTCACTGTTTCAATTGTTTCCCCATCTGATGTCTACACAACTATAATTCACAGTTATCAGTTTGGTCCTGCAAATCCTGAGAAATCTTCAGCATCTAAGAATAACTGAATTCTGTCTGGTCTCATTTTAGTGATAAACATCTTTTGACTCATTCTTATTTCTCTGAAAAGTGGTCATTTTCATTATGATTAGACCAACCAGAGAACTCCCTGCCCATGTTAACTAATTTAGAATTTGCTCTATGGAACACTATATTTTATTCATTTCAAATGGCTCCCAAGAGGCAAGCTCCCTCTATTTGAGAAAATAAAGAAAGTTGTGACTCAGGAGCTGACTAAAGGAACTGGTGGGATATAGAATACATGTCCCCTGAGTCACCAGTTCAAATGTGACCCCAAATTGCTAACATCTGACTGTCACTTGCTAGTCTCAGCATGATCACTGAGGAAGAGAAGCCACATCATATGCATACCACAACTGCCTCTGTTCCCAATAAAGCAGCAAGGTTAAAACGAATCCTGAGAATGTACCTTTCCCCCTCCTGTGCTGTTATCTCCCATAGCACTATCCTAATACAAACCGATGTCTGATATTTATTTTCCAAAGGACTTGTGTGCTTCTCAAATTATTATTTTTTCCTAAATGAGTATTAATGAAATACTGAACACACAGGTATTTTTATTTCATCAGAATGTCTTTGGCCAGAAGAGATGGTGCAATTAGTAAAATCATTACCCAAATATCATAAATGCTTTTATTGTTTAGTCACTAAGTCATGTCCAACTCTTTTCAACCCCATGGACTGTAACCCTCCAGGCTCCTCTGTCCATCAGTTTTCCCAGGCAAGAATGTTGGAGTGGATTGCTATTTCCTTTTCAAGCAGAGTTATCTGACCCAGGGATCGAACCTGTGTCTCCTGCGTTGACAGGTGGGTTCTTTACCACTGAGCTTCCAAGGAAGCAGTAATAATTAAAAATTGACTGAGCATCTATTATTTGTTAGGGATTGTGTTAGCATTTAAATTTGAAGAATTTAAACTTCAAAACAATACCAAAAAGTAACTATTATAACCTTCATTTTACAGATGAGAAAACTGAGATGAAGGTAACTTAGGTAACATACTCAAGAGTATAGCTAGTTAGGTGCAGACTCAAGATTTTTATCCTTGCTTTTCTGGCTCCAAATCCATGCCACGTCTCTTAGATGCATGTATTTTCCACATCTTGCTTCCAGTGGCTATTTCTTGGTCAGTTGCTTTCTGTCCATTTTAGTTGTGTCATTTTGCCAAAGGAAGCTCATTAGGCTGACCCTTGGAGTATACTATCAATTAGTGACACTAAGATTGTCAAATCTAGTTGACTAATGTAAAAATGTGAAGGCTTAAATTTTCTTAAAGGTAGTCTTCATTTAAGTTTTCCAAAAGGCTTTTCCACTGTTACCAGTCATTTCAAACTAAATAATTCACAGACATATAATTTTTTTAAAGTAAGAAATTAGACAAATGAAAACTTGAACCATACATTCAGAATGACCCATAAGAAAATTCATACTAAAAGCAAATTTCATGATTAATATTTAATTTTAAAGTAGATGACAACTTTCTCTTCATCCAAATGTTCTTGTACTATTCTTTGCATGACTATGGAAATAAATGATTTTTTAAAATATTAACCATACATTTTCTCAGTAAGATAATAGCTATTTCATTTAAAACCATGTTCACTGGAACTCCTTGTAACAATTTTAGGAGTTCTTGGGGGGAGCTAATATTCTATAAAGTCAGTTTCTAATTGGCTAAATAAAGAAAATATTTGCCCTAATGACAATCAGATTCTTAAGATGGAAATAATAGATGGATTTAAGAGTTAAGTTTTTTTTGTATTCCTGTGTTTTTCTCATGGTTGGAGCCATGGAATGCTTGCTTGTGCCCATAGCACAGTTTAAAACAAAATGGGCCAGCACCTCTGCAGGTGTTAAAATCATCATTTCCAAAATTTTCATTCTAGAACCAGAAATCTGAGAAATGACCATTGTGAAGAAAAATTTTCAGTCAATGGAACTCACTGGGCAAATAAATATTTTGAGTCTCCTGTGTTTTGAGTCATCACACACTGTAGGCCAAAGACAAGCCTATTCGAATTAAATGCAAGGTCTAGTGAAAAGCTGCCCCATGTAATTCAAATGTGACCTAACAAAATTTGGTGGTGCATGGTAACTATAACAGCACATCTGAACTAGAGAAATCAGCACAAACAACATGGCAAATATGTGTTTAGACCAACAGCAACAACCACCACCAAAAGAATACCACCAGCTTTATGAGGCATGGGACATTAAATTTAATAAGTAATAAACCATGATTAAGCTACAAACATATTTTTATTACACAGTAATGATGAAGAGCCATGCTTGTTAGGTTTAGCTGCAAGAGCCAACATGCACCTATAAACCTGCAGTGGAAACAGCAGAATCTCCATGTGAAAGAACAACCATGGGTTCAGGAGTCTGAAGCAGCCTTGCTTGCAGTGAAAGGGAGAAGCTATACATCAACCTTATTCCACCCTCTCAGAACTCTCTGACCACAGTTGCTAAAAGCAATCCGATTTTCCCTCCTGTGTGACTGCATATGGAAAATCACTTTGTTTTACAAATCCCCAGTAGGAAAATATCTAAGACACTGATTAGATGTTTAGGGGAAAAAAAATGAGCAACATTTTTAGCCTGGAATAGTTTAAAGAAACATTCTTGCACATGTTAGCACTTAGAGAGCAATAGATTTCATTTGCTGGATTGCGTCTGCAATCATAGTTTGAAAGCTGGTGTCCTATAGTCTGGATCTGACTATTAGACATAGTATTTTGTTTTTTTAGTTGTATTCGTTATAGCAGAAGCCGTGAGTATACAGTCTTAATCTGACACTAGTCTTCTCGAGTCAGGCACTGCCTGGGCTGCTGCTGTTGACGATGTGGGATTCACCAGTTCACTGGGGGCTTTCCTAGTTCTCTTCTTTCATACATGCTCCCTGCCTGGATTTTTAAGAAAATTTCATTCTATTATTTCATGTCTTTTCCTACCCCATGAACTCAGAGTTTTGCTTGCACCTTCTGCCAACACACAGCCCATTCCCTTTCCCAAACCTCACCTCTTTGGAAAAATAAAATCTCCTTTAAACAAGAAAGTAGTAGCCTAAATTATTCTTGTAAAAATTTAAGATATAAAGAAAATAGATGAACTATGAATATATGTATCACTTGAATCTCAGGGTGTTAAGATACTTTTTAATTCACCTGCCCTTGCCAACAAACCAGCAAGAGAATTATTACAACAACATCTCTGATAGATGGTTATTGGGCTTCTTTTCAGTGTCAAGAAATTTTTACTCACGGGGAAAAAAAAATGGTTTCTGGTATTGGAAATATACTAAACCAATGTTTCTTAAAGTGTATTTACAAACTGTATTTATAAATGTATTAAACAAACTTAGCATGGGAAACAAATTTGGTATTAGCATAGAATGATATGTCTTTCTGACACTGGACTATCGAAATGATTGTAGGACCTTTCTGATAAAAGTGAGTTATGAGTGTGAAATGAACTTTGATTGCATATTATATGTTTGTGTAAGTGCTTTTCTTTATATGTCCTTTCATCTTATCTATTGATACAATTAATTGTTTATCCTATTTTTAGTGAAAGAAGTGGAATTCACATCCATAGAAGTTCAGGAACTTGCCCCAGCCACACAAGTAGCACAGGGTATGGCAGATTCTCAGAGCTGAGAGAGAATTCTGAATGGTTTAAGTGGCAGAACCTGGACCTGTCACTGAGCATTTTCACATCATACCATAACCTTTTGATTTTGGCAGAAGGAAGAAGTGCTGAAGTGTTAAACATTAGAAATGCAACATATGATCCATTTGTGATAGTAATATGATCCATCTTAATGCTGGCCTGTTGCAACAACAATAACTAGTGAGACAAATCTAGTACTCAGACCACTTATGTTTGATTGTCTATCAGCCCTGTCTCTGTCCCCCAAAGCTACACTTTCCAGAGTCCTCTTCCCATATAGTTCTAAGTCAGAGTTTTTTAATGAAAGAAATACTAGCAAATGGAAAATGGAAGTAAGGAAAGGTCATCATTTTTAGAAGTTTGTGGCTGTCACATGGAGAACATGAGGTCACAGAGATTTTCCAGGTTCCTGATGGTACTTACGGGGCTGTGCAGACTGAGATTTTAGTGGGAACCTTTCCAGAACCTTCTGAGAATTTCAGCACTTTCTCCATGAAACATATGATAACTACTCAGAGTCTTCAGATGAGGTCTGCAATATCCATTCTTCCAATCTTCAGCCTTCCTGCTATTTACTCATGCAGCATTCCTAATTCCTATATCACCCCCTTCATTCTGATAAGATTTTGTAATGGTTTTGTTTACCTGTGTGAATCTTAAATGACACACCATCACTGTTCTTAATCTTGGACTACCCCAGGACTCAGGGTCAACTTTGTAGGAGCCACCAGGAAATGACTCTGCTAAGGCAGACACTATTGTCTGTCCTCCAAAACCAGTTCTATTCTTCTTTTTTGGTGAAAGGAGTTCCTTGCAGCTAAGAAGTCCCATGTGAGTGATTTCAAGTTAATGGAATGTAGTAAGTAGAAGTAATGTGTATCATTTCAAAAAATGTTCATAAAGGAAAGGGCCAGTCCAGTCTTCATACTTCCTACTTTCTGATGAATGGGAAATGATAGTTGGAGTGCCAGCAGCCATCTCAAACCACCATGAAATGTGAGTTATTGAAGAGGTGCACAATAGAACGGAAAGCTAAATAGAGACTGGGCCTCTAATACGATGAGCAAGCCTTCTAGAACTGAATAGCCAACACTAGACATTTCCTTGTGACAGAATGAAACTTCTATTTTAAGTCACTGATATTTTGATGGTACTGTCACATATGGTCATAACTAGTACTCACTAATATATCAGCCTTACCAAATATTTTCAGACTGTTAGGTGGGAGGAAGGAAGAGAAATCTTGGTGGAAAGGAGCCTACAACTGCCAGGGCAAGAGTGAGAGAGGGTGTGAACAAGACTCATCAGCTGTGTTTTACCCATCTGAAGACAAAATGGTATCTTAACAACTGCCTATTCTGGTTAAGAAGGAAACTGAAGTGGTTTTGAAACTCATAGAGCAGAAAGGAATCACTACAATCTGATCTTCTAAAATTGCTGTTTTACTTTAAAGTATGTTTATTTATAATTTGTCTATGTCCCCTTTTTCCAGAATAATAATTTCATCAGTTTAGTTACACATATATGAGATTTTAAAAAATAATAAATGAAGACATTAGAAAAATGGTCATTAAGAAATAATATGCCTAACAGGAATTGTGATCTGTTTTGTTCAACACTGTATTTTAGAGCCTGAAAGTTGTTAAACAAATATTTGCTTAAAAACATGCACATTCTGAGTAGACATTTGTTGGTTTTGCCTATCCAACTTCTTTTTATCCCTTCCTTTCCTACAACAAGCACTTTGTCTTTTGTAGCTTAGGCAGTGTTGGTGTATCACTGGCTCCTGGGAAGCCCCTCGCATGATCTCTGACAATGGGAGCCCTACCTGCAACATTCTTCAAGGAAGTTATGCAGAAAGTGGTACCCCTCTCATCTCCACACTCTTGAGTGTATTGAACTGGAGGAACACAAGTCTGCTCTGGGTCACTTTTGTTTGGATATGAGTGTGATCCTGTTTGAAGTTATTTTAATACCTAGACTTCTTCAGTTGTCTGAAAAGTGTTCCCAGTCATTTTCAAATGGAGACACTTTTTCCCCTCAAGGGATATTTAGCACTTGGAGCCAAGAGTCCTGACTAGATAGAATGGATGAAGAATTTGATTCTAGCAGTTAAAGAGCTAGTACTTGAGAACTTGAGATGAATGGCACCAATGTAGCCTCAGGAGGGAAATAGAAGCCTTCTTTTTATGAATATATTCTAACCTTCTTAGAATCAACTAACACTAATGATAGTCTGTAAATCACCAGTTATCAAGACTGTATTTAAATATGTTTGCATGGCCACTATGTGTTGTTGTATTAAATAGTTTGTGCAATGCACAAAAGTGCACCACAGGAAGTCCTCTTTTCTAATTTGTCCACTTAGAAGGAGTGTCTTTTCTAATTTACATAAAGAGATTTTACAAACTCATGCAGCTCTAATTCTCACATATGTAGTTTGGAAGGAAGTAGAAAATGCTTCTGATCTGTAGACATAATAAGGCTATCATGCATGTGTGCATGCTCAGCCATGTCCATCTCTTCACGACTTCATAACTATAGCCTGGCAGGCTCCTCTGTCTATGGGATTTCCCAGGCAAGAATACTGGAGTGGGGTGCCATTTCCTACTCCAGGGAATCTATATGACCCAAGGAGCGAACCAGTGTCTCCTGCATCTCCTGCATTGGCAAGCATATTCTTCACCACTGCACCACGTGGAAAGCCCTAATAAGGCTATTAACCTTAACTTATTTCAGATGAACCTCTTGGAATAAGGTTTGCTCCATCCAGAATGGTAAGGGCTGCCACTTTAGAGATTAACAAATGAGTGTGTATCTCAATTGTCATGTGGTAACATGTACAATATGTTACTCAGAGCAACTGATGACTTTGGGATCTTTTTCCACAGCACTCAAAATGCAAATTTTTCTTCTGTTCTCTATTAATGTAATAAATAAAAGCTCTTATGTATTTTTATGAAAAAAGACTGTCAGTTGCCAAGCAGGAAAGTCTTGAAGTTCTTTTCCTTGATATGTCAAAAAACTGACATAACTTTAGAAGATGGAAATATCACTAGGTCAAACAAAGCATGCTGGGTCAGATTAGGTCTGAGTCAGGCAATCTATTTGACAGTGACAGATAAAATAAATGTCAAAGACTTTTGCTAGTTTCTCAAAAAATTCTATGGATGTTCAGTGAGAGAATGGAGGCTGAAATAAAGTGGGAGTACAGCTCAAAGAGGAAAGCTTATTTGTACATTACTTGATACTTTTAAAGGCTAAACATTTAAAAATTCTTACCAAGGGAAAAAAGGCAATCTGGGAAAAGGCTGCATACTCTGTGATTGCAACTATATGTCATTCTGGAAAAAGCAAAATGATGGAGAAAGTAAAAAGATCATTGGTTTTCAAGGGTCAGAGGAAGGGAGGAATGAATACATGGAGCACAGAAGACTTTTGAGGCAGTGAAACTAGTTTGTATAATACAATAATGGTGAATAGATGTATTATATATTTGTCAAAAGCCATAGAATATACAACAGTGGACACTAATGTAAATTATAGACTTCAGGTGATAATGATAAGCCAGTGTGGGTTCATCAAGTGTAACAAATGCACCACTCTGGGGCATGTTAACAATGGCAGAGGCTGTGCCTAGGTGGAGGCCAAGGGTATATGGGAAATCTCTGGACCTTCCACCCAATTTTGCTGTGATCTAAAACTGCTCTAAAAATTAAATACAATTTTTCTTAAAAAATTAGGATCAATTTAGATTATTAAAACACTGCAGACATCTTTCCTTATTAGTCTAGAAATCTTAAATTAAAAAACATCATTTGTTTACATTTATATTATATGTATATTTATACATGTGTGTATATATATATATGTATCTATACACACAAACACACACACATTAGTGTGACGGTCTAAAATTCTAGTAAAATTATATACACAAGCTCCATCCCCCTTTCACATGCACACACACACACACACACACACACACACAGACATATTAGTGTTGAACAACAAGAAAAGTGCCTTCCTTGAAGCAGAAATCATGAACTGTTCTGGAATGAGAGGAAGTAACTGGTGTCAGATTGAACGTGAATTCACAGACCCCAGCCTGTGTAGGCTCTTACAGTAGGTAACACCATGGGCAAAGGTGCTGTAGAGTTAGAGATGACATATGGTAAGCAAAAGTGACTCTCAGGGTGATACCAGGATGATTTATAATGAATCAGACTTTTTTTGCAGAGGGACATGTAGCAATTTGGAATAGAAATTGTGGTTTAAGTCAAAGGAGTTTTGTGCTCTGGGTGACTGGAATTACCCCAAATAATTTGGATCTCTCAAATCCTATAGACATGTAACTGGCAAACCTATCATTAGTACAACCACTCTTTTCCTAAAAATCGTTAAGGGCACTCTTTGATAACATTTACAGCAGTCAAACTCAGAGTCAGTAAGGGGATCTGAATCACAAATATTGATATACAACCAGAAATCATCAAATATTTGAGAAAAAAGAACACCTCCATAATTAGTATCTAACTCAAAAATAGTAAAGCTAGTGTTTGAAGTAACAAAGTTGATAGAGCAAAGTGAAGGAGAAATTTAAATAATTGTGAGAAATATAATTATAAAAATATAAGAGTATTTAGCAACAAAGAAAAACTCAGCTGGAAATTTTGGAAAATTAAAAAAAAATAAATGGTGAAGTTAAAACAAGCAAAACCTTACTACATGGCAGCACTGGTATAATTAAACAATAATCTGTGGAACTGAAAAATTAACCTGATGGATTCTCCAAGACTATAGCAACAAAATAGAGAAATAAATTGCTAGTATGAAAGAAAATGTTTAAAACAGAATATAAACCCAGAAGATCTCACGTCTTTTGAATGGAGTTCCAGAAAAAAAAAAAGGAAAAAAAAATGAAATGAAGGAAGTACCAAAAAAATTCAGAAAATGAAATGTCTGACCAAATTAAATATAGAAGTCTTCAGATTATAGAAGTCCACAAAAGGCTAGAGATGTCCCAGGTGGTACAGTGGTTAAGAATCTGCCTGCCAGTGCAGGAGACACAGGAGACATGGGTCCATGCTAAGCTGCTGTTGTTCAGTTGCTTAGCCCTGTCTGACTCCTTGTGACCCTGTGGGCTGCAGCACACCAGGCTCCTCTGTCCCCCACTATCTCCGTAAGTTGGCTCAAGTTCATGTCCATTGAGTCAGTAATGCTACCTACATCTCCTCCTCTGTTGTTCCCTTCTTTTACCTTCAATCTTTCCCAGCATCAGGATATTTTCCAGAGTCAGCTCTTCACATCAGGTGGCCAAAGTATTGGAGCTTCAGCTTCAGCATCAATCCTTCCAATGAATATTCTGTGTTGATTTCCTTTAGGATTGACTGGTTTGATCTCTCTGCAGTGCAAGGGACCCTCAAGAGTCTTTTCTAGCACCACACTTCAAAAGCCTTCTTTATGATCCAATTCTCACATCTGTACATGACTACTGAAAAAAACAAAAACAAAAATTTGGCTTTGACTATATGGACCTTGTTTGGCAATGTGATGTCTCTGCTTTTTAATATTTTGTCTAGGTTTGTCATAGCTTTCCTTACAAGGAGCAAACATCTTTTAACTTAATGGCTGCAGTCTTTATCTTTAGTGATTTTGGAGCCCAGGAAAATAAAATCGGTCACTGCTTCTACTTTTTCTCCTTCTAGAAGTGCTAAGCTGAATGAATGGAAAAGATCCGCTCCTAGATATATGTAATGAATGAAATTTCAAAACAGCAAGGGTAAAGACAAAGCATTGAAAGTATCATGAAAGAAAGAAATACTATCTTCAGAAAAGTGAGAATAATATTAAAAACAATTCCCAATGCATATACCTGAACATAGTAAAGCATTATTACTATAGAAAATCAATCTTCTGAGAAAAAATAATTTGAATCTTCCATTCAATACATAGGCAACCATTCAAACATGACAGTTAAATAAAATGTTTTCATACTGCAAGTATTCAGAATGTGTATCACCCAAACACCATTTTGAAAGGTTTACTTGAGAAAATGCTACAACATAAAATTAAAAAAAATTAACCCAAGAAAAAACTTTGGGTTATAAAAATCAAGAAAACAGTAGTACAACTTAAATTCATTCCAGTGAATTCATTTCAAGTACAAAACTGAAATAGTAGTATATAGGGGCTTCCCAGGTGGTGCTAGTGGTAAAGATTCTGCCTGTCAATGCTGGGGATGCAAGAAACATGGGTTCAATCCCTGGGTGAGGAAGATCCCCTGGAGTAGGAAATGACAACCCACTCCAGTACCCTTGCCTGGAAAATTCCATGGGCAGAGGAGCCTGGCAGGATACAGTCTATGGGGTCTCAAAGAGTCAGACAGGACTGAACACATAGACACAATTAAAATTCTAGACTATATCAGTCAGGAGGTAGACAGCTTGAGTGGGGTAGGGTAGATTTCAAAAAGGAACTAGGAAAGCAAACAAATGCTATGTGTCTTGTTATGTTTAGGAGAAGACTTAAAGTCACATTAGTCCTAGATATTTTGAGAATAAAATTTAATTAAATGTTTTACATTTCAAGCATATAAAATTGAGAGAACTAATTAATAAAAGAAAATGCTAAACATGGGGGTTAGGTATCAAATGTTTCTAGAGCTTCAACTTGTTATCATGGGTTCCTTCTTTCTGTAAGTTCACCTCTCATACTCTTTTGAAACTTGACTTAACCTATTAAGAAATTTCACATCTTCATCTCAGGTATCTCAAAGTGCCATCCAGACCAGAATACCGTACCTAGTTATTTTCTTTTAGTCATCCTAGTTTTGTTTTCCTGCTTCTTCTTTTAGATCTAGGAAGGATTGACCAGCCTACTTCACCAACTCTTGTCCTTGGTGTTTGAGTGAATCTCGAGTTTCCTTTCTGTGCTTCCTCCAAGCTTTTGTTGGAAGTCAGGCAGCCCAGGCTGCTCTGAAGACTTTTGCTTCTCCTTTTCAAGTTTTGCTTAATGCCTGAGTTCATTAGTCACTTTTCTTCAACTTTGATGGTTCTGCTTTTGAAAACAGTGAAGGTTATCCTTATTGAGAAATGATTTCTAAATATTGAGGTTACATACTTGACAAAATAATACTTTAAAAATAAATCAAGCATGACTCAAAATTATTAGAAAAATCATTAGAATTGGAAACATTACAGGATTTTCAGGCTCAATATTTTGCAACCTGATAAGAATATGAAGAGGCTCTTTCAAGGAAAGAAAATGTTCAGAAATTGGTCTTAAATCAGTTTTTAGAAAGGAGATCACTTTGGTCTGCTGATGTAGTTCCTCTTACTTATCAATGCATGAACACTTATGTCTTTATTTCTCATTTAAAATGGTCTCATTGGCATTGCTATTTTGATTCTTTGTTCTCTATATGAAGCTTGATTTCCAAATTTAATTTATACATGAGCAACACATAGGGCTTCTTCACCAGTATTAAATTTCCAGAACCATGTGGCTTTTCCTAAATGGCTTGTGGAGAAAATCTCTGCTTAAGCTATGGGTGTGTGAATATGAGAAAAGCAATATCCTGAATTTGTGGGAGTTGTTCATATGGCCTCTGTTACTAACATATGCCCAAGTTCAGCTTGAAAGTAAAGAGCTGCATGCAGCTGTCATTATTAACAAATGATAAGACAAAAAAGTGTAGTAGTAACTATGTAAATAGTATCAATTCTAAATAAAAATAAATGGATTTTGAAAATTTTATAATGTGTTAAGAAAATGATGCCAGATATCTGCAGAGTCTGTAGTTAAATAAAATAGATTATGCAAAGATTATATTCAAATTTAGTTGATGAGAAAGACGTATAATAAAAATAAATAAAAAACCTAGGTTACCAGCTATGTAACCTTTCTTGCTTACGTATACCTACATGCTAAAGGGCCAAGGCAAGCAATTTTCATAAGTGAATCTACTCAACATTTTAATAAAGAGAAAACTTCAATGCTACTTAAGTTATTCTGGAGCCTAGAAAAAAATTTTTAAAAAAAGCTGCAAATTTTTAAACAAATTTCAGTTGCTCAGTTGTGTCTGACTCTTTGCAACCCCATGAACTGTAGCCTGCCAGGCTCCTCTGTCCATAGGTTTCTCCAGGCAAGAATACTGGAGTGGGTTGCATTTTCTTTTTCAGAGATCTTCCCAACTAGGGATAGAACTCATGTCTCTTACATCTCTTGCATTGGCAGGAGGATTTCTTACCACTAGCTCCACCTTCGCAGCCAATACAATAAAGTATGAATATTGAAAATTTGACTAATTTTGGTTATGAATTTTGACACAAAAATCCTAAATAAAATATTAGCACATGGACTCCAACAGCATATTAAGATGATACATCACTATCAAATGAATGTTTCTTAGTTAGAGAAATTATTAATATAATTTACCACATGAAGAGTTCAAAGAGGAAATCTATAATCATCTTCATAAATACTAAAAAAGTGATTTAAAAATGAATGCCCAAATGCTCAGTGAAACATTAGCAAACTAAATCCAGCAACACATGAAAAGGATTGTACGTTTTGACCAAATACAATTTATTCAGTGAAAGCAAGTGGTTTAACCTCTGAAAAGCAATTGATATAACTCACTCTTATCAATACTTCCCTGGTGGCTCAGACTGCCTGCAATGCAGGAGACCTAGGTTCTGTCCCTGGGTCAGGATGATCCCCTGGATAAGGGAATGGCTACCCACTCCAGTAGTCTTGCCTGGAGAATTCCATGGACAGAGGAGTCTGGTGGGCTACAGTCCATGAGGTCACAAAGAGTCGGACACAACTGAGCATGCTTGACCAAATGCAAATTTCAATCAGTTATAAAATAGAGTGAAAATACCACACTTTAAAATGCAGTGAAAACAGAGATGTATCAAGAATGTGCAAGGTTCATATGGAAAAAGTGCAGACTTAAGCAAATGGAAAACACATACAATTGTTACATAGAATGATGTAACAGCACATCAGTTATCTGTAAATTAATGGATCCTAATAAAAGAGGAACAGTTGTTTTGAAATTAAGGAAGCTGAATCTGAAGTTCATGTAAAAATTCAAAGTGCGTATGAAAATTTCACATTTAAGAATTTATCCTACAGATATATTTTCATAAGTGTGAAATGGCATATATGCAAAGCTATTTATGTCACATTATAATTGCAAAAGAGTTTATATAGTCTAAATAACCATCAGAAAAATTGGTTAACTATTTTTTTTTCATTTTTGTAATTAAATACTATGCAACCATTAAAAAGCAAGCATAATGATATTGAAAAATCTCCCAAATATATTGTTAAATCTAATATGAAAAGTTCATGCAGAATGAGTAAAATACGTCTGTGATAAAAAATAAAGAAGTATGTATGATTCTTTTGTAGGCATAGAATAGCTTTGGAAGGATATGCAAAACCCTGGTAATAGAGGGTTGTTTCTGGAGCTAGGGAACAAGGGTTTGTGAGAGGTATAATTTTACATAATGAAAATATACGCATCTACTGTATATTTATTTGTACTTTTGGAATTTTCATCATATGTATGTTTTCACAAAATAAAAGAAAATAGTCTAAAGAAGAGATTAGATATAAGAAAAGTAAGGAATCACTTCATCATCCTCCTTCCAAGATCAAGAAGAGACACATATTGTATTTGGGGTAGAAAGAGGAAAATAAGGTAACTAAACTTAAACAAATGGTATTTAAAATGTCCAAATTTCTTTTTTTTTTAATTTTTTAAAATTTTTTAATTGTTTTTGCCATACATTGTCATGATATCACCATGGGTTTACATATGCTTCCCCTCCGGAACCCCCCTCCCTCTTCCCTCCCCCCCCGGGAAATCTCCCTGCACCAGCCCCGAGCATCAATCCTGGGCTGGCGATTGATTAGACATATGAAAATTAACATGCTTCAATGCCCTTCTCCCATATCATCCCACCCTTACCCTCATCCACAAAGTCCACGAGTCTGTTCTATACATTCATATAAAATGTCCAAATTTCTATGTGAAAATTCCAAAGAATGGAATTAATTCTGCTTTGACTTTGGACAAAACTATTTTGTCCAAAGGAGCTTGAGAAGATAAGAGGAGGAGTCTAGGTGACTGGAAGAATGAAGTGGAGATGACAAAGGATTCTTGTGTTTAAAAGTAGTGAGTAGTTTAGTTAAATTGTAGCATATGGAAAACAAAGAGAAGTGGTTAGAAGGGAAGAAGCAATGGTGATTTTTCAACCGTGTCTTGTGGAGTTCTGTGTCATTTTCGGAAGAATCTGAACTCATTTTCCTGGCTTCAAGTGAGTCTTTGAAAGTCTGTGAGCAAAGAATTCTCTGGACGACAACCAAGCTTTGGAAGGATTATCAGGGTTACTTTAGGACATAGAGTTAACTAGCTCTCATTCATTCGTTCATTGTACAAATATTTGTTTAGTGTCTACTATGAGTCAGGTAGGCCTTGTATAAAATCTACTATGTCTTAGAACTTTTATGTATTAATTAGTTTTTCCTGATGCTAAAAGTAATATATAGTTATTTTTGATAATTTTGGAAATGTGCAGAATTACAAAGAAGAATGACTCAAAATTCTACTGCCTTAAATAAACATTATGATTCTGATGTGTGCATATGTAAGGTCATTTTATACACACAAGCAGAGACACACCAGTGTATTCTTTTATTTAATTTTAAATCATGAATATACCCTACATTTTCAAAGATAATAACTATTTTTAAAATTTATAGAAGGCTTAATCTGTGTCAGACACTGAGAAAAGATTTTTTATGCATTGTGTTATTTAATTATTAAAACAAACCCATGGCATCTTTTGTTTTTAATCTGTATTTCACAGGTGAGGACAGTGTATCAAGGATCCCTGGTTCAGTGATTGATGGAGATTGGATTCAATCCCAGGAATGACTGCAGAGACTGGACTCAGAACAACAAAATGCACTATCTCGTCAGCAACATGGCAACGATAGTCATGCACTGCTCCAACATGTAGATGCTCTATAGGTCCCTTGATTGGTTTAAATTTTTTAACCAATTATACTGTTTTTAAATATAATGCCAATATATTCTGTGTCTCATCAAGGGGACAGAGAGCATAGAAGGAATAAAATATAAATCTAATCTCTTTCCATTTTTTAAGCTCTGGGGGCTGCTCCATAATAAAAAGTCCTTGTAATTTCCTAGCTTCTCCCAAATCCAGTGTCATTGGCTTCAGGTTGATGAAATTTCCTTCAAAGTTGTTTTCCCAGCTTATCTGTAATCCTTCATTTTTGGTGCTGAAATTGCTAAAGTTTTTCCTGTGTGTTCCAAGCTCCATCCCTTCATGGGATTTCTCAGGCAAGAACACTGGCGCAGGTTGCCATTTCTTTCTCGAGGGGCTCTTCATGACCTCGGGATTGAACCCCAGTCTCCTGCATTGCAGGCAGTCTTCTGCATTGCAGGGAGATTCTTTTTCCACTGAGCCACCAGGGAAGCCCTCTTGTGTCTTCAGAAATATTTAAATAGGATTCGAAGATAAATTAATTAAGAGACTGCGAGCTATCAGAAAATTGGACATAGATATTAAGTTATAATTAGGATAATCATTCCAATTTTTTTCCTTTAATTGAAATGTGCTCGTGTTTATTTTGCCACTCTTAATGTCATACTTTTCTATTAATTTACCACACTCCACCAGTTTCTACAATTCAAAATATTTCAATTAATTGGAGAGACATTAATTTTTCAGGGAGATTATGATGCTCAAACATTTCATTTAATTATTAAAAAATGAGAAGATAAAAAATTTTATTTACTATTTCTTATGGGCTGTCAGAAAGTGAAAGGGTTAGTTACTCAGTTGCATTTGATTCTTTGTGCCCCATGGACTGTAGCCCACCAGGCTCTTCCTTTCATGGATTTCCAAGGCAAGAATGTTGGAGCTGGCTGTCATTCCCTTCTCCAGAAGATCCTCTAGACCCAGGGATCAAACCCAGGTCTCCTGCATTGCAGGTGGATTCTTTATCATCTGAGCCTCCAGGGAAGCCCACTGGGGTCTACTAAGCTGTCTACTGCTATTAAATTCTCACCATTAATCTCATTTTACAATATATAAACTAAAGAATAAACAATTTTTTAAAGCTAAGTAATGGTAAATAGAGCTTCCCACCTGGTGCTACTGGTAAAGAACCCGCCTGCCAATGCAGGAGACATAAGAGATGCAGGGTTGATCCCTGGGTTGGGAAGATCAACTGCAGGAGGGCACAGCAATCCGTTCCAGTACCCTTGCCTTGTCCATGGAGAATCCCATGGACAGAGGAGTCTGGCAGGGAATGGTAATCCACTCCAGTATTCTTGCCTGGAGAATCCCATGGACAAAGGAGCCTGAAGGGCTACAGTCCATGGGGTAGCAAAGAGCTGGACATGACTGAGTAACTAACACTTTCACTTTCATTGGTAAATAATGTAGCCAGGACTTTTAGTCAGGACTTGAATCCAGGTCTCTCTGATTCCAAAATCCACACTTTTTTCAATATCATGCAGTCTTCTCAAGAATGTAAGAGAAAGAGAGTAGTTTTGCATCATTACATAATAAACAAAAGCTTTAGCAGGCAAATTTTACAGAATGAGAGATTTATATTAGGTCTTTAGACTTACAGAAAAGGGCACAAAAGTTTGAATCAACATAGGTTTTTGTTAAAAATTGCTTACTGGGACCTCTTTAGTTGGTTATTTCTTCTCAGCGATAATCCCAAATCTATGGGAGAGCCATGCTTTCAAGATTATATCTATTTATTTCACACATAAAAGCATAGAGATGAACTAAACTCCCTTGAAACTCTCTAATTTGTATTTCCTTTCACATAACTGTTCTTTTACTTCATGGGCATTTATACTTATGAGGGTTAACGGGATAATAAAAGTTAAACGAATACTAACTCTGGTACTACACTATGCTTAATGAAGCATGGTGTGTGTGTGTGTGTATTGTTTTGTCTTTAGGTTATAAGGTAAGTTCTGCCTTCTGGAAGGTTCTGGGTTTTGTCATTTGATAATGTCACAGGCAGGCAGTTGAGACAGCTTGCAGAATTTACTGAAAGTGGTATTTTGTTTGTTTTGTTTAAGGAGAAAAAAAAAAAAAAACAACACTGCAAGTTCTCCTTACCAAATCAATGGCAAAGTCAAGGATAAAATAACTGTGAATTTAATGCATAAAAGAAAGACTTGAAAGTCATATCTTCAAAAACAGGATCATTATTTAAATGCCAACGAGATTACACAAGAGGACTGAAATAAATAAACCATCTTCAGGGACTTGAGTAACAAAGTTTGTTTTCTCTGGAGAGAAAGTTTGCTTGCTGCCACAGTCTTCGAAACATAAGAGAATTTGAAGTAAAAAAGGTAACATGTTAAACTTCCCATCATAAAAGCATAAAGACATTAGCGAAATAAAACAAAATTGAGTTTAACTTAGAAATCAAGTCTATGTATTGTCTAAAGCCAGTATATGTAAAAATGTGCTGTCAGATTATTTTTGAGCATCCACTAGAATTGTATAGACAGAATTTAGGGCATTGACTACAAACTGGTTCAGGGAAGTAGACTTAGCCTTCAGCATTTGATGACACAATTCAACTTGCAAAATTTTAGATAATTTGCAAGTCAAAACAATCAGAGATGGGAAGCAAGTCGAATCTCTCTCAGCAAACTTTCTTATAACAAGGCTTGCATGCATATTCTTTTATTACATTATAGTTTTTAATCTAAATTCTGGTATGGTCTCAGTGAAAATAGTGTATATGTTGTGAAAAAAATTTTCCTTTGGCGAATACCTATATTATGGAGGAATTTGGAAGTGTAGGAATTAAGGAGTCCTGCTTTGCATTTTTAGCCTGAAGGAATTATGGAATAATATATTGAAATATCAATTTACTAATTTTGATTTTAGTTTAGTACTTTAGAATAGGCTTAGAGGAGGAAAAGGTAGGGTTTTGTTTGTTTAATTTCTCTATCAGATAAGAACTTTCACCTAAGGTGGTATTAGGAGATACACAGACTAAAACCTCCATTTAAAAATAAATAAATAAATAAAACCTCCATTTCGAGAGCACAGTTAAGCATATGATTTCCAGCCTCTTCTCAAAACTTTTTGGTTTCCAGGAGTTAAAAGATCATAGTGCTATTGTGTGAAACCTCTTTGTAGTCACTGATGTCAATTCTGCAATTTTGCATGCAGGTGCTTTTGTTATTCAGAAGGCAACTTCACCATTGCCCATGCCCGATTATAATTGTCAGATGCCAATTACAAGTTGTATCCTATTTTCAGATACATTCAAATGGGAAAATGTATACTTCTTGGAATCAATGAAACACAATACATGTTTGTTGTTCATTTGTTTATTTTCTCTCCCCTGAGTAGAGTGTATGAGAACCTTTGTCTGCTGTAACTATATATATATGTCATATATATACATACATTTATATATGACGCACAGCAGTATCTATATATGACATATAATAGCATTCCACTAAATAATCTTAAATCAATGAACTAACAAAAACTGTCTCAATGTAAGCAAATCTTAAAACTGGAAAATGACAACAGACATGTAGACATTAAAGAAAATAAAAATTTTTCAACTCACAGTGCAGAAAATGTTGGGATCCTCTTACTATTGTTTTATAGCTATTGAATAAAAAATCAGAGTCCAAAAACAGAGAAAAGCAGAGCACCTCACAATACAAATATTTTGTTAATGAACACACACATTTCAGAATTTAGACATGTTTCCCATATTATCTAGAATATATAGATCTTATTCTTTAAATGCTCTGTTCACTCTTTGTTCTTTTGACATTATCCAATGAATGAGAAAGAGCCTTTAAACTCTTAACACATCATCAGGGAGAACTTGAACATATCCTAAAGACTAATTTAAATATGGGGTTACTAATTGAGAAATCTAAGTGGTTATACTTGATTTATAAATAAGCTGTCCTAGATAAAAAGAAGTTAGGAATCAATGTGCCAGATTAAAAGAGACCAGATGCTAAGAAAAATAGCCCTATTTTCTAGAAAGGTCCTTCAATGGGAGACACTGGGAAAAGCACAGTTGTGCCTTGTGAGTCATATTTTCAATAATTTCCCTGAGGGGAAACTGGAAAAAAATCAAATGTTCCACACACTTATTTTGGTTTTGGTGAAGGTTAAGATATAAATTATTTATATGTAACCATGAAAATGACAAAGCCCCTATATTTTCAATAACATTCAAATATCCTGAGAATATCTGAAACTTTATTTTAGAAGAAAATAATAGTTCCATAGAGGTATAGGTCACATACTAGCTGGAAGTAAACATTTGTAAAAACAAATCTCTGCAAATAGACTTACAGAAAAATTCCTTTTAAATTCTAATTCAAGTTACATGTTACAAATCACATTACAGTACTTTTTTCTTTTCCTTATGGTAGCCAGTCTCTTGATTATTAGGGACTATGAGCCCTGGCTTAGAAGTAGAAACTTAAATCAGTGACTATTTTTATTGCCAAACAGAAATCTGAATTCATATATTAAGAGAGCAGTGGAGATGAGATATGACAGAATTCATTAATGTGCCAAGGATGTGGCCAACTTGTCTACAACTAGTTAAAAGGCAAATACACAGATTGATCATTTTTCTTTCCAGGACTGTACGTCACAATACACATGGCCTGTTTCCTAAAACCTTCTGTCTAATGTTTAATAGATTGATGAAACTTCAAAAACAACACTCTCTACAATCCTGCTAGACAAGAGGGGACATGAAGATACTCTAGGTTAGAAGAGAGATTATTTGCAACCTGAGCTGACAAGGAAGGATTAGTCTCTTAATTTCATATTTTCCACCTTTAAACTAAAAATTTCCTTTAGCTTCAGAAAGGGTTGTGCCCTGAATCTGAGATAAAAATGATTTGCAAATCATTTTGACTTGGTTTTTACTTATAAAAAATATTTTATCTTCAGCTTTCAATACACAAAGTAGATATTTGCTTTATCTGATGAGTGTCTATGTCAAAGGGGCAAATCTATGTTAATCACTCAGTCGTGTCCAACTCTTTGCAACCCCATGGACTGTAGCCCACTAGTCTCCTCTGTCCTTGGGATTTTCCAGGCAAGATAACTGGAGTGGGTTGCCACTTCCTCCTCCAGGGTATCTTCCTGACCCAGGGATCAAACCTGGGTCTCTTGCATTTGCAGGTCTTTTCTTTACTGTCTGAGCCACCAGGGAAGCCACAAAGGGGCAAAGATCAGCTTTAAATGCTCATTTTCTTAAAGAAACAAGCCTGTATAGTTGTTAGGAGTCAAAATTTTCAAGCTCTGACACCCGCGCCTCTGTAATACTAGGCAGAACACATAAGCTGAGTCCTGCGCCCTGGTATTAAACTAGTGAGACCTGCTTGCCTGCTTTCCAGGATTACCTTCAAGAGAAAAATGAGATTAATGCATGGTAAAGCTTTCAAATAAGAGTTACTCTAAGATAGGGTATTATCTTCAAAGCTCTAGTTAAATTTTCTGGAAACTTCATAAAACATCATCTTCCTGCATTATGTACTGAAGTGAAAGTTAATAAATTATGCTTTAGTCTAATTGTCCAAACTTTTCTAGATGTTAGTCTGTAATTGTCCCACTTTCCATTCTTAGTCAAATCAATAACTTTACCTGCCATATATTTGTGTACTCCTTCACCTCTTGCTTTCAGAATTTTAAAGATGCTATCTGGCAAAAACAAACAAAATTACATAAATTAACTGCTCTTTGAAGGTCTACATTAAGAATAATTAGATCACTGCTGAGAAGAATTTCTTGTTCTTCCTTTTGCACAAATACATGGAAACTGCTATAGGCTTGGAGAGCACATATTGCCCTCCTCAAACTTGAATGTTAGTTTCCTGATATTACACAGAATTGAGGCTTGGTAACTTAACTTCTAGGAGAGAAGCTAGCTACCCAGAGAGTCTACCTGAGCTACCCAGAAAGTCTCTTCATTACTTTCTGAGGTCTGGTAACCAAATTTGACTTGACTTGTAGCAACTAGTCATCTTTTTTTTTTTTTTTTTTGCCCAGTAAAGACTAAATTGGTATGTCTCATATCATTTCCCTGAACTGCTTACATTATAAAGTTTATTGCATATTATGTGTGCTTTGAACTATATACCCTTACGAGCTACTATGGATCTTAAATTATTTATATTATAAAGTGATCCATAATTTGAAAAGTAATTTTTAAATATATTACCTCATTTGATTTTTGTAACAGCTCTCTAAGGCAGAAGCTCCCTATGACTCCCATTAAAAAAATAGGGAATCAAAGCCACAAAGAGGTTATACAATATGCTCAAGGTCACACAGTTATTAAAAGATGGAATAGGCCCAAAGCCCAATTCATGTCTCCTGGTTTAGTTCACTATCAACTGTATGCCTCCTATCAGCATCTCCTGCCTATCCATTCATTCATTCTCTCAGTCCCTCCAGTCTGCTTTAAGTTACCCAGTGGCAGCAAAGTGGAAAATGCCCACAGAATCCCAGGTCCTGGATAATTCATAACAACAGCTTATGCCTCAGTTTCTTCAAGTGTAAACATGAAAAGTTTGAACTAGATGATTTCCAAAAATAAAATCACAGATAGCATGATATAGTGGAAAGAGAAGAGCATGGGTCATATACGAAAACAATTCCAGATTTGAATTTTGGTCCTTCTTCCCGATAAACAATTTGAGGAATTATTAATAATAACCTCTTTGGTTATTAGTTTCCTCACCTGTAAAGTCAGAGACGCTAACATTAACTTTGAAACAATCTTGTGAACAATAAACAATATATGCAGAGGAATTGGCCAAATGGCAAGCAGTCAATAAATATCAATTTTTCCTTTTAGTGGAAAATCCATTTGTTATATTCTAAAGGCACATACATTATTTTTAATAGCAATTTTATCCTTATATGTAGAGGCTTTGCTAGCTTTACTAATTTTAAAAGGAAAAGCTTTACATATACTAACATTCATATGATCCAAAACAGCTTTAAGAAATAATATTCTTATTAAGCAGTTATCTGTAAGAATTTAGCATTGATTATTTTTTTCAGAATTCAACTCAGAAGATCTGAGATCTGAGTACATTTGAATATAACTGAAGATCTGTGAGTACATTTGAATATAACTCTCATTTTTGTTAATAGGAGTATACAAATTAAGTAGATGAATTCTACACAACAGAGCAGATGGAATCTTATTACATAGGCTTATCTTTTAAAGTGGTAAATAAAAAGCAGGACTACATGAAAAGAAAGAAAATAATGATCTAAAAAAATGGAGCATAGATAGTGGGAATAAATAATTCTGTTTGCCCAAATGTTTCATTAAAACTGGGAAATAAAAATATATAACTTATTTTTAAAATTATTTAGGCTTACTATTTAACAGTAACATCTTTGGAAAAGTGAAATCACAATTATTATCAGAGACAGGGATAAGAAACCACACAGCCATGTCTCCCTAAAGAGTAACTTACCAGTTACAATGAATGTGAAGTTTTTAATGGAGTTCTGGCAGTGTGAGTCAGATTACAGAGAAAAACCATACAGACATATGAGGATCTTTCTCTTTTTGTCTCTCTTGTCACAAAGTAAGAAGCATTTGGATAACTTTTTTAAATTTAAAATTTTTATTTTTAACATATATTAATTTGAAGCATCATTTCAGGTCCAGGTGCCATGTGGAAAGTGATTGATGTTTCAGGGATGGGAGAAGGGTGAATACTGGGAGACATCCAAATTATAAACATTTGAAAAATCCTGGAAGAATACAAATTTTCTCTAAGAATAGACCTACACAAAGAATCTAATTTTAATTTGTTTGTTTGTTTGTTGCTGCATACATTCAAAGTAATATTATAAGTAGTTTTCAAATAAACATAATTAATCTCTGACCCTATCAAATTAACTATCCACTTAGCTTATCTATATTTTTGTTTACTAAAAATATCTACAACATATTTTAATGTATGTAATTCAATACCATTTACATTCTAAGCATATTCTATTTCAATATAAAAAGAATTTTTAAAAAATTTATAAAATGTTAAATGAAATATTTTACTTTAGAAAATATTAGAAAGGAATAAAATTAAGGTTTTTTTTTATAAAATTCACCTTTAATTTCAAAACTTAGTACATATATATATATATCTTGATAGACAGACTTGAAAACATCATCTAAGCTTTGTAGTATGCAACCTAATGAAGTGAAACAACTTAACTGATAAATACGACTGATGATATCAAGTAAATAATCGGGTAGCATATTCAGAACAAAAATTTAAAGCCATCATTTTAACATCAATTTTTGGGTACTCAAATATGGTTATAGGCTCACTGAGAAAAGTTATTTTTAAGATACTACTTTTCTATTCTCCACTATATATATATATATATGTATATATATATATATACATATATATATTCATATTTTTTAAATAAGGTTTGTACTTAAAAAAATAGTTAATGTCATCAAAATCAATTTTAAATCCCCAACTACAAGATGTAATTCCCAAAGATACTATATGCCTATCTTTTTTTCTGTTTTTTTTTAAATTAACTTATTTTTTTAATTGAAGGATAATTGCTTTACAGAATTGTGTTGGTCAGACTTCATTTTAGGATCAAACTTGAGACAGTGCCCACTTTTGTCCAGCTTTATAATAATAATAATAATAAAACCTCATAGAGTTTCAACAAAGGGAAAAAAAGTACCAGAAATGCCCAACTTCTAGGAGCAATCATGTTTAGTTTAATTTTCCTCCTTAATATAATTTCACAAGAGATAAATTCAGAAAATCATCAGGTTTGTAATCAGGATCCTGATAGAAGTAAAAATTAATAAAAGCACAATTTATAATAAGTAAAGTCAGAAATAAAGGTGTGAGTAAAGAGTGATTATTTTTTAAGTTAATTCTTTTAACTGTTTATTTTACATTGGAACATAGTTGAGTAACAATGTTGTGTTAGTTTCTTGTGTATAACAAAGTGATTCAGTTATACATATCTATTCTTTTCCAAATTATTTTCCCATTTAGGTTGTTATGTAATATTGAATGGGCTTCCCAGGTGGCTCAAGATAAAGAATCCACCTGCCTAACAGGAGACATGGGTTCAATCCTCAGGTTGGGAAGATTCCCTGGAGAAGGAAATGGCAACCCACTCCAGTATCTTTGCCTAGGAAATCCCATGGAGAGAGGAGCCTGGCAGGCTATTGTCCATGGGTCACAAAGAGTTGGACATGATTTAGCGACTAAACAAAAAGAAGCATAATGTTGAGCAGAGTTTCCTGTGCTATACAGTAGGTCCTTGTTGGTTATTTATTTTAAATACAGAAGTTTAATTCTTTAAAACTTCCAGTAACCATCTTAGCCTTTGATTACATCTGTCAAGAAAAGCAATATTACCATCATGCCAATATTTAAAGCAGGAGAAAATTACTCAAGTCATAAACTTGTAGATCTCATGATTCTTCATTTTCCATTTATTATTGGTTCAAGTTTATACAACTTATAGAAGATTAGCTCAATTGATAGTGCCAATGAGGTCAGAGAATCATTTTGAGCTGTGGAGTTAAAGCTAGCTGTATTCTGTGCTTTAGTAGAGGATGGAATAAATTCTATCAGGGCATCTACAAGGGTAAGCCACTGTCTCCAAAAGAAAGATAGTCAAAACAGCATAGACTGAACATCATTAATTTATGTACCACTTTTGGAAAAAATCCCTATGGTAGTGGGTCAATGGTTTGCCCACTACATCTTTGGCACAGTTCAATGCATATTTAGCTTATTTATAAGAGTTTAGTCATTGCTAATATGAATTTAAAATGTAGCCTTATGTTATATTTATTTTCTTTAGCTCTATTGTATTAATTTGCTATAATTCTATTTGTTTTTTGTAAATCTGACTCCTTTGTTTGTTTCTCTCCACTTTATTGTGCTGGCCCTGCCACACATTGACATGAAACTGCCATGGACTCACATATGCTCCCCTTCCAGAACCCTCCTCCCTCCCCCCCCCAGCCCCTCCCCCTGGGCCTCCTTTATATCAATTGTGTTTTAATAAATTCTATCCAGAAAATATATCACTATGTACAAATTTCTCTTTGTTTTACATGGTAGCATGTATAGACATTTTCCATTGCCTGTACTTAATTCGGCACTCTTATGATTCATTGATAACCAAAGCTTATACTATTAAATGATTCAAGAGATCTTTATACATTTTTATAATGAAATTTTGTTAAATAAAATGATTTTCATTTTTTGTTCATTCATTCACTAACTATTTACTGAGTGCCTACTATGAGTCAGGATCTGTTCTAGTGGTAGAAAGGCAGACTAAGTTCTAACACTCACAGGAGATTCATAAATACATCTACTTCCTACCCACCTTAAACAAACACAATATTATTACATTATAAATCACAAATGGAGGAAAACTTTTCTTGAACCTAATTATCCCTTTAGTGAGCTATATCAGATTATTTTGAGGAAAAGACTGAACTGTAAGTGTCACACCCCAGAGTTGACAACAGCTGTTAAAAAGAAAAAGTCTCTAGTTATACAGCTCCAGCTCCTGTTCATTTCATGATTATTATTATAAGTCAAAAGTCTATAGCAATAAAAATGACATCAACAGGAACAACAATAACCATAATATGCACCAAATATTGTCTACAGCTATATTAACAGTGCATATTCATTGCAGGAGAGTGGGTGGGAAGTCTTGAGGACTAGCTGACTCAATAAAAGGCCAATAAGGAACAAATCATAGTAGCCTTTCAACCTCCATCAGGTCACAAGGCCCTCAAAGTAGAAATTAAAAACTGGTTTATAACATGAAAAATAAATTTCGGGTCAGGGTAAGAAGATTGGTGAATAATATGTTAAAAAAAAAGACTTTAAAGAAATTGTTTAGGCGATAAAGAGAACATGACACTTTACTGCAAACAACCACAAAAAATCCAACTTTTTTTAAGTAGGTAGCATACTAGACCAATAAAGAAAGGGCAAAAGACAAGGCAGTGTGCTTGACTAGCAAATATTTTATTGTTTCTTAGGAAAGGAAATAACATTTTAAAAATACAAATACACAAGTATGCAAAAGAGAAAAATGTAGGGGATTAGACAAAATTGTACACAAGTAGCAATTCTAATATATTTTTTTAAAAAGATAGTATTTCTCACACCCTGGATTCTAGACACTCCATTTTGGTGATCACTTTGTAGAGATAAAAGTTGTCTGGACACAAAGCCGAAAGAATTAGCAACTTATCATATATTATTCATGAGCACATTCCATAGGATGGTGAGTTTTAAGTGAATAAGCAACATTTTAAATCCATGAATAGGAGGACTCTAGTGTGTTATTAAAACCATATTAACTCCATAGTTAAATTCCCTAGGATCACTGAAGTTGCATAGGCCTAGAGAAGAGAGAAGTGAAGTCACTCAGTTGTGTCCTACTCTTTGTGACTCAATGAACTGTAGACTGCCAGGTTCCTTTGTCCATGGGATTTTCCAGGAAAGAATACTGGAGTATGTTGCCATTTTCTTCTCCAGGGGATCTTCCCAACCTGGGTTCGAACCCAGGTCTCCTGCATTGCAGGAAGACTCTTTATCAGCTGAGCCAGGAGGCATAGTATTGAACTACATGTCCACGTAGGCCTAGCCTTGAATAAAATCAAGAGCATGATACATATGGTTTTGAGCAATAACAATGCTAATTAATGATGAAGAAAATGTGAAGTTAGGATTCTCAACGTTTTTCAGCACCTCATGTATCACTTGATTATCAGGATAGTAAAATCTTGTTAATGTAAACTCTTAAAACTCTTATTAAATTCTGGACTAGGGACCATTTAGCATCATGACTAACATTTATCTTCCTTACTCTTTCTTCTTAGGTAATATAAAAGAGATTATTTAGAGGACTGCTTTAAAGAATTAAATGAACATACTACCTCTCAGCAGTTGAGAAGTCCTCATTTACATGATAAAACATATTTAACGCAGATGTATAGAACAGACTCGTGGACTCTGTGGAAGAGGGCAAGGGTGGGATGATATGGGAGAATGGCATTGAAACATGTTAATTATCATATGTGAAATCGATTGCCAGCCCAGGATTGATGCTCGGGGCTGGTGCACTGAGATGTCCCAGGGGGAGGGAATCGGGAGGGAGGAGGGAGGGGGGTTCTGGAGGGGGAGCACACGTAGACCCATGGCGGTTTCATGTCATTGTATGGTAAAACCAACACAATAAAGTAAAGAAAATTAAAAAAAGAAAATAAAACATATTTAAACAGAATTGTCTATTGATGAAAACAACAAGCATGCAAACCTTTATAAGCTCAGTTTGAGCTATTTTGTGCATCTGAAATAAAATTTCATTTACTTAAAATATTATTTAATTTTGCCCACCAGTTCTGCTCAGTCATCTTTTCCATTTTTTTTTAATCAGTGAGGTTTGTTTTACTTAAAATGTCATTAATGCATACACTGTGATGTCATTTTTCATATTTTACCCATTAATAATATTTACCTACAAACTATTTAGCTGTAGGAGGAATAGAAAAGGCGTTAAAGGACATGTTTTATATACTGACTCAGTTATTAACAATCAAGCAGCATCTAAAAACACTGTATAAGTAAATGTCTTTGTTTTATCAGAGTTCTACAAATACATAACATAGAAGTGATATTGTCATATTTCTTATTGAGATTGAAGATCCTGGAGGTTTTTATGAAACCTTGAGAAGAAAGTGTTCAGGAAAGATTGTACATTTTACAATTATAAGTACTTGATCTAAAAAAAAGTTGTATGGCCTAAGATTAATGCAAAAATATTATGGACTGAGATTTAAATCAAATTGGTTGTGTATGCATTTACTTATCACCCAGTAGGCATGGCAGAACTCCATCTTATTATGTTTAAAAGTATAAATCTCAAATTTGTACGTCATATGGATGGAATGTATCCAGCAATAAATATGCAGTTTAGAGGAACCTTTGCAATGCTGTAGAATAATTTGGACAGCTGGTGTTATTGGTTGATCTACAAGGTTTTTGGTGTTCTTATCAATCTGCTCTTTTACACTTAATTTAAATTTAGTATAAATATTCACTGTCAAAAAATTAAATTGGGGGAGAATAATCTCACATTTTAACTCAGGATATAAAACCAAAATATTAGCAGATGAAATACATAGATAGGTGAGTTTCTGTGGTTCAAATGGTATGCAGACAAAGAAAGTGATAATTTGCTTTTGTTTATGCAGACTTAGGTAGACTCCTAAAATGAAAAAAGAATTCTTCTAGTTGCCAGTTCTGTAGCATACATGCTCTTTTTATTAGAAAACCTTGCTAAATTTTTAATAACACAACATTTGTTGAGTACTTTCTCAAAGCAGATCCACATATTATTACCTCACAACAATTTTACAGGATTAAAAGTAACTAAACCTGACAAAAGGCAGTTTGGAATGTTATAAACCAAACTGGGATTTATATAGGTAGAGAGAGACAGTCTTTCATCCTTTACTTTTCATGTTTGAGAATATAGACTAGCTTATTAGTATCTCTAGTTTGAGTTACTTGTACAATGACTGCTAAGTGGTTTTGTCTCTTTTGCACTCCTTGTACATGTATTATTGTTACTTGGAGTACAGTTAACCTGGTATAGTTTCTGTAGCCCTAATGGACTGTTTTGATGAAACCCAATCATATTGTTTCTGTCTTTTCCATCTAAATATAATTGTGCATCTACATGGCAATGGTCATATTAGACTTCGCCCTATGTGAGATCCTAAATTAATTGTAGTTACTTCCCTCTTCAAATAGGCAGCATTTCTAAAGCACCTTTAAAGTGACCCTTACATAGGAGGACAATGAAAGAACAAGACCAGAGTATGTTTTGCATGGATTCTGCCAAGCTGAAAGAAAAGATCATATTTGGTCACTTGGAGCATAGAGAAACATAACATATGACTGTATGAATGTGTAAAAAGGATAATCCATAAAAATTCTAGATATTATTCATCAAATAACAAATGAAAAAAGCAAGCTATTTGCTATCATGAGGGCAGGATTAAATATCGGAGGCCCCCCCAGGAAAACAAGGTAGCACACAAAGTCAGAAAGTATGAAAAGCTTCAATTTCTTAAAATGTAAAAGAAATTTCAAAACTATCAAAGCACCAGTTATCAAACTCAAGAAAGGGAAAAATTCTTCAAGCAGGGAGAAAAGAGCCCATGGGAACAGAAAAATTCATTCTACTTACGTTCTAACACATTCTACTCACATTCTAACACAAAAGAATCTATAGTTTTCTACACTTAATACATCCGACGTAACACTCGGCTTTTAACTGAATTGATGTGTTATAATGGTGTAAATACTGAGTATTTACATAATTGGAATCATAATATAAGTCTATCAGGAGAATAGTTCAGGAAATGACAAGGGTGCATGTGTCGTGGGCTTAGGAGAGTAGAGATGTTAAGTCCTTAACAGTACATTTTCCCCACAGTGGGACATCAATAGATAATATCTACAACAGAAAATTTAAGAATTTGAATGATATACAGAAAATTATCAGTACAATAACTTAGTATAACTCATATTGTTCAGTCAGTCAGTTAGTTCAGTTCCTCAGTCATGTCAGACTCTTTGCAACCCCATAGACTGCAGCACGCCAGTCTTCCCTGTCCATTACCAACTTCCAGAGCTTGCTTAAACTCATGCCCATTGAGTTGGTGATGCCATCCAATCATCTCATCCTCTGTTGTCCCCTTCTCATATTAAAGTGTATAAAATTCATCTTTTTAATCTAAAGTCTTTAAGGATTCAAAACCTTCAGAGTAGTTTTAAGTAAAAAGAAGTTATCCCTGGTTTTAATTTTGACAAAATAAGCTGATTCTGATCCAGACACAAAATAACAAAAATTTGAAAAGTGACTGAAAAAAGGTCAATGCCTACAAGATAGCAACTTGGCCAAATTAACCCTAAAATCCACATGATCATTACAGAAGGATAGAGGATTCTGGGAAAGAAAAATTATTTAAAGAGTACTTAGATGCTGATGCCTCAACCCTTATTGGAAAATATTATTTACCAAATTACAAATAAATAAAGGGTTTTTTGGTATACCCCCTCAAAAGTTAGTGTCCTATCTAACTTTTTATAATATTTTTATTCTATCATCTAATTTTTCTCATTTTTTGCTTTGTATAATGTATCTCTTGCCTGACCAGATGGCAGTGAATCAGCCAATAATCACGGAAGGCACTTCGTAATATATTAACATCCTAATGAATTATTGCAGATCTGTTTCCAAAAGTCACAACCAATAATTAAAAAACAGAGTTGACCTGGAAACAAGATTGTAAGATGAAAACATCCTGGTATGGGATTCTTATTGTCCATCTGTAATATCTGTATTAGATATTCCCCTTGCTTACCCAGTTTGCATTACCAAGGTCTCTCTACTAGAATTTCAGATTTGTTCAGGGAATCACCTCTTCCCATAGCACAAGTACTTCTAGTGTAGAAGCCCCATCCTCTATTCTGGTTTGCTAGGGAGTAGTTTAGAAGTGGGAATATGCCTATAAAATTCGTCATTGTTCTTCAAGCAGAGTGATGAGATCTCTCTCTCTTCTCTCCTGTCAAAGGTGAACAACATGTAAAGTGGTTCTTATTGCCCTTGGAAACCATTTAATCTCTAGAAATTTAACCTGCTTTAGCATGAAACCAGAACAGAACAGACAGATGAGAACACTATAGTGGTAGACCATGGGATGAATCAATTTATACCCTTCCATAACCTGAACTTCTTGTTATACATGCTAATGGTTTCTTACAAGCTACTCCTAATTGGATTTTCTATTACCTGTATTTAACAAAGCCCTAACTAAATTCAAACTGATATTTCTTACAATCATTAAAAGTAGTCAATTCAAACTAACAGAATATTAATCATTTTCTTCTCATTTTTTACATGATTCCAAAATTTCAGGATCAAATAAACCATGAAAAATGCCCCTCTTTTGTGTGCGGGTGCACATATACATACACAGTGTTACAAATGTGTTTGTGTGAGTGTTATATATGCAGTTGTGTATTGTAAGGCAGCAGAGTACCCAGACTTGAGTAGGAATCAGCTCTGTTCAGTCCCTAAGTCGTGTTCGACAATTTGCGACCCCATGAACTGCAGCACACCAGGCCTCCATGTCCATCGCCAACTCCCAGAGACCACCCAAACCCATGTCCATTGAGTCGGTGATGCCATCCAGCCATCTCATCCTCTGTCGTCCCCTTCTCCTCCTGCCCTCAATCTTTCCCAGTATCAGGGACTTTTCCAATGAATAGCTTTTCACATCAGGTGGCCAAAGTATTGGAGTTTCAGCTTCAATATCAGTCCTTCTAATGAACAACCAGGACTGATCTCCTTTAGGATGGACTGGTTGGATCGCCTTGAAGTCCAAGGAACTCTCAAGTGTCTTCTCCAACACCACAGTTCAAAACCAGCAATTCTTCAGTGCTCGGCTTTCTTCACAGTCCAACTCTCACATCCATACACGACTACTGGAAAAACCATAGCCTTGACTAGACAGACCTTTGTGGATAAAGTAATGTCTCTGCTTTTTAACATGCTGTCTAAGTTGGTCATAACTTTCCTTCCAAGAAGTAAGTGTCTTTTAATTTCATAGCTGCAATCACCATGTGCAGTGATTTTAGAGCCCCAAAATAAAGCCAGCCACTCTTTCCCCATCTATTTGCCATGAAGTGATGGGACCAGATGCCATGATCTTAGTTTTCTGAATGTTGAGCTTTCAGCAAACTTTTTCACTCTCCTCTTTCACTTTCATTAAGAGGCTTTTTAGTTCCTCTTCACTTTCTGCCACAAGAGTGATATCATCTGCATATCAGAATTGATTCTTCTCCTGGCAATCTTGATTCCAACTTGTGCTTCCTCCAGCCCAGCATTTCTCATGAAGTTCTCTGCATATAAGTTAAATAAGCAGGGTGACAATATACAGCCTTGACATACTCCTTTTCCTATTTGGAACCAAACTGTTGTTCAATTCCAATTCTAGCTGTTGCTTCCTGACCTGCATAGAGGTTTCTCAAGAGGCAGGTCAGGTCGTCTGGTACTGCCATCTCCTTCAGAGTTTTCCACAGTTTATTGTGATCCACAGAGTCAAAGGCTTTGGCATAGTCAGCAAAGCAGAATTAGATGTTTTTCTGAAATGCTCTTGTTTTTTCGATGATCCATCAGATGTTGACAATTTGATATCTGGTTCCCTTGGTTTTTCTAAAACCAGCTTGAATATCTGGAAGCTCACGGTTCACGTATTGCTGAAGCCTGGCTTGAAGAATTTTAAGCATTACCTTACTAGCGTGTGAGATGAGTGCAATTGTGTAGTAGTTTGAGCATTCTTTGGCATTACCTTTCTTTGGGATTGGAATGAAAACTAACCTTTTCCAGTCTTGTGGCCGCTGCTGAGTTTTACATATTTGCTGGCATATCGAGTGCAGCACTTTCACAGCATCATCTTTTAGGATTTGAAATAGCTCAACTGGAATTCCATCACCTCCACTAGCTTTGTTCATAGTGATGCTTCCTAAGGCCCACTTAACTTTGCATTCCAGGATGTCTGTCTTTGGGTGAGTGATCACACCATTGTGGTTATCTTGGTCAGGAAGAACTTTTTTAATATTTTTCTTCTGTGTGTTCTTGCCACCTCTTCTTAATATATTCTGCTTCTGTTAGGTCCATACCATTTCTGTCCTTTTTTGAGCCCATCTCGCGTGAAATGTTCCCTTGGTATCTCTAATTTTCTTGAAGAGATCTCTAGTATTTCCCATTCTATTATTTTCCTCTATTTCTTTGCATTGATCACTGAGGAAGGCTTTGTTATCTCTCCTTGCAATTCTTTGGAACTCTGCATTCGAATAGGTATATCTTTCCTTTTCTCCTTTGCTTTTTGCCTGTCTTCTTTCATAGCTATTTGTAAGCCTTCTCAGACAGCCATTTTGCTTTTTAGCAATTTTTTTCTTGGTGATGGTCTTGATTCCTGTCTCCTGTACAATGTCACAAACTTCCATCCATAGTTCATCAGGCACTCTATCAGATCTAGTCCTTTAAATCTATTTTTCACATGAGTAGGAATGTTCTAGAGTTTATACAGCAACCAGAGAAGGCACAGTGAGTGACAGACAGATTGTCTGGGAGGCAGTAGGAATAGTGGAAAGAAATTGGCTTGCATAAAGGCTTGTAAATAGAACCTCAGACACACTTTAAGGCACACTATGGCTATCTTGAGATGTTAGTATTTCTACTCAGTGTTAGTTTTCAAATGATTTGTAAATAAAAAGTATGAATATTCACAATCAATTTACATTTTATTTTCAGTCTTTAAGTTTTTTTCTAAAATAGAAACCCAAATGATTTAAAGGATAATCCTATAAGATGTGTTATGAAAAATTAAAGTTCTCCATCCTCCTTCCTTTCCATTTCTTCTTCTCTAGAGGCAGCCGCTTTTGGCTCTTTTACCTGGTACTTTTCTCTGAATTCAAATGCTTTTTTCATTTTAGACATTACCTACATTTTTGACAATCTGTCTACATTTTAGACAGTTCCCACCACGTGAGAAGTTAAAAGATTTAACTTTCCCTACTCCCCTGCTGCTACCTCATATGTACCCTCATGTCACTCTCTATTCTTATTTTCCCAATACTATCATTTGATTAGATTAACATTCAGTATTTACACTCTAGTGACTATATAAATTCAACTTAGATTTGAGTGATGGAATAGTGATGAACTGGCTCTATGAAAAAAAAAGAAAAAAAATTCTGATTTATATAATTTGCTGCTTTCCATAGGTGGCGCTAGTGGTAAAGAACCTGACTGTCAATTCAGGAGACACAAGAGACCTTGGTTCAATAGCTGGGTCAGGACAATTCCCTGGAGGAGGAAATTGGAACCCACTCCAGTATTCTTGCCTGGAGAATCCCACGGACAGAAGAGCCTGGCGGGCTACAGTGCATGGAGTCACAAAGAGTCAGACATGACAAGCGACTCAGCATGCAAAAGCATGCATGCATAGCCTAAATACTCCCACCTTGACCAGTTTCAAATTACTGACCTGAGGTCACTTAATGAAAATTTGAAAAGATGGGCATATTTAATTCTCAGGAGCTCTTTTCCTTTGGGTTAGCAATGGTCTTGTCTGTATTTGTTTGCTTGTTACATTTTCTATGTGTTTATAAATTATGAAGTAGCAGACTCCCTTAACCATGTAACTTACTTCTTATTACGTATAGATGTATCAGATATTCTACTGATTCTATGCTTTTGAAAAAGTCTCTCCTGGAACCTTCTATTCTAGTCGTGTTCTATAATGCAATACATTATCCTGGCACCTCTTTCCACTATCACCCCAAGATTCTCTTTCCCATCTATTGTGTGTGTGTGCTCAGTCATGTCCCACTCTTTACAGTCCCATGGACTGTAGCCTGCCAGACTCCTCTGTCCATGGGAGTTTTCCAGCTTGATGGTTGAAGCATAGCACTCAAAGCTGGTGCTCTGGGACAACCGAGAGGGATGGAGTGGGGAGAGGAGTCGGGAGGGAGTTGGGAGAGGGGTTCAGAATGGTGGGACACATGTATGCCCATTGCTGATTCATGTCGATGTATGGGAAAAACCACCACAATATTGTAAAGCAATTAGTCTCCAATTAAAATTAATTAATTAATTAAAAAAAGAATACTGGAATGGGTTGCCATTGCCTTCTCTGGGGGATCTTCCCAAACAAGGGTAAGAACCCCTGTCTCCTGCATTGCAGTCTTTAGCACTGAACCACCTGGGGAGCCCCTTTCCCATCTTGGATTCCCTATTTCTTTGACCTCATGTGTTATAGACTAAGTGTTTGTGTCTCCCCAAAATTCATGTGTTGACATTGTAAACCCCAAAATCATGGTGTTGGGAGACATGGCCTCAGGTGCGTGATAGATCACAAGAGTAGAACCTTCATGAACAGGATTAGCCTTCTTATAAAAGAGACCACAGAGAGCCCCTTTCCGCTTGTACCACAGGAGGATACAATGAAAAGACAGCCATCTGTAAACAAAGAAGTGAACTTTCAGCAGAACTGAAATTCCCAGCACTTTGGTCTTGGACTTTCCAGCCACCAGAACTGGGAGAAATAAGTTTATTGTTAAATCACTCAGTTTATGATACTTAGTTACAGCAGCCTGAGCTAAGACACCAAGCCTTTCTGTTTATTGGTTTACTATCTCATTTTGGTGAAGCACATACTCCTGAATCTTCTGAAGAAAAATTTTAGACTCTGTATATCTGAAAATGTCTTTATTCTCCCATCACACTTTAATGATAGTAAGAATGACTGTGAATCTTCAGTTTGTAAGTAATTCCTTACAGAATGCTGATGGTTTTCCTTCGTTTTGTTTTCGATTTCAATGTGAGTGTTGAGAAGCCCCTAAGATTCTGATTCCAGATCCTTTGCAGGCAACCTGCTTTTCTTCTGCTGAAAACTCTAAGCACTCTGTCCAAAATACTTATGTTCTTAAAATCAGAATGCATTAAAGCAGCACTCTAGTGGCATTACCTTCATTTGTATTCCAAAATGGTCTTATGAATAACAAGAAAGATGGACTACATCATACTCTAGAGGCAAGGTGACAGTCTATATATGAATGTGAACATAAGAGTGTAACATATATAAATATGTGTCTTAAAGTGGAAAAATAAAAATGTCTCCTAAAAGGGACTGATCAAAGGCTTTCATTAATTTTATATTGCATGTATGTGTGTTTATGTGTTTGTATTGGTGGAAGAGATTAAAGAAGGGAATAAGCACAATAACTTGGAATGGAAAAAGGAAAAATGACTTTTCTTGTGGCCTTGAGGAACAGGTAATTTAAAAACACTGCTTCCAAATTTCTATTACTAAGAGGATAAAGAGAAAGACAAGTAAAATTAACTGTAAAGTTACCTCATAGATTGTATAGGTATTTTAAAGAATACTAATAATCAAGGTAACATATGAGCAAGAACAAAAATTCAAGTGGTCATAAAAGGATATTAGTGAAAGAAAAATTCTTCCTTCCCAGCTGCAGTTATAACATTTAACAGGTTTTAGTTATCTTGCTAGAAGAAAGTTAGCAACATATTAAAAATATATAAAAAAAATTACCAAAGTTATCATGCCCTAATACTTTTCTGTCCTTAATTTAATAAATAATAATGTATGCCATATTAGCTTATACAAACTTACTCCATTTTCTTTAATGGCTGCAAGGTATTCTGCTGTACTGACAAGTGTTAGCAAACTATGGCCTGTGGTCCAAATCTGACCTGCTGCTTGTTTTTGTATAATCCATGAACTAAGAATAGTTGTTACGTTTTTAAATGATTAAGGAAAAAAAGAGTACTGTTTTTACAACATGAGAAAGTTTTGTGAAATTCAAATTTCAGGGTCCACAAATGCAGTTTTATTAGTACACAGCTGGACTCATTCAGTTACATATTGTCTGGAGCTTTTGCATTACAGCAGAGTTAAGTGTTGTGATAGAGGCAGTGTAGCCTTCAAAGCCCTATCTGGCCCTTCACAGGAAAAGTATACTGACCTCTTGCACACACCATCTAATTTATTTCACTCAACATTTAAAATTCATAGGATTTTTAATTCTATGAGTGAAGGGGGTAAAAGTGGGAGACTGAATTGAGGTAAAAAATATGCAAATATGATGAATAATTAATTAATTGCTCAGTGTGGATTTAGGTAGGAAAGTGATGAGAGACAGAGCAAGAAAGGTAGGTTGTGGCCATGTCATGTCATCATAGAATACTGGTTTGAGGAATCTGCCATTCATCTGGAAGGAAACTGGGAAACTATGGAGGATTTTGAGCAGAGGTGGGGAGTAGCATGAGCAGGATCTATTTTAGGAGATCAATCTGACTAGGAGATACGGAATTAATACAGAGGGTACTACTAACAGGTAAGGAAATTATTTATAGGATTACTTTAATAACCCATAAAAAGGCATGAATTCATGTGAAGGCATAGGCTAATGTATAAATATATCATTGAAATAGTTTCTACAGTTCTGAAAAATCAGAAAGCCATCTCTATGTTTATGAAAGCGAATTATTTGTTTCTGTAAAAAAAACAAAAAAATTCAAGTATATCCTACCACTGAAAGTTTTGGTCTATTCTGTTTCAGTATACTCAGCTACAATTTTAAAATGCGCTTTCCATGTAACAAACAACCCAAGAAACTAATTGAGTCATATACTAGTTGCTGAATTAAGCTGGAACATGGTAACTGATTATCTGATTATTTCTTAATGTATTACTTATGAGCTTAAGGCTCAAAACACGGCAATGGAAGACATACAGGATTGTCTGTTATTTCAAAGACATAATGTGAAGTGCTCATCATAATCTGGTTAAAAATCCTAAATAGCAAGAATGTTGGTCTTCTAGACGGAGTAATTCTAATTAACCTTATAAAAATAAGATTTATACAGTATGTGGAAAATTAAGGATATAAACAACCATTAAAAGAAGAGCCTAATCATATTATGATAATTATGTTCAACTGACACAATAGGCAATAGTCACATACAGTACCATATTTTAAATGCCATCATAAATAATATAAAATTACAATATTATACTGCTATTATTCAACATAACATTTTAAATTATTCTTTTAAACATCCAAATAAGTTGCTCTATTAACATAGTGATTTAAACACATACTCTGCAGTCACTTTTTTATAAAGAATAGGCCAGACATTAAGTTAAATTACACTGGAAAATGAACCAACAAAGTAAAAATAAGTTAACATTTATAGTAGGAGTTTACATATATCAGTATGTTTTAAGATTGGGGTACTAACATGAACAGAAATAAAGGAAATTTGGTTCAGTGTTGTTTAGAAGAGTTTTTTTTTTTTTCCCACATTGTTTATGGTTACTAACTGGCCATTCTAGTGACAAAAGTAAGCATAGTGGTTTAGAACTTGGACTCCAGTGACATAAAAACTGAATTTCTAATTGTATAATTTTGGCAAATTCCTTGACCACTTCAAACCTCAGATTCCTCATCTGTTGTAATGTTAACATCTGCCCTGAGCTCAAAGATTTGTTGTTACATATGCTTATGAACTTAGCATTTGCCATTGTAAGAATACTAAGCATTAAATAAGTGATAGCTATTGTTTTTATTATAATTATTACTTCCTATTTTAAGTTTTTTCTTTGATTGCATGTTGGCATGTTAGAAAGATTGAAGAGAGAGAACTGAAAATAAAGAGTAACAATATAATTATTACTTCCAATCCCCTTCCCATTCATCTACTCAAGCTTTAGTTTAGGAGAAATGTTAACAGTAGTCAATTATTACTGTGGTCTGTGGCCTCTAATGGATATTTAAAAGACGTGTTATGGACTGTTATCGGGACACAGAACCAAAAGTTCCTCAGAAAGTTTGTCTAGGGAATACCTCTGAATTCCCATTGGAACCCCTGGACTTTGAATATCCCGCCTTCCTGCTTACTAGAAACCCTTGTGAGTGTGACATTGTCAGAAACATCTGACTTGCATATTTCTCTGAGGCATCCTTAAAATATTATGCTATATTTAGTGATCTATTTACAAGCTTAAGGAGCTATGTTTGCTGAGACACATGCCCATAAATATGTAATAGATGGAGAAATAATTGTGGACACCTGAAAGAAAATTTTGACAACACTAGCCCTATTTTTCTTGTTCTGGAAAATTACTTTACACAAATGGTATTTCCTAGAAAATTTCATTAATCAGTACACACTATTTCCTTACTGCAAAGATGGTGTTTTTATTTTGTATTATTGTATTGTGATAATAATTCTAGTATATATATTTAAAATTTCAAATAAACTGGTGGTTGGTAGGAAATTTCTCGGTCATATAAAAGATATGCAGAAGAAATGAGCATATGACCAGTTAAAATGAATGTCCTAGTTGTTAAAGTATTTGTTTAGCAATCATAAAACCACCCCAACTCTTCTGTGATAATTTGATTTGCTTCAAATAATATGTTTCACTGACTAATAAGCAGGAATGCATCACCAAACTAGTGTGTGAGCCTAGTGAGCCACTTGTCTTCCACATCCCAATGTGGCCTTGTTTCTCTGGTTTGACTTCAAGTATGGTAGAAATTGCCATAAGCTGGTAAAAAAAATATGTTTCTTTGAAAAAAAAAAAAGCTACCTGGTTGCCCAAGCCAAGTTTTAATGCTAGAGACAGTAGTAAAGAGAAAACAAAGTGGGGTTTTTGTTTGCTTTGCTTTTTTTAAAGAAATATACATTGAAATCATAAACTAATCAAATAACAGAATGCTGAGTTCCATGACAACTTGGAGAGTATATCCAAAACACACATACAAAATGAAAGGCTGAATCAGGAAACGACTTGAATCAATACAGGTACCTTATCAAATAAGGGATAACAGTTGAGTCAAGGTCAAACTTCAGTTGATTGTGTCTTCAGTATATGCACAGCATGGTTAGAATTCTTTGTGGATATGTGATTCAGAAAAAAAAAAAAGTCAAATGCCTACAAATTGAAGCAATAAGAGATGAAGTCAATAGTCTACAAAATTAATCTTTACCGCAAGTAAAAACTGGTTTATAAACCTTAAGGAGTTCTTTTTTTTTTTTCCCCACAAACATGAAATTAATAGGAGAAGCAGTGTCAACTGACTACAGTAGCTGCAAAAAGATTTTTTTTGAGAGTGGAAAAGTCACAGAGGAGAAAGCTTAGAGTGAGAAACATGTCTTGAAAGTAAATGGAACTGGCCTGTCATACAAGAAAAGGCCTTCAGGGAGATTCATATCCAAGAATGGGAAGCATGAGTCTAGTAACCCTGAGCAGACCAACATGCATTTGATAGCAACCCAGCAAGCTTTAAGATTAAGTTGGATTTATTCTACCATAAAATCGCCAGGACATTGAGGTGATCGAGGTGCAAGAAAACACTTTTTGACTATATACACTCAATCAAATAAAAATCTAGAAGCAGGGCAAGACTGGCTGTACTGTTTCTAATAATGTTGGTGCTTTAGTGGTATTCATAAATTTGCAACATTTAAAAGTCTCAACCCATAGCCTTTGAAAATGTAGAAGGTCGGCTGTATTTACCTTCAAATATATTTCTCATGTTGTAAAAAAAAAAAAATAAGCTTGTTTTCAAATGGAGCACAGCTTATACTTAATTTCATTCTTAAGCTGTAAATATATTTAAGTAAGGGTGTTTGCTACTATTTGAACTAGATATATTAAACATAATTTATTGAAGTAGATATGCATGAACTTCAGGTCAAATTGAAATTTAACTAGGAAATGTAGAACACTTTCACTGATTTCATGACCTAAGTGAGTGGCAACATGTAAAAACGTATTTTTAAGAATGTATTTTGAAAGTTACCTTATATTTATTTTCCTAAAGGCATTCACAGAGATATTCAAGTTGGCCATAATTTCCACCCTGACCTCCACCCAAATTATTATTACTAGAATGTAATGGCATAAGAATAAGCATGTGATATCAAGATTGATAGTCTTAGGAAGTGAGATATATAGACTCAGTTGAATAATGAACATTTATTCTATAAAGTGTGCTGCTAATGTTTCATATTAATAAGAAGGAACCATATGGAGTGTGTTATATGTCCTGAGAACTCTGAATAAATATTTTTTATACAGATTTCAAAAAGTTGCATTTTCTTATAAAGTTCATTAATTAACAAGGATCCAACTTGTTCCATTGACTCAGTGTGACAGATCACAAAGTGTGTATATAGTGGTAAATACATTGACTTATTTTTTCTAATTCTTCCCAAATGGCATAAGTGATCTAGAAATAAATATATTTTTCATGCAAAATTTGTTTCCATAGTAACAAGTTAAGATGTCATTCTTTGTGATGATGTAGAGAATATGAAAGTAAACAGTTGAAGTCTACTTGAAACATAACAATTGTAATAAATATGGGATAATTAAAATATGTTAAGGTAAAATATGTTAAAATAACATATATTGTCAAAAGTTGGTCTCTGGAGGAATGACTCTTTGAAAAATTCTCTGTAGCTACATTACTTGATATGATATTTCTTCAGAACTTACTGGGCATTGTTGAAATATTATACTAACTTGGCAATCATTACTGAATTTTATCTTTTGCTTTCTTTTCTGTGGTTTTGTTTGTTGGTATAGACAGGACTCTAAATTCCAGCTAACAGATTTATTTTTGTGAGTCTAGCATCATTAGAAACGTATTAATTTCACCTGCTGACTAAATAGTACATTCAAGGTAAAACTATGCTCACTTTCCCAAACAGTTCTTTGCCTCTAGAAAGCTATCCAAATGATTGTTTTATTGTGTGTGGATATTCTTTGACAGCTTTTAAAATGTTTCATTATTATAGTCTATGATTCTAGTAATAATATTTCCCTTTTGATATTTTAAGATGCTGTCATTTAGATGTATCAGCATCTTTCAGTCTATGTCTAGGATGAGAGTTCCATGAGCAGGGGGACTTTGTTCCACTTATTCTTGCAACTCTAGGGCCTATCTGCCTGACACATAGAAGGCATTCAAGCAAATGATAATTGTTTGAGACTATATGATCTTTACAGATGTAGAGTCTTGGCCAAACTGAAACATCCTTTATAAACAACTAAGAAAATTCTGGATTAACATTTTCACATGCTCTTAAAATAATATCAAGAGTTAAACTCTGGATTCTACTTTCATCACTGTTATGAAATAGTTTTTACCTTGGAATGTGTTAGTTACTCAGTTGTATCCAACTCTTTGTGACCCCATGGACTGTAGCCCATGAGGCTCCTTTGTCCATGGGATTCTCCAGGCAAGAATACTGGAATGGGTTGCCATTCCCTACTCCAGGGGATCTTTCCCACCCAGGGACTGAACCCAGGTCTCCCACATTGCAGGCAGATTCTTTACCATCTGAACCATAGTGACAAATTAATAGCCAAATTCTTTGGAATAAATTTGGTCCTCACTTTAACTGCACTCATTTTGCCAGTTGAAGTCTAGGTCATCTCTTCCATCTTAAAACTCTCTCCATCATTTTCCCTGCATTGTCTCCTGGTTTTCCTCCTGCTTTTGCAATTTCTTGACTCTCCTCTGTAGGTCCTTATAGGTGTAATTTGAATTATTGCATGGAAGAAGTAACTACCTGAGTCAAGGGTCTCCTGAGAAAAGCAACTGTAAGAGTATGTTATAATATATGTTGTTGTTGTTTAGGCATTAATTCATCTCCGACTCTTCAATCCCATGGACTGTAACCCTCTAGGCTGCTCTGTCCATGGGATTTCCCAGGCAAGAATACTGGAGTGGGTTGCCATTTCCTTCTCCAGAGGATTTTCCTGACCCAGGGGTTGAATCCGCACCTCCTGCACTGCAGGCAGATTCATTAGCATCTAAGTCACCATTAACAACATAACCAATTAAGCAATGAAAATAATTAGGAATTGTATAGAAGCAGGAAGTGTGAGGATAATTTTTTTCCACTGCCCAAATTACTTGTTGAAATAAAGTGAATTTTTTAAATCACTGAATACTAGACACCTAACTTAATAATTTTCCACTGAACACACTATTAGCTTTGACTTTTAACTTATACAACTTCTTACTCTCTTACTTTGAAAGTTTATTTCAAATGCATCTAAACCGGACAGCTGTTTCAGTAGGAATCACAGCATTACCATTTGGGGACAGAGTCAATGTGTTCCACAAAAGGCTGTCATCTAAAGTCTGAAGAGCAATCAATTATTTGAGTCATGTCTGTTGGAATCTGTGATTCAGCAATGGTTAAGAGAAGCTGAGCGGTCAACCAACCCATTAAGTCTTTGAACTGGCATCTTGATTTATTATATAAATTTACTTAAGAAGTTAGACAAATCATAAGTAACTTGAATGCTTTTATTTAAAATACTTAGCAACCTAATTCAGTAATAATTTATGATACATTTTTAACTAACCATTATATAAACATGAAGAAAAGTAATTCTCTTATACCTTTGGCTTATTAGAAAGTCATTCTATTTTCTACTCCTTTCCATACTTGCTGTATTCAATTGATTTATAGAATCTAATCTTTTGAGTGGAAAAAAAAAGAAAGAAAGAAAGAAACAAAACACCAGAGGAGGATGCTGGTGGGATTATGGAACTTCCTCTTGCTCCAAAAAAGAATTCTTGCTGAAGCCTAGTCTAATGTGATGATTAATTTTACAGAGCTGTCCCTGACCAATGTCACTATAGCAATGAAAATAAACTATGAGACTAGGATTCAGCCAGAGGGGAAAAGTTCATTAAGAAATAAAAGTAAGGACAAAATTGCTCATTAAAGTGGCTAACCAGGGTTATTTTATGAGAAGATGGTTTAAAAAAAATAATAGAGGGTTGCAATGTATTTTAAAGAGATGAATTCAAATGTGACTCATAGAATCCGGTTTCAATAAAATTCTGTGGAATATAACAGTTTAGCTCCATGGAAAAAAGAATAGTTAGTGGACCCTATTATAATATTTGAAGTATTCTAATATGAAACTTGACTTGCCCAAGACTGCAAGAAGTATACCATTAACTTCAGAATTGTGAAAAAAAAGAAGAGTATAATTATTTTCTTAGTCTTGGATCTAGTCCAAGAAGAAAAACTTCCCACTCAAAATGTTTCTAAATCTGAATGCAAAAAAAAATTTTTTTTAGAAAATTGGAGTAGTTTTTAACAGCTTCTAGTACTTCAATGAACTAAGAGATTGCTTTAGAGCAATATTGTCCATCAGAAGCTAGTCAACACACAGAAGAGTCGGGCGCTTCCCTTAGTTATAAGGAGAAAGCAATTCTAAAGTTTATCCTTAAAGTACTGCCACATCATCTGAATAGATAAGTAGATATAGATATCCTAGATATTGAAAGCTGAATATATATCTAAAGCACATGTGCTATATTAGAGCCCGTTTTCCAAAGGGAAACATATTATTTTTTCTTACAGAAAACTATTAGTCCATTTCAAAATATAAGCCAAAACTTTGTGTTTCATTCTAGTGTCCTTTAATGAGGACAACAATGGACATGAGTAGAGTAACTTACCTTAAAATGCAACCTGATATTTGAAAAGATTTTGGATAGAGCAACCAAGAGTCTAAGAAATCTAGTATTTAAAATAATGCCAATCTATCCAGTTTGAAAATAAATCAGTTATTCACTCAAGTATTATTTGCCAAGCCTGAGTTCAGCATTGTGCTAAGCTATAGGAAAGATTCTGTCTCAGAAGTTTATGGTAAGAGCAAATGTTACAGAAGGGGAAAAAGTCATCATTAGGCAATTGGTAAATAAAGCAATAAAGTTTTATTTCTTCAGCACAGACATTGAGTTTGGAAAAGAATTTTGTTGTTTCTTAGGACATTTGGGAGGACTTCAGATGTAAGACTGAAATGGGACTTTTAATACTAGTTGGGCTACAGCAGGAGAAAAATTCAGAAAGCTTTTGGTTTGGAGCTAGTCTTAGTCCATAGCAAGAGCTATATCTGTTAATTTAAACATTCTATGTTAGTGAGCAACCTGGACAAAAAGAAAAGCAGATTAAAGAAAATAGTTGAAGCAAAGTGATTTAGACAGATTAATGGGCTATGAAAGTTAAACCACTAATGACAGATTCACAGTAGCTGCCATTTATTATGTAATTTATTACATAAAAGAGACTATATTGTAAGTATCACAAGGCTTGCATCGTGTGATAAAAACTCCATGAAATCGTTATTATTACCCATTTTAGAGATAAGAACACAGAAGCTTAAAGTAACTAAGGAACTTGCCCACGAACACAACTGAAAAGTGACCACAGTTCAAGAGCAAGACAGTCTAGGCTCACTGCTATTAGCAGGAATACAGAGGAGCCTGGCGAGCTACAGTCCATAGGTCACAAAAAGTTGGACATGACTGAAGCGAGTGAATGCACATGTACATGGAATATATGGAATATATATGGACTATAAGGTAGAGGTGGGATAAAATATGAGACTAACAGAAGAAAAAATGAAATTTTTCTAGGGAAAAAGTAAGGAGGTTCACCATGCTATGCTTTTTTAGAAGGGGTTTATGCACAGGCAGTGAGGACCAGATTCAATCCCATTAGTAATAGAGCTGAACCTAGGAGAAATTTATTTTGTCAGTTAGCCCATTTTATCTCATTGACTTCTACTTTTGAGCTGTTCCCTTTGTTTATTATACATTTTATTGTTTTCTTTAAGTTATTCATCTTGCAAGTTAATTTACATTTATTTCTTTCTCAGTTGAGTAGCATGGTGAAAATGACACTGGATCTCAATCAGAAACTGTGGTTGGAAGCTTCATTGGTCACTGGTTGCTTGTCTAGGTTTTTCTTGGGCACAACTCCCTTCCTAATGCCCCTTCCAGCTCACTACTTTATTATTACATTCTGTGCCAACCACGGTTGCCTAATATTAACTGATTGTGCCACTTTTTGAATTACTGCTTGGGAAGCAGGACTGACTGATTTTATTTCTTTTATTACCCATGACCTCACAGAAAGGCAGATTGGCTAGGAAAAATAAATAAATAATGTGGGCTAGTAAATGCTTTTGGTGCTATTTACCCTCACTCTTTTGCTTGCCCCTCTTTATCCTCACAGTCTCAATCCCAATTCCCATCTATTTTGGTTTCAGCTGATTATATTGTTCTTTTATTTAATTTTTCCCTTGCATTTTCCATTCACTTAGAACAGGATCCCACATTAAATGAGGCTCCAGGCTCACTTAAGGATGCATTTTGCAAACCAAATAAAGTAAAATCATCAGTAAATTCCAAATGCTTTATTATGCTCCTCTACACACGTGCAGATTCCAGTAAGGCTTTTGCTATGAAAATAATTCTAAGGCAAGGATTCTAGATGCAATTAATAATTTTTTCTAACCATGCCATTTATTTAAAGTCTATTATGAGGATCTAATATATTGAATGGGGGGGGGGGGGGGGGGGAAACATTCAGAGAAAACTTGGACAGACAGAAGCCAAACCAGAACTTGTTATAAATTGCTTAGCATATTAAAAAATGCTGAAATAAGGATAAATCAGGGTCTACCAGAGAAAATAAAGGAGAGTGGCAAGATAGTTTAGTGACTTACAAAATCACCTGATCTGATGTTTTGTCCTCAGAAATCATACTATAGAAAAAAGATTTCAGTAGTTACACTGCCAAATTCCGAGATTTCCCGGGCGGAGGGAGGAGGGATGGAGGAGGGAGGGGGGTTCTGGAGGGGGAGCATATGTAAACCCATGGAGATAACATGTCATTGTATGGCAAAAGTAATAAAAAAATAAATAAATAAATAAAACGAAACAAAAAAAAAAAAAAAGAGAGAGAGAAAATTCAGGCTCAGGGCCTTAACTAGTTGGTTAACAACAGAGTCCATAACCCAGACCTTGAGGTTTATTTAGAGCCGTCACTAACATTTCACATTGATTTAACTTTTCTATTTTAGAATAATACAGTCCAGCCAGTGTTTCTTGTTCTTTTCCTTGATTGTTTTATATACAGGGCTTCTATTCGATGGGTCCTTATTCACTTTTAGGTTTGACAAACTAATTTTCTTTCTTCTTTAAAGCACTAGTTGCATTCTCAGAACACTCTGAGAAAGCAGGGTAGAGCAGGATGCTAAAAGTCAAGGAAGTCCCCGTTGTAAATGTCTCATTGCTTTGGGGCAGGATGCTCCTCGCCGTGACATAATGGTCAGGTTGGTGAAAGCACCAGGGACTGGAACACTTGGCTTCTGCCACTCCTTGGTAAGAAGATTGCTTCCAGAACACCATCTACAGAGATATGGTTCTTCCTCTAAGCTGCCAGCATCTGTCTTCAGGCCAAGGGAGTATTTCTGGATTCTCACAGGAATATATAATGTGCATATTTGTATGTATGTATGTGTATATACATATGTGTGTGTATACATGTGTGTGTGTATTTGAAGTAATTTTAAAAAATACTGGATTACTTTTTTCCTCTGTATATTTTCATGCCCCCCAATGTATGAAAATAAAAAATGGATCTTAACTCATGGAAGAAAATAAACAGTGTAACCAATATATACACACTGTGGTTTAGTCATTAAGTTGTGTCCGACTCTTGTGACTCCATGGACTGTAGCCTGCCAGGCTCCTCTGTCCCTGGGATTCTCCAGGCAAGAATACTGGAGTTGGTCACCTTTTCCTTCTCCAGGGGATCTTCCTGACCCAAGAATCAAATCCTGATCTCCTGCATTGCAGGCAGATTCTTTACAAACTGAGCTACAGATACTCACAAAAGCTTTGTTCACTATTATTAGATTTTAAGATTATTATATCCAGTTACATATAAAATTCTCCTCCTCAAACCTCTTTCCCTCTCTTCCTCACTTTCTATCCCTTGCTATCTTTATTTCGATCTCTAGTTCTATCACTTGTATGCTTATGTACACATATACACATAAACATTCCTATCTAGTTCAATCCCCATAGGTTTAATTTCACTCCCCTCAGTTATGGTGGACAAAGAAATGATGACTTATAATATTTCTGTAATATTCAACTCTTGTAACTTGGTGCCTCAAACTTTCACATGACGGTTTTGACTGGCTTTTAGTAACAGAGAGAGTGATAATAGTTAAATAATTTATCATCCCTTCATTTTACTGTCAATAGAGTCTAAAGGAATTGGACTTTAGATCAAAAGGGAAGTTTTGATCAATTTTAGAGATGAAGAAATGGTATGAAGTGTAGAAACATTCAGAAGCTGGTAGGTTGTAAGTTAGCATTTGACTGGTTAGGGATGGATCTGGGAAAAAAGAGGTTTCTAAAAGTGAGGAAGTTCCTAAATTATATCCAATCAAAATTTATTCACTGCATAGTTTTCTCTTGAGAAGGTATTAGATAATAGGTCGAATCAAAACTCATTCATTTCATCATTTTTCTTGAATTTTGCCTAAATATGAGTACTGAAAGATACATCTATAATTTATAGCTTTGGGGTATGGATTATGTTACTCAATGTATAAAATGTTTACTAACCTACGAGAGCATTCATGAACATGAAACCAAACAGTTAATAGCCCTGCCTTGCTCAAGTTAAAGTTTGAGTAGATTTAAGCCAGTGACCTGATGCAAAGAGCCACCTGAGGCAAAAAGCCAACTCACTGGAAAATACCCTGATGCCGGGAAAGATTGAAGGCAGAAGGAGAAGGGGATGACAGAGGACAAGATGATTGGATGGGATCATTGACTCAGTGGACATGAGTTTTGAGAAAACTCCAGGAGATAGTGAAGGACATGGAAGCCTGGTGTGCTGCAGTCCATGGGGTTGCAAAGAGTCGGATGACTGAGTGACTGAACAACAAAACCATTTACACAATCTAAAGATAGTTCTAAATTAATTATGACTATCCACAGGTATGTACTTCACCATGGTGACAGGTTTCTTTTAAAAATTGTGCTCACTATCTTAACTTCAGTAGAATCTTTAAGAATAACATTATTTTCAAAACATATTGAATAATAGAAATGCTACATATGCATTTTCTCTTTTATTAAACTTGTCATATTTTCTTAGCTGAGTTTTATATTTCTAGAAGTTTAAAATATTCTCTTGAGCAACAATGTTAGATACTAAGTGATATTTCTTCAAATTTATGAAATGTTCACATTAATTTCTCCCAGATTTCAAAATACTTTGATGTATCCTGAGAGATTTGGCTATTTCTACCACCTAATGTATACTAGACTCTCTATTTATGCTATTCATTCAGATACACACACTCCCTCCCCCGCAAAAGTATAACTTTTGAAAGAACTTTGTAGTCATTGCTGGGAATTCAAATTTAATTCAATGTCATATGAAATTACCTATGCAAATAATTAAAAGGGCAATAGAAAAAACAGATCATTTTTACACATAGCTAAATTGTCACATAACAGAAAAGGAGCAACATAATTAAAGCTAACTTTTCCTCTTTGGGATTAGCCAATTTCTTTTCACACTGATTGTAAACTATATTCCAATTTCAGAAACATGAAAATGTTAAAACTGCACATATTAGTTTCAATAAAATATAGCAGAGATGACCTTCCCTCTTTTACTTTTATATGCTAATAGTTAAATACTCCTATGGTTTTGACACTTGATCATCCTTAATTTTGTATGCCCTTAATCTCAACTTCTCCCAGTTGTTCCTACAATTCAGTGTACCCAATATACATCTCTACAGATTTGCTCACTTAGCCTTCACTAGGCTTCTGTGCCCAATCACTTGTGTTTTATTACCTTTCCCCCCTTGAAAATTTTCAGATGTTGCATTTCATTCCTTCTTTAGGCTGCTCACCATAGTTATCCATCTTTTCACTGAAAAACTTTTCAAAGTTTAGCTCCTGCCTCTCTTTTCTTACTGTCCATAAGTTATTCAAATGCATGTGATTGGTTTTAGATTCCACCATCCTAATGAAATCATTCTCTTTTAGGTCTGTTGAATTTCTAATTATCATAACTTCCTGAGAGTTTCTTCATCTTTTATCCCATTAGGCCTCAAACATTTGGTCTCTTGATTTGTTATCGGTAACTTGATATCCTTCCCTTCTTAGCTTCCAAGTCTCTATACATTTCTCTTCTAACATCTTCTTCCCTTAATCTTTTACTTATTCCTTTTCTGCCCAACTCCCCTCCCATAAAAAGTAGTCATTTCTATGTGCGTTGCTTTATCTACATCACACAACTGACATCCACCCTTCCCATAGCTTCAACAATCATTTTAAGTTAATGGTCCTCAAATTGTGATGGTCACATCACACTTCTACATTTCCAGTTCATCTACCTTTGAATATCATGGTTGCATCTCAAACTGGACATACCTAATATCACACCTATCATTACCTCTCCCCAACTTTACTATGTCTCTTGCTTGTTTTGAAAGCCTTTGCCATTCTCCCAGTAATCTAGACATGAAGCCTTGGACTCACCACCAACTTTTGCTTTTCTCTTACTTTCATTGTCAGTGATTGAAGCTTGCAGACATCACTGTTAAAAAATAGTCTGTGTCTGCTCTTGTTCTTTTTTTTTTTAATTTCCACTTTCCTCATACTGGTTGAAATTATTTCCTGCTAGATGATATATATAGTCCCTTATAATTGGTCCCTTTTTGGTGCTAATCCACCATTCTCCCAATATAGCCCCCTGAAATCTTCATGACTCTGATCATATCAGTCCCTAATGAAAAGTCTTATCAAACACTCATTAATAACTACCCAATAATTTAGCTTTTGCATAGAATTTAGAACATCCTATGAATGAGTCTAAGTCACCCACTTTTCAAAATCAATCTCACATTAGAGACTAGTATTATTCAATTTAAAATCCAGCCAAAACTGTCTTAACACTTGGACTTATAACTTTGCCCAGAAATCCTTCATGTTCCCCATCTCTACTAATCTTTACTCTCTAAAACTAGTATTTTAACTCTTTCTTGATTCTTCTTACCTACCCCTCACAATTCCTATCTTAGCACAGAAGATTTCACCTCCAGGTTCAATAAGAAAATAGAGGCATTGGATAAAGACTCTCAAATATTCCCTCCTTTCATACATAAAATGTATCCCCATCCTTATTTGTTACCTATTCTTTCCCTATAGTTCCAATAGGAGGAGTGGCCTCTTCCTCTCTATCATATATGCCTCCATCTTTCTCTGCATTTCCTATCTTCTGGTTTCTTAACTGTCTTGTTATGCCCTCTTTATCCTATGTCATCAGCCTTTCACTATTATTCACCTGATCTTCCATCTATAAACAAGTGCATTTATCTTCTAAAAATTGAACTTTCTTCTGATCTGATGCTCCCTCTGATGCAAACAGCTGCCTCATTTGAAAAGACCCTGAAAGATTGGGAAAGATTGAAGGCAGGGGGAGAAGAGGACAACAGAGGATGAGATGGTTGGATGGCATCACTGACTCAATGGACATGAGTTTGGGTAAGCTCCAGGAGTTGGTGATGGACAGGGAGGCCTGGTGTGCTACAGTTCATGAGGTCATGAAGAGTTGGACACAACTGAGCAACTGAACTGAACTGAACTGAATGTTCCCTCTAGAAGATTCTCCTCCCTTGCAGAGCCAATATTCTGGGACAGGTGGTTTGTATTCATTTGTCTCTACCTTTTTGTTTTGCATTCAGTTTTCAACTCATTGCAATATAGTTTCTACTCCCATCACTACACTACAAGTGCTATTACCTTGGTTTCTGTTAACCTTATAGTTATTTATGAATTTACATAGCAGCTCTGGGTCTTATTTGCTACACATATGGGCGCTTTGGTCTTTCTTACGGCATGAGAAATCTTTAGTTGTGGCATATGGGATCTAGTTCCCTGACTAGGGATAGATTCCAGGCCACCTGCACCTGAGAAGCTTTTAGGAAATAATGATGCCTGAGCTCTGCCCACAGAAACTCACATTTAATTGGTCTGAGAGAGAATCAGGCTCTCCATGTTTTGCACCAATCTGTTGGATGACTATATGTCCAGCCGCAATTGTCTCCTGTATTAGCAGGTGGGTTCTTTACCACTAGCACCAGCTGGGTAGTCCTTGTTTTAAGTAAGTATGTATTTATCATCTCTGATGGTCTTTGATGTCAGGATCATCTTCAAATTCCCCGCTAAATATCTTCATACGTTGGACATAGCGTAGGAAACCTTGTAATTTAAAACCCCAAAAATGATTCCAGTACATAATATAACCAGAATAATAATGAAGCCAAATTCAAACCACGTTCATAAGGAACAAGGTTAGTGTCAACATTCAGATGACTGAGTTTAAAAAAAAAAAGAAAACTAAGAAAAATGTTTGTTCACAGTCTGGGGTTTGAAATTGTGGCCCTACAAAAATAAACAGTTCTTAAATTCTGGTAGAGGCAGTTTGTGGGCTGCTGTCTTAATCAATTCTCCAGTGAACTAACCCCACTAACCTTCTAATCTTGGCACTGCCTAAACTGTATTTTTGTAACAACTTGCACAATCTTCCTTTTTTTACATCTTCCTTTTCTCCAGTGTAACTGACTTTAGAGAATATTGACAGTGCTGAACTAAATGATGAAATAATCTCTTTTCCTCTGTCAGTCCATCTGGGAAAGATGCTTTAGCACATAGTTATTTTTAAAGTACATTTAACAAGAAAAGGGGGAAATTAGTTAATAAAAGGAATTGTATTAAGTTCCACCCCCATGATGCTTGAGAAATACTAGAACAATTACATTTATGAGCCATGCTCAGAAAAGAAGGGGAGAAAAAAGAGTTGCCATCCAAATCAGTTAAAAAAAAAAAAAAAAAGCCACTCATCCCCTGCCCCTCCTTGCCCTGGAGTATTTTTCCAGAAAAGGAAGTATCTGTTGATCTTCTGGATGCCTCTGAGCAAGACAGACCTCTCCATCAATAATATGTGCAGAAATCCTGCCATTTGTGCAGAAATAAGATCTGCCTTCAGGCTACAAATGGGCTTGGGGACCTGATGAGATGGTCTGCAGCCACAGGACATACCAGATGTTTCTAAGCAAGGACTGGGGAAGAGAATTCAACACTGATTTAGACTAGTACCTTTCAAACTCATTTACCTGGGGTGAAAGGACATATAACCCTTGTACATGTTGACACAGTATATGCAAAAATGTGTGTGTGTATGGGTATGTATTTGAAAATAAATTCAAATAAATAAATTAAAAAAAATAAATTTAAAGGAAGAGCTTTGTAATCCATTAGTAATTCATGAAGTTGATTTGCATGTGTCAACCAGCATTTTAAACAAGAATAGAAAATATCATGTTGTATATTACACATTAATGGTAAGCATTTTTTTATGATTTCAGTTGCATACATTAACTTCTAAAATACATAAACTCACGAGTTTACTAAATCTATAGAAACCAAATTAAGTGGCAATGTCCATGAAAGGATATGGAATAACCTTTTGCCAACCAGTGGTTCTCAGGAAGTTTCAATCACTTTGTCAACAAATACACACCAATCAAAGACTTTGTTCCAGGCACCTTGCTAACCACTAAGGAAAAAATGTTCCTGGTATACAATCATCAATTTCACCTCTGCCCTTTGGTTATGCCAATCTTGGCCTTACGCATGCTAAGAATCATATCCAGTGCCACTGTTGTGGGAGAAAGATAAGCAAGGTTTTGGGGGAAGGTAGATATAGCTGAAAAAACTCATATGTTGCTGTCTTATCTAAATTTTTCTTGTTCTATTTGAGTATTTTAGATGCCCAGTTCTTTCATTATGAATCCCCACTGCTTGAGGTCCCCAGGTCAGGTGGCCAACCCATTACAGTGCTCTTGAGCAGTGACTTCCTATGCTGCCTCACCAAAACTTATCTGCCTTATAATGCCATTTTTCTTGGTTTCAGAGATGAGACAAAAGGCTCTTGAGGCATTAATGGTCAGAATATCTAAAGTATAAAATCTTTCCAGCTAGCATCATCTTTTTGACAGGAACATCCCAATAGAATGAGTACTGTAAATAATTTAGGATAAGTCAATTCAGACTTTCAATCAAAGGGATACTGAGGTGAGCTAGAAAGAAACTGTTCCTATCTTGAAAGAAATTTTGAGTCTAGTAGTTAAGACAGATATTAAGCAAGTATAATATGAAAACTGTATTAAAAAATTTAAATATGGGAGATATACAAATCTATGAAAAGATAATTTGATTAATTCTAGTGGGTCAAGAAAGTCTTCTGATGCAATGATATTTACACTGAAGCTTGAGGATAAATAGGCATTATCTGGGTGAGGGAGGAGAGCTATGGCATGGATCTTTGTAGACAGACCATCACTTTACCAGTTTTGTACATTTGAAGAAAACTTTTCAGTGTTTTAAGCTTTAGTTTTCTTATATAAAAAAAATCAAGGAAATAAATCAATCTCAAATGATTGCATATACTGTGTTTAACATAGGCTCAATACTTAGTACTCAAAATATAGCCACCAGTAATGGTAGTAACAGTGGTACCAGTATTAGTAGTGGTGGTAACAGTACTCAGCCAGTGCAATATTGGTTTCCAGATGAAATGAGATGTCTGTGAATCTTTACAGACTAGGACTTATGGGAGAGCTGCTTATTCGTAAGCCTCATTCATCTGAAGTAGAAGCCATATGATGGCAACTAACGGCACTATGAGGCCCCCAGAGGCAGGCAAACTATCTCAGAATACAAGCATGGAGCAACCTTCATTGGCAGTAGAAGCCCACAAAGGCCTCTCGTTACAGAAGGTCTTTCTTCAGAGCAGGAATGTGGAGTTCCTGATTTCATATACTCAGTATTCTCTGTGTTCTGGTTTACACTAAGGCTTCATTCACTCTTTATAAAGGAACTTAAACATTTTTAATAGTTCACATCGGAGTGAGCAGACTGAAGAGAAATCTTAGTTGATGTTTCTTTTCCATCTGTCAGGTCAAATCTTTAGTATGGACCAGATAATAAGAATAGAAACCATTTTGAGAAGTGATTGCAGCTATAAAATCAAAAGACGCCTACTCCTTGGAAGGAAAGTTATGGCCAACCTGGATAGCATATTGACAAGCAGAGACATTACTTTGCCAACAAAGGTCTGTCTAGCCAAGGCTATGGTTTTTCCAGTAGTCATGCATGGATGTGAGAATTGGACAGTGGAAAAGGCTGAGTGCCAAAGAATTGATGCTTTTGAACTGTGGTGCTGGAGAAGACTCTTGAGAGTCCCTTGGACTGTAAGAAGATCCAACAAGTCCATCTTAAAGGAGATGAGTCCTGGGTGTTCATTGCAAGAACTGATGTTGAAGCTGAAACTCCAATACTTTGGCCACCTCAAGCAAAGAAGTGACTCATTGGAAAAGACCCTGATGCTGGGAAGGATTGGGGGCAGGAGAAGGGGAAGACAAAGGATGAGATGGCTGGATGGCATCACTAACTCAATGGACATGGGTTTGGATGGACTCTGGGAGTTGGTGATAGACAGAGAGGCCTGGCGTGCTGCAGTTCATGGGGTCACAAAGAGTCGGACACGACTGAGCGACTGAACTGAGTAATTGTTCCATTGTATTGATCCAATGATAAGCAGGAAATGACTGTTCAAGTGAATATGTTTTTCAAGCATCAATAGAAACCCACACTGTACAATTTATTCATCTTTTTTTAACCAAAGAAAGTAAATTATTCTTTTGATCATTCTTTCTTAACAATGGTAATAAACAGTTCCTCATAAACACTTTCAATTGAAAGTGTTCTGATATTAAATAATTGCTGCTCACTGAGTAACAGTGTCCCAAGAATGCACCAAAGCAAGAACCCAGTTATATCCAAACCCTATTCAAAAATCTTTCAATGGCTCCATGGAAACATGAATCTTATATAACTCTTCAGTTTGGCATATGGCCCTCTGATTCCAACACATTTTACTAAGTTCATTTGTATATGATTCCCAGACTCTCCAGCTGAAATAGATTACTCATGGTTTCCCACACACAGCCCTCAATTTCCTGGCTTCCTGCCTTTGTTTATGCCATTGCTTCTATCTATAACAACTCTTCTACTTAGTAAAACCCTACCATCCATCAGATCATCCCAAATGACATCTTCCTTTCAGGATCACCAAGTCTCTCTTGGTCTCTAAAATTTGATGGGACTTCCTTTTCCAAAGCCTCCCAATACCCTGTGTGTGCATGGGCTGTTGCTCAGTCATGTCGAACTCTTTGCAACCTCGTGGGCTGTAGCCCTCAAAGCTCCTTTGTCTACGGGACTTCCCAGGCAAGAATACTGGAGTGGGTTGCCATTTTCCTCTTCCAAGGGATCTTCCTGACCCAGGGATTCAACCTGCGTCTCCTGCCTCTCCTGCATTGCAAGTGGATTCTTTACCACTGAGGCATCCATTGCATTTTCCAATTTTTGTATTCCTGTACCAATTTTTAAAAAAACATGTTATGCTAAGATTTAGCATAGAGTTTGAGAATATGGACTTTAGGATCAAAGAAATAAAATGGTGCCCTGAATCTACCATGCCACACACGCAAAGCTTTTTAACTTTGGCCAAATGATTTAGCTTACTTAAGCTACATTTCTTTATTTGAAAAATAGCTAGGTCACAAGACATCCTCTAACAACATGATGAAGGCTCTGTACATTGCCTGAAAAGAAATATACAAACCTATATACATTTTCAGTCTGTATACACATACACTTGTGTCTACCCAGTAGTGTCCTAGAGCAGAGAATCTCAAGTTTTGGTCTTATATGATTGGACGTTCCCAAAACTTTTTAGGACATACAAGAGGTAAAAATTTTTTTCTGTAAATACACTCAGACATTATTTACTATTTTCTCTGAGCTGACAGTTGCACCACTGACACAAAAGTAACGATGGATAAAACTGTTGGCATCTTAGATGAATCAAGGCAGTGACATCAAGCTCTCATTGTATTCATTGTATTCTTATTAGTCATGTTATTATGTACTGCAATGCATTTGCAGTTTAAAAATGACAGTTTCACTTAAGAAAGTCCTTGATGAAGCCATGAAACTAACTTTTTTTAGATCTCAAATCTGAGTCACTTTCTGTATGTGAAACAGGAAGTATACTTATAGCACTCTGCTACATACTGAAATACAATGGTTGCCTGGAGAAAAGGCATAAGTGTCTGAGATGTGAGCTAAACTAATCACTTTTCTTTTATTAGAACATTTATTTTATTTTTAATTGAAGGAAGGACTGACCAACAAATTGATATTCAGACCATAGTTTGGGTATTTGTAAGACATTTTCTCACAAATGAACAAGGTGAACCTATTGCTTCGAAGAATAAAAACAGAAAATATTTGTCACCAAAGGTGACATTTGAGCTTTCAAGCAAAAAATAAATTTTAAAAAATTTATATAAGCTGATGTAAGCCTAATGTCTTCCCAGTACCTGAAGACTTCTCTGGTGAGATCAAAGCTAATACTAACAAATAATATTTTTTAAATAGTTTGTATTATAAATGTTTCAGTGTTTGGAAGATCTGCATAACTCAGTAAACCAATACAATATTTTCAAATGATTAGTGTATGATATAAAATTATGTGTGAGTAAAAGACCCATTCAAAGTAAGTAATATAAACCAATCTATTTTAATGTAACATAAAGTTTGAAGCTCATCAGTAATGGTTTAAATTACACATGGAATCTACCTTTAATAAACAATCACTTGTTCAGTTCTGCTCTGACTCAGATAAACTAAAGCACTTTGAGTCCTCAAGAATTTTTAAGCATGTTTTCTTAGCCTGAGAACACTGAAACTCCTAAAGAAATGGTTCTGTAGTTAAGAATTCTTGCTCTAATAAAAAGCCCACAATTTCATGAAGTGAAGTAAGGGCTTCTGCCATGTCCGTCCCAGGTTCCTAGTGTCAGGTCGTCTCTATGGGGAGAAAACTTCTGTCATTAAAGCAGGTGACTGAAAAATTTAAAAAAAAAAAAAAACAGTGTAAAAATTATGAGGATGAATGCCTCTTTACCTTAATTCTCCCAGCGGAATCCTGAAAATATAGGTGAAAATTAGATTTTTTTTTTTAAAAAGTAAACTGTATTTCTTAATGCTCGAAGATGAAATTACTTTTGTAAAGAAAACAAAATGTGCACCTGTTTTTTTTTGGGGGGGTAGCATTTTGATGTAATGAATGATCTTCACACTCCCCTCCACCACACAGATCTTTTTGCAATTGGTCCATTGCTTTTGGAAAATTTTGATTATTAATTAGAACAAAATAAATGGCATGTAGATAAACAGCCATTTTAAAGAGATTTTCATGAGTTGCAGATACAATGTCTATAGAAATATTCAGCTTGGTGAATCTAATCTCAGTAAGCACTTTCCAGAACCATATTAAAAACATTTGACCATGAAATGAACTTTTCTCCTGTTTTATTGTTTAGATGAGCTTAGGAAAGGTGTTGAAAGAAAGGAAAAACAAAGTGAAGAAGAGAACCTGATAGAGAGAAGAAAAGTTACTGGATAGGAAAAGGAGGCTTTTAACCATCACGTGAGCAATGTGGCCCAATTAGATATCATTTAGGACTCACCCAGCTTGCTCTTGCCTCTTAATCTTGGCCTGCTGCTGTTCAGGATACAACTGTCACAAAGTGGAAACACTTCTGGTACCTGATTGGACCTACAGTTAGTTTTTCTGCTTGTATAGCTCTACAATCAGGTGAATTGGCTCTTGGCCTGGAGTGCCAAGGACTTTTGACCCAATGCATTATGCTGGTTTCCAGGAGAGTTTAAGAACAAGCATATGTTAGAGTCACAGAAAAAAATACAAATATTTAAGTAGCAAATTTTATCAGATGTGGTGTCTGAAAAATAAGGCAGAGATAACTGAGATTCCTTATAAAAGTGGCAGAAAATCTATGAGGCACAGAGGATTTTACTTTTCTAGGAAGAAATTTTAGAGAGGAAAAATGTTCTTCAGCTTTTATGATCTCTCATAATCTGTTCTCACCAAATAGCCCTCAGCAAAACTTCACATTGTCTATTGATAAAGACAATTTCATAAGGCTTCTAATTTCTGATCCTCTGCATCCTTGCATACCCCATCCTTGCATGTATGTGTGCTAAGTCGCTTCAGTCATGTTCAACTCTTTGTGACCCCATGGACTGTAGCCCACCAGGCTCCTCTGTCCATAGGATTCTCCAGGCAAGGATACTAGAGTAGGCTGTCATGCCCTCCTCCAAGGGGTCTTCCCAAGCCAGGGATCTAACCCTCATCTCTTATGTATCTTGCATTGGGAGGCAAGTGCTTTACTATTAGTGCCACCTGGGAAGCCATATCTTAGAGATATTAAAGAAAATTCCTTTTCACACTGGTCTTCTCTGATGGCTCAGGTGGTAATGAACCTGACTGCAATGCAGGAAACCAGGGTTCAATCCCTGGATCAGGAAGATCCTCTGGAGAAGGAAATGGCAACCCACCTCAGTGTTCTAGCCTGGAAAATCCACCAGACAGAGGAGTTTGATGGGCTACAGACAATGGGGTTACAGAGTTGGACACAACTGAGTGACTAACACTCATTCTACTTTTGCTTGCTTCACCTCCCTCATGCTTCCAGGAATCCTGAATTTGTGCAGTATCTTATATATTTGACTTACTTAATTCTCTGATCACATCATTCAGTTTAGTTCAGTTCAGCTCAGTCACTTAGTTGTGTCTGACTCTTTGTGACCCCATAGACTGCAGCAAGCCAGGCCTCTCTGTCTATCACCAACTCACAGAGTTTACTCAAACTCAGGTCCATTGAGTTGGTGATGCCATTTAACCATCTCATTCTCTGTCATCCCCTTCTCCTCCCACCTTCAATCTTTCCCAGCATCAGAGTCTTTTCAAGTGAGTCAGTTCTTTGCATCAGGTGGCCAAACTATCGGAGTTTCAGCTTCAGCATCAGTCCTTCCAATGAATGGACTGGTTGGATCTCCTTGCAGTGCAAGGGACTCTCAAGAGTCTGCTCCAACACCACACTTTAAAAGCCTCAATTCTTCAGCGCTCAACTTCCTTTATACTCCAACTGTTACATCCATACTTGACTACTAGCTTTGACTAGACAGACCTTTGTTGGCAAAGTAATGTCTCTGCTTTTTAATATGCTGTCTAGGTTAGTCATAAATTCTCTTCTAAGAAGCAAGCATCTTTTAATTTCATGGCTGCAGTCACCATCATCAGTGATTTTGGAGCCCCCCCCCCAAAATAGTCTCTCACTGTTTCCATTGCTTCCCCATCTATTTGCCATGAAGTGATGGGACCAGATGTCATGATTTTCGTTTTCTGAATGTTGAGTTTTAAGCCAACTTTTTCACTCTCCTCTTTCACTTTCATCAGGAGGCTCTTTAGTTCTTCACTTTCTGCCATAAGGGTGGTGTCATCTGCATATCTGAGGTTAATGGTATTTCTCCTGGCAATCATGATTCCAGCTTGTGCTTCATCCAGCCCAGTGTTTCTCATGAAGTACTCTGCATATAAGTTAAATAAGCAGGGTGACAACACAACCTTGACATACCCCTTTCCCTATTTGGAACCAGTCTGTTGTTTCATGTCCAGTTCTAACTGTTGCTTCCTGACCTTCATACAAATTTCTCAATAGGCAGGTCAGGTGGTCTGGATTCCCACTTCTTGAAGAATTATCCACAGTTTTTTGTGATCCACATAGTCAAAGTCTTTGGCATAGTCAATAAAACAGAAGTAAATGTTTTTCTGGAACTCTCTTGCTTTTTCAATGACCCAGCGGATGTTGGCAATTTGATGTCTGGTTCCTCTGCCTTTTCTAAAACCAGCTTGAACATCTGGAAGTTCACAGTTCACATACTATTGAAGCCTAGCTTGGAGAATTTTGAGTATTCCTTTACTAGTGTGTGAGATGAGTGTAACTGTGTGGTAGTTTGAACATTATTTGGATTTGCCTTTCTTTGGGAGTGGAAAGAAAACTACCCTTTACCAGTCCTGTGACCACTGCTAAGTCTTCCAAATTTGCTGGCATATTGAGTGCAGCACTTTCACAGCATCATTTTTGAGGATTTGAAATAGCTCAACTAGAATTCCATCATCTCCTCTGGCTTTGTTCGTAGTGATGGTTCCTAAGGCCCACTTGACTTAGCATTCCAGGATGTCTGGCTCTAGGTGAGTGATCACACCATCATGATTATCTGGGTCATGAAGATCTTTTTTTGTATAGTTCTTCTGTGTGTTCTTGCCATCTCTTGTTAATATCTTCTGCTTTTGTTAGATCCATACAATTTCTGTCCTATATCGAGCCCATCTTTGCATGAAATGTTCTCTTGGTATCTCTAATCATCTTTAAGAGATCTTTAGTCTTCCCCATTCTATTGTTTTCCTCTATTTTTTTTTTTTTTTTTTGGCATTGATCACTGAGGAAGGCTTTCTTGTCTCTCCTTGCTATTCTTTGGAACTCTGCATTGAATTCAGTATATCTTTCCTTTTCTCCTTTGATCACATCATTAGCAATTTCATTTATTCAGTAAGTCTTTATCAGGCACCGATATATATCAGGCACCAGTAACACACTAGAGATCCAGAGAAGAGCAGAAGACATATCCCAATCAATATCCCAGTAAGTAATTTTTATGGATATTGACAAATTGATCCTATAGTCTTAGGGAAAGAAGGAGAAAAAAAAAAAAACACAGAATAGCCATACAATATTGAAGGAGAATAAAGTTGGAGAGCTGACACCACCAAACATTAAGTCTTACTATGAAGGAACAATGAATAAAGAAAGCGATATTGGTGAAGAAAATTGACAAATAAATCAATGGAGGATCAGAATCAGGAGCATAGAAGTAGACCCACATAAGTATAGGCAACAGATATTTGACTGAGGAGCAAAAGCAAACAAGAGATCAAAGACAATTTTTTTCAGAATGAATCTGAAGACACAGACCTTACACCATTTATAAAAGTCAAAATCAAATGGATCATATAATTAAATATACAACACAAAACTAAAAAACTCTTAGCCGTTAACACAGGAAAAAAACTAGATGACTTTGAGTATGGTAATGACTTTTTAGATACACTACCACAGACACAATTCATTAAAAAATTAATTGATAAGCTAAACTTCATTGAAACTAAAAAATCCTTCTCTGTAAAAACAATGTCAAGATAAAGAGAAGACAAGCCATAGACTAGGAGAAAATATTTGCAAAAGACACATCTGATAAATGACTATTATACAAAATATAAAAAGAAATATTAAAACTCAACAATAAGAAAACAACTAAGTTTGTTTTCAAAAGGGGAAGAAAACTTAATAGTCACCTCACCAAGGAAAATACACAGATGGCAAGTGAACATATGAAAAGATGTCCCACATCACATGCCATCAGAGAAATGGAAATTAAAACTACCATAAGATATCAGCATATATCTATTAGAATGACCAAAATCTAGCAGTTTGAAAACACCACCAAATAATGATGATGCAAAGTAACAAGAACTCTCACTCGTTGGTGGGAATGAAAAATGAGGCAATCACTTTGAAAGACAGTTTGGCAGTATCTCAGAAAGCTTAACATACTCTTACCATTTTTGGTAGTGTTGTTCAGTCCCTAAATTGTGTTCGAACTGCAGCATGCCATGCTCCTCCGTCCTTCACTCTCTTCCAGAGTTTGCTTAAATTTATGTTCATTGAGTCAATGATGCTATACAGCCATTTCATCCTCTGCTTCCCACTTCTTTTGCCTTCAATCTTTCCCAGCATCAGTGTCTCTTCCAATAAGTTGGTTCTTCCCATCAGGTGGCCAGAGTATTGGAGTTTCAGTATCAGTCTTTCCAATGAATAGTCAGTGTTAATTTCTTTTAGAATTGACTGATTTGATCTTCTTGCAGTCTAAGGGAAGACTTGAGGGAAGACTCTCAAGAGTCTTCCCCAGCATCACAGTTCAAAAGCATCATTTCCTCAGTGCTCAGCCTTCTTTATGGTCAGGCTCTCACATCTGTACATGACTACTAGAAGAAACATAGCTTTGACTATGCAGACTTTTGTTCACAAAGTAATGTCTCTGCTTTTTAATATGCTGTCTAGTTTTGTCATAGCTTTCCTTCCAAGGAGCAAACATCTTTTTATTTCATGGCTGCAGTCACCATCCACAGTGATTTTTGGATCCCAATAAAATAAAATCTGTCATGGCTTCCACTTTTTCCCCTTCCATTTTAAATGAATTGATGGGACAAGATGCCATGATCTTAGTTTTCTGAATGTTGAGTTTTAAGCCAGGTTTTTCACTCTTTTCTTTCACCCTTGTCAAGAAACTGTTTAGTTTCTCTTCATTATTGCCATTAGAGTGGTATCATCTGCATATCTGAGGTTGTTGATATTTCTCCTTGCAATCTTGATTCCAGCTTGTGAGTCATCTAGCCCACATTTTCCCATGACGTACTCTGCATGGAAGTTGAATAAGCAGGGTGACAATATATAGCCTTGACATATTCCTTTCCCAATTTTGAAGGAGTCAATTGTTCCATGTCTGGTTGTAACTGTTGCTTCTTGATCCACATACAGGTTTCACAGAAGGCAGATAAGGTGGTTAGTACTCCTACCTTTTTAAGAATTTTCCACAATTTGTTGTGATCCATATAGTCAAAGGCTTTAGTGTAGTCAATGAAGCAGAAGCACATGTTTTTCTGGGATTCTCTTGCTTTCTCTCTGATCCAACAAATGTTAGCAATTTTAGCTCTGGTTCCTCTTCCTTTTCTAAATCCAGCTTGTACATCTGGAATTTCTCAGTTCACATACTGCTGAATACTAGGTTGAAGGATTTTGAGCATAATCTAACTAGCATGTGAGATGAGTGCAACTGTATGGTTGAAACATTCTTTGGCATGGCAAGAGTGAACATCAACTTTTTAGGAATCAGTTTAATTTTGGGGATGGGCAAATTTAATTCAGTTGACCATTATATCTACTACTCTGGACAAGAATTACTTGGAAGAAATGAAGTAGCAACAAAAGAGTCTGAAATGCAGTACATGAGTATAATCTCAAAAACAACAGAATAATCCTGGTTCATTTCCAAGACTACCATTCAATAGCACAGTAATCTAAGTCTATGCCCCACCCACTGATGCTGAAGAAGCTTAAGTTGACTTGGCATACAAGACATTCTATAACTAACACCAAAAAAGATGGATTTTTCATCATAGGAAATTGGAATGCAATAGTAGGAAGTCAAGAGATACCTGAAGTAACAGGCAAGTTTGATCTTGGAGTACAAAATAAAAGCAGGGCAAAGGCTAACAAAAGTTTGTCAAAAGAACACACTTGTCATATTAAATACCTTTTTCCAACAACACAAGAGATAACTCTATACATGGACATTACCAAATGATCAATTCCCCAAATCAGGTTGATTATATTATTTGCAGCCAAAGATTGTAAAGCTCTATACAGTCAGAAGAAAAAAGACCTGGAACTGACTGCGGCTCAGATCATGAGCTCCTTATTGAAAAATTCAGGTTTAAATTGAAGAAAGTAGGGAAAACCACCATTCAATTCAGATATGATTCATCACACAATCTAGAAATTGATTCCTTGTTAGTTAGACAAAGAAGTTAAGAACTTAAGTCCACACAAAAATCTCCACATGGATGTTTACAGCAACTTTATTCATAATTGCCAAAATTTGGAAGCCATCATGATGTCCTTCAATAGGTAAATGGATAAAATATGGTATATCAGATAATAAACTATTTGATTCTATTATCAGATAGAATAATATGATCATATTTCACTGCTCCTTCACTCAAAAGTCCTCATGAAGACCAGCACTGCAACTTAGAATTCACAGCAAGGTCCCCTACCCATCTTTGCAATTCAGCTCAGTATCAGATATTAAGAGCATACAATACAAATAACACAATGTTGTTATTTCCAGAGCAGCTTCAGGTAGTCTTGCATTGGATCCTTCCCATAAAGTCTAATTAGGCAGCCCAAGAATTTTATTTCAGTTTCATCCATCGGCAAACTGAGGTACAGAGAAGTTAAGTAGCAAATATTTCGGTCATACTACTGGTAAATTCTGTCACCAGTATCTTTCAGAGATTGAGAGAGGCCTGTACCATCTCACATATTTAAAAGAAGTATTAAAAAAAAGTCAAAACAGACAAATATCATGTAATATTTTTTAATGTTTTTGTTTAACAAATAAACTTCATTAATAAAGCTATGCAATGCAAAATAATTACAATTAAAGGGATATGTGTGTGTATAAATGTGTAGAAGCATATACATATAAAATAAACACCAGACAGTATGACCTAGTAATCTATGTGTAGGGTTACATGACAGATACTTGGTGGCCAAAAAAAAAAAAAGACTTTTATTTACTTACAAAATAACAATTTCCCCATTGGCAGAAATATTCTCAGTTATGAAAATAATGAAAATCGATTGTTACTGAACTAGTATAATCAATGGGTTTCCCAAGTGGCTAAGTGGCTAAGTGCCAAGCAGGAGACATAGGTTTGACTCCTGATAGGGAAGATCCCCTGGAGAAGGAAATGGCAACCCACTCCACTATTCTTGCCTGGGAAATCCCATGGACAGAAGATCCTGGCGGGCTACAGTCCATGGAGTCACAAAAGAGTCGGACGTGTCTTGGTGACTAAATAAGAAGAGTATAATCACAGTAATAGTCTCCCTTATTTTTGGTTTAGAGGGAGCCATGGGACCCAATTCTAGTGAAAGAGACCTTTCTACTTTGGACCATGTTATGTAGGGGTATGATGTCTGGCTCTGTGGCAGCCATTTTGAAATAACGAGGTGGCAACATTAAGAACCAAACCAAGTCTTAATGACGGAAGGGTAAAAAGATAGCAAAGCCTCTATCTGTTCTCAATGACTCTACTGATTCACTAGAACTGCCAAGCTGTGACTATTTTATTAATCTAACAAAATCTTTTTGTGAAACCTTAAGAAACACAACTTAATTTGGGTTTTCACTTATTTGTATGTGAAAAAATCTTGACTGCAATTTTCTTTCAATCTTGCTCATGATATGTAAAATTTCCTTTGGAGAGAGCATCAACATACATACCACAGGCTCTTTGTGAATGTGAAGCCAGAGTCAGCTTCTCTCCCAGATCTCCCTGCTGAAACATTTTCTCTTTATTTAATGACAGTGATCAGACAAAGAGTCCTCAGTAGTTAGACCTTAGACTAGTGCTTTTTTTGTCACACAGTGCTCTATGGGACCACCACAAAAGTTATCTGGTCTTCCTATCACTCAAAAAACTTAGGATCTTATGTCATTTCACTCTCCCCAGCAACAATATGAATTCAATAATAAAAGTCAACTCTATTACAGCAAGAATTTCTAGGTTCAGACAGATGGTGTTGGGAATAACTTGAAGATCAGCAAAAGAAGATCAATGAAAGCAGAATAACTCTCTCTTCATGACTGAATATGCAGTAAAGATAAATGACAGTAAAGCACTCCAGAGATAAATAGAATTATTTTGACTTTATGATTTCTTTCTTTTATGGATCTCAGAAAATATGTAAAGAATATTCATCTCCACATCAGACTTAGGTATTATACATGTGAACAGGAAAAAGAGAAGCTCTTTCGCTGTCCTGCTATTTATTCACTTTGTGTGTGGTGAGTGGGTGTACTTAAACAGCATGCCTATTTATATTCAATCACATACTGATGACATATATGAACTAGCTAGCTATAATGCAGATATTTTAAATATTTGTTTACCACCAACTGTTTAATTGGGATTTCCATTAATATAATAAAAGATATATGCACTAAATACATGTGTAGATGTATATGAGGATATAGTATAATTTACTATTATTTCCTTTTATGGGCCAAACAATAAACAGATAAAATTAAGTATCTTAAATAAATTTTGCTCATTTCTGTTTCCCCTATCATGAAACAGTATACTTAATACACCATAAACATCATTTATAAGGGAAAAAGAATGAAAATTATCTAGGGAAAGAATAAACCCCGTTTAAAAAAATTATCATAGTAGGACAAGATTGCTCATTCCTTTTATAGAAAACATTTACATGTTTATTTGAAGTCCAGTAAAAATGTATTTCAAATAAACAAAAATGTGCCAGGGATAACAATAAGCTACTACTGAGTTGGGAAGAAGAAAAAAGCTTGCCAGGAGTAGGCATGTATATTTTTGAAGCATCCTGCTTCAAAAAAACAGGATGTTAGGATGTTGCATCTTTAATTTTTCTGTTAATTATGGATTGAGCATTGTTGTGAATCTTGTCCTCAAAACCAAGCTTGGAAAATAAGAGCAGATGCTCATCCCCAGGTTTGGCTCATATGGGAATTGAACGGAACATATTGGTTTATAATTAATGTAATTTGTTGGATTATCTTTTGTGAAGGAGTGAAGGTAAACAACCTTGCAGCACTGTGATAATATCTTTGGAGCTTGGAGCTTCTATAGTTATGGAATAAAAGAGAAAGAAGCTCTTCCTGTCAGATTACAGGGAATTTTGTAATGTCTGTCGCATTCAAACATACTTTTAATTAATTCAAAGGAAGGAATTAGGTGAGAGACCCTAAAGCTAATTACAAATAGTGTGTCAAATGGGAGCCATTGGTTTCCCAATAGGGAATTTTGATAAGGTGACTTCTCTTTTCTATTTGCTTTAATTTTATTGTGCAGTAGGGAAATGGAAGGGAAACATTTTCCCTTCTGTCTAAACAGGAAATTGGGCACATAACAAAATTCATTGGTTTGAATATTCATCTTCGTGGGGGGCACTATATTACTCATAAGATAGATACACTGACTTTTTTCCCATGAAGGTCAGGGCATCTGTGTATCTCATCTTTGTTTGTTTGTTTTTTCTCCATATCCTTCAGAGGTGTAGATGTTATCTTCACTTCAAATAAACCCATTCATGACAAAAAAGTAACCATGCCTTTTCCACACATAACCAAACCAAGAAGGATAAATGTCTTTAAATGTGATGTTTTCCGGTCACAAAACATTTTCTCTGACTCACACTGATTACGGAGCATGTGTGTAACTTTAGATCTTGGATGGTCTTTCATTATCCATTTTTGAGAATGCATCTCTGAATTTTCATTTTGATATATATTTTTGTGCATTCTATGCCATTTTAAAAATTTGGTTTTCTGAGCTTCTAATACTGTAGTAAGTTTGAAGCCTTTTGTTATCTTCATATGATTAACAGGTAAAATGTCTATTTTAATTGACTTTTCACTTTTTTTCATGCATCCTTACATTTGATTGCTAAAAATAAATTGTTCTTTACAACATTTTAAACTAGCAACCCAGCTTAGGGCATTATAGGTCCAGAATCTGGAAATAGTTTGGGAAAAAGAGGATGAGGGGGAGAGTGAAGACATTTGGAATTTTTATTTAAAAGCAAAAGATGTGCATTCATTTTAAAACAATTACATAAATAATGTTAATTTTTATTGTCCAAAATGAATTCTCTGGTTTCATCTTAGAAATGATTTCCTTTGGAAGACTTTTCAGAATACCCTCCATCTGAAGACTGATTTATGCTCTTTCTCTGTGTATCATAATACCTCATTTCTTCTCACGTGACATTATGTACCACACCCTAATAGAATTGCCTGCCTATGTCTCTTCCCTATTAATATGTGAGTGTCTAGCACTTTTCTGTACTCTGAAAGTATTTGTTGAAACAATGAAAAAACAGGGTATTATTTGACTTTAAGAATCAAGAAAATGAGAGCAATTTTTAATAAATTAGCACCCATGTTACTAAAGTTTAGAATGTCAGTTCAGTTCAGTGACAGTAGTATCTGACTCTGTGACCCCATGGACTGCAGCACACCAGGCTTCCCTGTCAATCACCAACTCCTGGAGCTTACCCAAACTCATGTCCATTGAGTCAGTGATGCCATCCTGCCACCTTATCCTCTCTTGTCCCCTTCTTCTCCAGCCTTCAATCTTTCCCAGCATCAAGGTCTTTTCAAATGAGTCAGTTCTTCACATCAGGTGGAGTTTCAGCTTCAGCATCAGTCCTCTCAATGAATATTGAGGACTGATTTCCTTTAGCATTGACTGGTTGGATCTCCGTGCAGTCCAAGGGACTCTCAAGAGTCTTATCCAATGCCACAGTTCAAAAGCATCAATTCTTCAGCATTCAGCTTTCTTTATAGTCAAATTCTCACATCCATACATGACTACTGGAAAAATCATAGCTTTGACTAGAAGGACCTTTGTCAGCAAAGTAATATCTCTGCTTTTTAATATGCTGTTTAGGTTGGTCTAGTTTAGAATGTAATCACATTTATTAAAGAAATCAGACTGATGATTTTAAAGGTGATATTAAATTCCTTTCACATTCAAAGTTTTCTTGGTGACTTGTAAGTCCAGAGAAGCACAAAGTGAAAGTACAAGTCACTCAGTCATGTCTGACTTTGAGACCTCATGGACTATACAGGTCATGAAATTCCCAAGGTCAAAATATCTAAGTGGATAGTCTTTTTCTTCTCCAGGAGATCTTCCAAACCCAGGGATTGAACTCAGGTCTTCCGCATTGTGGGCAAATTCTTTACCAGCTGAGCCACAAGGGAAGCCCAAAGTTAAAGTCTCAGGTCAATTAATTCACAAACAGCTATTGTTTGTTGAAAATGGATCCATGTATTAGTGTTGATAGATATGCAGTGGAATTATGGGGAATGATCTCTACTTTGTAGTAAGGAAGACAGAACATGAAACAACATTTACTAACAAAATATGATATATAATTAAATATTAAATTGTATAGCACATGCATTCCTTAACCATATGTGACCAGAAAAGAAGAAAATATTTAGAGGGCAGAGTCATCAAAGGAGATGTCAAGGAGGTGATCGAACATGGATGACTTCTGTAGGTTAACATTAACTCTGGCCAGGTAAGATGCCTTACAGAGATTCTCATTTAATCCTTATTATCTCTCTGCCAGTCAGACGTTTTGTCTTCATGCTACATAGAAGAAAATAAATCCTTAAAGTAATACCACCAATCAATGGTTTATCTGATTTATTTGAGTGCTGATTCCTTCACAGTACTATATGGTGACCAACAGAACATATAAAAAGGGACAGAAAAATGAATTAAAAATCATCTAATAAAAGAAAGGGCAGATAAACGTACATGAAAAAGAACTAGTGGAGTGTTATTTCACTAAAGACAAAGAAATAGAGTGTTTCAAGAAGGAAATACAGTGAACACTGTCAAAAACTACAAACAGGTCAAGGAGGTTGCATTTGTCATTGTGTTTGACAACAAAGATGGTGATTTTTAAAGAGTTGTTTTAGTAAGTGAGTGGAATGAAAACTATGCTTCAGAAGTAAGGACAGAAGTGATGATGGGAAAACAGCATGGGTTGATGTATGTGGTAAAAACAAAGCAGATAGAAATTGACTGGAAGCAAGAGTGGCTAAGGTCAAGCAAAGTTTTCCCTCAAGATGGAGAGATGTGAATTACTGAAACTAGAGGAGGGAGAAATGAAATGGAGAAGAAAAGGACAAGTCAGGGGCAAAAAAAATCTCAGTCGAGTCTACCAGGGGAGAGGTTAATACTTCTAACACTCTTCTTCTGAGACTTGGAAAATTTGAAGAGATGTTTGTAAGGAGTAGGAAAAAAAAAAAAAAAGAATGAGATGAAGATGAAAATCAGCGAAGGATAACCTTGATCTTTTTATTTTTAGAAAAAGGTGAGCTCACTAGTTGAGGAAAGGAGCAGTGAGGGAAGTATTGAAGGCTGGAGGAGAAACAAAGTCTGTTGCGGCTAAAATGATAATGATGAAAATCCTTCCTTCACAGGATCATCTATGTAAGCCTAACTGCTTATAAGGTATCTTCCTTTCTGATCAAATAAAAACCATGATTTGGCTGTTAAAAATCCCCAAAGGATTTTAGGACAATCTGGATGGCATGAAATGGAAAGGTCTCCAATACAAAAAAGAAAAAAAAAAAAAAAAAGAAAAAAAGGGAAAAAAGTGGACAGATTGACCAATATAGAAATTCTGGCCCTTCTCCAAAATTACAGCCTGTCAATGGCAAAAATTGGAAGCATGAGCCAGATCTCAATTCAATTCCATTTCTGCTATACTCCACTGTTTCTCATATAATACAGGTATTGATGTATATGATTTTAAAAGCAATAGTTTGAAAAGCTATATTGCAAAAAATGCATAACAAGAAGCATACCCAATATCTAGTTTAAAGAAGCATTACTATATCCTCTGTTTTGTTTTAGGAAGTAAATAATTTGATTCTGTTTTTACAAGGTTATTTGCAGATGTTAATACAGAGTTATCGACCTCTTGTATCTTCAGATTTGGATTCATTTTATTTTTAAACCACTGAATGCTATTCAATATAAACTTCTTGGTTGGGAAGTAAACCATAGATGATAAAAACCAAATTGAACAATGTTCAGGAAAATACACGAGATGAGTCAAGTTTATTTTTGGAGATTCTCTTCTCCTGTCCTTATGATTCTCAAATGGCCAGAAACTCAACTCAAATGATCAAATTCTCAAGTCTTTGCCCATCTGATATTAATCCCATGCTTTATATCCCCAAAGAGTAGATTATAAGGAAGATGATCCAAAGCAATCATACTTCTCATGAACCTGGCTTTTTTTTTTCATCAAACAAAATAAATTTTAAAATAAAGGGTAACAAAACAAACCCAAAATTATACTATAAACAATATCAAAAGAAAAATGAAAGTCTTGGGGGAAATGCTGAAAGATATACATTAAAAACTAATATTAAAAAAGGAAGAAAAACTAAACCTATCAAGAGGAATTAAGTACTTTGTATCTGTTACAAATACAAAGGAATTATTTGAATCCTTTTTAAAAACTGCGTATGTGGCATAGTGGTAAAGAATCCTTCTGCCAGTACAGGACATAAAAGGGATGTGGGTTTGACTAGGTCAGGAAAATCCGCTGGAAAAGGGCATGTCAACCCACTCTAGTCTTCTTGCCTGGAGAATCCCATGGACAGAGGAACCTGGTAGGCCACAGTCTATAGAGTCACAAAGAATTGGACACCAATGAAGAGACTTAGCACACAGGCTCGTGTATTTATTGATATATTTGTTAATATGGAAAGTACTTTTTTTTTTTTTTATTGTTTTTGCCATACATAGTCATGATATCACCATGGGTTTACATATGCTTCCCCTCCGGAACCCTCCTCCCTCCTCCCTCCCCCCCGGGAAATCTCGCTGCACCAGTCCCGAGCATCAATCCTGGGCTGGCGATTGATTAGACACATGACAATTAACATGCTTCAATGCCCTTCTCCCATATCATCCCACCCTTACCCTCATCCACAAAGTACTTTTAACATATTTTTAAGTGTAAAAAGGTATGAAAGCAACACAGATAGTCTACTCCTATGTATATCAAGTCATGTGTTCAATCCTAAAGAGGAGAAATCTGAAACAACATTTACAAAGTATCAATTGTGCTTTTTTATACATGGTTGAATTTGAGGTTTTCTTTTCATGTCTTCTTGTGTATACTTTCCATATTGCTTGAATTTTAAAGTAGCCATTATCTTTATAATAAAAAGTAAAAAAAAATAAACACTTTAGACAGTATCTTAATATTTATAATTACAAGGGGGTGCATTTATGTCATCAGTTTAATAATCCTCAATTATAGATGGTAAAATAAGTCCTGAGATATTAAAAGTGTTGATCAGTATCTGTAAGTCAGTCTCCTAACTCTGTAGTATTCTTTCTTCTCTACTGTACTGCCTGAACATGGGCAAAACATGCAAAGCAAAAACTCATTTAAACATTTGTAATATTTCTAATGAATATTCAGTTCAGCTCAGTTCAGTCATTCAGTCGTGTCTGACTCTTTGCAACCCCATGAATTACAGCACGCCAGGCCTCCCTGTCCATCACCAACTCCTAGAGTTCTCCCAAACTCATGTCCATCAAGTCGGAGATGCCATCCAGCCACCTCATCCTCTGTTGTCCCCTTTCTACTCCTGCCCCCAATCCTTCCCAGCATCAGGGTCTTTTTCAATGAGTCAACTCTTCACATGAGGTGGCCAAAGTATTGAAGTTTCAGTTTCAACATCAGTCCTTCCAGTTAACACCCAGGACTGATCTTTAGGATGGACTGGTTGGATCATCTTGCAGTCCAAGGGACTTTCAAGAGTTTTCTCCAGCACCACACTTCAAAAGCATCAATTCTTTGGCATTCAGCTTTCTTCGCATTCCAACTTTCACATCCATACATGACTACTGGAAAAACCATAGTCTTCACTAGATGGACCTTTGTTGGCAAAATGATGTCTCCGCTTTTAAATATGCTATCTAGGTTAGTCATAACTTTCCTTCCAAGAAGGAAGCGTCTTTCAATTTCATGGCTGCAATCAACCATCTACAGTGATTTTGGAGCCCCAAAACATAAAGTTTGACATTGTTTCCACTGTTTCCCTATCTATTTCCCATGAAGTGATGGGACCAGATGCCATGATCTTAGTTTTCTGATTGTTGAGCTTTAAGCCAACTTTTTCACTCTCCTCTTTCACTTTCATCAAGACGCTCTTTAGTTCCTCTTCACTTTCTGCCATAAAGGTGGTGTCATCTGCATATCTGAGGTTATTCATATTTCTCCTGACAATCTTGATTCCAGCTTGTGCTTCCTCCAGCTCAGCATTTCTCATGATGTACTCTGCATATAAGTTAAATAAGCAAGGAGACAATATACAGCCTTGACATACTTCTTTTCCTATTTGGAACCAGTCTGTTGTTCCATGTCCAGTTCTAACTGTTGCTTCCTGACCTGCATACAGGTTTCTCAGTAGGCAGATCAGGTGGTCTGGTAGTCTCATCTCTTGAGGAATTTTCCACAGTTTATTGTGATCCACATAGTCAAAGGCTTTGGCATAGTCAATAAAGCAGAAATAGATGTTTTTCTGGAACTCTCTTGCTTTTTCGATGATCCAGCAGATGTTGGCAATTTGATCTTTGGTTCCTCTGCCTTTGCTAAAACCAGCTTGAACATCTGGAAGTTCACTGTTCACAAATTGCTGAAGCCTGGCTTGGAGAATTTTGAGTATCACTTTACTAGCATGTGAGATGAGTGCAATTGTGTGGTAATTTGAACATTCTTTGACATTGCCTTTCTTTGGGATTGGAATGAAAACTGACCTTTTCCAGTTTTGTTGCTGAGTTTTCCGTATTTGCTTGCATACTGAGTGCAGCACTTTTACAACATTATCTTTCAGGATTTGAAATAGCTCAGCTGGAATTCTATCACCTCCACTAGTTTTGTTCATAGTGATGCTTTATAAGGCCCTCTTGACTTCACATTCTAGGATGTCTGGCTCTAGGTAAGTGATCACACCATCATGATTATCTGGATTGTGAAGATCTTTTTTATACAGTTTGTCTGTTTATTGTTATTACCTCTTTTTAATATCTTCTGCTTCTGTGAGGTCCCTACTATTTCTGTCTTTTATCAAGCCCATCTTTGCATGAAATATTCCCTTCGTATCTCTAATTTTCTTGAAGAGATCTCTAGTCTTCCCCATTCTATTATTTTCCTCTATTTCTTTGCACTGATCACTGAAGAAGACTTTCTTATCTCTCCTTGCTATTATTTGGAGCTCTGTATTCAAATGGGAATATCTTTCCTTTTCTCCTTTGCTTTTTGCTTCTCTTCTCACAGCTGTTTGTAAGGCCCCCTCAGATAGCCATTTTTTCTTTTTTCTATTTCTTTTCCATGGGGATGGTCCTTTGTCCATATTTCATCAGGCACTCTGTCTATCAGATCTAGTCCCTTAAATCTATTTCTCATTTCCACTGTATAATCATAAGGGATTTGATTTAGGCCATACCTGAATGGTCTAATGTTTTTCCCACTTTCTTCAATTTATGTCTGAATTTGGCAATAATATCTTCTTTCTATTCAAAATGGAAAACTGGGCTAAAGTTAACTGAAGAAAGATGTGTTAGACTACTGAAACCACAAAAGCTACCAAAGATTCTAAAAACTCTTCAAAAATTATTTCTGATTTTTTTTTTTAGGGAGGCTCCATTTTAAACTGTATAAAATAAAGATATTTCACAGAATCTTGAATTAAGCTACAGGAACAGCAATGGACTTTGTCACCTGAATGCTAGCCTTCATGTCATAAAAGGACTATGTGTTCAGCTCAGAGATGTGTTTTTCTAATGAGTCACAAATGCAACTGCTATAATAATAGTTTCATTCCATACTCACAAGAAAATTGTTCAGTCAAAGAGAATGAGAAGTTTATCACAGATCGACAACTTTCTGATATGAGATGTTAAATTTTTCATATCCTTATAAATTAAGAAATACTAGAATGAAGTGACCAGATGTTCCATTTCCTTTCTGGAATTTCAAATGTATATGTATGTGCATGCATACAACAGAAACTATTCCTCTGAAGTGCAGAGATTTCTTATCAGAAAATGTGCGTCCTTTTACACTGTTCTCAGACTTCATTTATTATCCATAGTTCTTACATTTCAACACCTTGCATTTTTATGTCTTCTTTTATATAGGCTATACAGATTTCAGAAGACTTTGGGGAGAAAAGGACCTATCTTTCTCCTACTAGATCTTAGATGAGTACTTAGGAAATGCTAAGTAAAACTGGGGAAAAACCATCTTGAAACTTCAAAGGAATTTTAAGGTAACCAAATTTTCTACCTTTTTTACTCTAGAAACCAAAAGAGTCTGCCAAGTAGATGAAAACATGGCAAGGTCAATCTTTGTCTTTTACCTTTTCCTTTCATGATCTTCAAGTGTCAGTCCTCTAAAACTACTTTAGTCTACTTGGTACAAGTATCAGGAGGAAGAGAAAATTTTCAGAAATGAAGCCATAACATGGCTCAAATAAGAACCTAAGACTCAGAAGTAAAGTACTAATTTGAGGTCCTTGTGAGTCTACATGACTGTATTAGGAAATGTATGTAAGAATGATTTTAATAATAAACTTACAATCTTTTTTTAAAATTTCAGAAATAGGAATCTTTTTTCAAAATTAGAAAATAGCACACATTATTAAGTAATAGTCATGGCAAACATCCTTCAGAAAAGCATATTATAATACTCAGTGCTATTTTATTTCTAGGTTTCTTCTGAGCTACAATCAAACTTTCATTTTTCAATTTTTTTTTTTAGAAAGTAAATGAAAAACAAACTGTTTCTTGGCTCAGACTCTGAATTCTTGGTAATTAGCATAATAAAAATAAATTCACCTTACACTGACTTACACTTCACTATAATAGGGTTACAGACTATTTTTCTTATATTGTTATTCTCTTTTGAAAGGCATCCCTAGTAAGATGCAAAAGTATGTTATTTTATCTTTATTTATATAATTATTGGATGTTTAACGTTTCTTGCCCATAAAGCTGCCTTCCAGAAGTAGAAGACTGGTCTAGACTGACTTTCTTCTCAAGTTGATTAATATGAGAAACATCTTCTCAGAAGAGTATACCAAACTAGTTCATTTTGTTGCTAAAATTTGACTCTGAAAATTTCTTAATATTTGTGATAAGACAAGTGTTTCTAAGCCTACTCTTTTAAAATACAAATATCCTTGTATAAGTTAACACATAAAAGTTAACTCGATACCTTAGAACAGATTAGAAAAGCAAATTATTCTGAAACCTAACTAAGAGTAAAACCCTTAAAAGTTGGGAGTTAGGATATGGAAGAAAAGTTCACATTTCAAGGTAGCAGTAAATAATGAGAACCTAGACATTCATTAGACAATAAGAAGACTCCGAAGGAAACAAAGAACTAAGATCAGAGTATGATTCTGACACTCTGTCTGAGCAAATATGGCTCCATTTGTGAGATTTCTATTTCTTAGCTAGGCACTCATCCAGCCACAGTTCCTTTCAGTTCTTTGCTGAGATGGAATATTGTCCTCTGCTACTATCGGCCACTGCAGATAGGAGAAAATAGGAAGTGGGCAGGCACTTAGATGTAAGGATTGCTGCTGATAGAGAGCCATGAAAGATATCTCAAAGTACTCTGATGAAAAGAATACTTTCTTCAGTGATGGAGACAGATGTTGAACTGGCCATTTCTCTTGTAGAGACTGCAATGTGTAGAGATTTTGGCCTCTCTGTTTCCACGAGGTAAGGAGCCTAACTTGTATTTGGTGAATTTAGGAAAAATAACTGAGCTCAATGTCTCTTGAATAATAGAAGAGAAGATAATGAATGCATTGGGCCAGTGAGAATAAGGTAAGAAAGAATTTTCAAGATGAGAAGAGAAAAGATTGATGGAAAAAAATAATAACACCCAAAGGGAAAGGCATAAAAGAAAAAGAAGGGGAAAGGAAGAAAGATACAGGGTGAAAGAAGAACTCATGGCCAGGGAAGACAGTATAGGTATTCAGAATATTTCACTTATTTTAAAAGTTTGCTTATATCAAATCTCTTGATACTTGTTTAATTGACTCTGCACTGAATCAAGTTAACATGTATGAAAGTAAAGAAACCAAGGAAAGAGACTTAGTAAAACCAACTTGTATTAAATTAGGATCCCATTAGAAGACAGAAAGGGCGTCCCCAGTGGCTCAGAGGTAAAGAATCTGCCTGCAAAACAAGCAATACAGGAGATGCTGGTTTTACCTCTGGGTGGGGAAGATCCCCTGGAGGAGGCATAGGAACTAACTGCAGCATTCTTGCCGGGAAAATCTCATAGAGCCTGGCATGCTACAGTCCATGGGGTCACAAAGACTTGGACAGAACAGAAACAACGCTGGTTATTTGGAGAGAGAATTTAACACAAGTAAGTGAAGTGTTAACGAAGGGAGTAAAAGAGTAAAAAGAACATTCAGGTGTTGCAGAGGTAACAACTGGTATAGAAAGAAGCTCCCGTGCCTAGGGCTGTGGGAATAAAGGCAAGGGGTTGAAATTACTAATATTTAGAAGACTGGAGAAGGCAATGGCAACCCACTCCAGTGTTCTTGCCTGGAGAATCCCAGGGACAGGGGAGCCTGGTGGGCTGCCGTCTATGGGGTCACACAGTCGGACACGACTGAAGTGACTTAGCAGCAGCAGCAGCAGCAGAAGACTGGAGGGAAGCCTTGTGGTGCTGAAATTCAAACTTCTAAGGAAGGACACTGCTGAATTGATTCTGGTGTCTCTCAATGTCTAATAGGGTTGGTCCTACAAGTGTTGGATAAACCAGAAGTTGGATTCATGTGCTCCCATAGGAAGTTACTGCTGCTGCCAAGGTGAAAAACTGGTACTGGGGTGATTTGTACAAGATAAAGAAACAGACAGGAAACCCTTAAGAAGTTGATGTGCTCTGTTAGTAATAGGATGAAAGAGAAAGCCGCTTCCCTTCTCTGTCTAGTGTTGTCTGTTGGTGGAAGATAATTAAGAAACAGCTGGTGAAGTAGAAATGTGGTCTGCAGAATTCCCGCCCCAGCACTGCAAAACTGAATGTAGAAGGATAGGTTTGGAGATTAGAGACACTAGCTTAAGAACTGGAACACAATCTTTAACAAAAATTCTCTCCTCCAACTGTTTTTTTTCCTTAATTTTGAAGAGGCTTTATCGAAATCTGAAAATAAGGAAGGCAAAAACTTACAATATCTTTTATTTCAGTTATAACTCCTCATAAGTAAACCTGATTATGAAATGCCTATATTTATATTTTTAATAAAAATAACTATTTGATTTATAGAAAATTATTATGGGACTCTACTTTCATTCTAAAGCCTCTTTTATTTATATTCTTATTCAAAATTTACTGAATATTGAATGTGTGTCAGAAAGTATTCTAGGAGCTTGAAATACACCAATGAATAAGAGACAATGTTTTTGTCCTCATAGAATATAATTCTTTTTATAGACATAAGATTTTATCAATATTCAGAAGAAAATCAATTTCAAATCTTTATTAAGAAGAGAAAGTGAAAAGTGAAAGTGAAGTCGCTCAGTCGTGCCCAACTCTTTGTGACCTCGTGGACTGTAGTCTACAAGGCTCCTCCATCCATGGAATTTTCCAGGCAAGAATACTAGAGTGGGGTGCCATTTTCTTCTCCAGGAGATATTCCCAACCCAGGGATTGAACCCCGATCTCCCACACTGTAGGCAGAGGCTTTACTGTCTGAGCCACCAGGGAAGAACTGGTGTACAATGTGAGATCCTTTATTGATCGCTATGGCAATAGACACACTTAAAGATGTCCTGATATTTTCTAACCTAAACAGGTCTATCCATTTTTTCCTGCACACTCTCAGATGTATTTCCCTCAACTTCTTCCTCGATCTCCAAATAGATTTATGGAGGTACTATATGTGATCCAAAGTCCTATGAATCCTGCCATTGCAATGACTCATACCCACCAGCCACAACATAAAAAACCATAGAACTTTCCTCTTTTAGCATCTACTGCCCCATAAAATATAAGAATAATCTAGTGTGAATAAGACAGAGAGGGAAATATGAAGTTGATTTTTTAATAATGTTTACTAATATGCTTTCTTTAAATAAATGTTAATGTCTGTATCTTTCTACCATGTAGTACTAGTTTATAGACTCACCTTTAGTTTTAGCCATTTAAAAATCATGTCTGTGACTTTATATCAATTGAAAGAATTGCTCTGATTTATTGCTGAAATCATAGAGTGTTTCTTGGAGCCACCATGGTCTCATTCAACATCTCTTCCAGATTTAGTTTTACAGATATTAAAAAACATCCCTAAAGGCTTAATATAGTAGACTTGGATTGTTATACCTCTTCCCTGAAAAAAATTCAAAACTCCTTTCTCATTGATCAACATAAAAACTAAAATATAGGTATTATATCACAGTTTTATTATTTTAAGATAACATATGATCTTCAGAGTTTTAGAAATAATAGATTCACTGCCATCAGACATATTCAAACTTAAACACAAACCTTTAATAGCAACTAACTGAGAGCTTTTCATAGTAGGTGCTTCACTGAGGTTTGCTGATCAATGTTTATGTATTTAACAATAAATAAACAAAGAAATTGCTCGATATCCCTTAGCAATTCTTCCACTTAACTGCCTCTATGATCCAGATGTTCTTATAGCTGTCCAAAGTAATCTCTCACTTTTCTAGGCCTCTTTGCACACAGGTCAGAACTATTTTCTTATTTCTTCCTCCTGTTCTTGTTTTAGTAAGAGAGAAGATCTGAAATGTCACCCATGTTAGCAGATCAGGAAAAATCTACCCATCCTCTTACACTCTCATTCTTAGAACATGTTTTCCAAGAAGGTGAATCTGAGCTACTCATGCTAAGACATACAACTGAACATGTATTCATCTCCATGATGAAATGGAATCAGTCTGTATATAAAGACTCTACATAACCTAGCTCTGGGAGTTGGCAATGGACAGGGAGGCCTGGCATGCTGCAGTCCATGGGGTCGCATAGAGTTGGACACAACTGAGCGACTGGGCTGAACTGAACTGAACCTAGCTCAAGCAAGGTCTTCAGATTACATATCCTCCATGAGTTTTCTGAATGCCTATTGAGAGCAACCAAAGTCCAATCTTTTCTCATTTTCCTTTGTTTGGCAATGTCATCTCAATACTGATGAAAGATTAGAAATTGTAGGTCAGAAAAGAGAATGCTAAAATTGGGTAGAGCTGTATCTGATGTGCAGTATCATTGGAGTGACAAATGATATTATTTCAAGAAGATCAGTGCTCATTGTGAACTTCACAAGTCCTGCCAAATCCTTTTCCTTTTGGCTATCAGTGACTTTGCTTCCTCCAGCTGTTAGCCGTAGCATGTTAAGTGCAAACAACTTTAAAATAACTTTTCTCCCTGACACAAAATAACAAAAGCCGGGTTTCTGACAGAAACACACAGGCTTAATTTTGCTCTGCTTTTGAACCATTTTAGACTTTCATAAAGTAAAATAGCGTTGGTCAGCCATTGTCTTTTCAAAGCATTTGATCTAATGTTGGTTTATCTTTTGTCTGTGGATTGAGTGGGAAAGTCTTTACATTTTAATACTAATAAGTAAAAATGCTTCCTGAGAATGAAATCCTGTCAAATATGATGTTTTGTTTTCTAGTCACAAGGGTAGACTGCTCATTCTAGAAGTAGCTGAAAAGTGGGAAGCAGAGGAACTTGAAAGAAAAACAGATTTAGAGTTGTGTTCAGTAGGCAAGATTATTAAAAATAAAATCCTTTTGTAGCCTGTCATCTTGATGTTATGAAACCCAGTAGCATGGTTTTTTTTTTCCCCTTTCAAATGAATTTTGTTTTTAATAAGTTTGGCTAAAAGTATAAATGCTTTTGGCGAGGTCAACTTGAACTTGTGGCTTTTCTTAGCCTTTGGGGTCTACACCTCAGAGAGTTTTCTGTTTTTACTGGAAGTTTAAATTTTGTTGACTGAACTGGGAGTTTCTTTGTGAGAGCACTTGAGTCCTTTAATGTTTTCTTTTTTGGTTTTTTTGCTATTTAAAAGAATGACTTGAGGATAAATTTGGTGCCTTGGATAGATAAATAAATCTGACAAAATTATAAATGACTCAGTTAACTAGAGCAGGAAAGGGGAAATAATAGTGAATTAATTTTAAAAGGAATATACACCCCTCAGTAAAATGCATGAAACCCTAACAAATGCAAATGCCACTCAGAAAAAAGGTTTAATTTTTAAGGCAGGAAATAGTCAATTCATCCTAGTGTTCATAAACAACCAAACCAAAAAGAAAAAAGTTGTGATGCTATCTTCCTATGTGATATATTATAGTTAACTTTATACCTCATGAAATATTTCAAGTTTTATGTATGTAATAAATCAATTTTAGTGTGTTAATAAAATAAGAAAATTGTATAATTGCTATAGTTTATTAGAAATTGGAATCTTTATTAGAAATTTATGATTTTAAAAAGAAAGAAATAGGTGACTTTATGGATTCAGACTGGCTGAGAAAATAAGTTCTTGAATGTATGAAAATAAGAATGCTTGTCTGCTGCATGTAACATGTTGGTGCCCATACAATAGATGTGTGTTTTCAGGTATATTTGTGTTTATTGGCTGAGAGAAAGTGATATAGGACAGATAATTGCCTGGTTCCTTTTGTGACTCCTATTGTGAATAGAGGAGAATCTTCTAAAAAGATAGACAAAAGTCCTTTACTTCTGTTCAAGTCATATTTTGCCTCAGGATGATTCTTTTTTTACAAAGATTATGAGGTTTAGGGTATCAAGTTATTCATAATATGTTGCAGGCTAGCCACAGTTAAGTACAGTAGTTTGTTCCCTTTCTGTATTCAGTGTAACAAGGAGTCACTGTACCTAGTAGTTATGCTTTATCCATTTAAAAAAAAAATTGAATAATACTTAAAGAGAAAGCATTTCCCTAATAATCCAAAAGATATTTAAGTACTTTGTAATATGAGGGAATTTTGAGTTTTTAATACATGAGCTATATGTATGAATATGTTCAAGTAACAGGGTTCCATGAACCTGTTTAATTTAATAACTTTAATTATTAAAAGTTTGAGCTAACTCTAAACTTTTAGATATATTTAAGCAAGATCTAAACTGACACAATTTTTGTCCTTTAAAGTGGGAGTAATTGGCTCAGATAGTAAAGAATCTGCCTGCAATGCAGGAAACCTGGGTTCAATCTCTGGGTTGGGAAGATCCACTGGAGAAGAAATGGCAAGCCACTTCAGTATTCTGGCCTGGAGAATTCCATGGATGGAGGAGCCTAGCGGACTGTAGTCCATGGAGTTGCAAAGAGTCGGACACAACTGAGAGGCTAACACTTTCACTTTCAATAATATTTACCTTATGAGGACTTTTGGAGATAAGTTAACACAGATAAAGAGCTTATAATAATATCTGATAGTATGGTAGGTATTTAGAAAGTATTGATTCTTTTTTTCTCCCCTTCTTTTCATCTTTCTGGAGAGATAGCATGTCATGGAGGAAAAAGCACAAACTTTGAGGGATGGAGGTTGGGTAGTAGGGAATTAATCTTAGATTATTTGGATTGTATCTCCAACACCTGCAAACTTGTAAATAGCCAAGTTCTTAACTTTTCAAAGGTTTAGTTTCCTCATCAGTATGATACAACAATACTCAGCTCATAAGGTATATGTGAAGATTATACAAGATAGCAGCAGTATCTCACAGGGTGCCTGAGACATGGTAGTAGATCTCCTTACTCCTATCATAGCTTAGTCCTGAAACAAGAACTAGGCGATCAACAAAAAAGTTGTCTGAGGCCATTTATAGCTCTTCAGTTAGATGTTCTGTTTGCTTTTCTGTAATCTTTAATGTAATCACTACTTTAGTTTGGGGCTCTACATATAGCTATAGGAAAAGAGAATAGTCACTTCTGTTGTCAAGGAGACCTGAGTTCAAATCCTTATATGGCCACTCAGTATCTCTGTTTCAGTTTTAAAGCTTTATATTATATTCAAAGTCTTTTATAGATGATTCTTTTAGTTATAAGAAGCATGATAAAGTTAGAATCTAAATTATTGACATGGCAAAAGACCCAGTGCTCTATTCTAGTGGACTCTGTGAGCTTCCTTCAGAGAAGTGAATAAAATCAAGTGTAAAATATCAACAATTCATCATCTAATTCAGTTAGTATTAGACTTCTAATATGACCCCCAATAATCCCTGCCTTCTGGTTGTACCTGCTTTTGTGTGACCTCCCATGAGTGTGTTGATCAAAAGTGGTGGCTCACTCCCAATAATAAAATATGGCAAAAGTGATGAATATCCCTTCTGATATTGGTTTATAAAAGATGATGACTTTCATCATACCCCTCCCCTTCTCCTCCTCCCTCCCCTCTCCTCTTCTCTCTCTCTGTCTCTCTTTCTCTGGTTGCTCTCATTTGATACTCTGATGAAACAAGCTGCCATCCTGCGAGCCCACATCTTGATACAAACTTATGGGTCTGGATCCCTGACCCACAGGAACCATGAAATAATCAGTAGACTTGTTTTAAGCCACTAAATTTGGGGCTTATCTGCTATTGTAGCAATATACAAATAACATAGATGAGTAGAGCAAGATGATTAAAATTATGATAGAATTCATACACTAAAACTGAAAAAGAGAACTATTTATGTTTTGTTTTCAAACATAAGTCAAACATAAATCTTTTTCAGTGCCATGAAATAGTTTACACCATCACAACTACTTTAGTGTCTTTGACCAATTTTTTGAACCCTTACTTTAACAGTTATTTGTTCCCAAAAGTTTTACTTGATTTGGTAATTCTTAAACAACTAAGTGTAAAATGAGAAACCAATAGAGACAAGCCACACTGAAGAGCATTCAGTCCCCATATAGTATCAACAACAGCTGAAATACAGAGTCTAATAGCATAAGGAACCTTTAATACAGGCCTATATGCTTTAATTAGGGGAAAATTCATCTTTTTTATATAGCTCAAAAATCTCTTAAAAGACAAATGAAAGTAAATCTAATGAAGAAAGTTATCATCCTAAAATTGTCAAAAATTGTTTTAAGAGGTTTTTTTTCATAACTGCTTTTCCCCAGTATAGAGCTTTACTAATTTGTACAGCAAAATACTAAAACCAATCAGATTGCTTAATGTTGTGTATTACAATGAAATTGCCAAGCCCTTCACTTTCAGTATATTGGCACCAGCAGTGCTCATTGCTCCCAATAATCCAAAAAGCTTCCTTTTTTTGCAAACCACAAAGTCTGAACAGAGGCCATCTTGCCTAGGAGAGCATGAGAGTCAACATCTCAGAGAGAAGATTCATTACCCTGTGGGGCTCCCAGCCTCTCCTTGGCCAGGACTTGAATCTATCAAAGCAGAGCAGCCCTTACTTAGGCTTTGGAAGTGGACTTTGAAACTTGCTTGAGCAAACACTCTAATTTTGTAGTAGTCATGCTATAGATATTCAAGTAAATGTATTTTAAATTATAGAATCTAAATTTGTTTATATATACATATAAATATGCCAGTTTTTCCACTGTGATACTTTTTAAAGAATCAATGCCACCTAATATCCTAGCCAGAGCAAGAATATTTCAGAGCCAGAATCAAGTCATCAGGAATTGTTCTCCTTTAGCAAATGTATTAACATAGTGACTTCAGAGGGATATATCTACCCAGTCTTAGAGCTCTACTATATGCCATAAAAGTCAGTCATTCATTCCTTTAGGTATTCTAAGTTGGCACCCCACTAATTGACAGCAAGTTGTCAGACTTAATACACCTGAGGGCTCCTGCTTTCCCTCTGTTTTGTGGCCCCAGATTGAATTCCTAACTATAGCCAGATGTTTTATGAGCAATGAGCAAGACCACAAATCTATCACTACTACTACAAAAACACTCCTTGTATCTGATATACTAGTGATAGCTCATAAACAGCATCTTCAAACGCAAAAAATAAATTCCTCTACAGATCTATTGACTGATTTGATTTAATTTTTCATGGTACCGATTAGTTTACATATTTATTTATTTATTTTTTTAAGTGTAGAATTTATTTATTTATTTATTTATTTTTTATTTTTTTAATTGTTTTTGCCATACATTGTCATGATATCACCATGGGTTTACATATGCTTCCCCTCTGGAACCCCCCCCCCCCTTCCCCCCCCCCCCCCCCCCTGGAAATCTCCCTGCACCAGCCCCGAGCATCAATCCTGGGCTGGCGATTGATTAGACATATGAAAATTAACATGCTTCAATGCCCTTCTCCCATATCATCCCACCCTTACCCTCATCCACAAAGTCCACAAGTCTATTCTATACATCTGCGTTCCTTTTGTTGTCTCCCATGTTGGGTTCTCGTTACTGTCTTTCTAAATTCCATATATATGTGTTAATATACTGTATTGTTGTTTTTGCTTCTGGCTTACTTCACTCTGGATAATGGGCTCCAGTTTCGTCCATCTGAGTAGAATTGCTTCAAATGAATTTTTTTTTAATGCTGAGTAATATTCCATTGTGTATATGTACCACAGCTTTCTTATCCATTCATCAGTTGATGGGCATCTAGGTTGTTTCCATGTCTTAGCTATTGTAAACAATGCAGCGATGA
>ML660197.1:42382561-42429111 GCA_007570785.1 Antilocapra americana | reverse complement strand
TTTTGGATGGCAGCCATTCTGACTGGTGTAAAGTGGTACCTCATTGTAGTTTTGATTTGCATTTCTCTGATAATGAGTGATGTTGAGCATCTTTTCATGTGTTTGTTAGCCATTTTTATATCTTCCTTGGAGAAATGTCTGTTAAGTTCTTTGGCCCACTTTTTAATTGGGTTGTTTATTTTTCTAGAATGGAGCTGCAGGAGTTGTTTGTATATTTTTGAGATTAATTGTTTGTCTGTTGCTTCATTGGCTATTATTTTCTCCCATTCTGAAGGCTGTCTTTTCACCTTGCTTATAGTTTCCTTTGTTGTGCAAAAGCTTTTAATTTTAATTAGGTCCCATTTGTTTATTCGTGTTTTTATTTCCAATATTCTGGGAGGTGGGTCATGGAGTATCCCGCTTTGGATTATAGCAGAGAGTGTTTTGCCTATGTTATCCTCTAGGAGTTTTATAGTTTCTGGTCTTATGCTTAGATCTTTGATCCATTTTGAGTTTATCTTTGTGTATGGTGTTAGAAAGTGATCTAGTTTCATTCTTTTACAAGTGGCTGTCCAGTTTTCCCAGCACCACTTGTTAAAGAGGTTGTCTTTTCTCCATTGTATATTCTTGCCTCCTTTGTCAAAGATAAGGTGTCCATAGATGCGTGGATTTATCTCTGGGCTTTCTATTCTGTTCCATTGATCTATGTTTCTGTCTTTGTGCCAGTACCATACTGTCTTAATGACTGTGGATTTGTAGTATAGCCTAAAGTCAGGTAGGTTGATTCCGCCAGTTCCATTCTTCTTTCTCAAGATTGCTTTGGCTATACGAGGTTTTTTGTATTTCCATACAAATTGAGAAATTATTTGTTCTAATTCTTTGAAGAAGACCTCTGGTAGCTTGATAGGAATTGCATTGAATCTATAGATTGCTTTAGGTAGTATACTCATTTTCACTATATTGATTCTTCCAATCCATGAGCACGGTACATTTCTCCATCTGTTTGTGTCCTCCTTGATTTCTTTCATCAGTGTTCTATAGTTTTCTATATACAAGTCTTTTGATTCTTTAGGTAGAAATACTCCTAAGTATTTTATTCTTTTTGTTTCGATGGTGAATGGGATTGTTTCCTTAATTTCTCTTTCTGATTTCTCACTGTTAGTGTATAGGAATGCCAGGGATTTCTGTGTGTTGATTTTATATCCTGAAACTTTGCTATATTCACTGATTAGCTCTAGTAATTTTCTCGTAGAGTCTTTAGGGTTTTCAATATAGAGGATCATGTCATCTGCAAACAGAGAGAGTTTTACTTCTTCTTTTCCAATCTGTATTCCTTTGATTTCTTTATCTGCTCTGATTGCTGTGGCCAAGACTTCCAAGACTATGTTGAAAAGTAGTGGTGCGAGTGGGCACCCTTGTCTTGTTCCTGATTTCAGGGGGAATGCTTCCAGCTTTTCACCATTGAGGATAATGTTTGCTGTGGGTTTGTCATATATAGCTTTTATTATGTTGAGGTATGTTCCTTCTATTTCTACTTTTTGGAGGGTTTTTATCATAAATGGATGTTGAATTTTGTCAAAGGCTTTCTCTGCATCTATTGAGATAATCATGTGATTTTTATTTTTCAATTTGTTAATGTGGTGTATTACATTGATTGATTTACAAATATTGAAGAAACCTTGCATCCCTGGGATAAAGCCTACTTGATCATGTTGTATGATCTTTTTGATGTGTTGTTGGATTCTATTTGCTAGAATTTTGTTGAGGATTTTTGCATCTAAGTTCATCAGTGATATTGGCCTGTAGTTTTCTTTTTTTGTGGCATCTTTGTCGGGTTTTGGAATTAGGGTGATGGTGGCCTCATAGAATGAGTTTGGAAGTTTACCTTCGTCTGCAATTTTCTGGAAGAGTTTGAGTAGAATAGGTGTTAGCTCTTCTCTAAATTTTTGGTAGAATTCAGCTGTGAAGCCATCTGGTCCTGGGCTTTTGTTTTTTGGAAGATTTCTGATTACGGTTTCAATTTCCGTGCTTGTGATGGGTCTATTAATGTTATCTATCTCTTCCTGGTTTAGTCTTGGAAAGTTGTACTTTTCTAGGAATTTGTCCATTTCTTCCAGGTTGTTCAGTTAGTTTACATATTTAAATGATTACTTCTTTTCACTTCATGATGACAGGCCCCATTTTCCCAACAGGTCAGAGTCTTACTCCCATTAACAAGAACTAATATCCTAGCTTTATATAAATCATTTTTAGTTATGCATTCATGAGCATACAGCTAAAATATAATTTCAGACTGGCAAAAACCAATTTAACTTTTATTTACCTCTGTAACATTCTATAGGTTATTCCATTCTTCCACTTACTATATTGAGAATATTAAACCTAATGTTAACTACATTCTCAGTTAGCCTATATCACACCTCTATGTTCCACTCAGAATATGTCAAGGAAGTAAATATCTTGGGGGAGTTAATGTGATAATATTTTAAAATTACCTTCTTTCTATGAGAATAAAGTATCATTTATTTCATTGCAACTAGTGGAGGCAAATTTTGATACTGTCATGGAAAAGTGAAAGAAGTTTGGATAAACTAAAACCTTTTTCAAAGTGGCCTTGTAAGTTGTTTTAATATCTGCAATAACTTGAAGTACAATAATCCATAATATTTATCTCCAAAATCACAAAGATTCATCAAGAAGAAAAAAGCTGAGGGGACCAATTTTTATTGTTGCTTATAAAAACGTTTTCTATATTTTATTCTTATATCAAGAGTCTTTACTTATTTTCTCTTGTTTGCATGCATGCTAAGCCACTTCAGTCCTGTTGGACTCTTTGCAACCCCATGGACTGTAGCCCACCAGTCTCCTCTGTCCGTGGGATTCTCTAAGCAAGAACACTGGAGTGGGTTGCCATGCTCTCCTCCAGGGGATCTTCCCAACCCAGGGATCCTTCCCATCCCAGGGATCGTACCTGCCTCTCCCGCGTTACAGGTAGATTCTTTATTGCTGAGTCAAAGGGAAGTCCTGTTTTCTCTAATATGCTAGCTATGCTGCTTGTTCCTAGTGATAGCTGTGAACACCTAAGTCTAGGATTCTAATACCATAAATATTACTTTATTAAAAATTATATTTATGAATCGCTGTGCCAAGGTGAAACATGTAAAGTGGTTAGTAAAAAATTTGTATAACATAAAAAATTGTTTATGTAATATGATCACATCTGTGAACATATTAGGCATAGAAAAACATTAAAGAATATAAATGAAATGTTCATTATATATTTATCTGTGTAACTGGATTTTGAGTGCCTTCATTTATGTTAATTTATTTATGTTAATTAATAATAATATTCCAACATCCTTGTAATAAATTATCATGGCTACAGAAAAAAAGAGACTGTGAAAATCATAACAAATTTTATTGAAAAGCTTCAAAACTAAATTCCAAGCAATTGAATAAATCTCTAAAAGTTAAGCAAATACAAGTTACAGAAGGGAGAAAAGCATGCCTTTTTTTTTTCATTTTCTTTTTGCTCAACTTTAATATTTAGAGTTGTACATATTCAATTCATGTATTTTGATGAATTTGGCCATATATACCCATGGTACCATCATCACAATCAAAGTAATAAACATATTTTTACATGTTAAGTGGCAAGAAGACAACATGAAAGTTACCCTCTTAACAAGACTTTACATACACAACACTATAATTTGTTAACTATAGGCATTATTCATCACTTTAATTTTCTATATTTGCTGAATACTATACATTAAACCCAAAAAAGAGGTCCTTTTCATTGTAGGGGACTGGAATGTGAAAGTAGGAAGTCAGGAAACACATGGAGTAATAGGCAAATTTGGCCTTGGAGTATAGAATGAAACATGGCAAAGGCCTGGTTCTGCCAAGAGAATGCACTGGTCATAGCAAACACCCTCTTCCAAAAGCACAAGAGAAGACTCTACACATGGATATCACCAGATGGTCAACACCAAAATCAAATTGATTATATTCTTTGCAGCCAAAGATGGGGAAGCTGTATACAGTCAACAAAAACAAGACCAGGAGCTGACTGTGGCTCAGATCATGAACTCCTTATTGCCAAATTCAGACTTAAATTGAAGAAAGTAGGGAAACCACTAGACCAGCCAGGTACAACCTAAATCAAATCCCTTATACAGTGGAAGTGAGAAATAAATTTAAGGGACTAGATCTGATAGACAGACTGTCTGATGAACTATGGATGGAGGTTTGGGACATTGTACAGGAGACAGGAATTAAGACCATCCCCCCAAAAAAGAAATGGTTTACAGCAAAATGGCTGTCTGAGGAGGCCTTATAAATAGCTATGAAAGGAAGAGAAGTGAAAAGCAAAGGAGAAAAGGAAAGGTATTCCCATCTGAATGCAGAGTTCCAAAGAATAGCAAGGAGAGGTAAGAAAACCTTCCTCAGTGATCAATACAAAGAAATAGAGGAAAACAATAGAATGGGGAAGACTAGAGATCTCTTCGAGAAAATCAGAGATACCAAGGGAATATTTCATGCAAAGATGGGCTTGATTAAGGACAGAAATGGTAGGGACCTAACGGAAGCAAGAGATATTAAGAAGAGGTGGCAAGAATGCACAGAAGAACTGTACAGAAAAGATCTTCACAATCCAGATAATCACGATGATGTGATCACTCACCTAGAGCCAGCCATCCTGGAATGTGAAGTTAAGTGGGCCTTAGAAAGCATCACTATGAACACAGCTAGTGGAGGCGATGAAATTCCAGTTGTGCTATTTCAAATCCTGAAAGATGATGCTGTGAAGGTGCTACACTCAATATGCAAGAAAATATGGAAAACTCAGCAGTATCCAAAGGACTGGAAAATGTCAGTTTTCATTCCAACCCCAAAGAAAGGCAATGCCAAAGAATGCTCAAACTACTGCACAATTGCACTCATCTCACACGCTAGTAAAGTAATGCTCAAAATTCTCCAAGCCAGGTTTTAGCAATATGTGAATCGTGAACTTTCAGATTTTAGAAAAGGCAGAGGAACCAGAGATCAAATTGCCAGCATCTGCTGGATCATCAAAAAAGCAAGAGAGTTCCAGAAAAACATCTATTTCTGCTTTATTGACTATGCCAAATCGTTTGACTATGTGGATCACAATAAATGTGGAAAATTCTGAAAGAGATAGGAATACCAGACCATCTGACCTGTATCTTGATAAACCTTTATGCATGTCAGGAAGCAACATCTAGAACTGGACATGGAACAACAGATTGGTTCCAAATAGGAAAAGGAGTCTGTCAAAGCTATATTTTGTCACCCTGCTTATTTAACTTATATGCAGAGTACATCATGAGAAACACTGGGCTAGAGGAAGCACACATGGGTCAGAAGGAGGGCATGGAAACCCACTCCAGTATTCCTGACTCTAAATCCCATGGACAGAAGAGTGTGGCAAGCTATAGTCTATAAGGTCAAACAGAGTTGGATGTGACTGAAGCGACTTAGCACACAGGTTTGTTATAGCTTTCCTTCCAATGAGAAATTGTCTTTTAATTTCATGGCCACAGTCCCCATCTGCAGTGATTTTGAAGCCCAAGAAAATAAAATCTGTCACTGCTTCCACTTTTTCCCCTTCTATTTGCCATGAAGCGATGGGACTGTATGTCATGATCTTAATATTTTTAATATTGAGTTTCAATTGTTACTTATTAACAATAAAAATTTGATACCACTATATAATCCATGATTAAATTCTAAATTCAAATACTAGTTAAAGACTAATTAGAATATTTACTGTCAAAATAAGATACTCTCTATAAAATTTTATGAGGCTGAATCTACATATATAATAATTACATTACTTTAAATGTTTTTATTTTTAAGGCCTGAGTAAAAATATGAATAAACTTTTAATATCTAAAATTCAACTTTTAATTTTTAAAAGGAACCAAACAATTCTAACAGAGTCAGGAAAAATACCATGGTTATGATAAAATAACTTAATAAAACAAGAAACAAAAATAATTAACAAGTAAATCTGTAAGTGAATTCTTTGGGTAAAGTAAACATAAAATACACAATTCTAAACAGATGAAATACATGATTAAAATAAAGAAAAAAGTAATATAAATTTGAACAATGGATGAAAAATAGGAAGGAAGGAAGGAAGGGAAGAAGAAAGAAATGAAGGAGGGGAGAGAGGAAAGGAGGATAGATTGATGGAAGTAAATGCATAGGTGGAGATAACTTTTATAAATAAAAGTCAACATTTGTCACAGAATAAGACTCTTAGAAAATCAGAAATAGGATATTTCCTTAGCATGTTTAAGAACACTATATCAGGCCATTAGTTAACATTTTATTTTAATGTTAAATAAAATAAGAATTATCTTAGAGTCATGAGACATTATAGGTTTAAAAGAGAAAAGTTTACAAAGATAAAACATGGTATGGTCTCAATTTTTATATTTATGTATATATTTATACACTATACATGTATGTATGTACTTATTACATCAAAATATTAACAAAGAATTAAAGCTATAACTAGCTGTTATTTTTCACTTAATACATTTGTAAAATAGGTAACGTCCTGTGTGTTCAGTCACTATATTTGACTCTTTGCAATACCATGGGCTGCAGCATGCCATCTTTCCCTACCCTTCATTATCTCCCAGAGTTTCTCAGACTCATGCCCGTTGAGTCGGTGATGCCATCCAACCATCTCATCCTCTGTCATCCCCTTCTCCTTCTGCCCTTAATCTTTACCAGCATCAGGGTCTTTTCCAATGAGTTGCCTCTGTGTCAAGTGGCGAAAGTATTGGAGTTTCATCCTCAGCATTAGTCTGTCCAATGGATAAGGGTTGATTTCCTTTAGGATTGACTAGTTTGATCTCCGTACAGTTCATGAGACTCCCTGGTAAAGTCCTAATGACTATCAATCGGGGGAATGGTGTGATGAGACAGACATTCTCACACAATGCTAGGAATGTAGCTGCGATTCTATTTGGAACATATTCTAGTAATAGGTATTATGATTCTTCAAAGGTGATATATTTTCACCTATAATCCCACACTAGAAATTTAGCATAATAAAATTAGAAAGATGTCAGTTAAATCATATATCAAGATACTTAGCAGCATTGTGTAAAACCTTCAGTTCAATTTAGTAGCTCATTCATGTCTGATTCTTTGTGACCACATGGACTGCAGCATGCCAGGCCTCCTGCCAATCACCAACTCCTAGAGTTTACCCAAACTCATGTCCACTGAGTCGGTGATTCCATCCGACCATCTCATCCTCTTTCGTTCCCTTCTTTTCCCACCTTCAGTCTTTCCCAGGATCAGGATCTTTTCCAGTGAGTCAACTCTTTGCATCAGGTGGCCAAAGTATTGGAGTTTCAGCTTCAACATCAGTCCTTCAGTGAACACCCAGGACAGATCTCCTTTAGGATGGACTGGTTGGATCTTCTTGCAGTCCAAGGGACTCTCAAGAGTCTTCTCCAACACCACAGTTCAAAAGCACCAATTCTTCAGCACTCAGCTTTCTTCACCATCCAACTTTCATATCCATACATGACTACTGGAAAAACCATAGCCCTGACTAGACAGACCTTTGTTGGCAAAGTAATGTCTCTGCTTTTCAATATGCTATCTAGGTTGGTCATAACTTTCCTTCCAAGGAGGTAGACTCAAAAGATAAAAGTTTAGTTAGACAATGACTATCACCAGTTTTCATGAAAGCCAGATTAGATATGTTTCTAGAACAGTATCTTTGTTTTTCTAGAAGCCAAAGAAATGAAGGAAACCAAGGAAGACATAAGATGCTTGGAAAACTAACCAGGATTTTTCCTGTTATAAGCTATTAACAACCACTGAGATACTTATGTTGCATAAGAAAAAGAAACATTATTTCAAGGGTTTTTCTTTTATTATTAGTTTTGCCATACAATGACATGATATCGCCATGGGTTTACATATGTTCCCCCTCCAGAACCCCCCTCCCTCCTCCCTCCCTCCTCTCTTTCCCAGGGAAATCTCGATGCACCAGCCCCGAGCATCAATCCTGGGCTGGCGATTGATTACACATGTGATAATTAACATGTTTAAATGCCATTCTCCCATATCATCCCACCCTTGCCCTCATCCACAGAGTCCACGAGTCTATTCTATACGTCTGCGTTCCTTTTGCTGTCTCGCATGTTGGGTTCTCGTTACCGTCTTTCTAAATTCCATATATATGCATTAATATACTGTATTGTTGTTTTTCCTTCTGGCTTACTTCACTCTGGATAATGGGCTCCAGTTCCGTCCACCTGAGTAGAACTGATTCAAATGAACTTTTTTTTTAATGCTGAGTAATATTCCATTGTGTATATGTACCACAGCTTTCTTATCCATTCGTCAGTTGATGGGCATCTAGGTTGCTTCCATGTCCTGGCTATTGTAAACAATGCCGCGATGAACATTGGGGTACATCTGGCTCTTTCAATTCTGGTTTCCTTGGTGTATTTGCCCAGCAGTGGGATTGCTGGGTCATATGGCAGGTCTATTTGCAGTTTTTTAAGGAATCTCCACACTGTTTTCCATAGTGGCTGTACTAGTTTGCATTCCCACCAACAGTGTAAGAGAGTTCCCTTTTCTCCACATCCTCTCCAGCATTTATTGCTTGTAGATTTTTCGATTACAGCCATTCTGACTGGTGTAAAGTGATACCTCATTGTGGTTTTGCTTTGCATTTCTCTGATAATGAGTGATGTTTAGCATCTTTTCATGTGTTTGTTAGCCATTTTTATGTCTTCTTTGGAAAAATGTCTGTTAAGTTCTTTGGCCCACTTTTTGATTGGGTCGTTTATTTTTCTAGAATGGAGCTGCAGGAGTTGCTTGTATATTTTTGAGATTAATTGTTTGTCTGTTGCTTCATTGGCTATTATTTTCTCCCATTCTGAAGGCTGTCTTTTCACCTTGCTTATAGTTTCCTTTGTTGTGCAGAAGCTTTTAATTTTAATTAGGTCCCATTTGTTTATTCATGCTTTTATTTCCAATATTCTGGGAGGTGGGTCATGGAGGATCCCACTTTGGTTTATATCAGAGAGTGTTTTGCCTATGTTATCCTCTAGGAGTTTTATAGTTTCTGGTCTTATGCTTAGATCTTTGATCCATTTTGAGTTTATCTTTGTGTATGGTGTTAGTGTTCTAGTTTCATTCTTTTACAAGTGGCTGTCCAGTTTTCCCTGAACCACCTGTTAAAGAGGTTGTCTTTTCTCCATTGTTTATTCTTGCCTCCTTTGTCAAAGATAAGGTGTCCATAGATGCGTGGATTTATCTCTGGGCTTTCTATCTTATTCCATTGATCTATATTTCTGTGTTTGTGCCAGTACCATACTGTCTTAATGACTGTGGATTTGTAGTATAGCCTAAAGTCAGGTAGGTTGATTCCTCCAGTTCCATTCTTCTTTCTCAAGATTGCTTTGGCTATATGAGGTTTTTTGTATTTCCATGCAAATTGTGAAATTATTTGTTCTAATTCTCTGATCAGTGAATATATCAAAGTTTCAGGATACAAAATCAACACACAGAAATCCCTGGCATTCCTATACACTAACAATGAGAAAACAGAAAGAGAAATTAAGGAAACAATTCCATTCACCATCGAAACAAAAAGAATAGAATACTTAGGAGTATTTCTACCTAAAGAAACAAAAGACTTGTATATAGAAAACTATAAAACACTGATGAAAGATATCAAAGAGGACACAAACAGATAGAGAAATGTGCTGTGTTGGTGGATTGGAAGAATCAATACAGTGAAAATAAGTATACTACCCAAAACAATCTATAGATTCAATGCAATTCCTATCAAGCTACCAGAGGTCTTTTTCAAGGGTTTTTGAAATGAAAATCTTCTGAAATGACTAGCATTTGAATCAAAGTTACCCTAAACTTACAAAAGATGAAAGCTGAAATTATTTCTTTACTTTAGAAATATTCATTCCTTTATTTGTCCATTTATTGGCTAGTCATCTAGTCTTTTCTACCTTCTATAGGCTAGAACCTATTGTAAGCTAGTTTGTCAGGTTACAAAGGCAAATAAGAAATGGCTTTTGGTTACAGTCTAGCAAGTTAACATTGGTCTACTCAAGGACAGCTACAAGTTTGATTAAATATAGAAAGAATAGCTAAATCTTACTAAAAGAAATGTTACTTATTCATTCATTTCCTTAAATAGTCCTTGCTATGTATCATATTTATAAATGTAAAACTTTATCATCATTAAAATTAGGCTTTTTTGATAACACATCTTATTACTAATAAAAATTATAATTTGTAGAAGATTTAATATGTTCCTTTAAATAAATTATATCTGTAGTTGAAACCCAAATGTTTCAGCAATGAGACTATTAAGATATCTCCTTAATGAAAATAGTTTCTTAATCAAATTGAAAGCATAGAAACTAGTAGAGAAGAAATAGCTTTGTACAAAGTAGTTTTGCAAACAAAAAAAACATAAATAAATCGTGCTGCCCTTCAATATCCATTCTCTTCCATTTTCCAGTCACAGGATTCTCGGGTTAGTTCATGACCACAATTTCTTGCAGCTAGTATAGTCATGTGAACACATTGTGGCCAACAGAATATAAGCAGAACTTATGTTGTGGACACAACTCTCCGGAAGTGCTCTATAAGGGTGAGAGTATATCTTCTCCTTCTTTGCACTCCTTCCCTCTAGAATGCAGCAGAATGTAGATGAGCTTACTGGACAGGGAGCAATCATGTTGAATCATGAGGTGGAAACTGGGTGTTTTAAGTGGCAGGACATACAACAGAGAGAGCCTGTGTCCCCAATAATTTTGGAGCCACTATATCAACCCTAGACTGACTACATTTATATGAGGAAGAAGCATACTTCTATCTTTTTAAATCCACTGTTGTTTTGGGTCTTCTTTCACTAATGACCAAATCTCATCTTAACTAATGTAAATAGAAACACCCCAGTCTCCCTTCTCTGATTCGGTTGCCACTCTGATGTCATGACTGCTCCTCCCTCAGTGCTAAGAACACTTCTCTGCATGATCACACCCACAGCCCAAGTTAATTACAGCCTTTCAGTATATTCAGCTCTTACATTTTTATAAGACTTGGAATAGAAAACCCGCCAAACATTTTCATTGGGATGATGGGTAAATCATATAATGCTACTGTCTTCAGTGTCTTTATCAAATGAATATAGCAACTCTTACCATGACAACAATAAAATCCACTTGAAATTCATTTAATTATGTTATGGGGTATTATAATTGACAGCTTTCAGAGAAGTTAAGTAAAATTCTCAAGATTACACAGCCTAGTAGAAGAATAGGATTTCACACTCAGGTAAGCCCATTTTAAATACTATGATCTTTCAGTGGAGAAGGAAATGGGAATCCACTCCAGTATTCTTGCCTGGAGAATCCCATGGACAGAGGAGCCTGGTAGACTGCAGTCCATGGGGTTGACCACAGTCCATAGTTAGTTGCATAACTGAGCAATTAAACAACAAGCAACATGATCTTTCAAATACACATCATTATCCTTTACCTTTTACCTTGTGAACAGTCACTGAGGAAACCTGTCCAGAACAGTTAGATTACCTGTCACACAGCAGATGCACATTAAAAGTGAATTATCTCTCCTCTTCTCTGTCTTACATATTGGTAAAATGAGAGCATTTTGCTTTCATTCTCCTGTATATATAATCTCACATTAGGACAACTCTGTGAAAGAATCAATCTGGATGAATCCCAAATTTAAATAAAAATATCATGGAATACAGTTTTACCCTTGAAAAATCCCAGGCCCAGTAATTTTTCAACAGATTGAAAACATTAAGCTTTTGTATATACGTAGACTCAAATGAGAAGATATACAAAGTTAATCAGAGAGTAACAATTCCTGTCCTCTAAGAATTTATAACCTAAAATATGCCCCATAGATGTGAGCTCCAATACACAAATTGAAACAAACATCAACAGAACAATAAAAAAGCAACAGTATGACCTTTCAGTCTTGTGTGGAGTTGAACAGTTTTTAACCTACACATGCATATTAGAATAATATTTAAACACAAATCAGAATGCTTGTGAGTGAGATGGTTGGAGAGTTGGTCTAAAAGAAGCAGACATCCTCTCAATTGACTTCACATAGCAGTGTTCCTCTAGCAGACACACAACACCAAGAGAATAAACTCTCACCTACAGGTATGCATAGGCATATTTGCACAAGCTAATCTTTAAGCAAAATTGCCCTGTAAAAGTGAAAGACTTTTTTAAGACTCGAAAATAGAAAAAGTTGTGAATGATATATAATATTGAAGCAAAAATACAAGAGTTTACTTTCAGGTTTTTGACATTTAGAAGCACTCTACCCATAGATTCCATGGACAGAGGAGCCTGGGGCGCTACCATCTAAGAGCTAGAAATCACTTAGTGACTAAACCACCACCGCCACCCGTAGATACTTACAAACTGGGGAGTGAGTACATTCAGGGTGGAAAATCAGCAATGAAGTTCACAGCATAGGAAACCAACAAGCCAACAAGCCAAAGATTTATGTAGCTTTTGCTGTATGATGGTAATGATGCAGCTAGTCAGTACTTCTTCATGGTATTTTTCCTGTTTGAATGAAGTATTTTCCTGCCTCACTTCTGGAAAGTCTAAGATACACTTCCCTTAAGCAGTGGACCTCTGCACTGGTTAAATTAAACCTGCTCCACCCCTCTCCCACTTCTCATTCTTTTCAATTCCCTTTCTCAAAATCTGAATTTCATTTAGGAAAAACTTCTCACAATAAATTTGTTAGGACAGCTCTGCTCTTCTTCAAAACATAAAAAAATCATCTTCAATTTGCAGCTTCTGGCCAAATCTAACACCTGTGTACTGAAATGATTTTTAAAATTCTTCAACATTAAAAAATAAACAATACTCTACATCCATTCCCATTTATGAGCTGTGTCTGTCAGATTAACCTGAAAATTAGAGTTGGAAGGACTCTGCAGTGATTCTATCTCTGAATATAAAAGACAGCTCCAAGCTGAGGGTTTTCATCTTCATCTGATTTATTCCTTCATTTCCTCCATCTATTTCATTCCCAAGGCATTGACTCAATCTTTTCTCCTATAGAAGTCTCTAAAAGAGTGAAATCTATCTTATCCAAGCAAAACAATTTCATTCATCATACGGCAGCCACATCGATTAGGAGTTAATGGGTAAAATAAAACACCAAGAACCTTCTCTGTTGACCTATGAGATCTTTCCTGAATATTTCTGATGCCCTGGGACAGCTCAGTCAAATCACTTCACTATTTATTTGTTTGTTTATCAATCTATTTAACAAATATTTATTGAATGCCCATGAAGTGACGATAGTTTGTACTAGATGTTTGTTTTTATTTGATATTCAGCTGATGTAGACATACACTGATTGAGTCTTTAAATCTCTCACCTCCCAGTAAAAATATAATCTCTTTGATTGGGATTAGGGGTCTTACTCTTCTCCTCATTGCCTAGTAGAGAGCTCAAATGGTATTTTCTCAATAGAGTTTGAACACAGAAGTACCCAGTTTAAGCTATATGTTATTTCTTCTTTGGCATCCTATAACTCAAATCAATGTGCCCCTTTCTCAGTTAAAATTTTTGAAATTTCTCTGGTCCATGGGCAGTAGTGGGTATAGTTTGCCTCTCTACAAGTCAGAAGAAAATTGAATTTCCACCTTTGGGGATTCACCTACATTTCAGACACTGCCAGATGTGCTGGTTACACATGCCTGCTTTGTGAATACAATGAGCTCAACTTATTTTATTGACTGTACTGAAACAATGACTAGTTTTATTCCAGACTCCATGCAGTGCCACAAAACTATAGCTACCATAATGGTATTATAAAAGAACTTTAATCCTTCAGTGTAAGACTTGCCAACTAGAAATACATCTTCAGTGGTGTGGGGTGGCTAGAGACTGTTATTGGAAAGGTTTTTTCAATCCTTTAGTCATTTATTCTACATAGGTATATAATTTCCCTGTATGTCCCCTAAATATGTGACCATAAAATCAAGAATGTATAATATTTAATTAAAATCCACATGTTATAGGATGTGAAGTATGATGCTATTATCTCAGTTGTTTCTAAGTACCCATAATCGAGAACAAAATGTTAAACTGTTAAATGTTCATATTGTCTATGTACCACCAAATATATATGTTGCTGTTGTTTGGTTGCTCAGTTGTATCTGACTCTTTGAGATCCCACGAACTGGAGCATGCCAGTCTTCCCTGTCCTTCACTATCTCCCCTCGTTTGCTCAGTTTCATGTCTGTTGGGTGGTGATGCCATCCAACCATCTCATCCCCTGTTGCCCCCTTCTCTTCAGCCCTTAATCCTTCCTAGCCTCAAGGTCTTTCCCATGAGTCGGCTCTTTGCATCAGGTGGCCAAAGTGTTGGAACATCATCTTCAGCATCAGTCCTTCCAATAAATATTCAGGACTGATCTCCTTTAGGATTGACTGTTTGATCTCCTTGCTGTCCAAAGAACTCTCAAGAGTCTTCCCCAACATCACATTTCAAAATCATCAGTTCTTTGGCACTGAGCCTTCTTTATGGTTCAGCTCTCACATCCATACATTACTTCTTGAAAAACCATACATTTGTCTGCTGCTGCTGCTGCTGCTGCTGCTAAGTCGCTTCAGTATGTGTCTGACTCTGTGCGACCCCATAGATGGCAGCCACCAGGCTCCCCCATCCCTGGGATTCTCTAGGCAAGAACACTGGAGTGGAATGCCATTTCCTTCTCCAATGCATGAAAGTGAAAACTGAAAGTGAAGACGCTCAGTCACATCTGACTCTTAGCGACCTCATGGACTGAAGCCTACCAGGCTCCTCCGTCCATTGGATTTTCCAGGCAAGAGTACTGGAGTGGGTTGTCATTGCCTTCTCCAATAGCTTTGACTAGACAGACCTTTGTTGGCAAAGTGATGTCTCTGCTTTTTAATACACTGTCATTATAGCTTTTCTTCCAAGGAGCAAGCATCTTTTAATTTTATGGTTGCAGTCACTGTCCGCAGTGATTTTGGAGCTCAAGAAAATAAAATGTGTCACTGTTTCCAGTTCTTTCCCATCTATTTGCCATGAAGTAATGGGACTGGATGACATGATCTAGGTTTTTTGAATGTTGAGTTTTTAGCCAGCTTTTTCACTCTCCTCTTTCACCTTCATCAAGAAGCTCTGTAGTTCCTCTTTGCTTTCTGCCATTAGAGTGGTGTTATCTGCATATCTGAGGTTATTGGCATTACTCCCCGGCAATCTTGATTCCAACTTGTGCTTCATCCAGCCTGGAATTTCACATGATCTACACTGTATAGAAATATGCTGCATAAGCAGGGTGACAATATACAACCTTGAAATACTCCTTTCCCTTTTTGAACCAGTCCATTGTTCTATGTCCAGTTCTAATTGTTGCTTCTTGACCTGCATATAGGTTTCTCAGGAGATAGGTAAGGTGGTCCAGTATTCCCATCTCTTTAAGAATATAGATGCAGGATTGTTTTAAATGGTAGACAAAAGCTGATTCTGCCACTGTTAGCCTATGACCTACCTCTAGACTACATAAAAGAGAGGTAATAAAGACAGATGAAAATATTTCAATTAACAGAGGGAATCTCTAAGGAACAAGTTGCTGGGGTATTTAGCGTTTTCCTCCACTCCTCCTAAAGAGGAGAAGAAATGCTTGTCATTGACTTCAGATAAATTTAGTGGGAAGGAAGAGCTTTATGAACCTCCTAAAAAGTTTCCTATGTGTCATCCATGGTTTGAATAGTGGTAATTGATTCCTATTTAGAATGGAAGCATAAGAAGAAAAAAAAATCAGCTAGAATGAGAGAAAAACATCAGCTATACTAGTGATAAACAGAAGGAAATCTCTTGAAAGGGGCTGGGCTTGAGTCAGTTTAAGTCATTAATTCTAAATGCCAGAGCCAAGTCACCCAACACTATCCCTTCCAAGTAAACTGTGTAGTTTGAGACACCAAAAAATGAGGTAAAGGAAGAACTTAGAAAGCAGCAGTTGAAAAATGTACCATTTGCTTCAGGGAACAGGGCAAGAAGTCCCCAGTGATGGTGGATAGTCTTGAAGGCCACAAAATTTCCCCAAAAGAAAAAGAGCAAATTTGACCATCTTTTAAACCCAGATATCACTAATACCAGATTATCATCTAAGCAATCAAGTAATGCTGCTCACTTTCCCTCTCAGAACCTGATCCCAAGAGCCAGAGGAAGCATAGGAAATGTAATTTCACCTTGGTTCTCTTGTTATATTTACTTTTGAACTGATTTACCACGCTGTGAGGAAGTCTAAGCAGGATGAGGAAAGTCCTGTGTAGAGAGAAACCAAGCCCTGGCTGAGTTCTCAGGCAAAAGCCAACAACTTCTTGCCAGTCGTGTGAAAGACCTATCTTGAAAATGGATGTACCAGCTCTCAACTGACTCATCCCAGCTGATAAATATAGGACAGAAATTCACTATCCTCACCTAGCCTTACCAAAATTTCAGACTGATGAAGAAAATATATCATCATTATGGTTCAAAGTCACTAAGATTTGGAGTAGTTTGTTACATAAGAGGAACTATGACTAAACATAACCACGTTATCTACTTTTGCTCACTTGCAGAGACATGTTCACATACACACACAAAAAAGCCTATCACTTGTTCATAGATTTTATTACAAAAAAATCAGTCTTGATGCCATAAAAATGTTGAAAATACATTTTCGAAAGGAAAATTTTTTTTTTCAAATTGACTGTCCACAAATAACTTATAATTTTACCTCTATATTGTCCTGTCCAGGGAAAGTTAGACACTTCTATGAGGAAAATAAAGCAACCTTGAGAAAGGTAGATTGCTGGCACAGTTGTTAACAGTGTCATTGAGAACTGTGTGGAATTTAAGTACAAAACCCAACTAACACATTGACCTTGTATGATGGGCACCACCACAGCTTTTAGAATTATGATGTAGTCTTTTATTAATGAACTTTTCAATATTAAAAAAAATTGCTGCTATTCTGTCAGTAATGTGCATTCCTTGCATTATTAATCTCTCTAACCCCTTCATGTCCTTACTATCTAACTATAAAAACAGTTGAACAAATAATAGAAATCCATAAAATCCTTCATTGCAGAATCAAATAAGAATGCTACATGAGGTCCAAGACAAGAATAAAAATATTTTCCTATATTCCAAGGAAAATAGCATTCAGTTTAAAGCCAGCTTATAATGGGATGATTTTACAGGGCTTTGTTTTTTACTTCAACTTGGCCTTCTCAAGAGCTTGTGAAGGTTACGATGCTTATTCACAAGGGACTCTTCATTATAAATGGGAGAGATATGTCAGGACCAACAAAGCAAACTGCAAATTATTAGGCATTATATTCAGCCACGTAGTTATAATGCACAGCTCTCAAAAATGTTGAGGATGGATGGTGTATTCACATGAATTGATTAAATAAATCATTTACTAGCTGAACTCTAACTCTGATTTCACAATATACTTATGTCTTTCAACTTACAGTTTCTTAACTTTATGAAAACCTTCAAAGGGAACACCTAACCATAAGCAATTGTCAAATTCATTTAAAATTATTTATTCAACTTATACCAGATCTATTATTTCTCAATCCAGTATGTTTACTGTTCTATACCTCTAGTCACAGATACATATTGCAAAATTTTTAAATAAGGCTGATTAACTTTAAAAGGAAGGCAAAACCAGACTGAGTCAAGCCTTTGTGTTGCTCTGTTTTGCAAATTCACATCATCATCGGTTTTCAACAAATGAGTCCTTCTTATAATTATGCATGCATGAAAACAGACTAGAACCTGGAAAACAGGAAGAACTCTCCAACAGCTGTCATTGGGTAAACCCACAAGTCACCAACAGGAGCTAATTCTACACAACAAAAATCTTAATATTTGCACTTAAAATTAGTTTTTTTAACCCCATGGACTGTAGCCTTACAGGCTACTCTGTCCATAGGATTTCCCAGGCAAGAATACTGGAGTGGGATGCCATTTGCTCCTCCAGGGGAATCTTCCCCACCCAGGGATTGAACCCGCACCTCCTGTGTCTCTTGCATTGCCAGCAGATTTTTTTACCTGCTGAGCCATCAGGAAAGCCTCTCTTATTTAGTGCTTCTCCCAAAAAAAGGAATAGTTTTTAAAATTCACTTTAAAAAATTATGCCTATATTAATTATATCACCCAGATTCACAAAGTAAAATCAAGGAATCCAGAGTCCACAAACTGAGAAGTTACAAAGCACATCAGTTGTTATCCAGAGGATGTTGAGAGAGAAATAAGTATTGCCTGTCCATGAGTTTCATAGCACAAATCTAACCCCTATACACATTCATCTGTCATAATGCAAATCCAAGTTTTCATTCTGAAAGCCACAAAAAGATTCCATGGAGTTGTGTCTAGAAAAAACAAAAACAAAAACAGTTTTACTCATCCATTTAAAAGTGTTAATCCCTGTTTATCTGCCTTGTCGTAGACTATTCAGTTTCCAAGGAGAAGCCAGAACAAGAAAGATAAGACCTCTGCTCTTCTTAAGCTAAGGGAAGGAAAAGAAATATTGTAAAGTAAAAAAAAAAAGAAGAAGTGTGTCTTGAAAAGGACCTGTATTTGATCTTTTATCCTGTCAAGCAGGTCATGTAGTTATGTCTAATCCTAGTTTACCCATTAGGCATTCAAAACTCTGGGAAGAAGAACCACTTGTTCTCCAACTCTATTATTACTTGGAATAACTTTTATTTGAACAAAATTCATCAGTTTTATTGCATACGCCCTGTAAGTTACCAAGTTTAAAACCAGATGATGTGTAAATGTACTTACTAAGAAAGAACCCATAGAATTTAAGATCTAGATATAAATTTACTTACAGAATATTTGTATTACTTTACAGATGTGGAAACTGAGGGCCAAGAATGTGATAAATCTATACAGCTACTTGAAAGTAAAATATGAGAAGTAAGATCTCCAGAATATATTAGTGCCTTTTCCAGAAATCTATTTTATACCCCTAAGTTTTAACACTTTCATCAATACTAGGATATTTTCTAAGATGACAAGTCATCATCTGTGTCCTCTCTGGAGAATACTGCTTTTCATAAGGTCTAAAATAGCCTAGAGTCTCCTTTGAAAATAAAATTAAATCCATTAAATGGAAGTAATGTGTTTCTTTAGCTAAAACAAAGCACCAATGACAAAATCATTTCACTTGCACTAAGAGAAAGAAAATATTACTCAAGTTGCAATTACCTGAGAAGAACAGTGATACCCTAGCCAGCACTTTTGGGGAAATTGATTACTTCTTTATGCCCTTTGTTTATTCATTTTCTTAGACTTAATGGCTGACAAGTGACCATTTCATTATTATAAGATGCCTCTTCTCTTTTTCAGAGTTGATTCCACTCTTCTTTTGTGCTTAACAGTAGCAACAGTGTGCAGACATTTCAAGTACTCAGATGTACAATACCTTAATCTTCAAGTCCAAAGTGGCTTTGTGTTTGGTTTCCTGACAGCATTGGAGTTTCTCAAACATTTTTCTGTTGGTAAGAGATCATGTTCCTTTGTTGAAATGCACATCACATCTATTTATCTTGTTTTCTCCCAGTTGTAAACAAAGAACATATTTGTCCTCACAGATCAAGAAAAGGAGAGGAGAGTCATGGTAATGTACACTTTTGATTTATGGATCAAGGAACTTTCACCTACATAATAATCTTTTGGCCTGGGGAAGACTCCCGTTAATACATCTTCCTTTTGCCTGAACCTAGGTCAGCCTATACAAATATCAATCTATACCTGCACAGAATGGAAGCTACTCAAGAATGTTTTAAATGATACAGTACTTAAGATCATAGATGTTGAAATAAGAAAATCTGACTTTGAATATCAGCCTACGAAACTTTGTGCAAAATACTTTACTTTTTGCATCTCACTTGCCTATCTTTAAAAATCTAGATATAAGTTGCTACTATTTCATAGGCTTATTGTGATAATGAAAATAATTCAAGTAAAGATTAAATGATATTTAATTTTGGGCTTAGAACAGTTCATGTCTCACAGAAAGGGCAGAAAGCAAGTTAGCTATTATTGGTTTTTATCTTTTCATTTGAAAAGCACTGAAATTCACAGACTTTCTTTTACCCACTCATGATTACATGCCTTGTCCTCAACTTCGGTTAACAGTTTTACAAATTCCAGGACCATCAACCCTCTCTAACTATATGTAAAGTGAATAATATCCTACAAATAAAGAGACATGTTTGTTGTTGAATGACAAGCTCTTTTGTTGTTGAATAGACAACTCTCTATTAGAAAGATTTAGAAAGAAGTACAGCATTTGCACTATCAAAGCAGCATGATGAAACTCAGAAAGGAGAGTGTAATAGCAACAGCAAACAGTGTACCTGGTCTTTACCACATGATGAGTGCTAGTTTAAACACCAAAGTCATTATCATGCTATGAGGCTAGTAGTAAGAGCACTCGCATTTTACAGACAAAGTGAGAAGCAAAGTATCTTACCCAGGATCACAGCATTGAAAATTTAGAGAACCAGGATCTGAACCTAGGTATCTTATATTCATAGTTTAGTTGTTTGTCTCTATTATACAGCCTTTCATCATTAAAGTAAAGCCTAAGATATCTGGATTCAAAAGAATAGTCATGAATATAGAATGCATGAGTTTTTTTTATATACCTCAAAGATTTTCATTTTTATTATTCTTAGTGAGGAGAGTCATTCGTAGCATATTTTTTGAGCTCCCTACTATGTGCAGGAATTGTTCTAAGAACTGAAAATAAAACATTTAAGAAAAAGTCCATTCCCTCATAGAGCTGACATGTTACTTGGAAAAACATATAAATCAAGTAAATAATACAGAAATTTTTTTAAAAGTTTAAGAAGTTAGAAAGTGAATAGAGATGGTAGGCTAGAATAGTAAAAGAGACCTCTTTGATTATAAATAACTCTAGAGAAAAAGTATGAAAAACACTCCCATTTCTATTAATACTTTACACATCCTTATTCAGATGACCAGAATTCAAAATTTTTCTCCAGGTGAGCCTGAGGATAAAAGAATCACCAATAAATAAATCAACTAGACTTAGACCATCCAGCTCTTCTATTAATATAGGAGTAACCAGGTAGAAAAATACAGGTGATTCATCAACTAAAATGATAACATTTATAAGATACTAGTAGACACTGAAGGGATTGTTCACTTAGTAAATTCAGTAAGGAAATGACAGGAGGTGAGAAAAAAAAAAAGCAAGGATAGTGGATAGATTAGAATCAAGGAGAAAAGGCATCAGAAAGAGAATCAGATAAAACTGATAGGGAAAATTTAAAACAAGTCTCAAGAACGTGGGGCTTCCCGGTGGCACTAGTGGTAAAGAACCTGCCTGCCAATGTAGAGACATAAGAGATGCTGGTTCAGGAAGATCCCCTGGAGAAGTGCTCCCTGGAGAAGTGGCAACCCACTCCAGTATTCTTGCCTGGAGAATCCCATGTAAAGAGGAACCTGGAGGTCTACAGTCCACAGGGCCTCAAAGAGTCTGACACAACTAAAGCAACTTAGCATGTACAGACACACTCAAGAACCTGGGAAAGGCTGTTGACAAATTATATACATACCTGTGGTTCTTTCAGTGTAAATCAAGCTCCCTGGAAGCTCCCAAAATACTTTCAGGAAGTCTCTAAGGTTAAAACTATTTTCATAGTAATACTAATATGTCATTTGTCTTTTTACCTCATTTTTCTCCCACAAGTGCACAGATTCATTGATATGGTTTCAGATTCTACATTGTAACTGATCTTTAGGAAACTGGAACTTGTTGAGTTTGGGCGTAGTATCAAAGCAGAATATCCATAATTATTGGAAAAGGTAATAAAATGCACCTCCCTTTTTCAATTACATATCTAAGCCCAGATTTTCTCCTTATACTTCAACTAAAATGACATTTCAACAAATTGAATGCAGAAGCAAATATGAGAATCCAACTGTCTTCTCTTAAACCAGATAGTAGGAGATGGAAAAAGTGTAAAACAATTCCACTACTGTTAGTAAAATTTTTTGTTTGGGAAAGACTTAAAATACTTATTTATTAAAAATAATGATTCTATTTTAGAGGAGCGTAAATAAGATGCTTTATGAAAAATAATTATTTTAAATATTCTCATTTTTATTCTACTACTGAAAATATAAATAAGGATAACCCACATAAAATTTCTCTGAGGTGCTCAATAATTTTTAAGAGAATTTAGAGGCCCTGACACCTAACACTTTGAAAACTGCTTGTTGAGACAGCTTGCTTTCGGAAGCTGAACCCAGTATAAAACATTTGGAGCAATTACTTGATCCTTTTTACTAAAAATCTGCTAAACCCTGTGGCAGACTGAATTTTCTAAAAATGCTTCTACATGCTACTCTAGAATTCTGATACTCCTTCCATTAAGTCATATTTACTTTAGTCTCCATATATCACTTTAGAATTTAACACTCTTCCCATGAAAAGATGAAATCGAGTCTCCATTAGCCTGGGTCAGTCTTAGTCGCTCATGCCGTCATGGAGGTTTCATGTCCTCTGAGGATGAATGTAAACATCAACACTGTTTCCATCTAGATTTCTTTCCCTCTCCAGACTTGTGCCTTGAAAGAGTAGAGCCCACACTTAAGAAGTCCACCTAACTGGAAAATGCCATGCTAGAGAGACAATTTAGAGAGACTGCCTAAAAATATTAATAGAAAGAGCCATCTGTTCTTTATTCCAACTGCTCAAGTCCTCTCACATCCACCTCCAGATGTGAGAGTACTAGCCTTCAGGTGACCCAGCCCTTGTTCTTCAAGCCACCCCAGCTGACCCTGAAGACCAGAGAGGAGCCAGCCCCACGCAGCCTCGTCCAACTGGAATATTCATGAGCAAAATACATATTGCCTTTGTTTTAAGACATTAACATTCAGAATAATTTGCTGTTTAGTCATAGTGAGTGGAATAAACCCTCATTGGGGAGCAGTGGATTTGTCTTAGGGAAAGGTGGGATTAACAATAACTACAATAGCTAGTAAAGGATTGTCCACTTCTTCCACAATCATATCCCCACTGGGGACCACAAAGGGAAGAACTTCAGCTCAGAGACAAATAACCATATAAAGAAACTTAAAGAAGTATATTCCACATCTTTCCCATCTCCAGAAGATCACTGGAAATGTGCTATGCAAAATAAATCAAAGGACACCAATCAAATTGGGTTGCAGAATTAATGAAGATAATTTGACAGAAGAAAAGGAAAAAGGTAACTATTAAAAGAATAATTATTTTAAGGACTCACTTTCCCACAATTGTATCAGTTATATATAACTTTATATATTATTATTTTATATGTAATATAAATAGCCAATCCTATTAGAAAGGTACTATTACTATTGCTATTTTGCTAATAATATAATGTTTGGAGCAATTATTTGATCTTTTTTACTAAACATCTGCTAAACCCTGTGGCAAACTGAATTTTCTAAAACTGGTTCCACATGTTACTCTAGAATTTTGACACTTTTCTGAGAAAACAGATGATGCTCAGGGATGTTTAGCAGTTTGCCTCAAGTTACAAAGCTACAGACCCAACTTGGGTCCATCAGATTCCGAGACTAACAGAAAGCTGATTTCCATTTGGAATTCTGGATTTTTCTGCCATATTAAGATAAATGCATCTCTCCTTGCCCCCTAGAGAAGTTTTCATGCTCTAACCTGAGATGCAAGGAGAGAAAAATATGGCAAACTATAAAGGTAAGATTTCCGTTTTTCTCTCAGGAGAGAACTGTCTTTGTAGTACCATGTGAAACACTGGCTAATGGCAGGTGGCATTAGGGACAAGGTGGAATGAAGAGAACGTTAACAATTTACTACAAATGATTTTTCAATTGAAGAGGAAAAAGGAAATGTGCCAGAAGGCTGTGGGTCAGAGGTCAACACCTGCTTCTCCCGCTCTGTGTCCACAGATTCTGACATCTTATCTGCTGGGAAATCAGATGCACTGAGATGCCAGCCAAGGCAGGGAGCACCAGAGCCTTTCTGCCAGCCACTGCCAGGTCTTAGCCTCCTGAATGCCACTCAGCGGCATCGTGTTTCTTGAAATGACTCACATGACCCTTTACACTGCGGCAAAATAAAGGCTAAGTGTGACAGCGTGATTTTAGTTGGGGAGCAGATGCCTTGCTGCCTCACTGGTGCGTATCATACATGACATGTATTGCTTCATTGCTAATGTGCATTCACAGGAGTCCTCAGGTATGGAGGAGAGAAATGCCCTTTTGTAAAATGCTGAACTATTCAGCCGAGATTGAGTACTAACTTCGTCTAGGAACTTTCATTTACTGGTAAAAACTAACTGAAGTTCCAGTACAGAGTGGGTGATTTCCTTTTATCCAAACTCCTAGATAAATAACAGGCTTTCTTACCGCCTCCACAGGCCTGCAAAAGAGAATTTTCTAGTCCTTAGCTCACTGATAGGAAGTCTTTCTTAATTCCAGTCTTGTATCTCTCAAGGGCTTATGGCTTACACTAATCTTCCTGAATAAAAATTAAAACTGAAGGCCATAAATTTTTTTATATCTAGTTTTCTATAAAGTGAAACTGTTAGTTGCTCTGTCCTGTGCTACTCTTTATGACCCCATGGACTGTAGCCTGCCAGACTCCTCTGCCCCTGGGATTCTCCAGGCAAAAATACCAAGAATACTGGAGTGGATAGCTATTCCTTTCTCCAGGAGATCTTCAAAACTCAGGGATCAAATCCAGGTTTCTTGCATTGCAAAGCAGATTCTTTACCATCTGAGCCACCAGGGAAGCCCATCTACCTCCTGTATTCCTGTGAATTGTTAAGCTTCAGCCCCTCTTATTTTGAGGAAACTATTTCTTACTACTATAGAATTCTCATTTTGATTTTAGCTTAGCTGATTTATTTTAAATTTTATTTGATTATTTAATAATTTCATTATTATTTAAATAATTTAATAAGCATTTGGAAAGGGACTTTATATTAATATACTAACTCAAGCTGCCTCAGAAGTAAAGTAACATAGAAACTCTGTAATTTTCTTGCAACTTTTCTATAAATCTAAAATTATTTCAAAGCCAAAAGTTTAAAACATTTGCATTTTCTTTCATCTGAATTTCACATATTTTTTTAAAAAGTCATAAGATTTGATATCATGTAGTTTCAAGCCTGGTTTTGTATCTTATTTGTTATGCTAATTTGTGTAAGTCACTTAACCTCATTGAACTCTAACTTTCTCTTTTGAATAGGCAGCCTATTTCCATGGGCCTATCACAAGTGGAAAATTAGACAGCATATAACAGACTCACATATATTATTTCTTTCATCTCCAACTCCTGTTCACAAGATTGATAAATTGAAAATCACTACTTTCATTTGATGTTTAATCAACACACTCTCTTATTATTCATCTTGTTTGTTAAGCTTAGACACACTAAAAATCTAAAGCTAATTCTCATAAGTTAAGATGTATATGGTAGGTATTAGAGCAACTACAAAAGAAATAACCCAAAATATATAATAAAACAATTTATCTAAAATGTCACATAAGAAAATAATTAATGTAAAAGAAAGTAAAGAAAGAACAATGAAACAAAAGATATGAGACATACAGAAAGCAAAAAGTAAAGTAACAGATATAAAGTCATCTCTATCAATAGTAACATAAACAAGTGGATTATACAATCCATTGTGAAGGCAAAGACTGTCAGTTTGAATAAAAAAATTATATTCTGTATACAGGAAATACAGTTTAGATTCAAAGATACAAATAGAATGAAAGTAAAATGATGAAAAAGATATAACATGCAAACAACAACTACAAGAATTTGGAGTGATTATACTGATAGCAGACACAATAGACCTTAAAACAAAATGTTACTAGAGATTCTTAAAAAATTATAATGATAAAGAATCATTCCATCAGGAATATATAAAATTATAAACATATATTCATCTAATAGCAGAGCACCAAATTACTGAAGCAAAAAGTGATAAAAGTGAAGGAAGAAACAGATAATTCAAAAATGACAAGTGTACATGCAAAACCCCTCTTTCAATAATGGATAAAATAACTAAGCATAAGATCAACAAGAAAACATAAAAACTGGGCAAGACTATAAGCCAACTAGACCTAACAGATATTTATAAAGCACTCTACCAACAGCAGAACATATATTCTTCTCCAGTAACATGGAACATTCTTCAAGATAGACAATTTAGTAGGGCGTAAAACACACATCAGTAAATTTTAAAGTTTTAAAATGATTCTAAGTATGTTCCCCAACTACAATGGAAGGCAATCAGAAATCAGTAAAAAAAAAAAAATGGATAAACTCAAAATTACCCATAAATAAAACACCATACTCCTAAATTCAATGGATCAAAGAAAAAATAAATGGGGAGATCATAAAATACTTTGAAATGATTAGGAACATGCCAAAACTTGTATAATGCAGTGCTTAGAGGAAAATCTGTGGCTTTAAATGCAAAGAAAAAATATTTCAAAACAATAAAGTGAAAGTTGCCCAGTCGTGTCCTACTCTCTGAAAACCCATGGACTATACAGTCCATGGAATTCTGCAGGCCAGAATACTGGAGTGGGTAGCCTATCCCTGGGTTAGGAAGATCCCCTGGAGAAGGGAACAACTACCCACTCCAGTATTCTGGCCTGGAGAATTCCATGGACTATAGTCAAATGAAGGCAATGGCACCCCACTCCAGTACTCTTGCCTGGAAAATCCCATGGAAAGAGGAGCCTGGTAGGCTGCAGTCCATGGGGTCGCTAAGAGGCGGAGTGATTTCAGTTTCACACATTGGCGAAGGAAATGGCAACCCACTCCAGTGTTTTTGCCTGGAGAATCCCAGGGACGGCAGAGCCTGGTGGGCTGCCGTCTATGTGGTCGCACAGAGTCAGACACAACTGAAGTGACTTAGCAGCAGCAGCATAGTCAGACACAACTGAGCTACTTTCAAATCAATAACTAACCTTAAACCCAAGGCACTGGAAAAAAAGAGCAAACTATGCCTAAATCAAGTAGAACAAAGGAAATAATAAAAATGAGAATGAAAATTAATGAAATAGAGAACAGAAAAACAACAGGGAAAAAAAAAAAAGCATTGAAACTCAAACTTGGTTTTTTGAAAGTTCAGCAAAACTGACAAGGATTTAGCTGGAGTGGGTAGCCTATCCCTTCGCCAGGGGATCTTCTCAACCCAGGAAGTGAACCTGGGTCTCCTGAATTGCAGGCAGACTTTACCAGTTGAGGAAGCAGGGATGCTCAAGGATTTAGACTATTGACTGAAATAGAAAGAAGATTCAAATTACTGATATCTGAAATAAGAGAGAGGTTATGTTACAGATATTAAAAGAATTACTATAAACAATCATATATCAATAAATTAGATAACATTTAATGGACAATTCCTGTAAAGAAACAAACCCCCAGCAAAGAAATACATAATCTGAAGGACCTATAACAAGTAAGGAAATTAAATTAGTACATTTTAAAAGTCCAACAAAGAAGAACTCAAGGTTATTTGGCTTCACTGCTGGATTCTACCAGTTAAGAATTAATATAATTGCTCACAAACTCTTCCAAAAAATATAAGAGGAAACACATTATAACTCATTCTATGAGACCATCATTACAATGATGCTAAAGCCATACAAAGACAATGGGGGGAAAAAAGGAAAACTACAGACCAATATCTCTGATGAATATGGACACAAAAAACCCTCAACAAAACACTAGCAGATTGAATCTAGCAAAACATAAAAAGAAGTATACAATATAGATATGTGGGATCTATCCTAGGTGTAGAAGATTGGTTTAATATTCATAATGTAGTACCCATATCAATAGAATAAAAAGAAAACAAACAAACACAGTCATCTCAATAAATGCAGGAAAAGGACTGATAATATAAACCCTCTACAAACAAAGGATAGAAGGGTACTTCCTCAGCCTAATCAAAGGGAACTGAAAAACCCACAGTAAACATTATATTTCATGGTGAAAGACTGGTTGTTTTCTCTCTTCTTATCAGAAATAAGGATATCCATTCTTACCAGTTCTACTCAAAATTTGTTCTAGCCAGAAATTAATCAAGAAAGAATATATAAAAAGCACTAACATTAGATGGAAGAAGTATAACTATCTCCATTTGCAGATGACATAATCTTATACACAGAAAAGTTTCCCTAAATAATTCTCTTTCAAAAAATCTGTTAGAACAAGTTCAGCAATGTTACAGGTATATGAATGTATAAAAATCAATTTTATTTTTACATCTTAATGAGTAATTCAAAAATTAAGAAAAATTCCATTTAAAATATCATGAAAAAATAACTTATTATTAAGAAAAGAAGTACATAACTCAGACTCTGAAATCCAAAATTATTGTTGAGAGAAATTAAGGGCCATCTAAATGAATGGGAAACATCCCACATCATGGATCACAAGCCTTAATATTGCTAACATAGCAATAACCCTCAAATTAATTTACAGGTTCAATGCAATCCCTGTCAGAATCTAGCTGACTTCTTTGTAGAAATTAACAGTTAATTATAAAATTTATATGAAATTGCAAGGAACCAAGAATAGCCAAAAGTTTCTACAAAAAGAATAAAATATGAATGACTGATACTTCTTACTTTCAAAACTTATTACAAATTGATGATAATCATGCCAGTGTGAGTTTGGGACAAAGATAGACATATAAATTAATAGAATATAATTGAGAGTCCAGAAATAAATCCCATTTGTATATGTTCAACTGAATTTTGACAAGGGTGCTAAGTCTGTAGTTGAAATATCTTTTCAAGTAATAGTGCTAGGATAACTAACTATATAGTATATATATCCATAGTTTTACTACATTTTTTCCATTTATTTGACTGTTGGTTTAAAAACAAAATAATAGAAGATTTATCAATATTATGTCAAGAGTAGGAGATATAAGACGCGGGTTCCCTGGAGGAAGGCATCACAACCCACTCCAGTATTCTTGCCTGGAGAATCCCATGGACAAGGAAGCCCAGCAGGCTACCATCATAGTGTCGCACAGAGTTGGACCCCACTGAAGCGACTGAGCATGCATGCTGAATTTCCTGTAAAGGGACAGTTATTAAATAATTGAGGTTTCACGGGCTATGTGGTCTTTGTTATAACTTCATTTCTGCCATTAATAATGTGGGAGCAGCCATAGACAATACAGGTAAATAAATGATCATGGCCATGTTCTGATAAAGTGTTGTTTACAAACATAAGCTGTGAATTAGATCTGGCCCATGGGTCAAAATTTGTTTATCCCTGTATTATATTTTTACCATCTGAACCACTGTATGATATTTCAATACTTCATAAGCAATTAAATAAAATTTTTAATGATGGATCAAGACCTCCTAATTTTTTAATCTTTCAAGTCAACATTTCTAAGCATTGCTGTTTTAGCATAAATTAGAGGAAAATGTTTCAAGATATTTTGAGCACCATTTATGAAAACCAACACCCCTCTAAATGTGAATTTTAAGGATGAGAATGCAAATTAACTAATACTGAAAATAAAAATACCTTTGACATTTTTATATTCCAAAACCACACATAACATACTAAAATGACAAGCTCTTTTTCCATGGTATAGAATTCTCTCCATATCAAGGCATCTATTAGAAATAAAAGTAAATGGTCTAATATTCTCTAGTTATGTGACCTACAAAGCTATTTATATACTAATTTTTAAAAGATGCTGAATTCCCTTAATTTAAATTTTATAAATAAAGGCACATAGATAATACATTGTGCTACAGATACTTTTTATGATGCACTATTAATATATCTACATTTTGTAGTATTACTATAAGAGCTTTAAGATTTCACTTTCATTCTTCTATCATTTAATTTTCAATCAAAAGCTTACCTAAATACAGTTTTCTGTAACTAATGTGCTAAAATATATATTGAAGTACAATGCATGTCAACCTTGATTTTTCTCACTCAATGACATGGTCTAAATCTTGAAACCTCATGATGTGCAACAAGATACACTTGAGTAAAAGCCCCGCCCGTGATGTTAATGTCATCATTTCCATGGTAACTTTAATGCTTGAAAAGGAAAAAACAGAAGGAGTCTTAAGAAAATTGCACAAAGTGAACAAAATAAATTATTAGATTGAACATATGTGACATAAACAAAATATGGGGTGCAGTTATTAAAAATGAATTGACTTTTAAAAATGAAAACAAGCATAAATCAGGCATGGCACTTCAACTTATGGGAAATGTGGTCATCTAAACTCATAGCAGTGAAATTATCCTAGTACCTCTAATGCCACCAAATTGGGAGCTCACATACACATCAACATATTTGATCATCCTTGTATTGTGGAGGTTCAAAATCCCATGTAATATTTACATTATTAATGAATTTAAAATAAAGATTTATATACAATCATTAGATTTATGTCAACAATAGCAAATAGCTACTGGTTTTTTATACATTTCAATATTACTGTATACATTACTTTCTGTCTTCAAAAGAGAAACACAACATCAATTTTACACAAAGAGGTAGGTTTAAAATGTATTTTCATTGTAGGAAATCCTAAATGTCTCATTTTAGTTTGATATTTTTAAGATAAATCATTGACATTGGAACAAGTTGCAATGTAATTAGCTAGTGACTGCTACAGAACTAAGAACACAATCTATTGTTAAGTGAACTGTTTCATTCTTACACACTTGAGTCATCTAAACTAAAGTCAGGCAACATTTATTTTTCGGTCATTTATTTGCTCATAGAAGAGTATTTTTAGATTTTACTAAATCTATTTTGTTAAATCTACTTCATTAAGTCCTAACTATCCATTCTGCCTTTTTTGAGTCTGTCTTTCTATTTCCATCAAGTCTGAACATTTTAGTGAGTGAACTGTACACTCGCTACCAAACATCTTTGGAAGAGAAGTGAGAAAGAATCACTCAGAATTTACTTGGCCTACTTCATCATTTTGCTTTATGTTGGCTCTACTAATATTGATGCTCTAGATTGAAAACTGTAATTTGATTTTCAATTGTTTAAGACCTCTAATCCAATATAATCATGAATAATAAGATGTGATGTCTTCAGAAATATGAGCTAAAATTTGATTTTCAATTGTTGTTTCATTCAACTGATGAATATATTGAATGCCTACTATGTAAAATAAGCCATACTTGGCAGTAGGGACACACATTCAAATCTGGAATGGCATAGCCCACAGGAGCTGATTTTCCAGTGAAAGTGAGAGAGAAATATATTAATAATATTTTATAGTATGATGAAAATGTGGCCTTTCCCAGGGTGCTATGGTGTCCTAAGTTTTAAAATATTTGAATATAAGGAGTAAATGAGATGGTAGAAATCATCTGATTAGAGTAATTAGAGTAGACAAACCTAAGAGAAGGCAAATAATATAACGGGGAAGGAAAACTAAAGAAAAAAACATGGAAATTGTAGTAACAACAATTATGTAGACCCTACTACATGCTGGTTATTACTTAAAGGTCTTACAAATGCTAACTGATTGAATATTTGTAACAACCCTATGAAGGTCTATACCCAGTTTATAGGTAATAAAACTGAAGCATATAGTGTTAAAATAACTTGCCTATGGTGACTCAACTAGCAAGTTAACAAACGTGGGACTTGAATGTTGGAAGCCACACTCTGGAGTTCACATCCCTAAAACAGCCTCTAATATCTTTTTTAAAAAAATGTGATGAAATACACACAGTGTAATATTTACCCTCTTAACTATTCTTAAGTGTATACTTCAGTGGCATTAAGTACATTAACACTGTTATGCTACCATCTCCACACTCCGTCCACAAATTCTTTTAATCTTACAAAACTGAAACTCATATTCATTAAAAATTAACTCCCAGTTTCCTGACCCCCTCAGCTCTTACCAACCAACTTTCTGTCTCTTTGAATTTGACTACTTTAGGTACCTGATTGAAGTGAGATCATACAGCATTAAACCTTTTATGACTGGTTTAGTTCAGATTCATCCATTTACTCCCTTCAGAAGACTGAATAATTCTCCATTGTATGTAATATAACACATTTTGTTGATCCATTTATCCACTGTCAGAAATTTGGGTTGCTTGAACACTTTGGCTATTGCCGTGAATGTGGGTATACAACTATACCTTTGAGTTCCTACTTCAAATATTCTTGGTTATAAACCCAGAAGAAAAATTTCTGGATCATATAGCAACTTTATTTTGAATTCTTTGAGGAACCACAATATGGGTTTCTATAGTAGCTATACCATTTTACAATTCCACCAGTAATGCAAAAAGGCTCCAATTTCTCCATATCCTCACCAAGACATTTTTGTTATTGGATACTAGCCATAATAGTGAGTTTGAGGTGGCACCTAATTGTTTTAATTTGCATTTCCCTAATGATTTCTCAACCATTGAATAAAACTCAACATTCAGATCATGGCCTCCAGTCCCATCATTTCATGGCAAATAGATGGGGAGACAGTGGAAACAGTGTCAGACTATTTTTATGGGCTCCAAAATCACTGCAGATTGATGGCTGCAGCCATGAAATTAAAACTCCCACGCTTGCTCCTTGGAAGAAAAGTTATGACCAACCTAACAGCATATTACAAAGCAGAAACATTATTTTTCCAACAAAGGTCCACCTAGTTAAAGCTATGGTTTTTCCAGTAGTCATGTATGGATGTGAGAGTTGGACTTTAAAGAAAGCTGAGCACTGAAGAATTGCTGCTTTCAAACTGTGGTGTTGGACTGCATGTCCCTTGGACTGCAAGGAGACCCAGCAAATCCATCCTAAAGGAAATCAGTCTTGAATATTCATTGGAAGGACTGATGCTGAAGCTGAAACTCCAATACTTGACCACCTGATGTGAAGAGCTGACTCATTTGAAAAGACCCTCATGCTGGGGAAGATTGAAGGTGAGAGGAGACAGTGATGACAGAGGATGAGATGGTTGGATGTCATCACTGACTCAATGGGCATGAGTTTGAGTAAGCTCTGGGAATTGGTGATGGACAGGGAGGCCTGGCATGCTGCAGTCTATGGGATCACAAATAGTTGGACATGACTGAGTGAACTGAACTGAATAGTTTCTGATGTTGAATATCTGTTATGTGATTGTTGGCCATTTATATTAATCTTTGGAGAAATGTTTTATTCAAGTTATTTGCTCATTTTTTAGTTGTATTATTTGGGTTTAGATTGTTGAGTTATAGGAGTTCTTTATATATTCTGAGTATTAACCTCTTACGAAATATATGATTTGTAAGTATTTTCTCACATTCTAGATTACTTTTTTCACTCTGTTGGTCTTTTTTGATGCAAGGAAGTTTTACGTTTTGATGCAGTCTAATTTTTCTACTTTTTTTCCTTTGTTGCCTGCACTTTTGATTCTATATTCAAGAAATCAATGCCAAATTCGATGTTACAAAGCTTTTCTCATATATTTTCTTCTATGTGTTATAGTTTTAGGTTTTATATTTAGTTCATTAATGTATCTTGAGTTAATTTTGTGTGTGTGATATAGGTCCAACTTCATTCTTTTGCATGTAGATATCTAGGTTTCCTAGTACTATATGCTGAAAAGACTATTCTTTCACTCATTGAATGCTCCTGGTATGCTTGAGAAATACTGTTAACTATTTATATGCAAGGGTTTATTTTTAGCTCTCTGTTCTGTTTCACTAGTCTAGGTATCTATCTTTATGTTAGTATAACAACTGTCTTGATTATTGTTGCTTTGTAATGTTTTGAACTCAGGAAGCAATGAAACCTTCAACATTGTTCGTCTTCTCCAATAAGTTGCCTTAATATTTAATGCATTAATTTAATTTTGTGTTAAGAAAGGGAGAAAATACCGAAGGTTTTTTTTTTTTTTTCCAGAATATTTAATCAGACCAGTATCCTAGCAAACACATTTTAGGAAATATTGCTCTTTGACATAATTCTGATATTTTAAAAATTCTGACTTATCTCCACCCACACACAATTTTCAAAATTCACTGGGTTTTGATAACCTAAAATAATTGTTCTTTTTAAAATTAAAAAAATTTAAATTTTATAATAAAAATTGAAATGCTTACAAACATTAGTAACAATTATAACATTGATAATTAATAGCATTATGATATAACAATGGCCTTGAAATAGTTAGTTTTAGACTTGCCTGAGAGGGACAGAAAATCCACTGATGCTTTAAGTAAGTAAGGAGTTTATTTCCTTCTTATGTCAAAATCCAAAGGTTTGTGGCCCAGAGCAGGCCGACCTCTTTCCCAAGATCACCTCATAGTATAACATGTGTTGATGCTGATAAGATAAAAAATGATATATTTGAAATGATATAAGAAGTAACATTATTTGGAAATTCACTTGATACTAAATAGCAAAATGATTCTATTACTCTGAAGCAACTCTTAAAAGTGAAAACTAGTACTGTAGAGGAAATTGTTAAGAGGATGAAAAACTCACATGCAAATATACTTGCATACATATATGTATATTAAATATAAACATCTCTCAACTTGAAATCTCACATGGGATGGGTAAGACTGAAAATCCCATTGGATTTCAGTAAATTTAACAGTTTGTGACTGCGTATCTGATGCTTTGTGTTCTTTTAAAAAACAGATCTGTCCAGCTATTTACACATACACACGTTTGCATGGCACCTCATGCTCTATAAGAGCAAAGTCCATCATTATGTGTGTGTCATTCTATATAAATTCCAAAAGAGGACACACCCACTAGAATAGCGAAGCAATCTGCAATTTCAAAATGACCACTCCTTCCACTGGTGGGGCAAATTAAACACTTTCACACCATGATATATTGCATATTATATATGAGATAACTCTCTAGGCTTATGCTGTACATTAGCCTACTATTGATCATTACCTGCTATGCATTTATACATACACATACATTCACATACAAACACCCCTACTACATTCCTGCCATGTTCTACCATTTTTATATTTGGCAATAGAATCTCTTTAAATTCAAGAATGTGATGCCTGATGAAAATCAAGTTTTTCTAGTCCCGTTTATTTCTCTGGGCCTTGCTCCATAATTGCGCTCCCTCAACTCAGAGGCTTCTGTTAGCCTTTTCATTTGTGTTGGCACTTCCATTTTCAGTGATGAGCAATCCAAGTCTCTCTTATTTTAACAATAAAATCACTTTCATTCTATATCCTTTTCTTCCTATTTCCCCCTCATTTTCCTTCACTTATCATATACATTTCTCCTAATACAAAACTATTTTCTTCATCTCCATTCTCTTTTCAGTCTGACTAGAATGTTTGCATTGAGATGGACTAGTCTCTTTATTTCTAAACCCAGTGGGTATTTTTGAGTTATTCCAGTTATGCTTCCTGCGGCATTTGATACAGTTGGCTATTTTCTCCTACTGAAACTTTTTATACCTTGGTCATATCTCGTAGTCTGCCTGTTACTTCTTCATCATTCTTTCTTCAGTTCAGTTCAGTTCAGCTCAGTCACTCAGTTGTGTCCGACTCTTTGTGACCCCATGGACTGCAGCATGCCAGGCCTGTCCAACTCCAGGAGTGTACTCAAACTCATGTCCATTGAGTTAGTGATGCCATCCAACCATCTCATCCTCCATCTCATCCCCTTCTCCTCCTGCCTTCAATCTTTCCTAGCATCAGGGTCTTTTCAAATGAGGCAGTTCTTCTTAGTTCCTTTCAAATAGTTCTTGTCAGAATTCCCCAGAGATTCAACATTGATGATGTCACTTTCTCAGTTTAAATGCCATCCCTGCTTTAGTACATTGTGTAATGAGCTTCTGAGTTCCCAACAGAACTGCAAACTCAAATGTCTAACACAAACACATTATCTTTCTCTGAAATGTTCTTCCTTGTGTTTCTTTGATAAGCATTAGAGATACCTTCACCCTCTCAGGTACTCATTCTAAGTTTCTAATTCTTTAATGTTTGGGCTCCTCCCAAAATTTATATGCTGAAATCCTAACACCCAATATGATGGTATTAGCAGGTGAAGTGTTTGAGAGGTAATTCAGTTATGAGGATAGAGCCCTCCTAAAAAGGATCAGTGTGCTTATAAGAAAAGACACACACATGAGATCTCTCTCTCTCTCTCTCTCTCTCTCTCTCTCTTTCTTCTTCTTCCCTTACCCCCTCTTCTTTGGTATGTAAGGGTACAACAAGAAGATCCTCATCTGCAAACTAGGAAGAGTACCCTCACTACACACTGGATCTGCCAGCAGCCAGGGGAGAGAAGTAGTTAAAATATACTAAAACTATTTTATTTAAGACTAAATTATAGATAGAGTTTTATCCATTATACTTATTAAAAATTTTAAAATTCAATAAACCATAAGAATACATAAGAAACATTTTTCAAACATTCAAAGAAATGAAAACATAAATGAAAAATCAATTGTTGTTTACCTACAACAAAATGTAGGTAAACAGAAATAAAATAACATAAAGATAAAATAGCTCAATAGAAAATAAAGCCAAATATAGTAGTGAAAACTCCGAATATAAATGATTTCATTTTCCTTTTAAAAGATGGAGTAGTATGTAACCACTGAAATGGATGCTATAGAACCCTATTTATTAACATGGAAAAATTAACCTGATATAATAAGTGGAAAGAAAAACACATTATAAACAATATGTAGAATATAATCTCACTTGATTAAAGTTAAGTGTCTATGAGAATACACATATGAAATATAATTTGTCAGGAAAACATTGCATTATTAGTTTTATTTCTACAGATGAAATTTTAGAATTATGTTTTTTACTTTACTTTTATTGTAGATTTACTGTTTAACAATGAATATCTGTTATTTTATAATAAAACTATTTTCATATTTTAAAGTAAATATATGTTAAAAAAGAAAAACATCAATAATATGCTAATTTTAAGAGACAATATAATGAAACAACCAAAATTGTTGGAAATAAAGGAATAAGCCAAACTGTTTGAGAAAGTTTCAATATTTTAAAAAATAATACCAGTAGAACTTAATGCATAAAACATTAAAAGAATGGCAAGGAAGTGAACAATAAACAAAAAAAAAATGGAAGAAAGGAATTAATGTGAAACAAACTCTAATTTATTAAAAGACAAAAAGAAAGGGATTTTAAACAGCAAGTGATAACTGAAATGCAAACATTTAGTAATTCTCTCTAGAGAAAGAACAAAAATATTTTTTTCTTTGTTTGGCTGTGAGGCACATAAGGGATCTTATAGCTCCCCATCCAGGTATTGAACCTAGGGACTCAGAAGTGAGAGTACAGAGTCCCAACTACTGAACTGTCTAAGAATTCCCCAAAAATATTCTTTAATGAACTCCATGAGGGGAGGAGCCCTGACTACCTTAGTAACGGTTGTGTGCTGACACTGGGCACAGTGCCTGGCACACAGTCAAAACTCATTATTAGTCAGGAATAAGAATAAATTCTAATTTGGAGATGATATAGGAAATAATAAACAATATACAAGTCAAGTAGATAACTATAAATTACTAAATGAAATGTAGAGAAAATTTACCAGAATCCACTGAGAAAAAGAAAATCAGAAAAACAGAGATAGAAGAATATTTTTTTAAGTTGTTAAATACCTCTCAGAAAAGATGTCAGGCCCTGTTAGTTTTATGGGCAATTTCCATTAAAATATTGGGAGAAAAATTATCAAGGTATTCCAGAAGTTAGAATCAAAAGCTTTCCAATTCATATCACAAGTCTTATGTATTCTTCACAGAAATAGTGTACACTACTACAAAATAGGAGACTGTAGGAATATGGATGCGTACATTCTAAAAACATAATTAGAAAATTAAATCCAGTGGCATATTAAAAGAAGAATACACCATGACTGTGTAGATTTATTCCAGAATGAAAGTATGAGTTTAATATTAGAAATTCTATTAATGGTGTGCATTACATTAATTGGTTAAAGAAGAAAAAAACATGTATTATATTAATAAATACTAGAAAGTACTTTTTATAAAATTCGAGCTGAAATTCTAAAAAAAAAGCCAAAAACCACAAATACTGCTTTAATTATGTAGACATGGAATTACAAATCAGCAATAAAATTTACACTGAATCACAAAATATTAGAGGCACCCACTTTATTAGAAAGAGAAAGAAATAAAAAGATGTGTTCAACACTGTTCTCTAGTTAAGACAACAAAGAAAACTGAAATGAGGTATAATTGCTAGAAGAATATAATTTGAAATGTTTTTGTCAGTAAGAAAAACAAACATCAACAGGCTTAAACAACACATAAGTTATTGTCTTATATAAATGAGAAGTCTAGGAGAGGTGAGTATTGAAATAAGGCAAATTTTAATATCATAATCTAGGAAAGTTATGGGCCCATTGATGAGACCTTCTTGATGAGGGTGGGAAAAGAGAGTGAAAAAGCTGGCTTAAAACTTAATATTCATAAAACTGAGATCATGGCATCCAATCCCATCACTTCACGACAAATAGACGGGAAAAAAGTGGAAACAGTGACAGATTTTATTTTCTTGGGCTCCAAAATCACTGTGGATGTGACTGCAGTCACAAAATTAAAAGACACTTGCTCCTTGGAAGAAAAGTTATCACAAATTTGCATGTCTAGACAGCATATTAAAAAACAGAGACATCACTTTGTGGTGCTGCAGTTCATGGGGTTGCAAAAATCCGGACACAATTTAGTGACTGAAAAACAATGGACCCGTGTTAAAAGGAGGAGATAGATAGATTGTTAGATGGTGGGATAGCACCACTCTGCTTCAACCAGAGATAGGTTAAAGGGGCTGTGGGCTCTGCTCTATGTCCTCACTAATCATGGAAATCACCTCCCACTGCTGATACTAAAATAAATCCTGCCTCTGTTGGCCTGTACGTGCTAAATCAGTTCAGTTGTGTCTGACTCTTTGCAACCCTATGGACTGTAGCCTTCCAGGCCCCTCTGGCCATGGGATTCTCCAGGCAAGAATACTGGACTTGGTTGGATGCCCTCCTCCAGAGGATCTTCCTGATCCAGGAATAGAACCCACATCTCTTGGGTCTCCTGCATTGGCAGGTGGGTTCTTTACCACTAATGCCACCTTCCTTTGGCCTACCTTCTAGCTTATCAGTCCTTGAAGATGGGATAGCAAATTTTCAAGGCAGAAGTCTGACTTCAAATCATGGGTGTGCTGCTTCCCATCATTGTGACCTTGAACAAATTACTTAACAGAATTAAGTTTCTGTGTCTGTAGGTACACTATCAGGCTTCCCTCGTGGCTCAGCTGATAAAGAATCTGCCTGCAATGTGGGAGACCTGGGTTTGATCCCTGGATTGGGAAGATCCCCTGGAGAAGAGAAAGGCTGTATACTATGAGATGTCAACCATATGTAACTCTGTGCTATGCTTAGTCACTCAGTCATGTCTGACTCTCTGTGACCCCATGGACTGTAGCCTGCTAGGCTCCTCTGTCCATGGGATTCTCTAGGCAAGAATACTGGAATGGGTTGCCATAACCTACTCCAGGGGATATTCCCAACTCAGGGACTGAATCTAGATCTTACACATTGAGGGGGATTCTTTACCATCTGAGCCACCAGAAAAGACCATACATAACTTGAATGGGCTATTATAAAGCATAGTAAACTATCTCAGGCTTGGCATTTAGTAAAAACACTCATTGTGGGAAATATCATTCACCAGAATTCTGGGGCCTGGGATGCTACTTCTTTACAGAAAGAATCATCTGAATGAAAGATAAGCTAAAATTTATAAGTATCAGGTGTAGCAACTGATGACAGATCTGGATGTAGAAGATCTACATACAAACAGTACAGAAAAATGGGAAATGGATAATGAAGGGGCCATTTGAATGAGAAAGGCTTTTGGAAGCAGTGATCAGAAATTCCAAGATGAGAAAGACATATACTGATTGCCTCCTGTGGGTTGTGATATGTTACACCTCTAAATCCTCACTTTTAGGGAAAGCTATAATAAAGATTCATGTTCCTCATCAAAGTTTCTGAAGTTAGATTGCAAATTATTTAAAATCAGACACAATTCTCTGATTGAACTACATCAGACTCTGGTTTTGGGGGGAGGGTTAAAGTAAGCTCTCATAGTTTAACTAAAGTTACTGTAATTGTTATTTAATGCTAGCTTTCATGAATATACACACATATGTTCATGAAACTATACACATATGGGATTATATATATACATTTATTTATATCAATACTTGCAAATTCACCAAACTCTAGTTGGAAGCTCTTTCTTCCATGTTTGGACCTTGTCCTTCTTTGCCCTACCAGTTTTCCCTTCCTTTGCTCAACCAGCAAGCTGAGGCTTGCTCTAGTATTTCTGTTTTCTCCCACTTAATATTAACCTCTCTGGTGGCTCAGCTGGTAAAGAATCCACCTACAGTAGAGAGACCTTGGTTCGATTCCTGAATCAGGAAGATCCACAGGAGAAGGGATGGGTTACTCACTCCTGTATTCTTGGGCTTCCCTAGTGACTCAGCTGGTAGAGTCCTGTAATGTGGGAGACCTGGGTTCAATCCCTGGGTTGGGAAGATTGCCTGGAGAAGTCAATGGCTATCCACTGCAGTATTCTGGCCTGGAGAATTACATGGACTGTATAGTCTTTGGGGTCCCAAAGAGTCAGACACGACTGCATGACTCACTTTCACTTTCTCATAACTTTTCACTACTTCTAAGACCCAAATCTAATGACCCTTTTGGGTTATCTAACCTTGCAGCAGCAAAACTCTGACAAGAATAAGAAAAGAAAGCAGAAAGTGTCCACATTGTAAAGCTGTAAAATGCTAGTGTTGTAGGAAGTTATCAACACAGTAGGAGATAAAGGATTCTTTGGTGGCCAGGAAATCAAGGGCAGGAACTACAGGGCAGATGATGGGCAAGGCAAAGTGACATGTACATATTAAAGAAAATAAGCAAGAAATGAATGAGGCTATAATTCCACCCTGGGGGTTCTGGTGACAAACCACTCAGATTCTGACTTCATGGTAACATGTCACCGCCAGCACCCCTCAGTAGAATTATAGCCTTGCCATTGTGGGGTTGCTTGCCTGTTATTATGCTCAGAAGAGTTTAGAAAATATTCCCAGTGTTGCTGAAATGAGAAGTGGAGGCAGCCAGGCATAGCTTGCAATCAAGTTCTTTCTGAAAATATTCCAAGAGAGCTTTGATGGGCTGAAGTGGCTGCCACATGGTCTTCTTGGTAGGCTGTTTTTCAAAGAAGTTCATTTTCCATTGGATTTTTTCTGTTCTTCACTAGCCCCACAATTGCGATAGTCTCTAATTCCATACCACTAAGCCATTGGGATTAATGGCCAACCTCATGGTAATGATAGCAACCCTGGAAGCAAGATAAACTAATAGCCTCATATGCAAAGTTCTTGTAAAATGCCCATCACAAAAGGGTCACCTGCTTTGAAAGCTATTCCTTTTTGAATAGAGCAAAGTGGGTAATGGAAAGTTGTGAGGAGAGCAAGGAAATTAAGGCTAAAACAGATATGAACCAAGATTGAATCTTTTAGAAAGATTTTCTAAAGGTATGGAAATCCCAGATGTTTTCTTGCCCGTAATCACCTAAGAATGAGAATAATTTAGCTATAATCATAGTTCTCCTTTTTATTTAATTTCAATGAGTATTTATTTAAAGTAGTAAATTATGATAGCTTCTAGGCATTATCCAGTTGAATGTGTAACCAAATAAATGTAAACTATCTACAAGTGTAAAGATATAAAACCATTTGCAATTCTTATCCAATTATTAATAAAACCTGAAAGCGTTAGTCACTCAGGCATGTTTGACCCTTTACAACCCCATGAACTGTAGCCTGCCAGGCTCCTCTGTCCATGGAACTCACCAGGCAAGAATAGTGGAGTAGGTAGCCATTCCCTTCTTCAGGGGATCTTCCCAACACAGAGATCAAACCCAGGTTTCCTGCATTGCAGGTAGATTCTTTACCATCTGAGTCACTAGGGAAGCCCAATAAAATCTGAATTGGTGTGTTCTTTCTCCTGTTCCTCTTCTCCTCTCAAACTTTTAGCATAATGTTCCAAATATAACAGTCGCTTCAGAAGTGAAAGAACATTTAAATGAGTTTATTTATATAAGTGGATAGTGGATAGATGGATGATGGATGGATGGATAAATGTTTCAAGTTTATAATCAAAATTTTCAACAAGATAGAATATAGATGCCCACTTCATAGTCAAAGTCTTGACACAGTTGCATCTCATATCCTCACCTGTGGCAGACTTTTTATAGATCATGACATTCATTTTACTGACTACCCTGGAATCTTCAGAATAAAGATCTCCAATCATACAAGGGCACCTAAAATAAATTCTAGAATTGCTAATATCTTTAACTAACATTTTGCCACCTATACAAGTCACACTGCAGTAATCCAGTTTAGAAATAAGCCGGATGGTAAGAACAATCAGCTTTCATGATGAGGATACAATTTCCTTCCCATATACAGAAGCCTAGTTGTGTTTTTTTTCCCTCCAACTAAGGCTGTCTGTGGATACCTGAAAAATGACTCATGCAGAGTTCTCATGATGCAAAAAGCCCTACTACTCTACCAAAACATAACCAACTATATCTTCTGAGGTTTCTAAATCCAGTCCTAAAATAATTTCTTTTTTCTAATATTAGTTGTGCCACTTTAAGAGAGAGAGAGATGTTAAAGAAGAAATGAATGACTAAGGGTTGATTAAGCAAGTAAAAGTGAAAATCTCTCAGTGGTGTCCAACTGTTTGTGATCCCCATGGGCTATACAGTCCATAGAATTCTCTAGGTGAGAATATTGGAGTGGGTGGCCATTCCAATCTTCCCAACCCAGAGATTGAACCCAGGTCTCCCTCATTGCAGGTGATTCTTAACCAGCTGAGCCACCAGGGAAGCTCAATTTTTTATGGATTAAGCAATAAGAAGGCAAATTATTTGGTATCATTTGCAAAACAGATAACAAGGTATTTCAATAAAACTAAACAGCTTTTCAAGTTTTTTTAATGTACAATGGATCATTCCAGAATAATTATAAACATTGTAAAAGTATTCACTTGGTATTTTTTTGTGTGTTTAGGTAACTTTTTGTGACCCTTGTTTTCAGTTTTTAAATTATAGTATAGAAGCACTTTAATTTTGTACTCACTGGTTGAATTTAAAAAATCAGCAGAACTTTGCTTTCTTGGGCCCCTCTTTTCCCAATAGAGTCAAGAGAGTTTAACCTCCAGAGCCAGACGCAAAACTTTAAAGCCCACTATACATCCTTCATTTATGATCTCTGTTGGCTTGATTCCTATTTCATACTTCAGGTTGCATTTTAAACAGAATATTTTTCTCATTTATCCATGATTGCTTGTCATCGGAATGTAAGAAAGCTCTTGATATTTTTTTGTTGGTAGCCTTACTCTCTTATGACAAAGGTTTTCCAGGTGATTCAAATTTTCAAAGTGGGTGATCATTTTACCTACAAATAATGTTTCACTTTTCCATTCCAGTAATTACCCCACTTTCTTCCTCTTCTTGTCTTAATTGTATTGCCTAAGATATCCAATACTGTTTTGAAAAATAGAGATCCTTTATCAGTTATGTGACCTTGGGCAAAGTACTTTAACCCATTTATGTCTCCGTTTCCATATCTGTAAAATTGGGATACTACTATCATTAACTTAAGATGGGTGTTATAAATCATTAAGCTCTTAAAGACTGGAAGTGCTTACTCATATAGCACTGTGCTCATTTGATCCATATCATAATGCACATTAGTGATTTCCAAATAGTGATACAGTGTTAATAATCATCATTTTAATGGTATACAATATTCAATTGAATCAGCATGTTTTCATTTTTATTAATATTTGTGTTTATTCAAAGTATTTGAGGTGTTCAGAGAATGTAATATATAAGGCATTCAAAATATGAGTGCTATAATGTTAATGACCTTGCCTAATTGCTCTTTCAAATGACTTTCATAAAAAGCAAGTTGAAAAAAATAAACACATGTACATGAATAACTGAATCACTTTGTTGTACACCTGAAATTAACACAATGTTGTTAATCAACTATGCTCCTATCTAAAATATTTTTTTTAATGGGTTAAAAGATTTAGGTAAAAATGGTCATTTTTGGGAAAAGTACCATAGTAATTTTCTACTTGGTATGGAAATTAGTAACAAATTCTAACCGTGGTCTATCCCAAAGCAATTTTTATAAACAATATAAAAGAGAATGTTAGTATAATATGAATTTTGCAATAGAAGAGACTTTTCACAATATATATTGGGTCCAATCTTCTTATTTTACAGATGGGAAAACAAACCGGAAAATTCCTTAAAATTTGGCTATATTTGTGATGAAACTATCAAACATTTGATGACAATATTTTGTGTTTAGTTTGATCATAATATTTATAAGTATTTATTGAACATTCATTATGTAAAAGGGCTGCATATGCAAGAGTGAACAAAATGATCCAACAATCAGGAACGATATTCAAATGTTAGAAGCTGTAAAAAGCTCTATAAAAAGCCTAGACCATGTGGATGGAATACTGACCAACATCCACACACTAGAAAATCAGAAGTCAAAATAAGTGAGGCATTTACATCGTACATATAAACAATATTAGCCCTTCCCTAAATATATACCTTGCCTATTTTAGTAACACTGCCCAACCGATACCCTTTTCCAAGCTAGCTCCTATCCCAGATGACGGTAGCACCATCTACATGGACTTTCCATCCCTCCACAGCATTCAGAATGATCTTTACTGCCACCCTGACTAGATGTATCACTGCCCTACTGCCAGTTGGCTCCCCCTATAGTATCAGGGATTTATGGCGACATAACAATGACCCCTAACCTTAGTATCTGAATACAACCACCATTTATTTTTTATCTTGTGTCTATAGGTCAGTTCTACTTGATTCTTGCATGTGCCTGAGAGCTGAAAGCTCAGTTAGGGAACTCCACCTGAGGCCTCTTCACTTGAGGTCTTCACTTGAGCTAGGATGGCTTCCCTTTCTTATCAAACAGGTGGCTGTCTGATGGCTAGACAAGGATGTGACTAAGCCACTTGTCTGCCATCATCCTGTGGGCCAGGCTGGGCTTGTTCTCAGGGTAGCACTAGGTGATTCAAGGGAGTGAACAGAAAAATGCAAAACCTCTTGAGGAATTAGTTTGGAACTAACATGCCATCATTTCCACCACACTCTATTGCCAAAAAAATCATGAAGTCAGACTAGAATCAAAGCATGAATAGACTCTGCCTCTAGATGGGAGAAGGAAATGTATTCCAACTCCAACTCACTCAGGTATTCTAGGGAAATCCTATGGACAGAGGAGCCTGGCGGGCTACCATCTATGGGATTGCAAAAGAGTTGGACGCAACTTAGCAGCTAAACAACAGCTGGATGGGTGGTGGTTTAATTGCTAAGCTGTGTCCAGCTCTTGCAACCCTATGGACTGTAGACCACCAGGCTCCTCTGTCCATGTGATTTCCCAGGCATGAATACTGGAGTGGGTTGCCATTTCCTTCTTCAGGGGATCTTCTCAACCCAAGGATTGAACATGGATCTCCTGCATTCCAGGCAGATTCTTTACCATCTGAGCTATCAGGGAAGCGGGAGAAGGTGCAGATTCATATTGTGAAGGGCATAAACACAAAAATGTGAAGAATTAAGGACATTTTGCTTCAATCTACTATACAGGCTCAGTCTTCAGTCCTTACTGTGAACTAAGCCTTCCAAGCCTCTACCACACTAGTTCTCTGCCTCCCTCTTGCCCTTCTTTTCATGCCACACCTGCCTTATAGTTGCCTTTTATGCATACCATACATTGTCATCTCAGCGTCCTTGTACCTACTCTTGAACTTGGAATACTCCAACCCCACAATTGTCAGATGGTTGTCTTTTTATGTTTTGAACATTGATTCAAAAGCAATACCTTCAAAGAGACCTTCTCTTACCATCCTATTTAAGCTCTCATCTTTGGTAGTCTCTATCACATTACCTTATTTTTTCCTCACCATAGACCTTATATGTATCTGAAATTACAATATTTTGTTTGTTTGTTTATTGCATGTCATCTTCCCTAAAAGGATGAGAAATCTATTGTTTTCCATTGTCTTCTTTGCCTAGAACAACATGTAGCACATAGAAGGTACTCCATAAATGAGTGGTAGCTGTATTTGGAGTGAAGATGGAAGATTATCTTCATTACCAACTCCTGAAACCTTGAGCATGTCATTCCACTTCTTTGGACTAAAGTTAACTACACACATCAAATGCCAGAACCGGAAAAGACATACTTTACTTCCCTTTCCAACTCTCAGTGTTGTAAGTCTA
>ML660197.1:42332561-42380061 GCA_007570785.1 Antilocapra americana | reverse complement strand
TTTTATTATATTCTAGTTCTTTAAAAACTAAATGGTACCTCTGTTTATCAGAATATCTGAAATGACCATTCTGTTTAAGACCTGTTGATCAGTATTATAATCTTATCAAGTTCCTAAATAACATATAGGTTTTTGCTTTGTTGCATACTGAATGGACAAGATCAATGAAGTTTCCAAACAAGACTGGTCAAGTCTTTAGAAAGGTATAAATGTGGTAGACTTATGGTAGACTAATAACTATTCAGTTATTAGTTATATAAAATTTCTTCCTACAGAGTTTGCATAGTATAGATAAATGCAGAATGCAAAGAGGCAAAGTAATATTTTCTAGGTACACAAAATTCCTCTAGAGTAAGAAGTCTGGTGGAGTATTCACAATGGGTGATAATTCACCACATTATCTATCCTAGCCAGGGGGTAATAGGGAAAGAATAATCCTCATACCTCTCACTGGATTTCAGAAAAATCCCCCGAATGTAAGTCAGCTCTTCTAAGCCCCTATCAAGTGCAACCTGCCTAGAAAAATGGTATTGCAGTTCAGTATAGAACAGTCGCATGGGCTTCTTAGGAAAGCACCACATTTTAAAGGTAATGCACCATTCATATAATGTTGTCAAACTCTAACTTAAGATCTAACATAATTGCTTCTCTTCTCTGAACCTGTGTCAGAATGCTCAAGGCAATACTGGTATATGACTATTTTATTCTCTCTTGCTAGAAGATTTAAGCCCACAGTGATACATTTTTGAAATGCAGAAAGCCCTAAAAATATTGCCAACCAGTTTTCTGATTTTACAATCTCCACAAGTTTGCAGAAATGGTGAGCATATCAACTAATCCAATATAAGTCTAAGCCCTGAAGAAAAACAAAGCATTGCTTGCAAATACTTAACAAGTGAACAATAACTGGATGCCATATTACTTTATTTCCTGCTATATATTGTTCAGTTTGAGGAACATGATCTTCAATATAATAAATGGAGTATAATATATTGTTTATTTTCCCATTGACACCAAACAATTTTTATACTAAATGTTAGTATGTTCTTTGTTACAATTTTTGAAGTATTTTACATTGCATATGTTCAGGTTTTATATAATCCTTCAAAATGATTTTAATAACATTTCAGCTTTAGAGGATTCAAAACCAGTAGGTAGTAAAGATTTATAAGCACATGTAGAATTCCCCTTAACCTGGGGCATAAAAACAAAGTATGCTCAAGAATATGCCTTTGGTGATCCAAAGTTTGTTTCATACAGCTATTTAGAATGATGCAATTTTGACTCCAGAACTTGCTTTAAATGTGCTTTTTCCAAAATGCCTCTTCTTTCAATACAGTCAGACCTCGCTTTACAACTATGAATTTTCCTATGAAGTATATATAAATTGAAAATCTCTATTTAGTGATTAATGAATACAGATACTTTATTTTAACTACAGATATGCATTCTCACAGAAAAATAACTTCAATCACAACAGGTCATATAAATGACATTTAAGACTTATTAGATGATTCAAGATGTATTTTGCATTTAATGTATAGTAAATATGCATTTACTGCTCTGACATTACTTGCACAAAAGTTTAAAAATCAAAAGGATATGTCTTGTCCATATCATTAAAACCATAGATATGTTCAAATCATTTAGTATCTGCCATATTTGATAATCATACTAATTTCATATATTTAGGCCTCATGATATATTTTTGTTCCTGGTGTTCAACATAGTTAACCAGAAAAACCACCCAACAGACATCCATTAAAATGTTGGTAATTCTGACCAGTTCTTGGACATAGAAGTAAAATAACTATTATTTAAATATCTTTAAGTAGATACTGATTGACATAACAGAATAATTTTAAAATAATTAACTTAATTTTTATAATTTCCTCAAAATAATGTTTAGTAAGTAGCAACATACTAAAATTTTTGGAATCTCAATAACTGCCTTTAAAACACTGCATCAATATTTATTAGAAAATTAAAACATGCATAATACTTATGAGGGCTCATTCGAATTTTTTATATGTATGAAATTATTTAGTTTCACAACCATATGAGGCAAGAACCACTATTATTCCCATTTTATAGGTCAGAAAACTGAGGCTCTCAGAGGTCAAGTAATTTGCCCAAAGTCACATATGTAGTGAACAATATAGCCAAGATTTTGACCCAAGCAGTTTTCTCTAGAATCAATCATCTTAATTACTGCATTAACCTATAACCTGCAATCTTACACTCTGAAGGGGGCAAAGCAGCAGAAAAAGAGAGTAAACAAATTCTTCATTTATTGAGTGAGAAGAAGGCAGATTTTCTGTACAATGTCTAGTGAGTCTAATTATTGCTAAATTATTGATCCATTCTCCTAAAAGAATATAGGACATTAATAAGGCAATTCCACTTTATATTTAAAGCAATTGAATGTAGTTTGATCCTCAAAGAAATTACTAAAAGAGGTTGTTTTGTTTTGCTATTTAACAAGTTAGTAGAGCATCAACCTCTAATTCCACCCTCAACCTCTAACACACTCATTCCTATACTGTGCACACACACACACACACACACACACACACACACACACATTTCTGGTCTATCTAGGTAATTTGATGTTTCTGGAAACAGAAGGCAGCTGAGAAGAACAATGTCCCTACTGTATAATGTGCTTTCCAGTTCTGTGTTTTCCTCATAAAAACTATAGGCAGATGATACACTTTTCAGTAATTGACTGACGTGGTTTTGTGAGATTTGGGAGGCAAAAACACGAGAGTGAGAAGGCAGCTCTTCCACTTACTCACTGAGTTACCTCAAGCAATTTATTTAATTTCCCTGAGCTTTAGGTCCCTTGTCTAAAAGAAGAGAATGATAATGTCTACCTCATAAAGTTATCATATGTAGGCCCGCCCAGGACAAGAATGCAAATAGAGACCCACATACCATATGTCTAAATATTTAAAAGTTATAAATCAGGCCAACAAATTGTTAAATAAAATATGTTCTGTCCTCCTACCTTGACAAATATACCTTTATAATGACAAAATCCAAAACAATACATATAAAAGCTATGATTTTTATAGGACCAAAAGTTGGCAAATATCAAAGACCAGGCCTTCTGTGGATGGGTCAGCAGTTTGGGGATGAGTAATAAAATAAAAACTTATATGATGCAAATTTTGATTCATTTATTCCATAACACTTTTTTTGGCTTCATTTCAGCAACATGATTAGGTTGTTTAAAAAAAATTAAGATTTCTTTACACATTTTCTATTGACTATGATGATCTACAGTCTCTTTAAAAGTGCATATAGTTAAATTCAAAATATGTATAAAACATATATTTTATCAGACTATATAACTTAAAATAAATATAAAAATCAAAATAAATGTTTCTCATGTTTTCAAAAGTTATCTCTTTCAAACAGTTGCTTATCAATATTAATATTAAGTATCAAACTTATAAATCAAAATTATTTAAAACAATGAACACTTTTATTTTAAAATATAAATAAATATAAAGTCTTATCAACTATTTTAATAAACTTATTCATAAATCCGGTATTCAGTTGCTCTAATTGCTAATATAAAGAATGAATATTATATTTATTATATGTTACATATATACACACACAAATTTAAGAGTAATACAGATTGTCTTTATAGCAAAATGTTTCCATATACAAGTGCTATAAGATCTATGTTAATTAATGAGTAGTATTGTAACCACTAATCAGAACACGTAAAGAAAGAAAAAAAATGAGGCTCAAACCTTCTGGGAAACAATGTTTGTTATGCAAGGATCCTTGTACTTCTGACATTAGAGAAAGAATCTGACTCTCACAAGAATCTTTTCATTGCTTGAATCCTCACCATACTCCAAAGCAGTATTCATCTCTGAGGTCAACAACAGCACTTCACGTATTTACACAGCATTTGGAAACTTTATCCTTCATTTCAGAGGCACAGAGCAAGAGATGTGGAAAAGTATTGCTCTAGGGTCAGGGGAACAGATGTTTAAGGCTAAGAGCCATATTTTGTCCGTGCTGAGTGCCTGTCCTCGAGGGACTCACTCTCCAATCTACCACTGAAAATGCCAATGAATCTAAAAAATGTATGTTTTGTTGTTTTGGTTTATGTTGTTTGTTGCTCTTGTGATATGAGTGCTCTCTAAAACACAGCACTCAAAGTCTGGTTCCCTCTTGCCCAGGTCTAAGAGGTGTCTGGGTTATACGGATTAAATACGCAGGCAGTAGAGTATATCAGGTATGCAGAAAGTGTTCACTAGATAGTAGTCATTTTAATGATGAGTTTTATCAAGTTTAAAGTGTCTACTCAAACTGAATACAGTAGATGTGCAATATTTTGTGAAACTTAGACTATATCTTAAACATTCATTGTAGAATTAGGAGAAGCGTCTGCTTCTATAATGCTGCTGCTGCTAAGTAACGTCCATCGTGTCCAACTCGGTGCGACCCCAGAGACAGCAGCCCACCAGGCTCCCGTCCCTGGGATTCTCCAGGCAAGAATACTGGAGTGGGTTGACATTTCCTTCTCCAATGCATGCAAGTGAAAAGTGAAAGTGAAGTCGCTCAGTCATGTCTGACTCTTCGCGACCCCATGGACTGCATAGCCTACCAGGCTCCTCTGTCCATGGGATTTCCCAGGCAAGAGTACTGGAGTGGGTTGCCATTGCCTTCTCCGCTTCTATAATTATAATGATTAATTTTGAGATTTCCATTCATCCATTCTTTCATTAAGCTAAAACTTACTAGGTCCCTGCTGTATGCAAGGCACTCTGTTAGGAATTCTGATAATACAAAGGTGTGGCCCTCGACCTGAACATGTCTACAATTCAGATCAATGGTTTTTAACTAGAGGCAATATGAAGCCTTCAAGGGACATTTGGCAATGTCTGAAGACATTATTATTTGTCACAACTGGAGATGGATCAGAGGATGCTACTGGCATCTAATAGGTAGATGCCAGGGATGCTGCTAATGCTCTGTAATACCCAGGACCCAATGCTGACAAAAATGAATTATCTGGCTCAAAATGTCAACAGTGCCAAGAACAATCACTACTAGTCTAGTGAGAGAAATAAACTATGCGATAGGATCTAATAGATGCATATACACTGTGCATCTAAAATAAAGTAGCTCAAGGTTTCTCACTGAGGAGTTATATTCAGCCTTGAACTTACTGGGTCTTCTTGGGACTGCGTCTAAGCACGATAGTTTCAGAGTATCATTCAGTCCATTTGAATAATAGCATCTGTAGTTGTGTTGGCAGAATAATGGCACTCTAAAGATGTTCATGTCCTAAACTCTACTACCTGCTAATATATTATTTAAGATGGCAATGGGAAATTAAGATTGCCAATCAGCTGACCTTAAAATAGGATGATTATGCTGGATTACCTGAATGTCATGATGTAATCACAAAAGTCCTTAAATGTGAACAGGGAGGCAGAAGAGTCAATGTCAGAGTGATGTCACATGAGAAATACTAGACAATCATTTATTAGTTTTAAAGATGGAAAGGGGCCATAAGCCAAAGAATGCAGACAGCCTCAAGAAAATAGAAAAAGCAATAAAAAGGATTTTCCCCTCTAGCCTCTAGCAAGGAACACAGTCTCACAGACAATTGATTTTAGCATTGTCTACTGTTAGACAATGATGACCACCTCTGTATATCTGCTTAAAAGTTAACATATGTCAAATGTTAATAAATAACAATGTAATTTATCAGAAAATAATTTCCCCTGGTAAAATAATACTGAAATCAGTGAACATATTTTAAGGCATTACATGAGCCATTAACTGCAATCAGGACTAAGAGCAGAGAAACCTTGAGCACAGTGATTTGATTATTTGGCCAGGATCGCTGAATGGTCTGTCTTAGAGAAAACAGGGAGCTGCTTTCTAGAAATGGAGTGGTGATTGTAAGGTGCATTGAGGTGGAGGTGAGTATTGTATTGTAAAGGTGTGAATTTGCTCTATGATTCTTGAAATGAAAAATTTTAAAAATCGCATTGGATAAATGCCTCCTCCCTCAAACCTTGGATCTCTAATCCTTTTAGACAGTTTTCATCTCTGTCCATGAGTCTTTGCTTTGGAAAACTAATTCTCTAGGACCAGGAAAGGTTAGAAATATAGGAAGTGAAATCTTAACTATTCTTCCAGGAAGGAGGATATGGGGAAAAGTATTTTCAACGTCTTGAGTTATTTACAATAAAGGTCGTAGGACAATTAAAATTTTAGCAGACTGTTCTTCTACAGTATGTTTGGAAGATGGTTTCAGGTATATTAAAACTGTTAAAGCCAGGTAAGAATATAAGACAATAATAATTATTTCCAAACACTTTCAAGCATTATTGAGTAAATACTAGATACTTAGGGGCTCACTTATTTTTATGCAATTTTATTGCATTGCAACATTATGCTTAATTTGCCATTGTTTAATGAACTTGGCAGAATTTTGAACCACTTAAAAGTTTTGCAAAGTAATTTTTGTAAAAACATTAAATGTGTACCAAATCAACTAAGTACAAAATATACTTTGAAGACTTTCGGAATGAATAGGAATAAGGGGGTAAAGCATATTGAATTTTTTATGAAATTTGGTGTGTATAAAATGCATTCTCCTTCTCATTTTAGATAAGAATTAAAAACTTAGGGCAATGTTTGGAAACCATGGATTAAAATATTTATCAGATTTGAAAATTCCTCAAACTTTAAGTATGGTTGCTTTAAGAAATAAAGATTGTAAAAAGATTTGATATATTTGATTTCCTACTTACCATCCTAAAATGAGATGAAATAAATTGAGATCAACCTCTTTGTTTCTCAAAAACAAGTTAGCATGGCCCAGAGACCAGAAGTGCTAATGGCTGCAGTCCCTAGATGGTATTTGTATTAACAACACAAAGAGTTACTAGTCATGCTGGATTTAAGTTGAAATTCCTAAGAGCAATATCATATGCATATGGATATGTGCTATGGAGAAAAAGAAGCTAGAGTTGGTGAACATAGGCTGTAAAATGTTTAAAAATAAAACCTATTTCAATTAACATGCCTTGTTTATTTTCAAGTTTCAGGGCTCTCTGAAGAGCAGCTTTCAATTGTGTAATGTCTAATGTATAAAGCACGTGATTTTGAATGGCCTTTCCTTATGGTTTAAATGCTTATCCATCAACTCTTCTTTCTGTGACATTTGTGTAGACTGAGGGCAGTGGGACCTGCACAATGACACCAAATCTGACAGCCATGCATAGGGATGCCTTTTTATCAGGCTTTTCCTCTTTACACAGGCTAGAAATTCAGTCCTTTCCTCTTCCTTATGTCCTTCCTTTTTTCCTACCTCCCTTCTTTTCTTTTAATCTTATTTGCACCAGTCCTTCTTCTGGTTGCTTTAATATGACTAATGGATTTATAGACATTTTATTTTTCTCTGTATTGTCAATACTCGTTATTCTTTCACCTGAATTGGAATCAAATCTCCAAGTTTATTTTATAAAAATATTGAGACACCTCTGTGCTCAGTATAGCTAATATTCACTTTAAACCAAAAGGTATTTTTCATGTGCTGAGGGCTATAGAAAGTTTTGTAGAAAATTTATTAAAAAGGAAAGACCAGAGAACTGTGTCAGGAAGCTAAAATTTTTCATCCAGAGCCTTTAAATCAATTTGAAAAACAGAATATAGTTAATGGCCAAAATATCCAATAATCAAAACTTGGATCCTAATATAAAGTGTTCAAAGAGAAGCTCAGCTGGAGTTTGAATAGCAAAGAAGGCTTTTTTGAGGGCTTTTAATTGTACCATTTATTGTAAGTTAGGATTTAGTTGAAGGATTAAAAACTAGATAAAATAGGAGTCAATATTTGTAATAGATATTTCCACAATTTAGTGTTTCTGTTTTACAGCTGATTTTTCTCTATTTGAGACATAGCTAATATTTCCCTTTCTCTAATTAAATGTCAGGAAGTAAATCTGTATTATAATGAGTTTACCTCTTACTTCTAGACCAAGCTATACATTTTCTTATAAGTCTTTAAAATGGGTTGCAGAATTCCATTTATTTCCCTCAAATCTTGTGATATTACTGGACTCCTTGTGGGAGTCACTGAAATGGTGGGTATTTGTGGGTGATTGGTAGCAAACCAGGAATTAAAATTTCTTAGGCTAGCTCTCCATCAGAAATGTCAAGTTTGATCTCCTGATCTCCCTCCACTGAGGTATTACTAGAAGAGATAACATGATGATTATAGAAACATAGAGATTGTTCATTTATTCAACAAACATTATACACTTTCTTTGTGTTGGCTACTGCGATTGATATTGATAAGTCAGGATGTGGGTCTTTTCCTTAAGAAGCTCATGGTCTAGTGCAATCACTTAATTTATAGCTGAGAAAACCAATGTCCAGATAGGTAATGACACCTGTTCAAGGTGATACAGACAATCAGCAGAGTAGTGAGACTCTAACACATGTCTCCTCAGTTCAGGGAGATAGAAGCAGCACATAAATTCATTCTCTTTTTTCATGGATTCCCATAAAATAGGTATGTGCAATTAGTCATATTGCTACCAAATGGTACTGGTGAGTAGAGTTTCTACATTACCCATGTTGGCAGAATGAGAAGAATGATTGCAAAGGCCACTTTAATGAATGACCAAACGAATGAATAACATCCCACATGATAATATTGCTTACTGGTATTCTGTTCTCTCAAATTCTGTTGATACATAAACATTCTTCTGCATTAATTTTTGTTTGGTTGGTTGTTGTTTTTGTTTTGGCTGCTAACACATTTCTACAAACTTAGTGGCTCAAAAGAGCACAAATTTATTATCCTACAGCTCTGGAGATCAGAAGCCTGAAAGGGGTCTTACTACACAAAGAATAGGATGCAACTTAGTGACTGAACAAAACAAGAGTAGACAATGCTGAAATCAATTGTCTGTGAGACTGTGTTCCTTGCTAGAGGCTAGAGGGGAGAATCCTTTTAATTGTTTTTTCTATTTTCGTGAGGCTGCTTTCATTCTTTGGCTTATGGCCCCCTTTCCATCTTTAAAACTAATAAATCACATTGTTATTTATTAACATGTAACATATGTTAACTTTTAAGCAGATATACAAAGGTAGTCATCTTCTTACAGTCTCTACCCACAATATAAACATATCCTTATCTTTTGCCTGGGATGAATACCCGAAAAACAAAGAACAAGAATGAAACATATTCATGTCTTTAAAAATCTCTTAAATGGGTGAGATTACTCATGGGAAAGACAATTTTTCCAGTGGGTATATTTCCTGAAAGTGAAAGTGTTAGTCGCTCAGTCACGTCCAACTCTACGACCTCCAAGGACTGTAGCCCACCAGGCTCCTCTGTCCATGGAATTTTCCAGGCAAGAATAGTGAAGTGGGTTGCCATTTCCTTCTCCAGGGGATTTTCCCAACCCAGGGATCAATCCCAGGTCTCCCACACTGCAGGCAGATTCTTTACCATATGAGCTACCAGGGAAGTATGGGGTATGTTTCCTAGCATAAGACAATATTCCATAAAGCAAAATGGTAGACGAGAATCCATGAAGGGGAAAAAAATTACTTGAAAACCACAAATTAGTATTATTTATCTACCTCCTGGGTAAAGCATGTCTGTCATTCAGGAAGAATTCAATGAAGACAAACATAGGGTGCTGAGAAATGCCCTTTTACATGCGTCTATACAATAGATGTCCTTTGTACTATCCTAATTTTTTCCCCTAACTTTTTCTTATTTCCAAATAATGATCAATAATTGCCCTTGTTTGCCAGTGTTGAATCTGGATTAATTTAATAAGGCAGTCAACTTAATCAATTTTTACAAATAGCTATATTTTTTTATTGCTCATTATTTCAAGAATGAACTCCAAATTTCCCTTCTATTTCTCAATTATCTAAATTGCATCAGTAAAGGCTGGCCTTTGCTAAATGTAAATAACCAAATATACAGTTAAGGAATTTTATTAAATAAATACCATTTATTTTTTAGATTTGAGGTGGCTTCTACTTAAAAGCTAAAGACTGTATCAGCAAAATCAAAGTAATATGGCATTACTTTCCTACTTTCCTTAAATGAATCTGATTTATATGACTTTCCTCATAGCTCACAAACTTTTTAGATAAAAATCTGTACCACAAATTCTCTCTGAAATAAAGGACAGCACATTTATCATATCTCCTCAGGCTACAATGTGTGGGTTTTACATGTTATATGATGTTCTTAGTTTAAGTAAAATACAAACAATGATTGACCATTATCTGAACTCCTCATACAACCTTATCAATTCACCACAAGTTATATATTTTTTAAGAGAGTCTTATTTTATCTTTTAAGAATGTAGGAATTTTGAAGTTAAGAATACCAAAAGACTAAGTTAAATATTCATTCAAACCATACTTTTTCCATGTTTCCACTCCATGCCAAAGTACATTCTTAGAGTACCCATTTTGCGAATTGCACAGTGCCTAAGTACTTGGAGGTCTTAAAGGTTTTCAATAATTCCAGGAAAATAAGCTCCTAACCTCATTGGTATACAGCTTTAAGTTGTCACCTTCTGTATTAATTTGATGCATTAAATTCACATAAGAGGGATGTATGATGTGATGTGAAATGTAGAATTTAAAATTTAAGAGTTTCTCATTGATGTACATAATATTATAAGCAATACTAAATAAACAAAGGTGCGCTCATGTACTTAATTAAATTGACAGTCAAAAGCTTTGCATATTGAAGTTGTCATTATATCTTTTTTTTAATTTTAAAAGACATTCTTCCAGCAATAAACTCTAGTATTCTTTAGCACTACTTCACCCTTTTCAATAAGTGAAAGCTATAAAGAAATCTGAAGGATCTATTTGTTGCTAAATATTACACAGAGACATTCTATTTAGCAAAATATCCATTATATTTATGCTTTTATCTAAGATTGCTTACTTGAATCCTCTCTACATTGAGAAGTGAACAGCACTTGCTATCTCTTAGTCTATAGTGGGTGTTTAAAGAGTGGGAATTCATCACTACCCAATTGTGATAGCCTTTATTCATTCTACTCTGCAGGTATAGCTGTCATCAGAAGAAAGTAGTGGATGGCGGGGATTCAGGGAATCAGATTTTCAGTGACATTTACCCCCAGAAAAGAAAAGTATTAATAAGAGAAACAGCCCTTATGTATAGTGCCTATTCGGAAAATTGTTCAATGTCTTTACATGGTAGGAGGCTTTCTCCCTGCCTTCAAGAAGAGAAAGAAAAATAGAAATTTACTATGTGATATTAAATCACAAAAGAGAGAGAGAGAAATAGAAGCTTTGTGTATTTTATTTATTCCTAGAAACAAATAAATGATTTTGGATATATTGTCATTCAGTAGCCAAATGTTGCAATCTTAAAGATATAAGAAGTCAGAAAAGAAAAAGGAAACTACCATTTAGTCAAATCAGTATTAAGAAATATCAAGATTCTAAAACCACTTAGCTTTATTTATATAATGTGAAATATATAAACATGGAAAAGTATTATAATAATTTTAACTTTTATCTTTTAAATCACATATTTCAGGGAGGATCATTTGGATAGATCTTTATTAAATAAAGTTATTTTTAAGTTTTAATGGAAAGTAGAGTTTAAGAAGAGAACTATCCCATAATCTCACTGTGAAATTGTCAAAAACACTAAAGTCACATTGGTCATAATTAGAATTGATAGAAATGGAAATATTTTTTCCTGGATCCATGCTAGTGATATATGTTATAGTATTCACTTTTTGTATTAACTTTATAGGTTATAAAAAGGTTCCAAATTGGATTCCCATTTATGATATTGGGACCTCGGGGAGTAGAGTTTTTGATCAACCTCTACAAAAAGAACCTCTATAGAAACAAGAGGAAAAAAGAAAAAACAAGAGATCAGAAATCAAACAGGGCTTTTAAAAACACTTGATTAGAAGAAGCTGTAACTACACACATACAGTCAATAAATCTGCAACAAAGGAGGCAAGAATATAAAATGGGGAAAAGACAGTCTCTTGAGCAAGTCGTGTTGGGAAAGTTGGGCAGCTGCATGTGAATCAATGAAGTCAGAACACACTCTCAAACCATGCACTAAAATAAACTCAAATGGTGTAAAGACTTAAACATAAGACATGACACCAAAAAATTCCTAGAAAAGATCATAGGCAAAGCATTTTATGACTTAGACCATACCACTGTTTTCTTTGGTCAGTCTCCCAAGGCAATAGAAATAAAAACAAAAATAAATAAATGGGACTTAATCAAATTTACAAGCTTTTGCACAGCAAAGGAAACTATAAACAAAACAAAAAGACAACCTACGGAATGAAAATATCAATATTTGCAAATGATACAAACAACAAGGGCTAACTTCCCAAAAATACACAATCAGCTCAGACAACTCAATGATATAAAACAACCCAACTGAAAATGCACAGACCTAAATAAACATTTCTCCAAAGAAAACATAAGCGAATGAAAATATGTTCGATATTGCTAATTATTAGAGAAATGTGAATCAAAACTATAGTGAGGTACCACCTCACACTGGTCAGAATGCCCATCATCAAAGAACAAATGCTAGAGAGGGTGTGGAAGAAAGAGAACCTTTCTGCACTCTTGCTGGGAGTGTAAATTGGGAGTAAATTATAAATTGGTCACTGTGTAAATTGGGAGTGTAAATTGGAAAACAATAGAGAGATTCCTCAAAAAATTTAAAATAGAGTTGTCATATAATTCAGCAATCCCATTCCTAAGCATACATACATGCAAAACTATAATTAAAAAAGATAGATGCACCCCTATGCTCATAACAGCACTACATACAATACACAAGACATGAAACAGCCTAAATGCCCATTGACAAATGAATGGATAAAGAAGATGTGGTATGTACACATTCATATAATATAGAAAAAGCAATCTCAAGATATAGAAAATAAAATTTCTGGAGTCTATTTATCATGTGTACTCCTCATATGCCTCTCTTAATCAAATACCCAAGGACCCATCAAGGGTTTGAGAAAAATCATTAATTGAGTGTCAATATCTCTGTGAAAATTCTAATGGGTGTACTCTGGGTACCAGTAAAAGAAAGTTCAGTAGAAATGGTTTTCCATGATTTCAATGGTATATCAGCATATCAGTTTGGCAGAAATTAACCAGCAATACATAATTGCCTGAAGAAAAATGGACTAGATCACAAGGATGATGTGGTAGCCAAAATAATGTGATAATATAATTTGAACCAAGAGGTATTTGGTTATAGAGTGACAAGGTCTCAAAAAGCTGGGCAACCCACTAATGATTGTTTGACTCATAAAACTGAGTAAACTTAGTTTCTAGGTTTGCCTTGAAACCTAGGCAGCCACAATGCAAAGTCATATTTAATCTCTATTCTAATTCCCATATTTAAGTGAATTCGTAAACTCAGAGGCTCTTAAAGGGGAAGCCAAGAACCCTTCAGGAAGTACCTCCTTACTTTCTCCAAGAGTACCTATAGCCAATTACAGGATAACTATACCTGTAAAAGGTAAATATCTAAGTATTCAAGGATCATTCAGCATTAGCTACAAGTAAACAATAATTCATGGACATACAGAATATGAATAAGTCCATGGGTCAGAGGGAAGTTAGGAGGATCGGTTATCAAATGGTCACCTTTATAATTAGAATACTCATGATAGGATACCCATACCATACTCTGGTTATTTACCCAGAACCCAACTATCTAGTTGGAATATTAATCTCAATAACTAGAAGAATCCCCACAGTGGATTCTTGAACTGTAGACAAGTAATATGACCCATGAGGTATGACATTAAGAGTTTAGTACCTTGGATCTCCTTCTATCTAACAAAATAATAAATAACAAAACAAAAAAATGTTGCATCCCTAAGAAAATCACAAAGAATAGGACCATCATGAGAGAACATTTACACACTAAAGGAATTAGAAAAAGAACAAAAAAAAACAAAAATGCCTATAGATAGTAGAAGGAAGGAAATAATAAAATTTAGGGCAGAAATAAATAAAATAGAGATTAAAAAGAAAGAGCAATTAAATTAAGAACTGGTTCTCTGAAAATTTAAGCAAAGTTGAAAAAACTTCAGCAAGACTCACAAATTGAAAAGAAAGGATAACAGCTCAAATAAATAAAATAAGAAATGAAATAAAGATGTTATATACATATACATTATATATATATATATAATATATATATACAAAGGAGTACTTCTAAGCCCTAAAAAAAGCAAAACTTCCTATTTTCAACAACATGGATGGACCTAAAGGTATCAGCTTAGTGAAATAAGTCAAAGACAAATACTCCATGTTATCACTTACATGTGAAATACAAAACATAAAACAAATGAGTGAGCATAAAGTGGAAAGAGAATCACAGATATATTGAACAAGTTACTAGAGGGAAGACAGAAGTGGGGAGAGGCAAGATAGGAGTAGGGGATTAAGAGGTACAAACTACTATGCATAAAATAAAGAAGCCAGAAGCATATACTGTAAAACACACAGAATATAGCCAATATTTTATAATAACTTTAAATAGAATACAATATTTAAAAATGTTGAATTCCTATGCTGCACATCTAAAACTAACATAATAATATCAATCATCTATACCACAATTTAAAAATTTAAGAGTATAAATTTTTATCCCACAGGTGTAAAAATCTATTCAGTTCAGTTCAGTCACTCAGTGTGTCAGACTCTTTGTGACCCCATGAACTGCAGCACACCAGGCCTCCCTGTCCATCAACAACTACCTGAGTCCACACAAACCCGTGATCATCGAGTCAATGATGCCATCCAGTCATCTCATCTTCTGTCGTCCCCTTCTCCTCCTGCCCTCAAACTTTCCCAGCATCAGGGTCTTTTCCAATGAGTCAGCTCTTCGCATCAGGTGGCCAAAGTATTGGACTTTCAGCTTCAACATCAGTCCTTTCGAGGAACACCCAGGACTAATCTCCTTTAGGATGGACTAGTTGGATCTCCTTGCAGTCCAAGGGACTCTCAAGGGTCTTCTCCAACACCACAGTTCAAAAGCATCAACTAGCGCTCAGCTTTCTTCAGAGTCCAGCTCTCACATCCAAACATAACCACTGGAAAAAACATAGCCTTGATTACAGACATTTGTTGGCAAAGTAATGTCTCTTCTTTTTAATATGCTGTCTAGGTTGGTCATAACTTTCCTTCCAAGGAAGAAGCGTCTCTTAGTTTCATGGCTGCAGTTACCATCTGCAGTGATTCTGGAGCCCAGAAAAATAAAGTCAGCCAAAGTTTCCACTGTTTCTCCATCTATTTGCCATGAAGTGATGGGACCAGATGCCATGATCTTAGTTTTCTGAATGTTGAGCTTTAAGTCAAATTTTCACTCTCCTCTTTGACTTTCATCAAGAGGCTCTTTAGTTCCTCTAAACTTTCTGCCATAAGGGTGGTGTCATCTGTATATGTTATTCATATTTCTCCTGGTAATCTTGATTTCAGTTTGTGCTTCCTCCAGCCCAGCATTTCTCATGATGTATTCTTCATATAAGTTAAATAATCAGGGTGACAATATACAGCCTTGATGTACTCCTTTTCCTATTTGGAACCAGTCTGTTGTTCCATGTCCAGTTCTAACTGTTGCTTCCTGACCTGCATACAAGTTTCTCAAGAGACAGGTCAGGTGGTCTGGTATTCCCATCTCTTTCAGAATTTTCCACAGTTTATTGTGATCCACACAGTCAAAGGCTTTGGCATAGTCAATAGAGCAGAAATAGATATTTTTCTGGAACTCTCTTGCTGTTTCAATGATCCAGCAGATGTTGTCAATTTGATCTCAGGTTCCAACAAGCTTGAATTTTTGAAAGTTCACAGTTCATGTACTGCTGAAGCCTGGCTTGGAGAATATTAAGCATCACTTTACTAGCGTGTGAGATGAGTGCATTTGTGCGGTAGTTTGAGCATTCTTTGGCATTGCCTTTCTTTGGGATTGGAATGAAAATGGACATTTTCCAGTCCTGTGGCCATTGCTGAGTTTTCCATATTTGTTGGCATATTGAGTGCAGCACTTTCACAGTATCATCTTTCAGGATTTGAAGCAGCTCAACAGGAATTCTATCACCTCCACTAGCTTTGTTCATAGTGATGCTTTCTAAGGCCTACTTGTCTTCACATTCCAGGATGTCTGGTTCTAGGTGAGTGATGACACCATCGTGATTATCTTGGTTGTGAAGATCTTTTCTGCAGAGTTCTTGTGTGCATTCTTGCCACCTCTTAATATCTTCTGTTTGTGTTAGGTCCCTACCATTTCTGTTCTTATTGAGCCTATCTTTGCATGAAATGTTTCCTTGGTACCTCTAATTTTCTTGAAGAGATCTCTAGTTGCCCGGAGCCGTCAGGATGCCCCCTTGCTCGGATGACAAGGTCACGAGACTAAGAAAGTATTTGCAAAGCTGACTTTCTTTATCGGGGCATCCTGGGCAAGCCCCACCCTGGTATTTTTCTTGGAAGTTCTGTCCATGCTCGGAACATTGGCTCATCTCAGTAGGTCAGTCACAGTTGGAAAGAATTCGTCCTGAGATAATCCCCCCAGACCTTATTGACCAGAGGATCCAGGAAGGTGGATCACCTTCCCCAGGGGCTAAGGAGGAATGAAAGGGACATTTAAATAGGTTACTACTTACTCCTCCTACTAATTACTGGGGAGTTTACCAAGAGTTCTCTGGGGGTCATGGCAAGGCCACCACCAGAAAGGCTCATACTTGGGTCACCTTTCCACCTCCCACTCCCCTGACCACTCCACGGAGGAGGCTCACTTCCTTGAAGAAATCAGGCTGGATTGGGACTTAGGAATGCTCATAATTGTGGCCAGCATAGTTGGAGATACTGATTGCTTTAGGATATGTAGACAAAGGAATTCATTATAGTAGTTATAAGGTTAATAGGGTTTTATTGCTAAAGCAGTGCTGCTTGACTGTCTCTTAGTTCTCTTTCCTCTCTCTAAACTGTCTCTTTGTCCTCTTTCCTCTTTTCTCCTAAGAACTGGAGTAGGTTACTAGAATAAACAGTCTCAAGCTTAAGCCCTTCCCTCTAGCTTCTACATAGTTGTACCTGATAAGAGAAATGTAACCTTTCTACTTAGGTTGATGTACTTATCATGATTGACTGAAGTATACTGAAGACATTCAAATGGTAATCATACTATTGTTAAATCTAATTACATAGAAATCTGACTTCTGCAAAGGGAATGTTTCATGATAGTTTGGGGAATAAACTCAATGATAAGGTTGCTATGGGAGGTAGAAAACAAAAAATTGTATAGAACGATAGGTGATGTAATGGGGATGTCTTTTGGCTATAAAAACTGTAAACCATCAACAATAAACTGAGGGAGACTGCTCCATCACCACACATTGACGCAGCTCAGTTCTTCTTCCGCCGACGCCACTCATCCCTCAAGACCTCCGGACCCCGCCGAGGCTGGACCCCGGCATCTAGTCTTTCCCATTCTGTTGTTTTCCTCTATTTCTTTGCATTGATTGCTGAGGAAGGTGTTCTTATCTCTTCTTGCTATTCTTTGGAACTCTGCATTCAAATGGGTATATCTTTCCGTTTCTCCTTTACTTTTCATTTCCCGTCTTTTCACAGCTATTTGTAACACAACCTCAGAGAGCCATTTTGTCTTTTTGCATTCATTTTCTTGGGGATGGTCTTGATTCCTTTCTCCTGTACAATGTCACAAACCTCCATCCATAGTTCATCAGGCATTCTATCAGATCTAGTCCTTTAAATCTGTTTTTCACTTCCACTGTATAGTCATAAGGGATTTGATTTAGATCATACCTGAATGGTCTAGAGTTTTTCTCCACTTTCTTCAGTTTCAGTCTGAATTTGGCAATAAGGAGTTCATGATCTGAGCCAGTCAACTTACAGTCTTGTTTTTGCTGACTGTATAGAACTTCTTCATCTTTGGCTGCAAATAATGTAATTATCTGATTTCAGTGTCAACCATCTGGTGATTTCCATGTGTCAAGTCGTCTCTTGTATTGTTGGAAGAGGATGTTTGCTATGACCAGTACGTTCTCTTGGCAGAACTCTATTAGCCTTTGCCCTGTTTCATTCTGTACTCCAAGGCCAAATTTGCCTGTTACTCCAGGTGTTTCTTGACTTTCTACTTTTGCATTACAGTCCCCTATAGTGAAAAGGACATCTTTTTTGGGAGTTAGTTCTAGAAGGTCTCGTAGGTCTTAATAGAACTGTTCAACTTCAGCTTCCAAATAATGAACTCATATAGCTGAACAACAATAAAAAAAAAAAAAAAATCTGATTTAAAAATAGACAGAATCTGAACAGACATTTTTCTAAAGAAGACGTACTGATGACCAATGGAAACATGAAAAAATATGTTAGCATCCCTAATCATCAGGGAAATGCAAATTAAAACCACAATAAGATATGGTTTTAATCACATCATATTTTTTTTCAGAATTGCTCTTAAAAAGAAAAACAAGAAATGACAATAGTTTGTGAGGATATAGAGAAAAGAGAACCCTTGGTGCACTATTCGTGGGAATGTTAATTGGTATATTCACTGTGGAAAACAGTATAAAATTCCTTAAAGTTAAAAACAGAACTGCCATATGATCCAGCAATTATATTTCTGCATATTTCTGAAGAAAATTAAAACACTTATTTGAAACGATATGTGCCCTCTTACATTCACTGCAGCATTATCTAAAATAGTCAAGATAAGGAAACAACTGAGATGTCCACTGAGAAGTGAACAAATAAAGAAGATGTGAGATAGATGATAAACAGATGATAGATAGATAGATGTATACATACACACACAATGCAATGCTACTCAACCTTAAAAAAAATGAAATCTTATCATTTGCAACAACATAGGAAGATCGTAAGGATATTATGCTAAATGAAAAAAGTTGGAAAAAGACAATCACTGTACACTTTCACTCAAATGTACAATCAACAAAACAAACCAAACAAATGAACAAAATATTTAAAAAACTCAAAGATATAGAAAATAGATTGGAGGTTGCCAGAGTGGAGGGGACTCGGAGTGGGTGAGATGAGTGATAGGGAAAAGAGGTAGAGACGTTTAGATAAAAAATAAATAAGTCATTAGGATGTAATTAACAGCACAGTCAATAATAAAGCAAATCTTACAAAGTCTCATCATAAGAAAAAAAATACTTTAGAATTTTGTCTGGTAACAAATGGTAACTAGACTTACTACAGTAATTTTGCAATATATGTAAATGTTCAATCATTATGTTGTACAGCTGAAAATAGCATTATATGTAAATTATACTTCAATAAAAAATTTAAGTTTACAAGGTCTTGTATTGTTCATGTCACATTCTTATCACATCTATATCTGATTCTCCAGTTAAACAAGTATAGAAAAGAAATGGGATATGGAGAGTATTGGCACATTGTAATCAGATTCAGTTCAGTTCAGTTGCTCAGTCGTGTCTGACTCTGCCACCCCATGGACTGCACTATGCCAGGCCTCCCTGTCCATCACCAACTCCCAGAGTTTACGCAAACTCACGTCCATTGAGTTGGTGATGCCATCCAACCATCTCATCCTTTGTCATCCGCTTCTCCTCCTGTCCTCAATCTTTCCCAGCATCAGGGTCTTTTCCAATGAGTCAGCTCTTCACATCAGGTGGCCAAAGTACTGGAGTTTCAGCTTCAATATCAGTCCTTCCAATGAACACCCAGGACTGATCTCCTTTAGGATGGACTGGTTGGATCTCCTTGCAGTCCAAGGGACTCTCAAGAGTCTTCACCAACACCACAGTTCAGAAGCATCAATTCTTCTGTGCTCAGCTTTCTTTATAGTCCAACTCTCACATCTATACATGACTTTTGGAAAAAACATAGCCTTGACTAGACGAACAATTGTTGACAAATTAATGTCTCTTCTTTTTAATATGCTGTCTAGGTTGGTCATAACTTTTCTTCCAAGGAGTAAGTACCTTTTAATTTCATGGCTGCAATCACCATCTGCAGTGATTTTGGAGCCCCCCAAAAAATAAAGTCTGCCACTGTTTCCACTGTTTCTCCATCTATTTGCCATGAAATGATGGGACTGGATGCCATGATCTTTGTTTTCTGAATGTTGAGATTTAAGCCAACTTTTTCACTCTCCTCTTTCACTTTCACCAAGAGGCTCCTTAGTTCTTTACTTTCTGCCATAAGGGTGGTGTCTTCTGCATATCTGAGGTTATTGATATTTCTCTCTCTTGATTCCAGCTTGTGATTCATCCAGCCCAGTATTTCTCATGAAGTGATAATCAGATTAGGATTCCAAAAATCTGTTCCATATTCTTCCAGATGTGATTCCTTTTGATATGGCAAACGACCTCTTTTTCTAATCCATATAAACAAAGCCAGAGGCAATTTGTTTCTCTTTGTAAGATAACCAACTTAGCTCAGAATTACATCAAGATCTCTTTTGTCACAAATTAAGCTGTAGATACCATGATATTCTCATGATCTGATCACATATACAAGTACATACAATAATAACATTCTACAGAACTTGAGAGTGCTGGGTAACACTTTCCTTAGATGCCTTGGTAAAACCTGTGAGGGCTAGATGGTAGTAAATCATGGTAGTAAATTGTCAGGTAACAATTTAGTAACATGTCTGGCAATTCAGTAACATGTCTGGGAATCCAGGAGTTTGGATCATGTTGGGAGAATTTCCAAAACTGAAATAGCATCTTGAGCACTGACCAAGGAGATAAAGAACACTTGTCTTAATTGGATTTTGGAGGCCAAAAGTCCCAAATTTTGATGTGCAGCTCTGGCCTTTTGCCAGGTGATCTTAAAGGCTGTCAGCATGAGTGAGGCCCAAAATAAGAGAAAGCAATGTGTGTGGTCCAATCCATAGTTAAAGTAGCTCAGTCATTTGATTCACCATAAACTACAGTATTGCTTGAAGTGCTGTGGGCAGACAGGATGCTCTATGCATACTGTGCTAACCCCTAGTAGAAAAATCACAGCTCTCAAATTTCTGAAGCAGAGGTCAGCAAACTACAGCCTGCTGGCCAAATTTACCTTGCTGCCTGCTTTTGTAAATAAAGTTTTATGGGAACACAGCCATATTCATTCACAGACATACTATACATGACTACTTTTTGTGCTATAGCAGAATTTGAGCAATTGTTACAGAGACCACATGGACCACAAATCTAAAATATTTACAATTTGTCTCTTTACAAAAAAAAAAATAAAGGTTGCCAATCCCCTTTTAGGAGCAAAGCTATGCCCTTTTTATCCCACAAATGTTTTTCTCTTGAAAAATAACTCTCGGCTTACAAGTGGCTGGATACTGAATTTTGATCATTGGATACTGGATGACTATGCAATTATACTTCCCATAATGAAAATGACTTATAGGACCCACCCAGTTATAAAGTCAAGAATACCTAACACAATTCCATCATTAAACAGAAATGGGACCTATTCCAAGGAGATCCTAAAGGCACAAATAAGTTTCATAAGCAAGTAGCTCATACTCTCTGGGAGCCTGTGTCTACCGCACTGCCACCCTACCTCAAACCATGCCCATGTATTCACTTGGATCAGTATGCTAAGAGAAAATCATTTGAGTGTGGTTTGGTGGTTTTTCTGCCAAGAGACTACTGTAGCATTAAGCCCTATTTGGAGTGTCTTTAAAGGATAGTAAAGAAGGAATAGCCTTAAAGTGAACATAATTTTAAGTGCTACATATCCACTTTGCCAGAGGGAGAATGTGCCTCTGGTTAGAATTTGCATCATTTCACAGGCAGTGGCTAATCATTGTCAAAGGATTAGAGACTTGAAATTAATAATATTGAAAGACTGATGAAAAGGAAGATTGAAGAAGAAATATATGGATGAATCTTTTGGAACCAGTCCAAGTCCTGAGATATTTTTTATACAAGACAAATGTTCACTAAAATACTCTCACTACAAAGGATGTTATTAATAATCACATGAAAAGGATAATCTGTCAACCATCCTCTTTAGCTATTCTAGCTCACTTTCTGATGAGATTATGAGTAAACTAACCACTGTGGAAGTTTTGGGAGCTTTCTGTAGGCTCCTAGAAGGGAATTTATTCCTTGTCTTTTCCAGCTTCTAGAGGCTGACTATATTCCTTGCATATCATGGTTCCATATCACTGATCCCTGCTTCTGTCCTTATATCTCTGGTTCTGATGACTCTTCTGTGTCTATTTTATAAGGACTCTTGTGATTACATTGAGCATACCTCATAATCCTGTACACCATGCAAATTAATATATTTATAGCTTTCAGGGATTAAGATGTGGACATCTTTGGGAAAGGAGGACATTATTTAGCCTACTGCAATAAACAATTTTAAACAGGGCTAACATGAAGAATATGTAAGGAACATATACAAATAAATAAGCTAGATTCCTAGGCTGTATTATCAATTATTTCTAAATTAATTCAAAAGTATTTGCAAACTGATTAAGTCTCAAAATATAAAATATATGCAAATCCCCTTAAAGTCATTAAGAAATGGCAATTTGGGAGAAAAAAAAGTAAGTAAAGAATATGAACAGCAATTCTGAGAAAAAGAATCACAAATACTTGCAAAGCAGAAATAAAGACACAGATGCAGAGAAAAAAAGTATGGATAGCAGGGAAGGAAAAGGGGTGGATGAATAGGGAAACTGAGATTGACACATATACACTACTGCTACTAAGTTGCTTCAGTCATGACTGACTCTTTGCAACCCCATGGACTGTAGCCCACCAGGCTCCTCTGCCCATGGGATTCTCCAGGCAAGAATACTAGAGTGGGTTGCCCTTTTCTTCTCCAATATATACATTGCTATGCTATACAGTAGGTTCTCATTAGTTATCTATTTCATACATATATACACAACTATGTATAAAATAGATGACTAATGAGAACCTACCACATAATACAGGGAGCTCTACTCAGTGCTCTGTGGTAAATTAAAGGGAAGGAAATCCAAAAAAATGGTGGGGGATATATGTATACACTCAGCTGATTCACTTTGCTGAACAGTAGAAAATAACCCAACATTGTAAAGCAACTATACTCCAATAAAAATTAATTTTAAAAAGAATGAAAATACTACATATTAAAGCATATTAAACCTCACTGGCATAACATCAGATCATCAAGGAAATAAAAATTATAACATTGATTTTATTTTTATCCTCATTGGATTGGAAAAAGTTGGCAAACGGTGATATCCAGTGTTATGGAGGGTATGGATAAACACACAAACTTCAGATGGGAATGTAACTTAGAGCTGACTTTTGAGTGTACTTTGAAATTATCTCTTAAATATGTATATAAAGAGTATCCATACATATACTCTTTAAGAATTCTATTTCTAATTGTCCATTTTATAGAAATACTACTGAATTTACCTTGATATGCTCACTGCAATATTATAGATATAAATAACTTATTAACAGGAAGAAGTAGTCAAATGACTATGAAACATCAGTACTATATGGAATCTTCTGTGAAAGTTAAAAATGAGATAACCTATAGATAATGACCTAGAAATATCTTTAAGATATCTTTAAGATATTGTTAAGTTATAAAGGAAGGTGAGGAATAATAAATGCTACAGCAGTGTCCTTCTGGCAGAAAAACCATCAAACCAGACTCAAATGATTTTTAAATAAATGATTGTTAAAATATGCATATAAACACTTTCGGTGGAAGACTGAGGAGCAGGCATCTTTTGCCTGCTCACTCTGTGTTGAGCTCTGAGGGGACAGCTAGTTGAGAATGATTTCTTTATTTGCTATAGTCCTATAGTTCTTGTGGATGCAAATCCTCCTGAATATCAGAGCCAGTAATCTGTGGACCTGTCCCTGAGGCAGCAACCACTGCAACTGGGGCACAGGCATATATACAAGCTCCTACGAAGAAGATACTGGTGACTGAAGTGGGATAAAGGGAAAAGGAAGAGGAGGTGTCTGCTAGCTTCTGCAGCCTTTAGGGAGGATGGCAGTCAGCCTCTAGATGTATGCTAATTTAGAAACTTAACCCTCAAGCAGAAGCTTTTAATGTGTGCAGCAAACACACTACTTTCAGGAAGAGACTGAGAGGTGGGCATTTTTTGCCTGTTCCCACTGCACTCAATTTTGGAGAGATAACCATGGTGAATCTTCTAAAGCCCATTGAGTTGTTTCTTTGCTATACGAATATAAGTCCTGTTGTCTTTCAAAGGTGTTTGGAGGGCCCATCCCGCAGGTGGGAGTCTTAAAAGTGGGGCACTAGATGTGGGGCCCAAACTTTTTACTTCTCAGGGCAAAGCTTGAAGTCAAGAGTTACCTCCTCATCATGAGGAGGAGGCTCATGGTTATGGAGAGAGTGTACTGAGATACACTCCTACCTCTCCCACCCTTTCTGACCTGGGTATTTTCTTGTTTAACAGATATGGAGCAGTCACTCAGCTAGTTTTTGGACTTCTTTCAAAGAGAATTTCCCTGGTTGTCTCTTATGCTGGATTCCAGCTAATGTGAATAACAGGCCCAGGCTCTCTGAATATGGAGATTACTCCATTATACCAAACAATTTTCAATTTAAAATTATGAGATGTGACCAGACAATGTCACTTGGGGCCCACGTAATCAGATTTAAAATAAGAGCATGATATGTTTGGGAGATATTTATTTATGTATTTTAATTCTGCTTTCCCAATAGGGATACATTAACTTTGGCTTTCTCTTGCCCCTTCAGTCAAGGTTGCTCTGAGGGAAATATGCTGTCTCCTCTGGAGAAGAACTATATATATATATATATATATATATATGTTTTAAGATTTATTTATTTTGGGTCTGGTGGGTCTTCACTGCTACAAGCAGGCTTCCTCTAGCTGCAGTGAGTAGGGGCTACTCTCTAGCTGCAGTGTACAGGCTTTTCATTGCAGTGGCTTCTCCTGTTGTGAGGCACAGGTTCTAGAGTCAGGCTCAGTCGTTGTGGCACATGGCCTGAGTTGCTCTATGGCATGTCGGATCTTCCTGGACCAGGGATTGAACTGGTATCCTTTGCATTGCAAGGGGTAGTCTTAACCACTGGGTCACCAGAAATGTCCAAAGAACTATATTTTAACAGTTGCATTCAATCTTAGTCATTAACATGCCATTCAATTCAGGTAATGCTGATTCAGTCAAAATTGATAATGAGCACTAGGATGATTGCTGGATTAAAGAAATCCAAAAATCATCCAGAAAATGGAGCAATGAAAGAAAAGCCTTGTATAAATGCCCCTTTAAATCTCTGCTGTTGACTGTATTAGGAGGAGAGGAAAGGGATGAGCCCTCAAGTGCATAATTACTTTTTTAGACAATAAGAGGTTTTCCTGACATTAGTTCCATATGTTGAAGATAGCATCTTCTTTTTTCCCCCTATGACCAGAAATCAGCAGTTACACAGGCATTGGAATTTATATCTGTTGCTAGAAACCACTTTTTCATGGCCATTTTTTAAACACAGAAATCAAATTTGAAACCTTCACAGTGTTAATTAAAGAAAGGGAACCAGAGCCCACTGTCTCCATTGTCTTTGCTATATGCAGAAATTCACTTTGTCCATTTAGATAAAAACAACGCTTAAATTTTCTGGTGCAAGAATGCATATTTTCACAATATTAATGTTCTCACTAAAACTGAGAGTGGTCATCAGTTGTGTGTGTGTGTGTGTGTGTGTGTGTGTGTGTGTGTAGGTGCCTGCATGCTCAGTCGTGTCCAGCTCTTTTGATCCTATGGACTATAGTCTGCAAGGTTCCTCAGTGCATGGAATTTTCCAGGCAAGAATACTGGAGTGGGTTGACATTTTCTCCTCTGGGGGATCTTCTTGACTCTGGGATCAAACCCACATCTCTTGTGTCTCCTGCATTGGCAGGCAGATTGCTTACCAACTGGACCATCTGGGAAGCCCAGTCATCAGATCCATTAAAGCATAACTTGCTCAAACTGTAACCTGCCTTCACTGATAAAGGCTCAGACAGTAAAAAATCCACCTGCAATGCAGGAGTCCTGGGTTCAATCCCTGGATTGGGAAGATCCCCTGGATGAGAACAAGGCAAATCACTCCAGTATTCTTGCCTGGAAAATCCTATGGACAGAGGAGCCTGGCAGGCTACAGTCCACAGGGTCACAAAGAGTCAGATACAACTGAGTGACTAAGCATGCACAGCCTGTCTTCCAAGTGTCATAGCCGAAAAAGTGAGATGTTTGCCCAAACTGTTTAGCAGGAACTTGGAATCAGCTATTATCTAGCTCAACCTAGTTAAGACTGGTTGAGATCACAGACCAACTGGACATGTGCAAGTGACCTTGTGATATCAGAAGAGCAAACACTCTACCCTCAGAATATGATAATGGCACCATTTTCTGAATACATGTCCCATGCAAAAGCCTGTAGTTTAGTTGATGATGACAGAATGACATCTGCACAGAATGACTATTACCTCACCTTTTTCTTATCTCCAATTACCTCCCCCTATATTTCCCACACCCAGACCACTCTCCTTCTTTATCCCATAGATATTCTAAGCTCTCTAAGTTCAAGGAGTGGATTTGAGATTTGTTTTCCCATCTTCTCATTTCACTAATAAACCCTTTCTCTGCTGCAAACTTCGGTGTTTTGACTTTTGGCTTGTTTTGTGTGGGGCAAACAAATCTGGTTCAGTAGCATCATCATCTCTCCAGGTTAAAAGTAGCTCTTCTACCACAGATAAACCACATTAATACATACACTGATAACTCAGAATGTTCAGTAACTCAGACACTTTACACACTCCTCTGTTAGAGATAAATTAAATTCAAATAGATTAAGAGCCAATGAGTATAGGTAAAGAACAGTAGCTGAATTTTAGGTCTTAGAATTTTAAAATTCTTTTTTCCATTGGCCAAAACCTATCTCCTCCTTGACTTTAAAGAGAAATATCAAAAATTAAAATCTTAAATAGATGTAACTCATATTTTCTATAATACAGCACCAAGGAAAGGGAAGTAGAGGAATGAGGACAGGATAGAGAGTCCCATAGAATCAAGGAATATAATTATCTTTTCTCTGAGCCTGTAAATGAAATTCATGTAAGCCACCAGCCCCCAAATTCCTCCTTTTTTTGTCTCAAGAATTTCAAAGGCAGTTAAGAACAGAACCTGGAAAAGGATACAGTATTAGAGCATTCAAGTCTCACTTCTTCACCTAGGCAATTACACAGCCTTCCAATGACCTATGCACCTTGTTATTGTTGTTGTTTAGTCTCTCAGTTATGTCCAATTCTTTGCAATCCCCAGGCACTGCAGCATGCCAGTCTTCCCTGTCCTTCACCATCTCCTGGAACTTTCTCAAACTCATGTCCGTTGAGTCAGTGATGCCATCCAACCATCTTGTCTTCTATCATCCCCTTCTCTCCTACCTTCAATCTTTCCCAGCATCAGAGTCTTTTGTAATGGCTCAGGTCTTCCCATCAGGCGGCCAAAGTACCGGAGCTTCAACTTCAGTCCTTCCAATGATGTACCTTATCTTCCAAACAATAACTGCTTTGAGGATTAAAAGGAATAATGTACCTGTGGCCTAGACACAGCACCTGGTATATAAATTCTTAGTTTCCCCACTCTTCTCTCCCTTCCCTCACTCGTTTGCCTTTCTGTGTTCCTATCACTCTTCCTAGTTGCAGCTGCAGTACCAAGGGCTCCCTGGGGATCCACATGCTGTAAAATGACAGCAGCAGGGTCCTAGCTGCTGCTACTATTTTACTTACCAAGTGGATCCTGAATCTAAAGGCAACCAGCAGGATTTAGGCTTAGGAGGAAAGTCTGAATGTTCTGGGGAGTCTGAGAAAATCTCCTTACATCTCTTTGGTGCCAGTTTGGGTCAGTGCCTGTGTTTCTAATCAGTTGTGGTCAGGGGAAAGAAATGACTAATTGGTTCAGATCTATCAATAAATCACACATTTCACCCTCTGGATAAATGGTAATTCTCTACTAAACCATACAGACCATGTAAGGGAAGGAGTAGATCCCCATATGACTGTTGACAGAAGTAGGGTGAATGGATGCAACAAGACACCTCCTCATATCTTACCTCTCTCCATATTCACTTTTATTCAGTAGCTATGTAATGATTTTGCTTTAAGTCTTCTAAAAATTCCATAATACAAGTATTTACATATATAGTCCAAAGTGTCTGCTGCCTGGATACTCACAAGATTTTTAGCTTTGCAGGAACTCATTTCTTTCATAATTAAATAAAAAGGATTAAGTCACCATCATCTCTTGTCCTAGAGGAAGTCCAGAACCCTCTCATAATATTTAATGGGTAGATGGTATAGATGGAATCTCCTCAAAATCTCTGACTTGAGCAATACTCAAGTCTTACTTTTTTACTTTCTATGAAATGCAAAAGTAGGAAGTCTAGAAATACCTGGAGTAACAGGCAAATTTGATCTTGGAGTACAGAATGAAGCAGGGCAAAGCCTAATAGAGTTCTGCCAAGAGAACTCATCGGTCATAGCAAACACCCTCTTCCAACAACACAAGAGAAGACTCAACATATGGGCATCACCAGATGGCCAACACCGAAATCAGGTTGATTATATTCTTTGCAGCCAAAGATGGAGAAGCTCTATACAGACAGCAAAAACAAAACCGGGAGCTAACTGTGGCTCAGATCATTAACTCCTTATTGCCAAATTCAGACTGAATTGAAAAAAGTGGGAAAAACTACTAGACCATTCAGGTATGACCTGAATCAAATCCATTATGACTATACAGTGGACATCAGAAACAGATTTAAGGGGCTAGATCTGATAGAGTGCCCAATTAACTATGGAAGGGGGTTCATGACATTGTACAGGAGGCAGGGATCAAGACCATCCCCAAGGAGAAACTAAGATGGCGGAGGAATAGGACGGGGAGAACATTCTCTCCCCAATAAATATACCAAAAGAACTTTTAAAGGCCGAGCAAACTCCAAAAAACAGGAACTGAATGCTGGCAGAGGACATCGGGCATCTGGAGAGGCGACCCAGTGCCGACGTGAGGAGTAACAGTGAGGAAACCTAGACTCACCCACCAGAAAACCACACAAGCCTTTCCACCCAGGAAACTTCGACAAACCACGCATCCAACCCCTCCCATAGAGAGGAATCCCCACAATAAAGGGACAACACAGCAAGATAAACAAGATGAAAAGGCAGAGAAATACCCAGCAAGTAAAGGAACAGGATAAATACCCCCTAGACCAAACAAAAGACGAAGAGATAGGAAGTCTACCTGACAAAGAATTCCGAATAATGATAGTGAAAATGATCCAAAACCTGGAAAATAAGTTGGAGTTACAGCTCAATAACCTGCAGGCAAGGATTGAGAAGATGCAGGAAAGCTTTAACAAAGATTTAGAAGAAATGAAAAAGAGACAAAATACAATGAATAATGCAATAAATGAGATCAAAAACACTCTGGAGGGAACCAACAGTAGAATAACAGAGATAGAAGACAGAATAAGTGAGATAGAAGACAGAATGACAGAAATAAATGAAACAGAAAGGAAAAATGAAAAAAGAATTAAAAGAAATGAAGACAACCTTAGAGACCTCTGGGACAATATTAAACGCACCAATATTCGAATCATAGGAGTCCCAGAAGAAGAAGACAAAAAGAAAGACCATCAGAAAATTCTTGAAGAGATAATTGTAGAAAACTTCCCTAAATTGGGGAAGCAAATAGCCACTCAGGTCCAAGAAACACAGAGAATCCCAAATAGAATGAACCCCAAGCGGGACACCCCAAGACACATATTAATCAAATTGGCAAATATCAAATACAAAGACCAAATATTAAAAGCAGCAAGGGAGAAGCAAAAGATAACTCACAAGGGGAATCCCATAAGGATAACAGCTGATCTCTCAACAGAAACGCTTCAGGCCAGAAGGGAATGGCAAAACATACTTAAAGTCATGGAAGAAAACAATCTACAACCCCGACTACTCTACCCAGCAAGGATCTCATTCAAATTTGAAGGAGAATTCAAAATTTTCTCAGAAAAGCAGAAACTGAGAGAATTCAGTAATACCAAACCAGCCCTCCAACGAATGCTAAAGGATCTTTCCTAGATAGGAAACACCGATGGGATAGATAATCTGGAGCCCAAAACAATAAAATAAATGGCAGCGGGATCATACTTATCAATAATTACCTTAAATGTAAACGGGCTGAATGCCCCAACCAAAAGGCAAAGATTGGCCGATTGGATACAGAAACAAGACCCCTATATATGTTGTCTACAAGAGACCCACCTCAAACCTAGGGACACATATAGACTGAAAGTTAAAGGCTGGAAAAAGATATTCCATGCAAATAAAGACCAAAAGAAAGCAGGAGTGGCAATACTCATATCTGATAAAGTAGACTTTAAAATAAAGGCAGTGAAAAGAGATAAAGATGGACATTACATAATGATCAAAGGATCAATCGAGGAAGAAGAAATAACAATTATAAATATTTATGCACCTAACATAGGAGCTCCACAATATGTAAGGCAAATGCTAACAAATATGAAAGGGGAAATCAACAACAACACAATAATAGCGGGAGACTTTAATACACCACTCACACCAATGGATAGATCAACTAGACAGAAAAGTAACAAGGAAATTCAAACTTTAAATGAAACAATAGACCAACTAGACCTAATTGATATCTATAGGTCATTCCACCCCAAAACAAGGAATTTCACCTTTTTCTCAAGTGCACACGGGACCTTCTCCAGGATAGATCACATCCTGGGCCATAAATCTAACCTTGATAAATTCAAAAATATTGAAATCATCCCAAGCATCTTTTCTGACCACAATGCAGTGAGATTAGATATCAACTATAGGAGAAAACCTCTCAAAACTTCCAACATATGGAGGCTCAACAACACACTGCTGAATAACCAACAAATCACAGAAGAAATTAAAAATGAAATTCAGTTATGCATGGAAACGAATGAAAATGAAAACACAACAGCTCAAAACCTATGGGACACTGTGAAAGCAATGCTAAGGGGAAAGTTCATAGCAATACAAGCTCACCTCAGGAAACAAGAGAAAAATCAAATAAATGACCTTACTATACACCTAAAGCAACTAGAAAGGGAAGAGATGCAGAAGCCCAGGTCTAGTAGAAGGAAAGAAATCTTAAAGATCAGGGCAGAAATTAATGCAAAGGAATCAAAAGTGACCATAGCAAAAATCAACCAAGCCAAAAGCTGGTTCTTTGAGAAGATAAATAAAATTGACAAACCGTTAGCCAGACTCATCAAGAAACAAAGGGAGAAGAACCAAATCAACAGAATTAGAAATGAAAACGGAGAGATCACAACAGAAAACACAGAAATACAAAGGATCATAAGAGACTATTATCAGCAACTATATGCAAATAAACTGGACAATTTGGATGAAATGGACAAATTCCTAGAAAAGTACAACTTTCCAAGACTAAACCAGGAAGAGATAGATAATATTAATAGACCCATCACAAGCATGGAAATTGAAACCGTAATCAGAAATCTTCCAAAAAACAAAAGCCCAGGACCAGATGGCTTCACAGCTGAATTCTACCAAAAATTTAGAGAAGAGCTAACACCTATTCTACTCAAACTCTTCCAGAAAATTGCAGACGAAGGTAAACTTCCAAACTCATTCTATGAGGCCACCATCACCCTAATTCCAAAACCCAACAAAGATGCCACAAAAAAAGAAAACTACAGGCCAATATCACTGATGAACTTAGATGCAAAAATCCTCAACAAAATTCTAGCAAATAGAATCCAACAACACATCAAAAAGATCATACATCATGATCAAGTAGGCTTTATCCCAGGGATGCAAGGATTCTTCAATATTCGTAAATCGATCAATGTAATACACCACATTAACAAATTAAAAAATAAAAATCACATGATTATCTCAATAGATGCAGAGAAAGCCTTTGACAAAATTCAACATCCATTTATGATAAAAACCCTCCAAAAAGCAGGAATAGAAGGAACATACCTCAACATAATAAAAGCTATATATGACAAACCCACAGCAAACATTATCCTCAATGGTGAAAAACTGGAAGCATTCCCCCTGAAATCAGGGACAAGACAAGGGTGCCCACTCTCACCACTACTATTCAACATAGTTTTGGAAGTTTTGGCCACAGCAATCAGAGCAGATAAAGAAATCAAAGGAATCCAGATTGGAAAAGAAGAAGTAAAACTCTCTCTGTTTGCAGATGACATGATCCTCTATATTGAAAACCCTAAAGACTCTACGAGAAAATTACTAGAGCTAATCAGTGAATATAGCAAAGTTTCAGGATACAAAATCAACACACAGAAATCCCTGGCATTCCTATACACTAACAGTGAGAAATCAGAAAGAGAAATTAAGGAAACAATCCCATTCACCATCGAAACAAAAAGAATAAAATACTTAGGAGTATTTCTACCTAAAGAATCAAAAGACTTGTATATAGAAAACTATAGAACACTGATGAAAGAAATCAAGGAGGACACAAACAGATGGAGAAATGTACCGTGCTCATGGATTGGAAGAATCAATATAGTGAAAATGAGTATACTACCTAAAGCAATCTATAGATTCAATGCAATTCCTATCAAGCTACCAGAGGTCTTCTTCAAAGAATTAGAACAAATAATTTCTCAATTTGTATGGAAATACAAAAAACCTCGTATAGCCAAAGCAATCTTGAGAAAGAAGAATGGAACTGGAGGAATCAACCTACCTGACTTTAGGCTATACTACAAATCCACAGTCATTAAGACAGTATGGTACTGGCACAAAGACAGAAATATAGATCAATGGAACAGAATAGAAAGCCCAGAGATAAATCCACGCATCTATGGACACCTTATCTTTGACAAAGGAGGCAAGAATATACAATGGAGAAAAGACAACCTCTTTAACAAGTGGTGCTGGGAAAACTGGACAGCCACTTGTAAAAGAATGAAACTAGATCACTTTCTAACACCATACACAAAGATAAACTCAAAATGGATCAAAGATCTAAGCATAAGACCAGAAACTATAAAACTCCTAGAGGATAACATAGGCAAAACACTCTCTGCTATAATCCAAAGCGGGATACTCCATGACCCACCTCCCAGAATATTGGAAATAAAAACACCAATAAACAAATGGGACCTAATTAAAATTAAAAGCTTTTGCACAACAAAGGAAACTATAAGCAAGGTGAAAAGACAGCCTTCAGAATGGGAGAAAATAATAGCCAATGAAGCAACAGACAAACAATTAATCTCAAAAATATACAAACAACTCCTGCAGCTCCATTCTAGAAAAATAAACAACCCAATTAAAAAGTGGGCCAAAGAACTTAACAAATGTTCTTTTATTGTTGTTTTATCTTGACCACATGTACTGAATAATGGATAGTTATATTTTTATAACTTGGAAATCCATTGAAAATTTCTATCTTTAGTCATCTAAAATTTTAACATTAATAAAGCTAATTTCAACTCACCAAAGAGACAAATCCACCTTGCCTTTATTATTTAAATTATATGTTCCATCTTTACATCTATAATAACTAAAATTTAAAGAATGTCTGCAGTCCATTTTCCCCAATAGATTTCTGCTGAATTTTGGGAAGCATAAATTCAAGAGAACTAAAAACCATTGCTGCTTAACTTTCGTGGTCCAAACCCACCAAATGACTTAAAGCAGCATGGAATAAATGAGTTTAATTATGCCAATGATGATAGCATCCAAAACCTGAACCTACATAGGAGCTAATAAAGTCTATAACAGCTTATGAACTATGTTTCATAAAATTTCTTTTTTATTTTATTATTGGAGTATAATTGTTTTACAATGTTGTGTTAGTTTCTGCTGTACAGCAACATGAATCAGCTATACGCACACATGTACCCCTCCTTCTTGAGCCTCCCTCTCAGCCCACCCCATCCAATGCCTCTAGGTCATCACAGAGCACTGAGCAGAAATCTTGGGCTATACAGAAGCTTCCCATTAGCTAGCTATTTCACACATGGTGGTGTATATATGTTAACGCTACTCTTCCAGTTCATCCCACCCTCCCTCCTACTGAGCCCACATGTCTGTTCTCTATGTCTACATATCTATTCTGCCCTGCAAATAGGTTCATCTGTATCATTTTTCTGGATTCCATATATATGCATTAATATACAAAATTTGTTTTTTCTCTTTCTGACTTACTTCACTCTGTATGACAGACTCATACCATTTCTTAAATATTAAATAGTTCTCATTTCAAATGAATCATTTTTCTTTTATTTTAGGTCTTCAAGAAGAATACAGTCAGCTCTGCTATTGTTTGGAAAATGGGAATTTGTTCTGATACATTTGATATAGTAGGGACAATTTGAAGACAAGGAAAATTTAATGTTTGCTTCTGCACCATTTTGTCCATGAATCACACTGAATGAATGCAGAAAACACACCCAGTTGATCCAAACTACACAGAAATATATAAACACACTCGAACATCTGCCAGCCACCTCAGTTCACCAGCCTTGGGTTATGAGCCACACCCATTCACATCTGTTATTAGAATCTGCCATCTGATTTCAGATAATTTTCATTCTACCACTTCACAATAACTCACAAGCTACAACCCTTCTGATACCCACAAGCAAACATCAGGCTTTAGTTCAAGGTGAATCATTTATGTATTTCTTAACCACTTAATGTGTATGAAACAGCGCTACCACTTTATCAGATTTCTAATTTTTTGTGTGTCATTGACAAAAGTTCTGAGTATTATACCACTAACTGATTTCTCCCATAAGCATTGGAACACACAGAGCAGAATTGGCTATATTGAAATATATATTTGAAATGTAAATTCAGTCTTTCTAGGTTTAGTTTTTAAAACCAAGCAAACATCCAAGATCATCAGGATGATTAGAGAAATCTAATTATAGTTTCCCTGAATCATAAAGTGTGTTTAGTGACAAGACGTACAATGAAAAGTATTTTGTAAGCTTAAGAAACACAGTTTTCTGACTGGTACTATATGTGAGGTATTATTTCATTCACAAAAGTATGTTCATCTCTATTTTATATGAGAGTTTAATTTTTTACTCTTATTTTTTTTACATCTCATATTTAGTCATAAAAGAGAAAAGTGACTAAAAAGTGCTTTTAATTTTAAAAGAAATAGTCAACTTATGATGTGTGTGTATGTGTCTGTGTGTATGTGTTGGGTATAAAGTTAGAAGTGTAATCTAAATCTATCCTCAAAGAAATGAGTAAATATAGCCTAAATGTTGGATATTAATAGTGAAAAGAACAGGAAAAGGGAAGGAAGGGAAGGAAAGGAAAGAAATTTTATTCTTTCACTCCCTAAGAAACCAAGAAAACCACTGCTTGAAAAAAAAAAAAGAGACTGGAGTAGAAAAGTCTTAGTATTCACTGAAATACTATGAAGCACTAATAAGCCAGGTATAAAATTGTGGCCTCTTTTATGAAAAAAGATAAAAGAACAAAATATTAACATCAAGAGTCTTGAAGACCATTTCATTCTGAAACCCTTGAGTTTTTAATCAGGTGTACCTTCATGCTGTACGTAACTAGTTTGGTATGTGGGTGTGTACCAGAGAGTCCTGTCCACTAGGGGCTAGACTTTCACCAATAAACTGCTTTTAATTACAGCACTTACATAAGGTCCTATTTAAGCAGCATACAGACAAAAAGTTTTTTGTTTTTTTTAATCCTAAGATGTGTTTCTCATCTGAGGTAATTTTTGTTGAGTCATAATTGACATATAATATCATGTTAGCTTCAGGAATACGACATAGTGATTTAATTTTTTTACACATTACAAAGAGATCACCATGATAATCTACTTACAATCTGTCCACCATACTGAGTTACTATATTATTGACCGTATTTCCTGTGCTGTACATTACATTCCTGTGACTTATTTATTTTAAGGATGAAAGTTTGTATCTAAATCTCATGTACCTATTCCATATATCCCCCTAACCCTCTCGCCTCTGGCAATCACTGGTTTGTTTTCTGTATCTATGAGTCTGTGTTTTGTTTTGTTTTTTATATTCCACATATACATGAGATCATATGGTATTTGTCTTTCTCTGTCTTCTTTCACTTAACATAATACCCTCTAGGTTCATCCAGGCTGTCACAAATACCAAAATTTCATTTTTTATGGCTAAGTAATATTCCAGTATGTTTGTATGTATATATGGCACAACTTCCTTATCCATTCATCTATTGATGTATCTCTGACCAGTTTAACAGTTTCACATGAATTTACTCAAATATATATATTCTCAAATAAAATACTACTTCAGGAAATTTATATTGTGATATTAAAACACTTTTATCATTGACATATTTGTTGTTTTCCCTCTTTTTCATCTACCAGCTTTATGATAGTCTTCAACTACCAACTCCCTAACCATGCTTAATTAATATCAAGCAATTAAATATTTAGAGTGTGCCATTGTTATACAAATGTATTAGAAGGAAAAGTAGACTATAAGTGTTTCTAATATTTTTTGGATTTCACTCATTTATCAAATATTTATTCAGTTATTTCTGGATGCTGGGATTTGGGAATGACATTTGGGGGAGTATATTTTCTATCATAAGGGGGTGAAATCTAAATCAAAAAGGTAACTTTTAAATTTAAGATGTATTTATTATATTTCTATGGATACTGCTTTAGCAACATAAAGATGAAGAAGACAAGAACCCTATCCCAAGCTAGTCAGTCCTCATTAGAGAGACAGGTAAGTAAACAAGGCCCCCCAAAACAATGACCTTCCCTTTGTTATAAAAAGGGTGTATAAAGGACAGTAGTACAATATAATGCAAAGTGTGCAGCAGTTAAGACTCATGGCTTTAGAGTCAGAGATACTGGCTCTGCTGTTTGAATCTCAGTAGACTTTTAGCCATCCTGTTTCTCCACAGTGAATCAGGAATGATAATTCTTACTTCACAAACCTAAGTGAAATAATGTATGTAGAATTTTAGTATAGCTCTGGCACATACTAACTATCCATAAAACAGTTTTTTGTTCGTTTCTACAATAAAGCACTAGCAAAACACAGCTAGGGTAGCAAGAACAAACCTACCTACTAATCAATGAATGACAGACAAATTTGGGTAACTCCTCAATGTACCAAGAGTCAACTACTTTGGATGTTCATCACATTAGAATTTTATGATCACATTGAGATGGATAAATATGTATACATATGTGTGTGTGTGTGTGTGTGTGTATGTATGCATATGCATAGCTATCTGTAACAAGCATAATTTTTTTATAAGATAGAGTCTATTTTGAAGCTCTAAAATTTGTAATATCATAGAACACTCACAGGAGGAATAAGTTGGCCAAGTTCTGCCAAGGAAGTTCTCACAAGAAGGCATTATGAAATGTCCTTATTCCTCAGAACTTCACTTAAAAATGTTCCCACTGGAGTCCAATGGAAGTTTTATGAGAGTAAAGGATAGAATTAGGTCTTGTATATTTTTAAAGGGTCATTCAAAAAGGCAAAGTCTAAATTTTTTACAGATGGCAGAATAAGGACTGATGCAGTTGGCCAAAAGTGACCTTTTATGATTTTCAAAAGCAAATTTTTACTGAAAGAGAACTCTACTATGCTACCAATGGGGGATAAATTTCTGGATGCTTACACTGGACAGCTCAGTTCACATTCACTGCCAAACACATTTATTTTAAAAAAAATCAATAATAATATTTTCCATGGTACCTGTTTTCAACTTTCTCTCAAAAATTTTTGCCTTGTAGTTGTTTTTTCTCAAACACAAGTATGTTTCTGAGGAAAAACATTTTCAATAAGAATAGGATTGTGAAAGTACATGCATTTTAGGAAGCTTACTGTTAGCTTCATAGCCTACTGTCATTGTTGAAGATGATGGATTTTTGCCTGGTTTTCTAGACAGTAAATTCAGAACTGATTTTAAATTCTTCCAGAATGGAGCTCCTTTTAACTTCTTTCAAAATACAACTCCCTTTTTCAAAGATGTAGAGGGGTTTCAGAAATTTCTATGCTCTTTAAAATGTCAAATAAAACTCTTAAAAAATGAAATTTTGATGAGTTGAGTGAAAAAGTTAGAATATTAAAATCTTTAAAATGTGGGTGGGAAAAATTAAAGGTGGTTTGTCACACTATATTTTGGGTTAATGAATTTTAAAAGTTTAGTAGGGAGCCGCTGCTGCTGCTAAGTCACTTCAGTTGTGTTTGACTCTGTGCGATCCCATAGACGGCAGCCCACCAGGCTCCCCCGTCCCTGGGATTCTCCAGGCAAGAACACTGGAGTGGGTTGCCATTTCCTTCTCCAGTTAATAGGCAGCACATATACTAAAACTGGAACAGTACAGAGAAGATTAGCATGGCCCCTGCACAAGGAGGACAAACAGATTATTGAAGGATTTTTTTTTAACATATATGTAATAAAAATGGTTTTAAGATTGCTACTTGCATCCTACTGGAGAAGAGTTTTGTTTTGTTTATTCAGGGAATGGATGTGATATCCACTCTGTAATGAATTTAGAGAAGTGGCTAGAAGCACAAATAATAAAGACAGTTATGTGGTTCTATGTAGACACACACACACACAAGTTGGGGGAAAAATTGAAATGGTGAGCTCAAATTATAAGTAGGATTACTCATTTCCATGGTAGTCATAGTTTAGAAATTTCTTTTTCCAGTAAAGTTATATTTTTATTTATTTTTAAAAACTTTGTAAAAGATTTATTTATTCATTTTTGGTTGCTCTGGATCTTTGGTGCTGCACACAGGCCTTCTCCAGTTGTGGAGCATGGGGGTGACTCTCTAGCCCCAGTGTGGATTGCTCCTCTTGGTGGTTTCTCTTGCTGTGGAGCGGGGACTCTAGAGCACTGGTTCAGTAGTTGTGGTGCTTGGGTTTAGTTGTCCTGAGGCATGTGGGATCTTCCCTAACCAGGGATGGAAACTGTGTCCCCTGCATGGCAAGTGGATTCGTTATCACTGAGCCACTAAACTTTCTTATCTTCTTATTTATTAGGTGGGTGGCTTTATTACTTACTTAATAAGAAGCTTATTTATTAAGCTACTCTTTTGATATGCAGACTTTTAAAACATTCTGTTCCATAGCTGGTCATCAGAAAACCAGAAACATTGCAATTTTTCTTTCTCAGGAGAAAATAAATATTGTAGGTATTCAGACACCACTCAGTGCATGTAAAGTATGACACTGGCACCTAATCTAAGCTCCCAAATGACCTTCTTCTGTTAAAAACTGCACAAGTCTATATGGTTTTAAAAACAGTAAGAAAGAGATAGTTTGAAGTGTAAAACAGTACCCTGATTTTGGATAAAGGTTTGACACTTTCTTATAAAGTTATAAATATGTCCTTGTTCTCTGTTCTAGAAATTCTATCCCTAGACTTTTACCAAAAAATAAAAACACATATTCACTAAGCTTTACTCATAAGTAGCAAAAATTGGAAACTCAAATTCCATCAAGAAGGGAATGGACAGAATTTAGTACGTTTATGCAATGGAGTACTATTTGGCAATAAAAAATATATTGATAGACACAACAACATGAATAAGTCTAACAAACATTATGCTGAGCAGAGTAAACTGAAAATAACAGGTTCCACAGTTCCATTAACACAAAGGGCAATATTATATAAAACTAAATCAACAGTTTTAAAAATCAAATAAGTGTTTGTCTCCAGATAAAGGAGAAGATTCACAGGGAAAAGACTTGAAGACACTTGAAGATACTTTCTGGGGTGACAGCAATGTTTGTTCTTCACATGGGTGGCTGTGTGCATTTGTCAAAAGTCATAAAATTGTACGCTTAACATTTGTGCATTTTTACTAGTGATTAACTTTATCTTGAAAAAAAAATGTATGTATTTTTAAAGATTTTTCACATATGTCAGGCAAATCAAAAGAAGGACTTCTTTTATGTGCCTTCCCATATCACTGTTTGTGAACTTAAGTGGTTCTAACGACAAAATGAACAGATTTAACTCTGCAACTGTGCATCATTTTTCTAACTGTTCTATTTTCCAGAAGGCAAAAGCTTGCCTTTTTTAAAAAAATTTAAATTGTTTGTAATACAGCACATAAATTGCCATTAAACATGGCAATGCAATGAGAACCTCTAGAAGAAACAGGTGGGATCATTTCCCATTTTCTTACTTATGACTTTGAGAATAAATCTCCCCCAAATGACACCTTTCTCCCTCAAACACTTCAGTTGTATATTTTATAACTTTTACATATGTCATTTTTACATGACAGTCACAGCTCCCACCTGGAGTTTTGCAACACTGTCCGCATGTTACCTTTTTTTTTAGAATATGCATGTTTTATTCTGAATAATTTTGCATAATAAAAATGAAAGTACAAAATAATTAACACAAAATATTTTAACAAGCTAAAATAAATCTTGGAAAAAAAAAAGCAGAAATGTAATCCATGGCAGAGTTTCCAAAAGTCATATAAAAGTTCGAAAACATTCTTCCAGTTTCACTAACTGAAAGATTTCAAGGTCAAAATGAAGTCTCAGGATCAAGGATCTAAAATAACATACTACATCCTCTCTAGAGAGTTAATATTGATATTGAGGTAGAACAGATCCAACAAATTTTTAAAAATCATGTAAATGTTTTAATAGCCATGGAGATTTTAACTAACAAACTGAGAAAAACTTAAATACTAACAGATTGATTTTTTTATTGACTTGCACATTCATTAATTCACTTGTTTGTTCATTCTATCAACAAATATTTATTGGGAATCTTTTATGTTCTTAGAATGTTTTAAGCACTTGGACTATGTAGAAGAAAAACAGATTAAAATGTCAGCTTTTCAATGTGAGATAGAATGTTTGATATTGTACCAAAGGTAAAAAGGCAGGAAAGGGAAATATAGAATTAAATGAAGAGTATTGAAATTTTTAATAAGGTAACCAGGAAAAGCCTACTGGTAAAGGTGGATTTGAGTAAGGGCCTAAAAGAAATACAGAGTTAGAAATGCCAAAATCTGGGAAAGAACAGCCCAGATAGCAGGAAAAGCAATGCAAAGGCCCTGAGATGGGATAATACGTGACTAGTTTAAGACGTTGAAAGCAGCCCTTACAGCTAAAGGAGAGAAAAGGAAAGAAAGGGAGAAGGTAAGATCAAAGAAACACTGTGGGCTAGATTATACAGGACTTTTCAGGCTGTTATAAAGAGTGGTTTTTATAGTGCCTAGGATGGGGCTACCGAAGGTCGAAAGTAGAAGGGTGACATGGTCTCATTTCCATTTTAACTCAATCCTTCTAGTTTCTCTTTTGAGGACAGAATGGTGAGGGTCAAGGGTAAAAACAGGAAAGTCATTTAAAATGCTACTGCAATAATTCAGATAGAAGGAGAGAAAGCAGTAACTTGGAACAGGATGGAAGCAGTGGATAATGGAGATAAATGATTGAGTTTTAATATATTTTGAAAATTGAGTTAAGATTTGTTGGCAGATCAAATATGAGGTATGAAAAAAACAGTCAAAGATTAATGCAAAGTTTTTGGATTAATCAAAAAAGAAAAAAGGATATTGACTCCCAATATTCTCAATTTGGGTTAAGTCCTTGTCATATTAATGGAATTATGTTCATTTTGACAAGAGAGAATTACAGTATTCTTCTGAAGCTAAGAATAAAACAAATAAAAACCCTTTCCTTGTGTCAAAGGATCTCTGAAATTCTTTCACAGGAGTGTTATTCCTCCAACTTGAGTCTTTGAATCAAATTAAATGTAAACTCTATGTTTTCTTATTGATCTTTACTAGTACATGATTTTAAAGCAGAGTAAAATGACATCTCTCTATATAAGGGGATAAAGTTATTAAAGATACAGCTTAAACAGGAGGCAGAAATTTTAAAGGGTCCAGTTCAGAACTAGATCTAAGTATAGGTGATGATCTGAAACATAATGTAATCTTTATGCAATCAAACTGTGTTAAATGTATCACTAATTTGTAGTGTTCATTACTCAATAAAATTGATATGGAGGTCAGCTGTTAGCTCTGAGTCAGCACTAGGTTGAAATCCAAAGTCCACTTCTTTAAGCTGTGGGTGTTAGGCAAGTTATTTACCTTCTCTACATCAGTTTCTTTGTATCATAACTAGATATACAAATACCCCCTTCAGTTCTTATTTTAATAATTTCATTTATTTAATAATTTAAAATATCTGGCAAATTTTAGGTACCTAGTAATAGTTATAATTATCATTTGACATTGTCTAACTTTCTCTGGTAATATATGAATTATTTTAATTTCAGAATCCAGTTATTTATTTATAAAGGACAAATAATAAATATTTATTGTTGGATAAAAAGTTATATTGAGTATTTATTTACATGAGTGATATTTAGAAGATTTGAATTTAGTTTCAGGAACATTTTTTCTTTAGCACATAACTTTGCTTGGTACCAAGGGTAAAAGTTAATCTGTTCAGTAGACTCACTAAACATCATCCCAATCACCTCTTCTCTTATCTGCCCTACTACAGAGCTTTCTATTGGAACTAAAAGTAAAACATGGCATAGTTCTAACAGATAAAATATAAAGGAAACTTCTGGGTAAGGTTTCCGGAAAGATTTTTGTTTTCCCAGTAAAAGAGACACTCTCAGCTGATGTATCTCTCTCTTTTCCCCCTTTATGCCATTGTTTTTCCCCTTCATCCATGCCTAAAATGAGTATAAAAATGCCTTGAAGCCCAGCAGCCATTTGGGGATTATTATGTAATAACTATGGGCTTCCCAGTTGGCGTTGGTGGTTGAGTCTGCCTGCCAATACAGGAGATGTCAGAGACACAGGTTCGATCCCTGGGTCATGAAGATCCCCTGGAGGAGGAAATGGCAACCCACTCTAGTACTCATGCCTGGAGAATTCCATGGACAGAGTAGCTATGGCCCACAGCATTGCAAAGAGTTGGACATGAAAGAGTTGGACATGAAAGAGTTGGACATGACTGAAGCAACTTGGCACACATGTAGTAATTATGAGAACAAAATACAACACATGACAGAACACAGAGATGAAAATAATATGCACCTCTGAAAAAATTATCAAGAAGTACTAAATGAGCTATCAACCTCCAGATATCCTATTTTGTGAGAAAAAATTAAAACATATTTAAGCCATAGTAGTCAAGTTTACTTGTGAAAAAAGTGAAACAGTGAAAGAGTTAGTCATTCAGTAATGTCTGACTCTTTGAGACCCGATGGACTGTACCCCACCAGGTTCCTCTGTCCATGGGACTTTCCAGGCCAGAATACTGGAATGGGTTTCCATTCCCTTCTCCAGGGGATCTTTCCAACCCAGAGATCAAACCCAGGTCTCTTGCATTGCAGGCAGATTCTTTACCATCTGAGTCACAGGGAAGACTCCAAGCTTACTTGTTCTTGCAGCCAAATACAGTTCTAACTGATTCACTACTTCTCTTTATGTTAGGCAAGCAATAGAGATCCACCTTCTTCCTTTAAATTTTATCTTGACTTTTTTTCTATTAAGATACAATATCATTACTATCCAATTTTCCTTATTTAAATCATGTAAGGTATTTCTGGGCTTCCTTGGTGGCTTAGACAGTAAAGAATCTGCCTGCAATGCAGGAGACTCAGATTTGATCTCTGGGTTGGGAAGATCCCCTAGAGAAGGGAATGGCTACCCACTCCAGTATTCTTGCCTGGAGAATTCCATGGACAAAGAAGAAAGCTATTTTGGGGGAAAATTTTCTGAAAATATGCCCATGCTTTTCTCACAGAACCTTTTAGTAAACATGTGAATTATATACATGTAACTATTGCTTTTAAATGAAGAGGAATTTTTAAACAAAATTAACATCAGAGTATAGGAATTTTTTTAATTTATGCATTTTTTCTTTTAAAAAATGAATAACTTTTCTCAGAGAATTGATAAATATTCTTTAAAGGTTGAAACAGGCTTTCAACTTTTACAGGCTTCCCTGGTGGCTCAGATGGTAAAGCGTCTGCCTGCAATGTGGGAGACTCAGGTTGGATCCCTGGGTTGGGAAGATCCCCTGGAGAAGGAAATGGCAACCCACTCCAGTACCTTGCCTGGAGAATCTCATGGACAGAGGAGCCTGGTAGGCTACAGCCCATGGGGTCACAAAGAGTTGGACATGACTGAGCAACTTCACCTATGAACTTATGAAAGGTTGAAAACAATTTTTATTCATTTAAAAAGGGAAATAAATAAAAAGTATACTTTTAACCTAGAGCTGTTGTTGTTTCTTCCTCTAAATGAATAAACATGACATTAATGGTAGCATTAAGGCATATCAAATAGTTCCTTAAGTAAATCAAGCTTATGCCCCAAATAGCCACTTCCCCTGGCTTTTTCTTTGCTTTCCTTCCTTCCTTTTCATTTTGGCCTGCTACATGGCAATTGCAAAAAGAAACAAAAATGGAGATGGAAAGTGACCTTAATTTGCCCACATCACATAAGGTTAGCAACATATAAGTCCCATTTGCAGTAGTTTCACTTAAAGATAAATACTACATAGGAAATGCATTTTACGGTGGTAGTACTGATGGTGCAAGAGTAATATAAGTTGACTAAGTGAAGAATCACTTTTCTTAAAAGAGAACATTTTAGGCAAAAATCTTTAGATATTAAATTATTTACACATTCCTTTTATAGATGGTCAACAATGGTTATGACAAAGAACTTCTGAAAAAGAATATTTCTGGCAGAAGAATCCAAAGGTAGCTATAATGGTCAAAGTATTTGTTTATTTGTTCTCTCCATGTGCTATTGTCCTCTCAGATAGGCCAACATTCAACTGCTAAGACCATTAAATTTTATTATAAGAACTCAAAAGCATATATCTGGGATTTGATTCACTACCACAGCAAATGTATTGCTTTTCACACACACACACACACACACACACACACAGGAACTACTCAGCAAGTTTCCATGCAGTCAAAAGGAATAGGAATGTGTGTCTCTACGTGTGTAATGAGAGACAAAAGATATAAAATGGACACCTGATGAAAATAAAAATGCTAGAAAAAAACTTGTCCAAAAATTTAAGAGAAAAGAATACTTCCAAACTCATTTTTTGAGGCCAGCATTACCCTGATACCAATGCCAGATAAAGATACCACAAGAAAAGAAAACCACAGGCAAATATCCCTGATGAATATAAATGTAAAAACATACCAAAAAAAATACTAGAAAGCTAAATCTAAGCATATTAAAAAAATATGTACCATGACAAAGTGGTATTTATTCTTGGGATTCAACTATGATTCAACATTAAAAAATCAATTGATGTGATATACCCATATTTCCTTGTGGCTCAGCTGGTAAAGAATCTGCCTGTAATGTGGGAGACCTGGGTTCGATCCCTGGATTGGGAAGATCCCCTGGAGAAGGGAAAGGCTACCCACTCCAGTATTCTGGCCTGGAGAATTCCATTGACTTCATAGACCATGGGCTCACAAAGAATCGGACATGACTGAGAAACTTTCACTTTCACCTCATTAACAGGAAAAAAGGATAAATATCACAGGATCATTTCTATAAATTCAGAAAAAGCATTGGCCAGCATCAACTTCAATTGTATAAAATTTCATACTTTTCCTCTAAAATCAGGAACATGGCAAGGATATCTACACTTGCCACTTCTCTCTAACCTAGTTCTAGAAGTTCTAGCTAGAGTTATTAGTGAACAAAAAAACAATAGGCATCCTAATCATGAAGAAAGAAGCAAAATTTTCTCAGTTTCCAGGTGACATGATCTTGTATATAGAAAACTCTGAAGACTCCTAAATACTGTTAGACTAATAAACACAGTCACTAAAGGTGCAGGATACAAAATCAACATACGAAAACCAGTTGAAATTCTATACACTAACAACGAACTATCTGAAAAGGAAATTAGGAAAGCAATCTCATATGAAAAGAAAGAAAGAAAGAAAGAAAAAATATGTAGGAATAAACTAAGTAGGTAAAAGATTTGTCCACTGAAAACTATAAACACCAATGAAAGAAATTAAAGAAGAAACAAATAAATGGAAAAACATCTCATGTTCATAAACTGGAAGATCTAGTATTGTTAAAATATCCATCCTACTCAAAATGATATACAGATTCAATGCAATCCCTATCAAAATCCCAAAGACATTTTCACAAAAATAGCAAAAAATTCTAAAATTCATAGGGATCCACAAAGACCATAAATATATAAATTATTCATTGGAAAGAACAGAGCTAGCAATATCACACTTCGTCACTTCAAAATATATTATCATTTTGAGTTTATTTTTGTGTATGGTGTTAGAAAGTGTTCTAGTTTCATTCTTTTACAAGTAGCTGTCCAGTTTTCCCAGCACCACTTGTTAAAGAGATTGTCTTTTCTCCATTGTATATTCTTGCCTCCTTTGTCAAAGATAAGGTGTCCATAGATGTGTGGATTTATCTCTGGGCTTTCTATTTTGTTCCATTGATCTATATGTCTGTCTTTGTGCCAGTGCCATACTGTCTTGATAACTGTGGCTTTGTAGTATAGCCTAAAGTCAGGTAGGTTGATTCCTCCAGTTCCATTCTTCTTTCTCAAGATTGCTTTGGCTATACGAGGTTTTTTTGTATTTCCATACAAATTATGAAATTATTTGTTCTAATTCTCTGAAAAAAACCTCTGGTAGCTTGATAGGAATTGCACTGAATCTATAGATTGCTCTGGGTAGTATACTCATTTTCACTATATAGATTCTTCCAATCCATGAACACAGTATATTTCTCCATCTATTTGTGTCCTCTTTGATTTCTTTCATCAGTGTTTTATAGTTTTCTATATATAATCATAAGACCAGAAACTATAAAATTCCTAGAGGAAAACATAGGCAAAACACTCTCCGACATAAAACAAAGCAGGATCCTCTAGGACCCACCTCCCAGAATATCAGAAATAAAAACACGAATAAACAAATGGGACCTAATTAAAATTGAAAGCTTCTGCACAACAAAGGAAACTATAAGCAAGGTGAAAAGGCAGCCTTCAGAATGGGAGAAAATAATAGCAAACAAAGCAACAAACAATTAATCTCAAAAATATACAAGCAACTCCTGCAGCTCCATTCCAGAAAAATAAACAACCCAATCAAAAAGTGGGCCAAAGAACTTAACAGACATTTCTCCAAAGAAGACATAAAAATGGCTAACAAACACATGAAAAGATGCTCAACATCACTCATTATCAGAGAAATGCAAATCAAAACCACAATGAGGTACCACTTTACACCAGTCAGAATGGCTGCCATACAAAAGTCTACAAGCAATAAA
>ML660197.1:42011217-42331203 GCA_007570785.1 Antilocapra americana | reverse complement strand
GGGAGGGAGGAGGGAGGGGGGTTCTGGAGGGGGAACATATGTATGCCCATGGTGGATTCATGTCAATGTATGGCAAAACCAACACAATAAAGTAAAGAAAATTTAAAAAAAAGATTAATTATATCCTTTTGCCTCGTAGAATATAAAATTACAACTGTAGTTGCCATTAAAAGCAAACAAGTAAGTGTTTAGCACATTTCAAACAATATTCTAATTAGTGATTTGTAGCATTTAATGATGTACTAAAGCCTCTTGGTGAAAGTGAAAGAGGAGAGGGAAAAAAAGTGCTTAAACATCAACATTCAGAAAACTAAGATCATGGCATCTGGCCCCATCATTTCATGGGAAATGGATGGAGAAACAGTGGAAACAGTGTCAGACTTTATTTTTGGGGGCTCCAAAATCACTGCAGATGGTGATTGCAGCCATGAAATTAAAAGACGCTTACTCCTTCGAAGGAAAGTTATGACCAACCTAGAGAGCATATTAAAAAACAGACATTACTTTGCCAACAAAGGTCCATCTAGTCAAGGCTATGGTTTTTCCAGTGCTCATGTATGGATGTGAGAGTTGGATGCTGAAGAAAGCTGAGCGCTGAAGAATTGATGCTTTTGAACTGTGGTGTTGGAGAAGACTCTTGAGAGTCCCTTGGACTGCAAGGAGATCCAACTAGTCCATCCTAAAGGAGATCAGTCCTGGGTGTTCAGTGGAAGGACTGGTGTTGAAGCTGAAACTCCAATACTTTGGCCACCTCATGTGAAGAGGTGACTCAATGGAAAAGACTCTAATGCTGGGAAGGATTGGGGGCAGGAGGAGAAGGGGACAACAGAGGATGAGATGGCTGAATGGCATCACTGACTTGATGGACATGGGTTTGGGTAGACTCCAGGAGTTGGTGATGGACAGGGAGGCCTGTCATGCTGCAATTCATGGGGTCACAAAGCATCAGACACGACTGAGTGACTGAACTGAACTGAACTGAACTAATGATGTACTAATTCACATATTTTTTACAATAACTATAAAATAGGTCTATTTTATCCCCATTTATAGTCACAGAATTTAGGAAACACTCGAATTAATAGAGATAGTAGGAAACTTGCTCAAATTAATAGAGATGGTAAGTGTCAGAGTCAGGATTTAAACCAAAGTAGTCTGCTTGATTCTATAGAACAAAAATCTGTATAATAAGAGAAATGGTATTTTTAAAGAAAGACAAACATAGAGTGATTCAGAAATGCAAATCTTTCCTTGGAAATTACAGTATTTCATTAATGTTAGCCATATTTTTTTTCTGAGTGGTAAGAATCTATTATTTTCTTCTTTGAACTTTTCTGAATTCTCCAAAATCCCCTTGATGGATATACACTACTCTGGTAATAAGAAAGAGAAAATATTTCATAAAGTTACACTATCACCAATACCAATATGAGAAAAAGGTAATTGCTCAACATGACAAGTATATAAAACATGAGGTTGAGGGAGCACAACATTTTCCTCTTCATAAATGCTAACACCCAACCACTGATGCATTCAGAGCTATGTCAACTAATGCACTTAAATGTAATTCTCCCTAAAGACACACTGTTGATCAACAAGCTTTCTGTAAATAGTCATCAACTTAAATGTGCTATGTTTAAACAATGCACATTAAATTCATCTCAACCAGGCACAAATTCTAATAACAGCATTTATTGGAAACACCACATTGTAGTTCATCAGTCCTTAAAAGATGCTTTAATCAAATTGACAAAGAATGATTGAAAAAAAGTCAAAAGTTGTGTGAGAGTGAGGGGAGTCTTCTATGGTCAAAAAGACTAACTTAATGCTAACTCTATGTAACTCTCAATGTGATAATGTGATAAAGATAAAATCTTCATGCTGATGGAAAAGAAAAGAAAAAAGGTCTGGTAACTGCTAACAGGGTGGCTGACTAAGCATTGTACAAGAATACACTTTGTTTTATAGGTCTTTTATGCAGAGCTGTTACAATATAATCTGTGACAATTGAACATTATTGAACCTAAATTTGGGGTTTGGGTCTTTTACATCAACAGCAAAATAAGAGCAATAAAACAAGTCATAAAAAAAACCTTTCCAAGAATTGATTCTATTGCAAGACTTATTCAATTATATGACTCTTAAGAGCTGAGAATGTTTTTAGAAAAAACAAACAATTCCACTTCACCCCCAAATTATAGACCTTCTAGAAAGAGAATTACCAACAACTGGGGAAATGAACAGAAAATGTTTAAATGTTAGTGGAGCATTCAAAACATGAGTTTCAGGGTTCTGTTAGGTTTGATGGAATTAAATGGAGAATAAGACTTGAGTTGGAGACTGGGAAGTCAACTAGGTCATGAAAAGGACAATCTGTTTTTCTAAAGTATACAGTGAAGGGAAAAGAAAGAAGCTGTGAATGGGTAAATCTCAACAAAGTTCAGAGTTAAGGCTCAGTAGGTTTAAGAAAAGAAACAGAAGTTCAGATGCTTATCTGAATCTTCTATAGACCATTTGAATTTACAAAATTGAGAATGAGCATCTGTCAAAAATAATAGCTTTCTTAGGAGATGGATGGTTCTTCTACCTCTCATCCAGGCAGAACTACCAAATCTGAGCTTATCTGATGGCTTCTCTGGGCCTCCCTCTTTATCAGAAACCAGAAATCAAAAACTATTCACTTCAACAGTTTTCAATTATAAGAGAAACTTGTACAATACTTTGTTTTCTTAAATTAAACGGTCTTGAAGAGCCCTCTCAGTTTATTGTATTTCACTCACGCTTATAAAAGAAAGAAGAAACAGTATTTCTTTTTAATTCTGTCACATATTTTAATGAATGTCAAAAGCCCTACTTTCTAGGAAAGTATTCAGTTGATACCTAAAATTAATTTCATAGAAAAGTCAAAGCTGATTATGTGCTTTCTAAATTCCTTTTATTTTCTTTCTTTAAAAGGAGATGTAATGAGAACATAACATTTTTTTCTTCACTTTATTCTAACAAATCCATTTTTATATACATGGCAAAGCTTCACTTACGTTAGAGAATTCTGTGGAGTGATTTTTCTATTTCTTTAGCTGACTGGTAGGGCAAAAACATTGTGTAGGAGGCACAAGGAGGTGTCTCTCTCAGTGGCAGAAGAGTTGATCTGAGCCCATAAATGTAGACATCACTTATAAAAATCAACCTATGTTTTCTAATTTTCAAGTATTGTTGCATGTTCCTAACTTTTCTTGAGTTGGTGATCTTATTTGTTACACACAGATGACTTTAAAAAAAAAGTCACCAGTATTTTTTAAAGTTCATCATCTTGTTCTCTGTTCATGAGGAAGTGAGGTGGAAGGCAGCAGAGACTACTAGTTGTCCCCCAAATATTTCACCCCTTCTTCCATAATGATTGAAGTCTTAGCCATGCAAACAGTTTCCCATAAAGGAAGAGTGGATTTCCCAGCCTCCCTTGTAATGAAGTATAGGAAGGTTACTAAGCACTATTTAGTGGCATGTAAGCAGACATTTGCTTTGGCAGCCTCTGTGAACTTTCTCTATGGTACAATTACTGCACATACTTTGCTGCATTGTTTCTCTTCCGCCAAGCCTGAGCTCTAGAATACAAGTAGGGTTATCTTAGATTCTGGGGATAATGGCTATTCCTTAGAAATAGCAATGAGCTAGAAGAAGGCTGAATCCCTGAGGATTTGGGAAATAGATCTACCTGATAAAACTTGCAGGTTTTCTATGGATGTAAAAACATTTCACAACACCCTCCACATTGTTTTTCCTGAACTTGCTAAGCATTCTGCTGTCTCAGAGCTATTGCACTTGCTACTCCTTATGCCTGGATCTCCTCCATCACATCCTTATGGTTTGGACCTTTATTCATATGTTCTTATTCAGATATTCTTTCTCTGGGCAGTTTCCTGACCACCATTCAGTTCAGTTCTGCTGCTCAGTTGTGTCTGACTCTTTGCAGTTTCATGGACTGCAGCACACCAGGCTTCCCTGTCCATCACCAACTCCCGGAGCCTACTCAAACTCATGTCCATTGAGTCAGTGATGCCATCCAACCATCTCATCCTCTGTCGTCCCTTTCTCCTCCTGCCTTCTCCTCCCACCTTCAATCTTTTCCATAACATATATTTTCCTATTTATCTTCTTTACTCTTTGTCTCTCCTACGAAAATGTATAATTCAGGGAAGGTAAAAAATCATATCTGTTTTGTCTATTCATATCCCCAATACTTATATCAATGACTCATATTCTTTCAAATACTTCTGGAATGAATGAAATCAAAATCAGCAGCTCACAGATATCAAAACAAAGAAGCGATCGTGATGATTCTGAATTAATCACATGAACTTTTCTGATTCATATTAATCATATTAATGCTTTTTGAACATTTACTGGGTCAAGTATTACCACATTATCTTCACATGTAACATAATCCCAAGAGATTCTGCCTCTTGTTGTTGTTCAGTTGGTAACTTGTGTCCAACTCTTTGCTATCCTGCGGACCCCAGAGGAATCCACCAGGCTTCTCTGTCCTCCACTTTCTCCCAAAGTTTGCTCAAACTCATGTCATTTAAGATGGTGATGCTATCTAACCATCTCATCCTCTGCTGCCCACTTCTCCTTTTAACTCCAGTCTTTCCTAGCATCAGGGTTTTTACCAATGAGTCATCTCTTCACATCAGAAGGCCTAAATATTGGGGCTTCAGCATCAGTCCTTCCACAAAATGTTTAGGGTTGATTTCCTTTAGGACTGACTGGTTTGATCTCTTTGCTGTCCAAAGGACTCTCAAGAGTCTTCTCTAACAACACAATTTGAAAGCATCAATTTCTTGGCACTCAGCCTTCTTCATGGTCCAATTCTCACATCCATACATGACTACCGGCTGTATGGACCATTGTCGGCAAAGTGATATTTCTGCTTTTGAATATGCTATCTGAGTTTGTCATAGCTCCATTCCAAGGAGCGAGCATCTTTTCATTTCATGGCTGAAGTCCCTGTCTGCAGTTAATTTGGAGCCCAAGAAAATAAAATCTGTCACTGCTTCCACTTTTCCCCCTTCTGTTTGCTGTAAAGTGATGGAACCAGATGCTATGATCTTAGTTTTTTGAATATTGAGTATCAAACAGCTTTCCACTCTCCTCTTTCACCCTCATGAAGACGTTCTTTAGTTCTTCTTCACTTTCTGCCATTACAGTGGTATCATCTGCCTAAGTGAGGTTGTTGATGCTTCTCTCAGCAGGCAAACTTGATTCCATCTTGTGATTAATCGAGGGTGGCATTTCACATGATGCATTCTGCATAAATGTTAAATTAGCAAAGTGACAATATACAGCCCTGTTGTACTCCTTTCCTGATTTTGAACCAGTCAATTTTTTCATGTCTGGTTCTACCTGTTGCTTCTTGACCCATACACAGGTTTCTCAAGAGACAGGTAAGGTAATCTGCTACTCCCATCTTTTAAGAATTTTTCACAGTTCGTTGTGATCCACACAGTCAAAGATTTTAGCACAGTCAATGAAGCAGAAATAGATGTTTTCCTGCAATTCCCTTGCTTTCTCCATGATTCTATGAATGTTGGCAATTTGATCTCTTGGCAAATGTTACATTGCCTTTTCTAAAGCCACCTTGTACTTCTGAAAGTTCTTGGTTCAGGTATGGAGGCCTAGATTGAAGGATTTTGACTATAATCTTGCTAACATGTGAAATGAACACAATTGAATGGTACTTTGAATATGCTTTGGTATTGTCCTTCTTTGGGATTGGAAAGAAAACTTACCTTTTCCAGTCCTGTGGCCACTGTTGAGTTTTCCTAATTTGCTGACATATTGAGTGCAGTACTTTAAAAGCATGCCTCTGTTAATCAGTGTCTCATCTTTACAGAGGACTAACTTGAGGTATAAAAGAACATTCTGAGGAAGTTATTGAAACAAATAAGACATGGATTTTCAAAGAGGATAATGGCCAGATTGGATTGTATATACCTCATGAAAAGGTGAGGTAGGAAGAGATCCACGTTCACCAGTGCTGAGTTTTCCATATTTGCTGGCATAATGAGTGCAGCACTTTCACAGCATCAACTTTCAGGATTTGAAATATCTCAACTGAATTCCATCACCTCTAGTAGTTGTGTTCATAGTGATGCTTCCTAAGGCCCACTTGACTTCACATTCCAGGATGTCTGGTTCTAGGGAGTGATCACACCATCATGATTATCTGGGTCATGAAGATCCTTTTTGTACAATTCTTCTGTGTATTCTTGCCACCTATTCTTAATATCTCTGCTTCCATTAGGTCCCTACCATTTCTGTTCTTATTGAGCCTATCTTTGCATGAAATGTTTCCTTGGTATCTCTAATTTTCTTGAAGAGATCTCTAGTCTTTCCCATTCTGTTGTTTTTCTCTATTTCTTTGCATTGATTGCTGAGGAAGGCTTTCTTATCTCTTCTTGCTATTCTTTGGAACTCTGCATTCAAATGGGTATATCTTTCCTTTTCTCTTTTTCTTTTTGCTTCCTGTCTTTTCACAGCTATTTGAAAGGCCTCTTCAGACAGCCATTTTGCTTCTTTGCATTTCTTTTTCTTGGGGATGGTCTTGACTCCTGTCTCCTGTACAATGTCACAAACCTCCATCCATAGTTCATCAGGCATTCTGTCTATCAGGTCTAGTCCCTTAAATCTATTTCTCACTTTCACTGTATAGTCATAAGGGATTTGATTTAGGTCATACCTGAATAGTCTAGTGGTTTTCTCCACTTTCTTCAACTTAAATCTGAATTTGGCAATAAGGAGTTCATGATCTGAGCCACAGTCAGCTCCTGGTCTTGTTTCTGCTGACTGTATAGAGCTTCTCTATCTTTGGCTGCAAAGAATATAATCAATATGATTTCGGTGTCAACCATCTGGTGATGTCCATGTGTAGAGTCATCTCTTGTATTGTTGGAAGAGGATGTTTGCTATGACAAGTGTGTTCTCTAGGTAGAACACTATTAGCCTTTGCCCTGCTTCATTCTGTACTCCAAGGCCAAATTTGCCTGTTACTCCAGGTGTTTCTTGACTTCTTACTTTTGCATCCCAATCCCCTATAATGAAAAGACATCTTTTTTGGATGTTAGTTCTAAAAGGTCTTGTAGGTCTTCACAGAACTGTTCAGCTTCAGCTACTTCGGCATTACTTGTCAGGGCATAGACTTGGATTACCATGATATTGAATGGCTTGCCTTGGAAATGAACAGAAATCATTATGTCGTTTTGAGATTGCATCCAAGTACTGCATTTCGGACTCTTGTTGACTATGATGGCTACTCCATTTCTTCTAAGGGATTCCTGCCCACAATAGTAGATATAATGGTCATCTGAGTTAAATTCATCCATTCAAGTCCATCTTAGTTCACTGATTCCTGGAATGTCGATGTTCACTCTTGTCATCTTCTGTTTGACCACTTCCAATTTGCCCTGATTCATGGACCTAATGTTCCAGGTTCCTATGCAATATTTCTCTTTACAGCATCTAATCTTGCTTCTATCACCAGTCCCATTCACAACCGGGTGTTTGTTTTGCTTTGGCTTCATCGCCTCAGTCTTTCTGGAGTTATTTTCCACTGATCTCCAGTAGCATATTGGGCACCTACTGACCTGGGGAATTCATCCTTCAGTGTTCTATCTTTTTGCCTTTTCATACTGTTCATGGGGTTATCAAAGCAAGAATACTGAAGTGGTTACCTAATCCCTTCTCCAGTGCACCGCATTCTGGCAGACCTCTCCACCATGACCCGTCCATCTAAGCCATACGGCATGGCTTAGTTTCATTGAGTTAGACAAGGCTGTTGTCCATGTGATCAGATTGGCTAGTTGTCCATGACGGTAGTTTCAGCCTGTCTGCCTCCTGATTCCCTCTGTCAGTGCCTACTGTCTTACCTGGGTTTCTCTTACCTTGAATGCAGGGTCTCTCTTCACCGCTGCTCCAGCAAAGTGCAGCTGCTGCTCTTGACCTTACCTCAGACAAGAGGTAGCTCCTCTCACCCCAGCCCCTGACCACCGGCCCAGGGTACCGCCTATCAGCCACACTCAGTGCGCCATCGCAGCCGCCATGCTCAGCAAATATGAAAACTCAGCAGTGGCCACAGGAGGGGAAAAGGTCAGTTTTCATTCCAATCCTAAAGAAAGGCAATGCCAAAGAATGCTCAAACTACTGCACAATTGCACTCATCTCACACACTAGTAAAGCAATGCTTAAAACTCTCCAAGCCAGGCTTCAGCAATACATGAACCATGAACTTCCTGACATTCAAGCTGGTTTTAGAAAAGGCAGAGGAACCAGACATCAAATTGCCAACATCTGCTGGATCATTGAAAAAGCAAGAGAGTACCAGAAAAAACATCTATTTCTGCTTTATTGACTATGCCAAAGCCTTTGACTGTGTGGATCACAATAAACCCTGGAAAAATCTGAAAGCGATGGGAATATCAGGCCACCTGACCTGCCTCTTGAGAAACCTGTATGCAGGTCAGGAAGCAACAGTTAGAACTGGACATGTAACAACAGACTGGTTCCAAATTGGGAAAGGAGTACATCAAAGCTGTATATTGTCACCCTGCTTATTGAACTTACATGCAGAGTACATCATGAGAAACGCTGGACTGGAAGAAGCTCAAGCTGGAATCAAGACTGCTGAGAGAAATATCAATAACCTCAGATATGTAGATGACATCACCCTGATGGCAGAAAGTAAAGAAGAACTAAAGAGCCTCTTGATGAAAGTGAAAGAGGAGAGTAAAAAGTTGGCTTAAAGCTCAACATTCAGAAAACTAAGATCATGGCATTCGGTCCCATCACTCCATTGCAAATAGATGGGGAAACAGTGGAAACAGTGTCAGACTTTATTTTGGGGAACTCTGAAATCACTGCAGATAGTGATTGCAGCCATGAAATTAAAAGACATTTACTCCTTGGCTGGAAAGTTATGACCAACCTAGACAGCATATAAAAAGCAGAGACATAACTTTGCCAACAAAGTTCTTCTAGTCAAGGCTATGTTTTTTCCAGTAGTCATGTAGGAATGTGAGAGTTGGACTATAAAAAAAGCTGAGCGCTGAAGAATTGATGCTTTTGAACTGTGGTGTTGGAGAAGACTCCTGAGAGTCCCTTGGACTGCAAGGAGATCCAACCAGTCCATCCTAGATGAGATCAGTCCTGGGTGTTCATTTCAAGGACTAATGTTTAAGCTGAAAGTCCAATACTTTGGCCACTTGATGCGAAGAGGTGACTCATTGGAAAAGACCCTGATGCTGGGAAAGATTGAGGGTAAGAGGAGAAGGGGACAACAGAAAATGAGATGGCTGGATGGCATCACCAACTTGATGGCCATGGGTTTGGGTAGACTCCGGGAGTTGGTGATGGACAGGGAGGCCTGGCGTGCTGCAGTTCATGGGTTCGCAGAGTCGGACATGACTGAGTGACTGAACTGAACTGAAATAATAAATAGATAAGTAATAAATAATAAGGCAATTGCCTTGAAAAGGGCTGCTTCTTCACTCTATATTAGTCTCTCAGTCATATCTGACTCTTTGCCACCCCATGACCTGTAGCCCACCAAGCTCCATGGAATTCTCCAGGCCAGAATACTGCAGTGAGTTGCCATTCCCTTCTCCAGGGGAGTCTTTCCCCACCCAGGGATAGAAGCTGGGTCTCCTGCATTGCAGACAGATCCTTTACCATCTGATCCACCAGGCTCCAACTAAATAGGTAGCCTGACCAAAGAAAATTTGTACTAACAAAGTTGGCATGTGACTTAAAAAGAGACAATCACTAATAAAATACATAAGGGTGTTATCTTAGTTAACAAGTGTGTCTAGACCGGTCTTGAAAATCATGTAATAGCATTTCTGCCTTCCATATTTACCCTGGTTAGTAAACTGCTAAATACATTATCTTCTGAATGAAAATGAATCAAAGTGAGAAAACAAATTAATTAATTAGAAAATTACCTTTGTATCTTCAGTTACAATAGAACATTCATATTTATCTAAAATTTGTAAGCAGTATATTATAAAGCAGACATTCTTTGCTCTCTTTACATGACTTTATTTACAGGTGCATGTGTGTAGATACATACATACATATAAAAGGAACAGAATGCTGATCACCTTCTCCAATCAAATAAAGTAATAGCTGAAATACTCATATTATTATTATCATTATTTCAAAATTCTCCAGTTTCTTTGGATAGGGGTAGAATGTGTGAAGAGAGGAAACATTTCAGTCAAAAGTGGATCTAAAAATCTGGTTCCTAATCTACCAGTGGTATAATTGTAGGTAAATTACTCAGTCTCTAAGTAGAGTAGTTTCCCTACCACAAACATGAAAGAAAGAAAAAAACAAAGATTGTTACAAAGAATAGAAATAACAACATATGTGAAGTGTCTATATATGTCTAGCTCAGACTGGGTGCTCAATGAACATTAATCACCGTTATAATACTTCTGGAAAGTTGGCCCATGAAACTTTATCTTAACCCTCTCCTTTCCTAGAAGGTCAATTAAACTTTTTTCTTCCTACAAATACTTTAAAAAAAAATAGAAAGAAAGCAACATGCATTAAGTTCTCTGATTCAGGTGACAGGTCAGTTCTTAAAACTTATTCTTCATAGTGTTTTATTTGGTACATTATTCAAGTACAGCCTCCAAGATATTATCTTTTTCTATTGATCAAATGACCTAATCAACAAACTGTAATCCTGTCAAGAGTTCTACACACACACAAAAAAAAAATGTTAAGGAGTAAATATATGGAATTTGGAATGTTTGAAAGAACTGGATCATGGAAAATGTCAGTGCCTCCTTCATAAACATATTTCCTGCCTCACATACTGAATAATGTTCCAGATGTTTGTGGGCAACACTCCTCCAGTGCAGCTGGTCTCTGCAGCAGTATACCTGAGATGCTCTGACACTTCAGTCATTGTACGAGATGTGTTAAGTAACACTTCATACAAGATATTCATCTGGGCTATCAGCAGTTAGCTGATTAAAATGAAATAAAATGAAATGATTATTGATAAGTTTGAGATCTAACCATCTGAGTATGTGTTCATGGTGTATAAAAGAACAGCATCAGATATTAGCAAGAAAGTTATTTTTTAAAGCATCATTTGTTTTCAAAGTGCCACTATAGTAAAGAAATAAACTCCAAGGAAATGTATTAGATTACCTTTGTAATTTGTTCTTTAATAACATAATCATGCCAGACTTTGATTAAAATTTTCCTTTAACTAATGAGTTTAAGATCAAGTGCTCAATATTTAGCTGCAAAGAACTAAAGTAGTGAGTTCAGGATGAAAATATTTCATGTAATCTAAATAGAAAAGCTGCATTCATAAACATTACAACATCTGTAAAATACTGATATGAAAAGGCGGTTTCTAACTAATTCTTCCGCTTGTGTATGACATCCTTTTCTTTCTATTCAAATATAATGATTTACTCTATCTCCTATATATTTCAACTTAATCTAGTAGGACTTCCTTTCAGCATGTCAACAGGTTCAAGTCTTTACCAATTTATTAAAAATAAAAATTTTCCTCAATCTTGTGACCTCATGTCTTCCAGCCCCTCTCTTTAGTTCTTTTTTCCTATCTAAAGTTAAAACCTTTAAGATAAAGGCTTATATTCACTGTACCCACATCTTCAGAACTCTACAGAAAACAAAGGTCACCAGAAATTTTTGTTGTCACAAACCAATGGACTCCTTCCACTTGACCTCTTATTTCTCACTATCGTTTATTCACTTAAACTCAGAAACCCACTCTTCACTTGGTTTCTATGACAACACACTCTCATGATTTCCATGCTAGTTCCTTGGCTCCTCCTTTTCAGTCTAATTTTCAAGTGTTTCATCCTCCACCTGTTCCTCAGAGTTTGATCTTTAGACCTCTTCTGTACAATCCCATCTTGACAAATCATCCACCATTCCCATGGCAACAGTTAGTAATTCCCAGTCATCATTATTTCCCACTCCATACTTTCTGTGCTCCCTGCATTTCCTATTTCAGTAAAGTCTTCATCAATATATTGCTGTTCCTGTCTCCTAAATACCTCCTGAACCCACTTACTTCTTTTTTACCTCTGTACCTAGAATACTATCCTCTCCCTCCTGAAAGACAGCAATAGATTAGTCTTTTTGTTTCTACTTTTACTTAATCTTTATTCATCCTTTATACTGCAATGAGGAAAATCTTTCTAAAACACACAATATTTCTAAGATCAAGTTACCACCCTGTTTGAAATGCTTCAGTGGAAGCCTTGTGCCCTTATAATAAATTATAAATTACTTAGCTTTTTATATTAGACCCTCAATGAACCAAACCAGGTTTAACTTCCCAACCTCATCTCCTTCTTTGACTCCACCGTCCATCCAGGCTGTGCTAAGCTACTTGCAAATTCATCAGTATGACAATTCCCTTTGTTCAGTGCAATACATGCTGCTCCTTCTGTTGGAATCATCTGTCTTTCACGTTCTTCTCACCAACCTCTATTCTTTCACTTAGACGCCACCTGTTCCCTTTGTTTACCATCTCCTTTCCAACCTAGGTTAGCTGTTCTTCCTGTGAACTTGCATATCTCCCTAGGCCTACGATATAATAGCTCTTACCTTCAGTTCAGTTCAGTCTCTCAGTCATATCTGACTCTTTGCAACCCCATGAACCGCAGCATGCCAGGCCTCCCTGTCCATCACCAACTCCCAGAGTTTACTCAAACTCATGTCCATTGAGTCAGTGATGCCATCCAACCATCTCATTCTCTGTCATCCCCTTCTCCTCCCACCTCAATCTTTCCCAGCATCAGGGTCTTTTCCAATGAGTCAGCTCTTTACATTAGGTGGCCAAATTATTGGAGTTTCAGCTTCAACATCAGTTCTTCCAATGAGTATTCAAGACTAATTTCCTTTAAAATGGACTGGTTGGATATCCTTGCAATCCAAAGGACTCTCAAGAGTCTTCTCCAACACCACAGTTCAAAAGTATCAATTCTTCAGTGCTCAGCTTTCTTTGTAGTCCAACTCTCACATCCATATGACTACTGGAAAAACCATAGCTTTGACTAGACAGACCTTTGTTGGTAAAGTAATGTCTCTGCTTTTTAATGCTTAGGGCTGGTGCACCGGGATGACCTAGAGGGATAGAATCAGGAGGGAGGTGGGAGGGGGGTTCTGGAGGGGGAACACATGTACACCCATGATGGATTCATGTCAATGTATGGCAAAACCAACATGATAATGTAAAGGAAAAAATAAATTAATTAATTAAAAAAATAAAAATGATTAAATAATAATAATTATATGCTGTCTAGGTTGGTCATAATTTTTCAGCCAAGGAGCAAATGTCTTTTAATTTCATGGCTTTAGTCATCCTCTGCAGTGATTTTGGAGCCCAAGAAAATAAAGTCTCTCACTGTTTCCCCATCTATTTGCCATGAACTGATGGGACCAGATGCCATGATTTTGGTATTCTGAATGTTGAGTTTTAAGCCAACTTTTTCACTCTCCTCTTTCACTTTCATCAAGAGGCTCTTTAGTTCTTCACTTTCTGCCATAAGGATAGTGTCATCTGGATAGCTGAGGTTATTGATATCTCTCCCAGCAATCTTGATTCCAGCTTGTGCTTCATCCAGTCCAGCATTTCTTGTGATGTACTCTGCATATAAGTTAAATAAACAGGGTGACAATCCCTTCTCCACACCCCTCCAGATTGTAAGCTGTTTTAGGGCAAGTTCTTTCTTGCATCCTCAGCACACTATTTACAGTGCCTGATACAAAGCAGGTCCTTGATAATTTTCCTTGTGTGCATAAATAGTTAAATGACAGGACTCACCAATTGGAAATTTGTCCCCAGATTTATCATTATTTCCCATTACTACTGTATATCAACCTTCCCCCAACCATAACCAACCAAACAAACAATGTCACTATATGGTCATGAGTTTCTCTGCCTTTTAATTATCTATGATCTTTCAACCCAATTCGTATTCTATCTCCTTGAGTTCTAAAATGACCTCTCAAATCTAAAGTAGAATTTTCACACTCTTTGTAATGTTAATCACTCCATGGCCACTTCTTTTCAAACCACTCGGATATATAAATATGTTAGTGATTTATATTGACACATATTCTGCTCCTCTCACATCTAGACCAGAAGCCTCTCAAGGGCAAGAACTCAGATTAATTAGAATTTAATAAAATTCCACTGCATCTAACACCACAGCATACAAGAGCACTAAAGAAACATGTATGATCTTTCTTCATTTAATTGGAAGATAATTATCATGGCAGATTATAGATGAACACAAATTATTGGAAACTCCTCCAATTAAGTGGTACAGTCTATCTTCCCTTCCCACAAATCGGTAAGGCTCTATGAATGCTTTGACCAATAGAATATGACAGAAGAGAAGTTATACTAGTTTCTGGGCCCAGATCTTAAGAGGCTGGCATCTTTGACTTTATCATGAAACACTCATGCTTGAAGCCTTGAGCCATCATATAAGAAGTCCAACTACCTGACAGTTGTATCCTATACATACCCTAACACTACATGGAGATGGAAGCCAGCCCAACTTACTCCAGCTTCTAGCCGTCATCATGAAAGCACCAGGGAAGCAGTTTTGGTCACACCACAGCTGAACTATCTGCCAATCCCCAAATGATTCAATCTATGCTATGTGGCCAGCATAACTATCACAAAGTCATGCCTAAATTCTTGACTAATAGGTCATGAGTATAATAAAATAATTGTCATACAAAGCCACCAGTTTGGGGGTGAACTTATTACATAGTAAGACAACCAGAGACATTTATGGAGTGCTATGTTCTAAGTATTTCTTCTAGCACATTCTTCTACATTCTTCAACTTCTTTTATATTATACTTTCCCAGTCTGATGGCTGGGAAATGCTACCTTGTTTAGGTTTTAATACACACAGGAGTCTGGCAGGCTATAGTCCATGGGGACACAAAGACTCAGGTATGATTACGCGACTAAAACAGCAACAACAATGCATTCTTTTTAACATGAGGTTAAGCTCCTTTTTACATGTTTGTTACTGTTCAGGCTCTTCATTGAATTTCTTGTTCATTATTTGTGCTCATTTTTCTATTTTGTTGTTTGCTTTGATGTTAATCATTCATAGGAGTCTGTTATATAATATTATGGGACACCAGTCCTTTATAGGTTGTATATACTATAAAGGTCTTTCCTCAGTTTGTGCCTTGATCTTTCCCTTTCTTTATATTTTCTTTTGATGAAGTTTTATTGTAGTCAAATTTATCAGTCTTTCTTTCAAAGTTCATGCTTCTTCTACTTCAAGGAATTCTTCTATAACCTGAGCTCATAAAAACAATCTCCTATATTTTTTGCTCTGTGTTCTGAAGTTTTGCCTTTGATATTTAACTCTTGATCTACCCCAAATTTACTTGTTTATTCACTCATTTTGACATGGTTTGATGCAGGAAATTTTTTTTTTAAACCAAGAAAAAAACCACTTGTCTCTGCACCATGTGTTAGACTGCCCTTTATCCCAGTGATCTAAAATGCCAGTTATCCTACTTGTTAAGTTTCCATAGATACGTGACTCTGTTTCTGGGCTCCCTGTACTAGCTTATTGGTTGACTTGATTATCCCCGTGACAATATCAAATTGATTAATTACTGTAGTAGTAATTTTTGACATTAGGTAGGGGAAGTTGTCTCATTTGTGCGAGTGGCTTAGTAATCTTGGCCCTTTGCTCCTTCATGGGAATTTTAGAATTGGCTTGACAAGTTTGGTAGAAAATCTTCTTGGAACTTGGGTTTATTTATGATATGTAGGAATGAAATTGATTTGCATGAATTTATTAAACTCATTAACACTAATAGATTGTGGATTCTTTAGGGTTTCCAGTGTGGTGGACAACTATCTCATCTGTGAGCAAATGCATCATTGTTTTGTTTATTCCTTACTAATCTTTATGCTTACCAATCTTGATTGTACAAACTAGAACCTCAAGGACAATGCTGAAAGGACCTCGAGTATAATGCAATAGTGGTCATCTTGCCTTGTTTCTGCTTTCAAAGAGAATGCTTTTCATGTTCCTTATTAGAGTAATATTTATTCTAGGTTTTTTTGTATATATCATTATCAGATTAAGAAATTCCCTTTTAGTTTTAATTTTATATGAATGTTATTATAAAAAGTTGTTGAACCTAGTTGATTGCTTTGTCAATATTTAATGAAATGTTAATTTTTTCTTTAGTCTGTTAATAGTGAATTTAGTAATAGATTTTCTAATGTCAAACTAACTTACATAAATTCAAAGGTTAGGTTTTAATCATGTTTGGTTACATGTTTTAAATATTTTATTTAGAATTTTACCATCAATGTTCAAGTTGATGCCCACCTGTAATTTTCTTTATTCATACTATTCATTTCTGGTTTTGATGTCAAGGTCATATGGGGCATATAATATTAATTTGCATAAGATAAAAATAATCTGATTTTGATTGCTTCAAGAGCTCACAGGTTAACTTATCTGGCACTGATGTTTTCTCTATAAGATATTTGATTTCCAATGGGAAATGTCAATCATCAGAGACTATTAAGTTTCCACTTATCCTTGAATCAGTTTTGTTAATTTTTTTACTATTCTAGAAATTTACCTATTTTACCTATGTTCCAAATGTATTATAAAGTTTGCCACAGTACTTTCTTCCTTTTAAATATAACATACAATCATAGTTGTATCTGCTTTATTATTCATAGTATTGTTATTTCTTTTCTTTTTAAACTCTATCTTCCTGAAAAGAGTTAACTATATTGTCCTACCAAATAATCTTCAATCTTATTGAGTTTGCATTTTATATCTTTTTTCTTCACTTCATAAAATTTCACTTCTGTCTTTACTCTTTCTTTTTTTTCAATTTAGTTTTTTATTAGTTTTGCCATACAATGACATGTTATCGCCATGGGTTTACATATGCTCCCCCTCCAGAAAGCCCCTCCCTCCTCCCTCCCTCCTCCCTCCCCCCAGGAAATCTGATGCACCAGCCCCGAACATCAATGCTGGGCTGGCGATTGATTACACACATGATAATTAACATGTTTCAATGCCATTCTCCCCTATCATCCCACCCTTGCCCTCTTCCACAGAGTCCACGAGTCTGTTCCATACATCTGCGTTCCCTTTGCTGTCTCGCATGCTGGGTTCTCATTACCGTCTTTCTAAATTCCATATATATGCATTAGTATACTGTATTGTTGTCTTTACTCTTTCTTTCATATATATTCTCTGAAATTATATTGAAGTATTTTGTGTTTGAATGCTCAGTTTACTTTCAGATTGCCTTTTTTTAAATAAAAATGTTAAATCTATTAATTTCTTGCAAGTATTCCTTTAACTATTTCATGAGTTCTGATATATAATATTTTCATTGTTAAAAATCCAAATATTTTTTCCTAATAAATTAAAAGACGCTTACTCCTTGGAAGGAAAGTTATGACCAGCCTAGATAGCACATTGAAAAGCAGAGATATTACTTTACAAACAAGGGTCTATCTAGTCAAGGCTATGGTTTTTCCAGTGCTCATGTATGGATGTGAGAGCTGGACAGTGAAGAAAGCTGAGCGCCAAACAATTGATGCTTTTGAACTGTGGTGTTGGAGAAGACTCCTGAAAGTCCCTTGGACTGCAAGGAGATCCAACCAATCCATCCTAAAGGAGATCAGTCCTGAATATTCATCGGAAGGACTGATGTTGAAGCTGAAACTCCAATATTTTGGCCACCTCATGTGAAGAGCTGACTCATTGGAAAAGACCCTAATGCTGGGAAGGATTGGGGGCAGGAGGCAAAGGGGATGACAGAGGATGACAGAATGGCATCACCGACTTGATGGACATGGGTTTGGGTGGACTCTGGGAGTTGATGATGGACAGGGAGGCCTGACGTGCTGCAATTCATGGGGTAGTAAAGAGTCATACACAACTGAGCGACTGAACTAAACTATGTTGAAATATATTCCTGAGTTTCCAAATATTTTCAGAGGTGTGCAATGGGTTCCTAACTTTACTGAATAATGATAATGGTCAGTGAAAAATGATTGGTAAGAAACTGATTTTCTATAATTTTTGAGATTTGCTTTATGATATGTAATTAGTACTTTCTTTTTTTAATTTCCATATACTTGAAAATAATGTGTATTGTGTTTCAGGGAAACCTTCTAAATATAAGCATTAAATTAAGCATATATTATAATTTTTATTAACATGATCTATCAACTTCTGACATGGATGTGTTAAAATCTCATCATGATGGTGCTTTTGTTATTTTATCCAGGTTCTCTTAACTTTTCTTAATATGTTTGACACTATAATTAATTAATTGCATGATCTTACTCATGAATTCAAACTTTAATCAATATTTAATCAACATTAACTCTAGCAATATTTCTCCCCCTTCAAAATCCTAATTGTTTCATATTAAAGGTGACAGAGGATAAGATGGTTGAATGGCATCACCAATTCAATGGACTTGAGTTTGAACAAACTCTGAGAGATAGTGAAGGAAAGGGAAGCCTGATATGCTGCAGTTCATGGGGTTGCAAATAATTAGACAGAACTTAGCAACTGAACAACAACAACAATGTAATTATAACGGCTTTCTTTTGACTAGTATTTACCTATCATAGATTTCATCCATCCTTTTACATTCTACCTCACTGTGATGCTATATTTTAAGTATCTTTCTTGTAAACAGAATGCAGCTGGTTTGTTCTTTTTTTTTTTTTAATTGTGTTGGTTTTGCCATACAATGACATGAAACCGCCATGGGCATACATATGCTCCCCCTCCAGAACCCCCCTCCCTCCTCCCTCCTGATTCCCTCCCCCTGGGACATCTCAGTGCACCAGCCCCAAGCATCAACCCTGGGCTGGCGATTGATTTCACATATGATAATTAACATGTTTCAATGCCATTCTCCCATATTATCCCACCCTTGCCCTCTTCCACAGAGTCCACGAGTCTGTTCTATACATCTGCGTTTCTTTTGCTGTCTCGCATGCAGGGTTCTCATTACCATCTTTCTAAATTCCATATATATGCGTTAGTATACTGTATTGTTGTTTTTCCTTCTGGCTTACTTCACTATGGATAATAGACTCCAGTTCTGTCCACCTGAGTAGAACTGATTCAAATGAATTCTTTTTTAATGCTGAGTAATATTCCATTGTGTATATGTACCACAGCTTTCTTATCCATTTGTCAGTTGATGGGCATCTAGGTTGCTTCCATGTCCTGGCTATTGTAAACAATGTGGCGATGAACATTGGGGTACACGTGTCTCTTTCAATTCTGGTTTCCTCGGTGTATTTGTGCAGCAGTGGGATTGCTGGGTCATATGGCAGTTCTATTTGCAGTTTTTTAAGGAATCTCCACACTGTTTTTCATAGTGGCTGTAATAGTTTCCATTCCCACCAACAGTGAAACACCTTCCTTGAGCAAGATTCATTGTTGTCATATATTTATTAGTACAGAGTTTAAGGAAAAACATATCCTTGAGCAAGATGACTTGTTTTGTTGGGTAATCATTTAGTTCACTTCAGTCGCTCAGTTGTGTCCGACTCTTTGCAACTCCATGAGCTGCAGCACACCAGGCCTCCCTGTCCAACCCCAACTCCTTGAGCCCTCCCAAACTCATGTCCATTGAGTCAGTGATGCCATCCAACCATCTCATCTTCTGTCATCCCCTTCTCCTCCTGCCCTCAATCTTACTCAGCATCAGGGTCTTTTCCAATGAGTCAGCTCTTCACATCAGGTGGCCAAAGTATTGGAATTTCAGCTTCAACATCAGACCTCCCAATGAATACCCAAGACTAATCTCCTTTAGGATGGATTGGTTGGATCTCCTTGCAGTCCAAGGGACTCTCAAGAGTCTTCTCTAACACCACAGTTAAAAAGCATCAATTCTTTTGTGTTCAGCTTTCTTTATAGTCCAACTCTCACATCTATACGTGACTACTGGAAAAACCATAGCCTTGACTAGACAGACCTTTGGCTCTGGACTTAAAGAAAGAAAAAAAGTAAGTCTTATGTGACTAAGACAAAGAAATGTAGAAAAGAAAAAATGTTTGTCCTTTCTCCTCCTTGAGAACCCTGGACCACTTTCTCCTTCTTGAGGGCCCCAGTCTCCTTATCAACGTACCTAAGAATTAACTCTCTCAATATTAGATATTACTGTTTTTATTGTTTAATAAAGTCAACTATTTTTTATTACTTATCTATAATTTTATTTACTCACCGATCTTTGTGTCTAATTTTCTTTAGGGGATTATTTTTCTTTTGAGTCTGCTGTTAAAATTTCTTAACTGAAGATATTTTTAAAATAAATATTCTCAATCTCATATTTTGAATTAAAATATTTGTTTTGCTTTCATTCCTGAAACATTATGCTACTGGGTATAAAATTCAAGTACAATATTTGTTTTGCTCAGTATTTTAAGATATTACCCCACTGCCTTCTAACATCCATTTATGTGTTGAAAAGTCAGTTGTCAATATCAACCTCACTCATTTGTTAATATTTATCTTTTCTCTCTGGCTGCTTTTAAGATTTTTTTCTTTATACTTAGTATCATATATATTTACTATAAAAAGATTAGGTTTAAATTTCTTTTCATTACACAGCTTAGTGTTTACTTAGTTTCCTGAATATAAGAAATTTAATGAAATTCTGGGTATTTTTCAGACATTATCTCTTTGAATATTGGTAACCAATATTCTTGTTTGAAGGGATTCTGGAGTACATATACATTGGAACCTCTAACTGTGTCTTTCAGGTTCCCTAAATTTCTGTATTTATCAGGATTTTCCCCCTTTGTATTTCAGTCTGAGTAATTCTGACCTATCACCTGATATACTAATTATCTATACTAATCCAATTTTATTACCAAATACACATACAACAAAGTGTATAAAAGACAATGAGCAAGTATAAAGCTTGAGCCCCTACAGATGACAAAACACATAATATCGGTAGTACCCTAGAGTACCTCGCTCTACACCATGTATTTCTCCTCAATCATAACCTTCTCTCCATTTTCTAAAAACAACAGCTGTCCAGACTTCTTTGTTTTTGTTTTTGCTTTAGAATCCTCTAAATAGACATCCATAAGCACTGGATTTAGTTTTGCCTGCTACTAAATTTTATGTAAATGTAACCATACAGCATGTATTATTTTGTATCTAGCTCATTTTACATCAATACTACTATTGTGATATAGCTACATTTTGTCATACATGCTATCATATTCATTTTCACTCTGTAATAAAAATACCTTAGGCTAAGCCAGCCTCAAATAGTCATCACACTTTTGGAGTCTTGTTTTCCTCTAATTTTTGAGTCAGTAATCTTATTCTACCTGTTTGCTCTTCAATGCCTTCAAATGGAGGCATTATTAAAAAAAAGAAAAAAAGAAAAAAACCTGTCAGTTTTTCTAGTTTCTAAAGAAACATTGATTAGTTCAAATTATTTAATAAGCCACAACTAAGTTACAAGTCTCAGATCCATCTTCTACTATATCCTATCTGTTGAGTTTATAAATTCAGTTATTATATTATTTATTTTTAAAAGTGCATTTGGTCCATTTTCAAGTCTTCCTGGTCAATGTTCATAGTCTTTTGTTTCTTTGGTGCACCTGCTTTTTTCTTTCTTTAAATTATTTTAAACATATTTACAGATTTATTTAATACTTTGTATCTTTGATTCTCCCACTTGCTGTTTCTGTTGACTCTCTGATAGAAATTCATCTCTTTATATATTTAATTTTTGTTGTGTGCATCTGTCATAGTAAGTTTATGTTCTTGGAACTTTTATCTGTGGAAAATATCTGAGTCCTGTGTTTTGCATGTAGTATGTTCCTCCAACAGAAGATTTGCATTTGTCTCTTTCATATATCTGAGGGCATAACCAACCTGAGACATTGAAATGAGATTTCAGCTCCACATTTTGCTTTGTTTCGTTTTTTATCACACAGCAATACTAATTTCTGCCCCAATTTCAGTACAAATTCAGAACTAGAAAAGTCTCCTCTGAGCATTCTTATTTCTCAAAGCCAGGCTTAATTCTTCGCTGTCTCTTTTTTTTTTTATTTGAGTTGCTTTTATTTTTTTTGATGAAATAATAAAAACTATGAATTTTATTCATTCTCAACTCTTTTTTTTTCCTTTATTGTTTTTGCCATACATTGTCATGATATCACCATGGGTTTACATATGCTTCCCCTCTGGAACCCTCCTCCCTCCTCCCTCCCCCCCGGGAAATCTCGCTGCACCAGCCCCGAGCATCAATTCTGGGCTGGCGATTGATTTTCAAGGAATATTTCCTTCCAAGTACACTCTCTTGAAAGTCTCATTCTTAGATAAGCCTAGCTTTATGAGAGGGTGTCTGGTGTAACATAATTTACAACACCTTCATATGACCCATATGACTCAGTGTTCTACTATTAACAACAGCAGATGCCTATGGGTCAAGTGCTAGCTCCAGGATCCACTAAGTTCATTGATTTATATTTATATAGAATTTCTGACCTCTGAAGATTTCCTTTTTGAGGGGCCAATTTGGCTACTATTGGAAAATATTATTTTTAATTTATTTCAGCATTAGTTTTGTTATAACTGACATGGTTTCTCTGAATGTCTAACACATAATATGCAGAAATGAACATTTAAAAAGGTATTTTTAGTATGGGCATGAATCTCTGCTGATTCAGTGACATGTTTTACTTATCACACTTTTGCACGATGACTGATCAGATGTTAAAAAGAAAATTTGTGACTGTGGAACAGAGCTGTTTTCCTCAAGTCAATCTATCTACAGATTCTCAGGCCCATGGATGAAGCCTGATATAAATTTGAGCCTCTACAATGTCGTTTTATCCAATTCAGTTAACCAGTGTTCTTTAAATGACAAATCAAAAAAATTTCACATTTTCATAACAGATTATTGCTTTATTTATTGCAGGAAACATTACAAAGGCCCTAAAACATAACATTTGTTTAGAATCAAACAATTAGAATATTTGCCATAAGTGCTAATTATTCGTGGCTGATTAGAACTCCTCTTACAACCACAATGAAAGAGTAAGGAGAGACTCTGCGTTGCTAGGGCAGGTGAAGCAGAAACACAGAAGGTAAACATCTTGGGGACTATTTTCAGAAGGTGATACATTCTTGCAATGACACCAAGACTGGCAGAGTAAAAAACAACTGACTCCTTGGCACAAAGTTTGAGATTTTTAATTGCATCCTAAATATTTGGAGCAAGCACATTAAGAAGATAAATGACAATTTTTTAATTGCATGCTAAACTTTTCATGATGTCTTAGCTTAATAATGTTTTTTAATTTTAGTTTAATTTAGTTTTAGTTGAAATTCATGTCTCTGAAAGTAAATTTGCTTTAGTAGGAGAACTTAAGGATAGAGATTGGGATCACACATAATACATTCAAAGGACAGTGTTCTTTAAATGGCTTTCCACATAAATTTCGTTTCGTGTATGCATTCTTTGATCAAACCAATGTTAAACTCAAGTCATCATTTTTCTTATGGTTCATAGTTTAGTTCAAGTGAATTCCTTTTAAAAAATCCCTTAGGTGCTACATTTTTTCCCCCATGATAGATTTATTTATTTATTTATTTATTTTCTATTGTAACAAATTCAATAAAGACTTTTTACTTTACAATATTGTGTTGGTTTTGCCATACACTGACAGGAATCCACCATGGGTGTTATTTGCATAAGTTTTTCTTCTGCTTTTAGAAATGCTTTTAGTAAAAGACATTTTAGAAATTATAATGTAGATACAATGTAAAAATCATACAGAGAAGTACAAAATCACAGTAAAAATCATTCAGATTTCTACCATCCATGGACAACATTTGTTGACATTTGCTTCATTTTCATATTTACTTATGTTTATTTTAAAGTTGTTTTATAAAATTGCAGTCATTCTATATGTACTCTTTTATGTACAGTTATTTTCACATTAAATTAATTCTTAGCATTCTAACAATGTCATTAGATATTTTTCTCATGAAAATTAAATATGTCATAATTCAACTGTATTTAATTTTTAATTTATTCTTTTTTAAAGTTTTACATTTTTAATGTTATAAATTATGCTGTTATTTAATCTTTAAACTTAGTTCTTTGTCTTCATTCATTGTTATTTTCTAAGATAAACTCCTTGAAGTTTAATAATTGGATCAAAAATACTACTACCATTAAGTGCTATTTAAATATTTTAATTTATATACACATATATGTGAATGTAAATTTTAATATTATGTGCAAAGATCATTTGTTCCCTGATGCCTCATGTTAGAAGGAATCACAGGTGAAGTATTTCTTCTTCATGTTAAATATTAATAAGCTGTCTAAGACTTCTGTCACCTTATTTTCCTTCTCTTTTCATATATTTAGTTCATACACAAATTAAAATACCAACAGAGATCTCCCTGTGGGAAAATTGAAATGGTATTTCTTTTATTCACCTGCCTCAAAACCAAAGCACTTTTCATGATCATTTTTCATTATTTTATGGCATGAGATATGCAGTGCAGGCTATTACCCAACAGCCAGTCAATATTAATATACAAAAAGCTTGGCTGTCCAGCTAAAATCCAATGATAAGCATACTTGAATTATAAATGATGTATATATAAAATCCAAACACAAGATATGAACACTGATGATAGTTTTGTCACATATATATATATATATGCACATTATTTTTATATATAGAAGCTCTTTTAATTTGACTTTCCCAAATTAATCAGAAAACCTGTGATAATTTTCCTCACTGCAAATCTCACAATGTCCTCTTCATTTACTGTACCATTAAAGCCTTTTTGAGGGATTGGAGAGTATCCATATAGACCAAACACACACAAAGTGAAAGTGAAAGTCACTCAGTCAAGTACAACTCTTTGCCACCCCATGGACTATACAGTCTGTGGAATTTTCCAGGCCAGAATACTGGAGTGAGTAGTCTTTCCCTTCTCCAAAGGATCTTCCCAACCCAGGGATCAAACCCAGATCTCCTGCCTTGCAGGTGGTGTCTTTACCAGCTGAGCCATGAGGGAAGCCCACAAAATGCACGTGCGAATTATCAATAAATTAGCATGTCTCATATACAGAGCTTATTTATATACTTTATGGCATTGAACCAGAAAATTCGAAAAAAAGTAATGCACTCAATCAGAATAGATTTAAACTAATCTCATCTAATCAAATGCATATATTTCAGCAAAAGCCTCAGACTGTCACTTAAGAGCATATTTACTATTATTTTGTCTATAATTCTAACTACAGAAGTAATCTTATTTCCCAGTGACTCACAGATTCAGTGAGGCAAATAAAAAGGGCCAGAAGAGCATCAGTATTGACCCAGAAGTGCCTGAGATCATTTAATGCCTTTAGTAAACATCCCCCCATAGAAACCTCAGCACAGACTCAAGGATGTATTCCTACCCAATTTGGAACCAGTCTGCTGTCCTGTGTCCAGTTCTAACTGTTGCTTCATGATCTGTATACAGATTTCTCAGGAGGCAGGTCAGGTGTTCTGATATTACAATCTCTTTAAGAATTCTCCACAGTTTGTTGTGATCCACACAGTCAAAGACTTTGGCATAGTCAATAAACAGAAATAGATGTTTTTCTGGAACTTTCTTGCTTTTTCAATAATCCAACAGATGCTGACAATTTGATCTCTGGTTCCTTTGCCTTTGCTAAATCCATCCTGAACATCAGGAAGTTCACAGTTCACATACTGTTGAAGTCTGGCTTGGAGAATTTTGAGCATTACTTTGCTAGTATGTAAGATGAGTGTAATTGTGCAGTAGTATGAGCATCCTTTGTCACTGCCTTTCTTTGGGAGTGGAATGAAAACTGACCTTTTCCAATCCTGTGGCCACTGCTGAGTTTTCCAAATTTGCTGAGGTATTGAGTGCATCACTTTCACAGCATCATTTTTTAGGGTTTGAAATAGCTCAACTGGAATTCTATCACCTCCACTAGCGTTGTTCATAGTGATGCTTCCTATGCCCCACTTGACTTCACACTCCAGGATGTTTGGCTCTAGGTGAGTGATCACACCATTGTGGTGATCTGGGTTAGGAAGATCTTTTTTGTATAGTTCTTCTGCGTATTCTTGCCAACCTTCTTAATATCTTCTGCTTCTGTTAGGTCCATACATTTCTGTTCTCTATTATGCCCATTTTTGCATGAAATGTTACCTTGGTATCTCTAAATTTCTTGAAGAGATCTCTAGGCTTTCCCATTCTATTGTTTTCTTTTAATTCTTTGCACTGATCACTGAGAAATGCTTTCTTATCTCTTCTTGCTATTCTTTGGAACTCTGCATTCAGATGGGTATATCTTTCCTTTTCTCCTTTGCCTTTAGCTTCTCCTTGTTTCTCAGCTATTTGTAAGCCTCTTCAGACAACCATTTCGTCTTTTGCATTTCTTTTTCTTGGGGATGGTCTCAATCACTGTCTTCTATCCAATATTAAAAACATCTGTCCATAGTTCTTCAGGCACTCTGTCTATCACATCTAATCTCTTGAATCTATTTGTCACTTCCACTGCATAATTGTAAGGGATTTGATTTAGGTCATACCTGAAAGGTCTAGTGGTTTTCCCTACTTTCTTCAATTTAAGTCTGAGTTTGGTAATAAGGAGTTCACGATCTGAGCCACAGTCAGGACCTGGTCTTGTTTTTGCTGATAGTATAGAGCTTCTCTATCTTTGGCTGCAAAGAATATAATCAACCTGATTTCAGTATTGACCATCTGGTGATGTCCATGTGTAAAGCCATCTCTTGTGTTGTTGGAAGAGGGTGTTTTATATGACCAGTGTGTGCTCTTGGCAAAACTCTGTAAGCCTTTGCCCTGCTTCATTCTGTACTCCAGGCCAAATCTGCCTGTTACTCCAGGTGTTTCTTGACTTCCTACTTTTGGATTCCAGTCCCCTATAATGAAAAGGACATCTTTGGGGGGTGTTAGTTCTAGAATGTCCTGTAGGTCTTCACAGAACCATTCAACTTCAGCTTCTTCAGCATTACTGGCTGGGGCATAGACTTGGATTACTGTGATAGTGAATGGTTTGCCTTGGAAACAAGCAGAGATATTCTGTCATTTTTAAGATTGCATCCAAGAACTGCATTTAGGACTCTTTTGTTGACTATGATGGCTACTCCATTTCTTCTAAGGGATTCTTGCCCATAGTAGTCATCTGAGTTATGGTCATCTGAGTTAAATTCACCCATTCCAGTCCATCTAGTTCACTGATTCCTAAAATGTCGATGTTCACTCTTGCCATTTCCTGTTGGACTACTTCTAATTTACCTTGATCCAGGACCTAATATTCCAGGTTCCTATGCAATGTTGCTTTTTACAGCATCAGACTTTACTTCCATCACCAGTCACATCAACAACTGAGAATTTTTTTTGCTTTGTCTCTGTCTCTTCATTCTTTCTGGAGTTATTTCTCCACTCTTCTCCAGTAACACATTGGGCACCTACCAACCTGGGGAGTTAGTCTTTCATTGTTTTATCTTTTTGTCTTTTCATACTGTTCATGGGGTTCTCAAGGCAAGAATACTGAAGTGCTTTGCCATTCCCTTCTCCAGTGGACCACGTTTTGTCATCTCTCCACCATGACCCGTGGGTGGCCCTACACTGCATGGCTCATAGTTTCATTGAGTTAGATAAGGCTGTGGTCCATGTGATCAGTTTAATTAGTTTTCTGTGATTGTGGTTTTCATCCTGACCACCCTCTGTTGCATAAGAGGTTATGGAAGCTTCTTGACAAGAGAGACTGACTAGGGGGAAAACTGGGTCTTATTTTGATGGGCAGAGCAGTGCTCAGTAAATCTTTAATCCAATTTTCTGTTGATGGGTGGGCTGTGTTCCCTCCCTGTTAGAGTGACATGGTTACTGTAGTGCCATTTCCCTCTCCAGGGGTATCTTTCTAACCCAGGGATCGAATCCAGGTCTCCCATATTGTAGGCCAACACTTTTACCATCTGAGCCACCAGGGAAGTCCACTATAGTGACATGGTTACTATAAATTTGTGCTGTCAAATTTCATCTCCTTACTGTTTCTTAGGTATCCCCTGTGGCTCAACTGGTAAAGAACCTGCCTGCCAATGCAGGAGATGTAGGGATTTGATCCCCGGGTTGGGAAGATTCCCTGGAGCAGGAAATGGCAACACACTCCAGTATTCTTGCCTGGGAACTTCCATGGACAGAGGAGCCCAGTGGGCTACAGTCCATGGGGTCACAAAGAGTCCGACACTACTGAGCGTGCATGCACACGTGCACTATTGCTCAGTTAGTGTTCCGCTTATATCTTGTTGATTCTCCAGCTTGGATTTCTAAAGACAAACATTTATTTTCCTTAGCCTCACAGTCCCCCCACCCTGTTCTCCTGAAAATCCTCCTAATTTATCTTTTGCTGGAAAAAAAAAAAATTGCATCCTGAGGCCTTCTGAGTTCCAACAGATTTAGTTTGATTTTATGAGTCAAAACGTCCTCTGAAAATCCTATTCACTGCCAGATACTATTCACAATGCTTCTAAAAATTGAGACTATAACCTGTTGTCAAATATGAGGGCAGGAGAGTGGAGTGACAGAGAGTCTACTGTGCTTAGTGAGGCTGCACCGAAAACAAAACAAAAACAGAATTCTTATTATCTCACTCTGTGTATGTTTTTATTTCTGACCTACAATAATATCTATTTTTAAACCCTCACCAAAATGGTAAGTATTCATTAACATTCAGCATTTCTGGCTATTAACCTAGTCTTCACCTTAACCCTCTTTCATAGATCAAAGCTATTACTAGGTCTAATACTGAGCTCTAAGTTCAGTATTACCACCATGTCCCAAAATTAAAAGTTCAGCACTCCACTTTGTGGATACTGGTTTTGTAGGCAGTCAGGGTCTTAGACTTTTACCTCCCAAACCTCCATTATCAACCATGTTATGCTATAAATTAGATGCTCCCTTTCTATAGCTCATCAGTTACATATTGCTCATTCACAACCTTCAAGAAGGAAGCAAGATACATAGATTCTGTATTACGCAGTTGCTGTGTGCTGTATTTGACCAAGTCAGAGTAGAAATAGAAGAGAGGCTGAAAGCAGCACAGATCTGAGATAACAGCTTTTCGTGTTCTTTACCTAGTGTCAGATTCGGAGAACCCAGCAGAGGAGACAGAAATACCTCAGTCCCAGAGAATACACTATAAAAGCCTATTAAACACTGGGAACTTAAGCTACAGCCCACCACTTCTCACCGCCAAAATTTCTCAAAAATTTTGTTTATATTATTTAACTCTACTTCACCTTTTCGTTTAGCCCCCTATAATTTGTCTTTAATCCATACTATCCTGTTCCAACAATACCCTCAAAAGCTACCAATGACTTTCTAACCAAACCAAGGGCTTATTTTGAGGCCTTTACTCTCTGTGACTTCCTGGCAACATATCATTGTTGAAAATTCCTCCCTGACGTTCTTTCCACTCTTATTTTTAGTCTCTCTTCATTGGCATTTTCTAAAGTGTTTTCTTCAAGTCAGTGGTCCAAAAAGATGAAATTCAAAAGAATATTTTTAGGCAATTAATTTTGCCAAACACTGCTCCCTTGGAAGATCCATAATCCTTATTAGCATATTAAGATCTCTGTGAAGTCTGGTAGTAAAAGAAACTTGCACAACTGTGGTGATTACATGATTTACAAACTTTTTGGACTAATGGTATCCCTTTCATCAAAACACATATCTTCTCTCATCATGTCTAAGACATATATGTTTATCATATTTTAATATTTTTGATAGCAGCCTGTATTTAATAACCAATACACTTTAAATCACTGCTGGCTGGTAACAGTCATGATGTAGTAGGTAATGGTCATTTCCTGAACATATACAAACGTGGTCATAACTGTTCATGTTTTCATCATAGCAATTGGGTTATGTTTTGTTGGTACTACATAGCTAGTTTTTATTGCCATGTAAAAAGTATCCAAAAATATTACACTGTAATTCAGCATTGAAACAAAAAACTCATTTTGTATACAGAAAGACAAGGAAATAGAGTCATAGAGTATAAACTGATTTTTGTGAAGGAAATATGTCATCAGAAATAACTGCAATTGCTTAGATTTCTTTTAAAACATTAACCAATTTGCTTTATGGGGCCATAGGAAAGAACTATCTTCACACAAATGAGTTAATTTGTTACTGAGAAATAGATAAATATTGCTTATGACATACCAAACAGTTTGATTGAAAACTAGAGAAATTGCTAAATTTCTCAAAATAGATCAAAGAAATTTCAAGAAAAAGGGGTCCTGTCTCACAGAACTATTGTTTCGTGAAATCATAGTTAAATTGCTATCATTTGTTTTTCACCTAGAGTCACATAAAATAATGTTTATCTAATAATTGATAATATCTTAGGTTCTCTAAAACATGGCATGAACATTCTTTGAAAGTACTATTCTTTACTTATAAAATGCTGCTGTAAATTTCCTTATATTCCAATATGGATTAAATAAATCTTTTCCTAATTCATACTCTTTCTTGTTCTGTTAGTTCCTCAGTCATGTCCAACTCTTTGCAACCCCATGGACTGTAGCCTTCCAGGCAACTCTAGTCCATGGAATTCTCTAGACAAGAATAATGGAGTGGGTTGCTCTTCCCTTCTCCAGGGGATCTTCCTGATCCAGGGATGGAACCCAGCTCTTCCACATTGCAGGCAGACTCTTTACTATCTGAGCCACCAACCACTCTTTTAGATATCTATCACCTGCCCTCCCCACATTGATTCAATTATTACCTTGCTTTACTTATCCTATAAACAAAATTATTAGATCCTATTTTTCTGAATTTATAAGGCTAACAATCTCCCATATATCCAAATGTAAGGTGTCATGATCATGGAGGCAAAAGATGCCAAAGACAAACTCATTATTCCCAAAGAGGCCACCATGCAATTGTAGATAATCCAAATTCTCTTCATGGCCTTTGCATCCTCCTACGGAACAGGACACTACTATCAGAGAAGAACGTGGAGCAGGAGTTGGCAACCCACTCCAGTATTCTTGGCTGAAAAATGCCATGGTTGGAGAAACCTGGCAGGCTGCAGTCCATAGGGTCATAAAGAGTTGGACATGACTAAGCAACACACAAGCACACATCAGAGAAAAACACTGAAAGTTCCCCAGGGAATAAGGTTGTTCTTCCAGGATCAGAACTTTCTCTAATCAACTGTGGGCTCTTAAGTGCTAAAATGTGTCTTCTGATAAGTGAAACAAATCAATTAGCAGAAATGCAAACCTGTAGGTTGCAAAGAGTAGCAGAGAAATCTTTATGAGGGGACTGTGGTCAAACTTATTTCTCCTCTTATCTATAACCATGACATACCTTGATTCTAAGTGCCAACAAGGGTGTAAACAGAGGGAAAAAGGTAAAAGAGATAATAACTAATTTTTATAGTAGGTTTCTACATATTTTAAATTACCTATATGGCATATGCTGCTTTTAGAGTTATTAATTCTCTCATTTTACAGATGAAAAAATCTTCTGGGAAATTAAAGTTATGTTTGAAGAATCATAGAGCTTGTAAGTCACTCACTGAATACTCTACACTTGATATTCTTGGGGTAAATCATACACCTGATTTCTTGAATAGCAAGCACTCAAGAAAATATCCAATCTGTGCCTAAACACTTATTGTAAAACACTGTTGTAAACACTTATTATAAAAACTAATTCCCAAGATAGCTCAGTTGATCTTTAGACAGGTCACAATGCACAAGGGAGCTTGATCTTCAGGAGCCCAGGGAATTCAGTAGACAAAGTAAGTGAGCAGAGGGAGAAAAAGGAAGTCAGTGGAAAACTGATCAACTGTAATACATCTCTGAATTGGCAATCAGCTGTCCACACTCAAAGTTTGGCATACTTTCATGCTTTGGCCTGCAGTGATATTCAAAAGGTCTAATTCAGAGGCTGGTGTCCAGGGGCTGAGTAGGAACAGCAGGCTTTATTTGATATCAAGCAAGTCATCTTCGTCATGATCAGGGCCTGATTCCATAGTTAAGATGATAGAGATGCAGGGTTAATCCTTAAGAAGATATTAGAGGGACTGAAAGCAGAGAGAGAAAACAGACCAGACAGAGTATCAGGAGAATAACTAAATAGATGGAGTTCAGAACAGCATGTCTCAGCAGGGGTCAGTTAACCACAGCAGTACATTAGAAATAAGGTCTGAGCCAACTTTGTAGGATTAAAGGAAATTTTTATCACAAAGTACATCGTAGATTTAGGTTTAGGCAAGACCTTACCAACAGGTGAGTCAAAACCTCAAAAACCTAGGACAGAACGGCCTTAAGAACTGAGACTACTCTGTAAAAAAATACATCCTTGATGAGTCAGGTTGGCTATGAGCAAAACTGCTAGAACCCTACAACTTAGAACAAGATCTAGCACCCAGTAGAGGTTCAATAAATACTTTTTGCAAAGCTAAATGGATATCAAAAGTACAGCTCATGTTCACCTAAATTCATGTAGAAGAATGAATAAAGTACTACATAGCACTGAATATAAACAAACTACACAGCCATAAAGCTAAATCTCACTGACATAATGTCAACAAAGTTCCGTCTAGTCAAGGCTATGGTTTTTCCAGTAGTCATGTAGGAATGTGAGAACTGGATGGTGAAGAAAGCTGAGCACCGAAGAATTGATGCTTTTGAACTGTGGTGTTGGAGAAGACTCTTGAGAGTCCTTTGGACTGCAAGGAGATCCAACCAATCTATCCTAAAGGAGATCAGTCCTGGGTGTTCATTGGAAGGACTGATGTTGAAGCTGAAACTTTGGCCACCTCATGAGAAGAGTTGACTCATTGGAAAAGACCCTGACGCTGGGAAGGATTGGGGGCAGGAGGAGAAGGGGACAACAGAGGATGAGATGGCTGAATGGCATCACTGACTTGATGGACATGGGTTTAGGTTGACTCTGGGAGTTGGTGATGGACAGAGAGGCCTGGCATGCTGCAATTCATAGGATTGCAAAGAGTTGGACATGACTGAGCGACTGAGCTGAACTGAATGTTGGACAAACGAACATGAAACGAATATTACATATTTTCATGTCACACGTAAGAAAAAGGGTGGATTTGTCTATGGTGATAGAAATCAGAATAGTAGTTATCTTTGAGTAAGGGTAGTGATTTTGGAAATGTTTCTTATCTCTATCTGGGTGGTAGTTTCACAGATGCACATGTATGTAAGAATTCTTTGAGCAGTACGATTACAATTTGTATGACTGGGTGTGTGCTCAGATGTGTCTGACTCTTCAAGATCTCATGGTGTAGCCCAACGGTTTCCGCAGTCCATGGAATTATCCAGGCAAGAATACTAGAGTAGGTTGCCATCCTTCTCCAGGGGTCTTCCCAACCCAGGGATCAAACCCAAGTCTCTTGCGTCTCCTGCACTGGCAGGTACAGACTGGCAGGTGGGTTCTTTACCACTAGTGCCACCTGGGAAGCCATGATTTATATACTTCACTGATAACAGATGGCAGTTGTGTTCCAAAGGGGAAACTTCGTTAAGTATAATTAACATTTTTATGAAATTTTCTTTGCATTGTATGAAAGGTGTTACTTTGCAATTTAAATCTATTGTTGTTATTTTATCCCGTAGGGCATCAGGGAACAAACAAACAATACTTTTTAAGTGTTTAATATATGAAAAGTTTCCATCTACTGGTCCCCAAGGACGCTCTCCTCTAGTAGACTGTCCCAGTCCCTTTAACCAAGAGTCTCTTTACTTGATTTATTATTCCTAATTGTAGAGATTCCCAAATATTTTTGACAAAGAAATGACATCCTGATGCCTTGGATAAAGGGCCTGAATACTGTAGTCATGGCTGTAGGGCAAACTTAAACATCAGTTGCCTCCGCAATTTTGTACCTCTCTCTCATAGTCAATAAAGCGACAGTGTTCTAGCTCACAGTGATCATTCTAAGACACAGTTTTGAAAAGCACTGTGTAGGCCTGGGAAGATGGCTCTTTTCTCACAAGAAGCATAGCTTTAAAAAAAAATGGTGTGTTGCTTTTACGCTCCTACATCTGTATTCAGTTCTGAGAGTTGTGAAAAGAAATACAGATCTAAGAATGGAAGGTAAGCAATTTATTTTTCAAACTGAACCCTTCTACTTCAGTTAAACTGTAAATCACTTATATCAGTTCTGTAACTAGACTAATTTGGTCTGAGGTCTTGCAATAAAATGTCAGCACATTGCTTTCCATTGGCCAGGGTTTCTCAGCCCTAGTATTATCGACATTTGGATAGGCTTATACTTTGTTGTATTAACAACAGGGATTTTCCTGTGCACTGAAGGATAGCACCTCTGGCTTCTACCTGCCAGATGCCAGCAGCACCTCCTCCCCAGTTGTGATGAAGGAAAGTGTCTAAGGACATTGCCAAATGCCCCACTACCCACATTAAGAATCACTGCTTCAACTCATTTATAACAACACTGTTTAAACTTAATAATATAAATTTTCTACCAGGCTGACTTTTAGGAAGTGTAGCATATTGCTCTCCACTCATATAAATTGAGAATTTCCTAAATAATACTATTATTTTTGCATTGAATGTATGAAAGTCCTAAAACTGAGCAGTTTTAATATCTATTCTTGAAAATCTCACTAGCCTCTTTTTGCATACTGAGATCCTACAACAAGGAAATAAAGAAGTTTCACTTGAAATCATAATTAATTAGTCATGGAATTCTACCAGGTTCTTCTGTCAATACCAACACCTTCTGGAATCCCATCATAGAAATGGTACACCTACCTGGGCAGTCCATTCTAGGTGCAACAAGGTAGAAGGCATTCAATCAGTTCAGTGGAAAATAAAGCCATGCAGGTGGCATCCGGGAAGGTGGAGAAGTAGATTGGGAGGACTGACTCAGAGAAGAAATGGAATATGAAGACAGGTCAGTGAGTCAGAATTTCCTCTTTGTTCTCAAACTTAAAAATGTGTATTTTCTACTAGAAATTGTGTTTAAATAAGTACTTCCAAAGAACACTGTTAATTCTGTGGTATTGCTACTTTCTGGCTTAAATAGTGTGTTGAGTTTTATAGGGAGCTGAACCAACACTTCTCATGTTGTTTAAATGAAGAATGGAATTGTGAGTACCAAGCTACTTATTTGCAGAAGAACTCACAGAACATAATTTGCTCCTAAATTTAGAGCCTTGTATGAATGGGAAAAGTGAAAAGATGGCTTTATTCTCTAGCGCAGAATCATTACACTCCATTTGCATGTTCTGTTGCTCAGGGAAACCACAGCAGTACCTGCAAAGTCAACATCATATAGGAGTTTGACTTTGTGATCCTTTAGGGAAAACAAGAACTCTTCACACATTTTAGCATCTGCATGGCAGAAAACAACATAATATTGTGTGCTTTGAACATCATTTTTCACAGAAAATCAGGGTCCAAAATTTTTCTAAGTAACATCTTGACAGAATGGGCTTCTAACTAAGAGGATATAGTTGGTGTGTGGTCATACTCAAAACTTGGAGAAATGAAGAAAGAAGTAAGTTCCATTTGCATCCCTTCCCAACAAAACTCTCTTAGCCCCAATTTTCTGTCTGTCAGAACAGAGTATTTGTGAGTTATCAGAAGGAGTCAATCAAATCTCACAGTGCCTATGTATAGTAGGAATCCAATTAATTTTATCCCTTCCTCCTTCCCATCCCTTCACTCATGAGATACCATGAGCTTTTGTTTTGTGGGAAAGAGAATGACAGAGAGAGAAAGTGAGTATAGAAATAGTAGTAGAAAGCAGAGTGCTTGGTCATTGAGCAGCTGGAAGATAATTGATTCATTCTCTGGTACTTCAAGAAAAACTATAGCAAATATTTTATTATGATGCTGAAAATTTGTGGTATTTTTCCCTCTGTGATAAAGTCAAGTTATCTTGAGAAAACCTTATTTTTAATGTAGACAAGGATTTGTAAGAAATAAACACTCTGTTCTATTATAGTTAAGAATATGCCATGAAAACTCTAAACTTTGCAGCTGATTCTCTCTATAGCCCCTCTGACCATGGAATTCAGAAGACACTGTAGCCCAACTAGTTGGAGATAGAAGTAAACATAAACTATGCCTTCATCACCAGTCCAGTGACAAGGTTTTGTACCTCCTCACTCTTGCCTTTCATAGTTGCCTTTCTGCCAAGGTTGCATCACTGTAAAGTGGTGAGCTTTCAAAATATAAGCTATAAATCTCATATAATATTAAACTTAATTCATTCACCCTATGAAGTGTAATTCAATCATTATTAATTAGTGTACTTATGATTATCCATTTATAATAGACATTATCATATATACAGTTGAAATGTTAACCAAGACAGCTGATAACATAAAGGATATACTCAGTTGTAATCTTCACTTAGATTCCTGAGCTCATAAAGCTTGGTAATATAAATTTATTTTCATCTTCATTGCTATTAAAAAAAAATTATACCTGAATCCTTAAAAAACTTGTTGGTATTTCCTGAAAGACTAATATTTGCTTTAATTATGAACTGTACCACTACTTGCCTTGTAAAGGTATTTTTGATTAGGTCTATTTTAAATAAATCTGCATTTTTCTCAAGGACAACTTAATACATAGGCATTAAAATAGCTTGAGTTGATATCTTTAATAAGCCATAACCAGATAATTAGGGGCTATAAAGGATTAATTTTTCTCTTACATTATCAAAGAGCAGTTGTAAAAGTACAAAATCCACTCTTAAACCTGTGTTTACAGTTCTAATGGCAGATTAATAAAGTAATGTGTTTAGCAACGGTTTCTCTATCATGTTTTTTTTTTTTTCTTTTGACAGAATCAAAAACCCTCTTTCTTTTTCAAGCTTAATGTTGAAGGTTCCATGGTAACTGCCTTTTTATTTGGTTTCCTTTCTTAGTCTTTGTTGTTCTTTTGCTTTGCTTTTAAGATGGAAAAATATTTTCCTTAAAAATACAGTACAGGAAAATCAACAAGCTATTCTTCAGTGTATATAGCAAATCTGAAGACTTCTCATTTCAAGAAAAAAACAGACTTCTCTTAAAGTTTTGTGTTAGGTCAAAATACTAAAAAGCATTAAACTGGGACCATAGGAGTGGAGCAAGTGGCTGAAATATTAGACTGAACAATTCAGTGTTCCATTTCCTTACACTATTCTACATTTTTTATTTTCTTGATGTCTGTAACCTATTAATAGTTTGCAAAAATTAATTATAGAGAAGCACTGAACATTGTGAGAATTACCAATTCTTTTTATATTGGAAAAATAGCCCACTTACACATATTTCATGGGTCTAAGTCATTCTATTCATAAAATGAAACTGAAAATGCTTCCCACCTCTTCGCATTTCAACAAATAAAGTGATCATTAACAAGCCTGGGTCTGCAAGGTACTTGGGGCTGTTTTCCTCTGCATAAAATAGCACTATAAATTATCCATCAATAAAATTAATATTTTCCTATTCATATTTTCTGGTTTCATGTTATATTTTAATAATATGATTGATGACTTTGAACTGAAAAATTCAGGTTAAAGTCCTCCCAACAATATTTCACTTTTTTCAAACTGCCAAAAGATATAAAGGGCTACAAAAATGTAACTTTTTTTCTTACTCAAAAGTTAAATGATTTACAAGTGAGTTTCAATGTTTAATGTAAATATTTTAATATAAAGTTTTTAATTGCAAGAATTTTTAAAACTATTTTGTATTGATGATTTATCATACTTCTCTGAGGAAAGTCAAAATTATAGCCTTACTCTAAAAGTTAGTGAATGCTAATTAGTTACCAAAAATTGACATCAGAAAATCAGCAAGAATATAGAACTGAATATATCAACCACAGGGTCTAATTGACATATATAGAACTCTCTACCTAATAAGGGCAGAATAAGCTTTATTTTCAAATGTTCAAGGAACATTCACTAAGATAGATCATATCCTTGGTCAAAAACAAATGTTAACATATATAAAGAACTGAATATTTTTCTGACTATAATGGATTCAAATTAGAACTTAATAACAGAAAGATAAAAGACAAATCTCAAAAATTTGCAACTAAAAATACATGTTTAAGTAGTCCATTGGTCAAAGAGGAAATAGCTATAAAAATATGGAGAATTAAATGAAAGTGAAAATACAGCATGCAAGTTTCAAGATACACCTAAAGCAGCACCGAGTGGGAAGGTCACAGTGCTAAATGCTTACAGATAAAGAAATGCTTCAAATCAATAATTTAAGTTTCTGTCTGAATAGTAAAAAGGAGAGCAAACTAAATCCAAAGAAAGTAGAAAAATAAATAATAAATGTAAGAACAGAAATCAATGAAATTTAAACAATAACAAAAAAATTAATAAAGCAAATCCTAGTTATTAAAAAATTTAAAAAGAAACTTATGATTGATAACTATCTAGCAAGATTAACAAAGATAAAGAGATAAAACACAAATCACCAATATCAACTGAAACAAGATAACCTGCAGCACTATATGATAATTACAACTTTATTGTCATAAATTTAGCAACTTAGAAGAAATGAATCAATTCCTCAAAAACTATGAACTATCATAACTCAGTCAAGATGAAATAAACAATCTGAATAGCTCCATAACTAATTAAATAAATTAAGTTCACAGAGATGGAATCAGGAGGGAGATGGGAGGGGGGTTCCAGAAGGGGAACACATGTGTACTCAAGGGCAGATTCATGTCAATGTATGGCAAAACCAACACGACAATGTAAAGAAAAAAATAAATAAATAAAAATAAAGAATAAAAATTAAAAAAATTAAAAAAGAAGTAAAAAGAAAGCATCACTACAAACAAATCTAGTGGAGGTAATAAAAAAATTAAAAAATAAAAAGCTCACACACACGCACAAACAAAATAATGATATCTTCATGCCCAGATGCTTTCACTGGAGATTTTTATGAAATATCTGAAGAAGAATTAAGTCTAATTTTATACAATCTCTTCCACAAAATTAGGAAAAAGAAGAAACACTTGCAAACTCATTTTATGAGAATAGTATTATCCTGATACAAAAACTAACTGAAGAAAACAAAAATGACAGGGCAATATCTCTCAAATTTAAATGTAAAAATTCTCAAAAATATATTAGTAAACCAAATCAAGCAATGTAAAGATTCATATACCATAACCAAATGGAGTTTATTTTAGCAATTAAAAAGTGGTTCAATATTTGAAAATCAATAGATGCAAGACGAAATATCAATTACTAAAGGAAAAAAAAATCACATGATCAAATCAATTGATGCATATAAAACATTTGACAAAATTTAACACCCATGAATAAAGAGAATCCTAAGAATAAAGGGGCACTTCTTATATAACAAATATTTTATAATATATACATCTATTAAATAGCAATAACCTCAGATAGACAGATGACACCACCCTCATGGCAAAAAGTGAAGAGGAACTGAAGAGCCTCTTAATGAAAGTGAAAGAGGAGAGTGAAAAAGCTGGCTTAAAACACAACAGTCAAAAAACTAAGATTATGGCATCCAGTCCCATCACTTCATGGCAAATAGATTGGGAAACAATTAAAACAATGAGAGACTTTATTTTCTTAGACTCCAAAATCACTGCAGATGATGACTGCAGCCATGAAATTAAAAGACCTTGCTCCTTGGAAGAAAAGCTATGACCAGACAGCTTATTAAGAAGCAGAGACATTACTTTGCCAACAAAGGTCCGTCTAGTCAAAGCTATGGTTTTTCCTGTAATCATGTATGGATGGTGGAGTTGGGCCATGAAGAAGGCTGAGTGCCGAAGAATTGATCCTTTTGAACTATAGTGTTGGAGAAGACTCTTGAGAGTCCCTTGGACTGCAAGGAGATCCAACCAGTCAATCCTAAAAGAATCAGTCCTGAATATTCATTGAAAGGACTGATGCTGAAGCTGAAGCTCCAAAATTTGGTCACCTGATGCAAAGAACTAACTCATTTGAAAAGACCCTGATGCTGGGAAACATTGAGGGCAGGAGGAGGAGGGGACAACAGAGGATAAGATGGTTCGATGGCATCCCTGACTCAATGGACATGAGTTTGAGCAAGCTCCGGGAGTTGGTGAAGGACAGGGATGTCTGGAGTGCTGCACTCCATGGGGTGGCAAAGAGTTGAACACGACTGAGCAACTGAACTGATTAAATATCAAACCATTATGTTTCACAACTGAAATTTATATAATATAGTAAGTCAAAAAAGTGAAGTCGCTCAGTTGTGTCTGACTCTTTGTGACCCCACAGCCTATCAGGCATCTCTGTCCATGGGATTTTCCAGGCAAGAGTGCTGGAGTGGGTTGTCATTTCCTTCTCCAGGGGATCTTCCCAACCCAGGGATAGAACATAGGTATCCCGCATTGCAAGCAGATGCTTTATCCTCTGAGCCACCAGGGAAGACTTGCTGCATTTCAAATAAAAATGGGTGGGAGCGATTCTTAAACCTCATATAAAGCATTTACAAGAAAACCCAGCGCTCACATAATATTTAAAGGTGAAAGACTATGTTCTTCCTCTATTAATGAGAATGAGAAAAAAATGTTTTTTCTCACCATTCTTATTCAACCAATTACTGAAAGTTCTAGCCATTGCAATAAAATGTCCTATATAAAATGGAAAATAAAAACACTATATTTACAGATACCATGATTGTCTACATAGAAATACCAAGGAATCTAAAAGGAAAGAAGGAAGGAGAAAAGAAACCTCAAAAATATTCTGGAACTAATAACTGAGCTCAGAAAGGTCACAGAAACCAAATTTAGAAGGGTAATACCATTTACAAATACTCCAGGGAAAAATTTAAATTAGGCATAAATATAAAAATATATAGAGAGAATCTATATAACAAAAATTATAAAATGCTAATGAAAGAGATAAAGGAAGACTTAAATGCTTAGAAAATAATATTCCCAGATTAGAAGACTCAACATAATAAAACTAGCAACTCTTCCTAAAATGATATATAGTTTTAATGAAATTCCTATCTAAATCTCTGCAAAGATTTTATAAACATAGACAAACTTATTTAGATTATTGATGGAAATTAAAGGCTCTAGAATAGCCAAAACAGGTTTGAAAAGAGGACTGAAGTGGGAGGAATTCTTTTCCCAATGTCAAGACTTACAATTTAGCTACAGTAATCAAGACAAACTGGTAATGGTGAAATGATATATACATCTATCAATAGAACAGAATGAAAAACTGAGAAATAGATCCACAGAAATATGCCAAATTAATTTTTGGCAAAGGTGTAAAAGCAATACAACAAAGCAAGGATAGCCTTTTCCATAAATAGTGCTGGATTAATTGAGCATACAGAGTCAAATATGGGGCTTCTCTGGTGGCTCAGATGATAAAGAATCTGCCTGAAACGCAGGAGACCAGAGTTCAACCCCTGCATTGGGAAGATCCCCTGGAGAAGGGAATGGCAATCCATTCTAGTATTCTTGCCTGGAGAATTTCATGGACAGAGGAGCCTAGCAAGCTACAATCTACATTTGAACCTCAACCTAAACCTCACACTTTATACAAAATGTAACTCAGTTTAAAACATTAAACTATAAAAGATCTCAAAAAAAAAAAGAGAGAGAGAGAGAGAGAAAATATTCAGAACCTAGAACTCAGTTCAGTTCAGTTCAGTTCAGTTCAGTCACTCAGTCATGTCCAACTTTGTTTGACCCCACAGATTGCAGCATGCCAGGCATCCCTGTTCATCACCAACTCCTAGAGCTTGCTCAAACTAATGTCCATCGAGTCGGTGATACCATCTAGCCATCTCATCCTCTGTTGTCCCCTTCTCCTCCTGCCCCCAATCATTCCCAGCATTAGGGTCTTTTCCAATGAGTCAACTCTTCGTATGAGGTGGCCAAAGTATTGGAGTTTCAACTTTCATCATCAGTCCTTTCAAAGAATATTCAGGACTGGTTTCCTTTAGGATTGATTGGTTGGATCTCCTTGCAGTCCAAGGGACTCTCAAGAGTCTTCTCCAAGTCTACAGTACAAAAGCATCATTTCTTCAGTGCTCAGCTTATTTTATAGTCCAACTCTGACATCCATACATTACTACTGGAAAAACCATAGCTTTGACTAGATTACTTTTTTGGCAAAGTAATGCCTCTACTTCTTAATAAGCTCTCCAGGTTGGTCATAGATTTTCTTCTAAGGAGCAAGCATTTTTTAATTTCATTTTCTAAACTTGAACTCAGAACTTGATCCCAAAAATATGATCAAAAAGAGGGAAACAATGAATCACACCTCATTAAAATTAAAAATTTTTTGTTCTGTGAAAGACTCACTTAAGAGAATGAAAAATAAATTACAAACTGGGAGAAAATATTTGCAAATCACATATCCAATAAGAACCAGTATCTAAAATACATAAAGAACTCTCAAAATTCCATATTCAAAAATAAACTACCCAATTAGAAACTAGTAAAAACATGCAAGGCATTTTACAATAAGGATATATTGATGATGTGCAAATAAGCACTCAAAAAGATTTTAGCATTATAAGTTATTAGGACAATGCAAATTAAAACTACAATGAGATGTCACTTTATACCTATCAAAATGGTTAAAATAAAAAAACCAGACACTGATAAAATTATATAGTCACTAGAGTTTGGAGAAACCAGACCACATATACACTGCTGGCATGATTTTCTAATGATACAGTTAGTTTGGAAAATAGCTTTGCATTTGCTTCTGAAATTAAAATGGAACTTACCATCTCACCCGGCAATTACATACTTGGGCATGTATCCCAGAGAAATGAAAACTTATTTTCACGTAAAAACTTGTACACACTGTTCATAACAGTTTAAATAATAATAGCTAAAATCTGGAAAATACCCAAATGTCCTTCAATTATTAATGGTTAAATAAACTGTAGCAAATCCATACCATGGATTACCAATCAACAATAAAAAGGAATAAACTATTGATAAATACAGCAACTTGGATGCATCTCAAGGAAATTATTTGACATAAAAGAAACCAGTGTCATAAAGATGCATAATGTAGACTTCATTTATATAAAATTCATAAAATAACACAAATGTAAATATGGAGAACTTGGTAGTAATTAATGCAGATTAAAGAAAAGGGAGGAAAGGATAGGTCGAGCTCATCCTCTTAATTAGGGTAGCATGAGGGAAACTTGCAGTGATGGTTAAGTATTACAGTTGTGGTTATACAAAGCTACATATGATGAAACTGCCAACTATTCAAACATAGATACATACACATATGCACACATGACTGCATGCATAACTGGCAAAATCTGAATAATCTCAATGGATTGAACAAATGTTAACTTCCTGGGTTTGAAATTGTACTACTGCAGTTGTACAAAATATTAACATTAGGAGAGGCTGGGTGAAGGGTGCCTTGGATTTCCCTGTAAATTTCTTTGCACATTCCTATGAATATGCAAATATTTTAAAGTAAAAATCTTTTTACTTTAATAATAATTAATCACTTAAATTATTTAATTTAAAATACTTTAAAAATATTAAATTATTTAAATAAAAATTATTTAATTTTAAAAATTATATAATTTAACTTAAATAATTAAGAAATAAATTAAACACATCAATTGAGTCTAAGATGCATGCAAAGTCAAAGCCAAATGCAGATCCTCTAGAACATTATTTTACAACAGCATAATGTTTTTAAATTTAACATATACCACTTTCTTATTAATAATGAAATAAACAAACTTGGTCACACACTTGTATAAATGCATAATCATTAATTTCATTATCTTTAATCATATTTTCTTCCTTAAATATGTTGTGAATTTTTAAAGAATAATTATAGTTGATTTGTCTATGTTATAAACCACTTCATTTTATATAACCTGGGTGATAGGAATATCTTAATTTACATTACATCATTTTAAAAAACCTATGAAGGTTAGGAAGTCATTTGGAGGTGACATGAAAGAGTCACTCTTTTTCCCTTTGAAGCATTTTTACAGTGAATTCCATGATAGTTTCAAAACAATTCTTATAATGAAAGAGTGTGTCATTTAAGCATTAAGAGATAATTGAAAAAAATTTCGTCATTTTTCTGCATACTCCCTGTTTTAAACCAAAAATAACTTTTTTTTTCACTTTATTTTTCTTTACATTATCGTGTTGGTTTTGCCATACATTGACATGAATCCGCCATGGGTATACATGTGTTCCCCTTCCAGAATCCCCCCTCCCACCTCCCTCCCAATTCCCTCTCTCTGGGTCAACCCAGTGCACCAGCCCTGAGCACCTTGTATCAAGCATCAAACCTGGGCTGGCGATTGATTTCACATATGATAATTTACATGTTTCAAACGCAACTCGTTTTGAGATAGCATTTAATATTCTTGAAAAATGACTGAACTATTTTAGCATGTTGTTGCCGTTGTTGTTCAGTCAGTAGGTCGTGTCTGACTCTGTGACCCCATGGACTGTAGCCCTCTAGGCTGCTCTGTTCATGCGATTTCGCAAGCAAGAATACTGAAGTGAGTTGCCATTTCCTTCTCCAGGGGATCTTTCAGACCCAGGGATAGAACCCACATTTCCTGCATTGGCAATCAGGTTCTTTACTATTGAATCACTAGGGAAGCCCATGTTTTAAAGATTTTTCAGCCAAATTTATGGTTTGCTATTTTTCCATGTTAAAACATATAGATTTAATTCATTCTTTTAAACTGCTAAATTAAGTTGCCTTGTGTGGCTATACCCCTGCTTATTTATCTATTTTCCTTAATGGCAGTGCTTCCAATATTTTATTATTACACAAAATGCTTCAATAGAGATAATATTTTTCATGTCTCAAAAGTACAAGAGATTTTAAGTACTCCATGCTGAAGAGAACTACTGGTAGGAATACAAGTTGATACCATCTTTCTGGAAAACAATTCGGCAACAAGTGCCAAGATCTTAAAAAATATGCATACTCATTAACCCTATAATGTTACTTCTAAAATATACTATTCAGTGGTTCTCACTGTGGTCCCCAGACCAGCAGCATCAGCACAAGCAAATCCTCAGGGCTCTCTACCTCAAACCTACCCCATCAGAAGTTTTGAGGACGAGAATAAGAAATCCATGGCTTACCAAGCTCGACAGGTGATTCTAACACTAAAGCTCAGTAAACAACAGTTGTAGATAAATGATTAGAAAGTCTCAAGGATACTCACTGTAGGATCATAGTTAAGAAAAAAGTCTGGACTCACCCTCAATGTCTTCATAAATCTTTAAAAAAAATGGTGATATAAATAATGAAGCAAATACAGGATGAAAATTAAGTTATGTGGGAATATAGTTTTAATATTATAAGAAAATGTCATAATCTAAAGTTGTGTATAATGATATCATATAGTATTAGTCTTTTTTGCCTGAATTATTTTTTATATGGAACCTAAGAAAAACAACAAATCAGTGAATAAAGTAGGAAGGAAGTAGACTCTCCGAACAAACTAGTGGTCACCGGCAGGTGGAGGGAAGGGGAGAAGGGCAATATATCGGTAGGCAATTTAAAAGAAGGGTTATTTTGAGAATACATGAAATTGTGTGCAAAATTTTTGAAAATGGTAAATCATTATGTAATTTAAAGAATTTTTCATTCAGTAAAAATGTCTTAAAAATTAGGGAAAAAATAAAGTTGCATGTATGGCAAAATCATAACTTTTAAAAGGTGATACATATCCAAAGATATTAAGAATTTTCACATATATGTACACATACATATAGTCTGAATTATATTTACATTTAGTTAATATATAACTCCTTTATGCTATCATTTGAAACCCCTCCAGTTGCATTTATTAATGATTAAAATGATAATGTTTACATTTTTATAAAAATAAATGTTACTGACTTTTTTAAGCCCATATACCATGGTGTTTTGATGTGCAAATAGGTTTGCAACAAGGTAAACTGAGTTTCAAAAAGATGTCATCTTATACAAAAATTTGCTTAGGATTGACAGTTAAAGGTTATATTTAGATGATGTCTATAACATGTATTCACACATATTTTAAAAGTCTATTAAAAGAAATATAGGGAATGTTAAAACTGGATGGTGTGATATCTAGTGATATACAGACTTAAAATCTATGCCATTAGAACCTGCAAATTTATAAGAACGAGCTTTAAATCTGTTAGCAGTTGAATTTCTACGTAAAGTTCTCACTATTCTCTGTGGTTATCAAATGGATCGTTATAACCTCAACATTCATTTATATAATTCAAATGTTATTTATCCCATTATATATAACTCCATTATTCTTTTAAATAGCTAATATAATTTTGCTCACATCTGATGTATATATCAGGATCAAAACTTAATTCTAATTTTCCTGAACTAGAGAATAGGTTTTGTCTGAGCTCTGTAGAACATTTGACTTTAGCTTGTAATTCTCAGTATGCTTCTGTTACATTCACAGAATAATAGGGAGTGTGCCTGCAGGTAGTTTAATACCATTAAACTCCTATGGATTACAATGAAATTCCATGTAGCCCAGCAGGCTTTATATTTCAAAAGTTGTGGGTTGTTAACAATATACTTTTATTAAAATTCCTATTAATTTTTGCTGTCAATCTGAATATAAAATTACTTTATCACTTTTCTGTAGAATAAAAAAGTGAAGAAAATATTCCTTTTAAGTGTTTATCTGGCCAAAAATGGAAAAAGAAATTTAGAAAAATTCAACTATATTATAGTCTAAGAACAATTTTTGAATATTTTAGTACTGAAATGACACAGTTATACATCTATTCATGTAGTGATTTGTTCAAAAGATATTTAGTATTGAGCCAAGGAATTGTATGAAGCATTAAGGATAGGGCAGCTAGCAATAATTAAACCTCTGCCCTCATGAAGCATTCATTCTAGTGAGAGTAATAAAGAGGAGACACATAGCAATTGAAGTACTGATACTGTGATAAGGAAAAATAGGAGTATTACCTAAAAAATGCATCCGAATTAAGCATGAAAAGTGGATAAAAGCACTTCAAAAATAAAGCAAAGCCTATACAAATGACACAAGGTGAGAAACGACTTAGCAACTGAGCTGAACTGAAGGTGAGAAATTGCTGGTGAGAAGTGCTCCAAAGAGTGCAAGTAGGTTAGAGTGGCCAAAGAATTGTGAACAAGAGAGACCAAAGTATCAGATGAAGCTGGGATGAAGACAAGCACGGGTAATCAGGCCTCTGTAAATCATGATGGGATACTGAGCTTCTCCTGGTACTAAGTAGCCATTAAAGTATTGAAAGGCTGCCCCTGGATACTGAGGGAGAGATGATCATGAGCGATCATTTAGTGTCAAAAAGTGGAAAACGTGAATTAATTTCTTTTACAAACAATGATAAAGAAAGTTCTGGATTTTGCTTGAAATGTTAAATGTTTTAAAACTGCAAGTAGAAATACAGATATCAATTTCAACATCAGGAATGAAAACTTCTTAGTATATAGGAAGATGTAGTTTCTAAGGAGTAAAAGAAAATATCCATTCCATTAGATTTCCTACCTTTCTTCTCTTTTACTCCACACTAAAGAACCTGTCAAGATGTCAGGGTGGTGCTTCCTTTGGTAATATATATATATGAACATTGGAACAACGCAGAGAAGATTAGCATGGCCCCTGCACAAATATGACACAGAAATGCATATGGCCTTCCATATCTTTAGGTTGTTAATAGAGGAGATCCTACAAGTTCTCTCATGATAAGGAGAAATTTTCTTTCTTTTAGTGTATCTATATGAAATGACGGATGTTAACTAAATTTATTGTGGCAATCATTTCATAGTATATGTAAATCAAGCTATCATGCTCTGTACCTTAAACTTACACAGTGATATACCTCAGTTGTTGCTGTTGTTCAGTTGTGCAGTCATGTCCGACTCTTTGCGACCCCCTGGACTGCAGCACACAGGCTTCCCTGTCCCTCACCATCTTCTGGAGTTTGCCCAAGTTCATGTTCATTGCTAGTGAGTCATCTGGCACATCAAATGGCCACAATACTGGAGCTTCAGCTTCAACATCAGTCATTCCAGCGAATATTCAGGGTTGATCTCCCTTCAGATCGACTGGTTTGATCTCCTTCCTGTCCAAGGGACTTTTGGGAGTCTACTCCAGCACCACAGTTCAAAGGCATCAATTCTTTGGCATTCTGCCTTCTTTATGGTCCAGCTCTCACAACCATATGTGACGACTAGGAAGACCATACCCTTGACTATACAGACCTTTGTGGGCAGAGTAATGTCTCTGCTTTTCAACACCATCTAGGTTGTCATCGTTTTCCTGCCATGAAGCGATCATCTTCTGTTTTTATGGCTGCAGTCACCATCCATGGTGATTTGGAGCCCAAGAAGAGGAAATCTGTCACTATTTTCACCATTTCCTCTTCTATTTGCCATGCAGTAATGGGGCCAGATGATATGTCCCTAGTTTTTTCATTTAGCCTTAAGCCGGTTCTTTTACTTTCCTCTACTCTCATCAAGAGGCTCTTTAGTTCCTCTTCACTTTCTGCCATTAGAGTGGGATCATCCACATATCTGAGTTTGTTGATGTTTCTTCTTCCTATCTTGATTCCAGCTTGTAACTCATCCAGCCCAGCATTTCTCATGATATGTGCTCAGCACATAGGTTAAACAAACAGGGTGACAGCGTGTCATACTCCTTATGACATGTCAATAATATGTCAGTTATTTCTCAATGAGACTGGGGGAAAAATGCCAGGGTGTCTAAAGATTATTAATGAGGTATGAGCATGTTTTGGTTCTGGAGTCCTAGCTTTCTTATGTCTCCATCCACACACTTTCTCTATCCCTGGTCTCAGTTTATTCGGTCATATCATCATTTGTAATACATACAAGCACTTTTTCCCCCTAAAATCCAAAGAGAATCCTGTTTCCACTATTACATTTTTGAAAACAACACTCCAGGGCTGTGCCCCAGGAAACACAGAGGTACCTGATGAAAGCCATTCTTTTGGAGAAAGATACACCCCCTCTTTGATGCTTTTCTCCAAAATATTTCCCCAGCAACAACAAAGACACATGGGCTATTGTAAACAATGCAGCGATGAACATTGGGGTGCACGTGGCTCTTTCAATTCTGGTTTCCTCGGTGTATATGCCCAGCAGTGGATGAGGGTAAGGGTGGGATGATATGGGAGAAGGGCATTGAAGCATGTTAATTGTCATGTATCTAATCAATCGCCAGCCCAGGATTGATGCTCGGGACTGGTGCAGCGAGATTTCCCGGGGGGGAGGGAGGAGGGAGGGGGGACCCGGAGGGGAAGCATATGTAAACCCATGGTGATATCATGACAATGTATGGCAAAAACAATAATAATAAAAAAAAAAGAAAAGAAAAAAAAAAAGACACATGGGCAATCTGGCTCCTTTAAGAGCTCACTCACTGCTGAGCTTGGCGAGGGGGAGGGGGATGCTTGCTGGTCTTAGTAACAGGATCCCCTATACATTTTAACTCCCCTTGCCACCCTCAATTCCACTTGCAAACTGAAAATTGAGGAATGAGGTGTCTCACAAACATAAAATCCTCTTTTGCCTGGAGGGATGTCTTTATTCCTGAGTAATTTCTCCAAATAACACCCTTGAATCTCTGAAAATGTAAAAACTGCCTGTAGAGTCAAAGCAAATGAGGGCTAAATCCATATGCTATTTCCTTCTAGACTCTTATTCACCTCGACTTGTAGGAAGCATCACAAACACAGGACTGATGAAAAGTGTATAAATGTATTATCCAGATACTCAGGTTGTCACAGGGAGCAGTTTTTGTTTTTGATTTTAATATAAGCAAAGCTGGGCAGTGAAAATGTTCAGGTAAAAATAAAGATTTTTCTTTCTGAAAGATAATATTTCTTATCCTGAATGATTTGATTCTTTGAATTCCATTGCAAATTTGGAAATCTGTTCTATGTGATCTACTCTTGGATCCTTGCTTATATCTTCATTACCCAGCAAGGATTAAGCATAATTGATAAGCAATCCATGGTTCTCTTCATTTTGCTGTGGATTGTCTTTGAATCTTTCAAGATAGTTTCTAGGTCATTTTTTTGGTCCTAAATTACTTCAAACTCTCAGTGACTAAATCCAACTTAATAATGCTCACCACTCAAGGGACAGTGTCAGATAGATCAGCCATCACCTCAAACATTGCCGGTCAACATGTTTAAGAGAAAGGATGTGCTCAAGGGTCTCATGAATTCAACTCAATGCTCTGGACCAGAGATGACATGCTCCAGTCACTTCTATTCACAACTTACTAACTAGAGCTAAACATATGATGCCTCCAAAAAGAGACCAAGACATACAGTCCTAACATGTCTCTGAAAGCAAAGAGCCAGAAATAGTTGAGGAATAGCAAATAAGGACCATCCCAATCCCTGCAAAAGAACTATTTTTTTTCTTTCAAAAATGTAGAGAAAATTGAGAAAGACTAAACAGATAGCAAAGTATAGAAAAACACATTTTTCATTGTTAAGAGTCTGTTTATAAAAAGTAATGTTCCACCAGCTGTATGCATGATTTCTTTGTAAATAACAACACGGGAGCTGTTAGTCTCTTATCTCCAAGTGTACATACTTTGGGACTTCTGTCAAGTACATCTCACCTGAGCAAAATGATGACTCAGGTGGTAAGGAATCTGCCTGCAATGTGGGAGATTTGGGTTCAATCCCTGGGTCAAGAAGATCCCCAGGAGAAGAGCATGGCAACCCATTGCAGTATTCTGATGGGTTACAGCTCATGAGGAGGCAAGGAGTCAGACATGACTGAGTGACTAACACTTTCACTTTAGCAAAATAGAATAAGGAAGAATAAGTCAGGAGAAAGGGCAAAGAAGGAGTTGATAAAGCTAAAAACAAAATTAGAATCCAATATTTGACAGGAGATCTGGTATACTTTTCTAGAACTCAGTGACAAATTTGGCTCCCAACATTCCAGGAAACATGCAAAAAAAGAAATATAATCAATGGTGTGATACATAGTATCTACAAGTTAAAAGCAAAATATGTCATGAGAAGAAGCACAGTAATATCTGGCCCAGGAGTCCTCAGGCACAAGGAATATATAATGTAGTACAGAAAGTAACAGAAATCATGTCTACCATAGCATAAAACTGTAAGGCTGAACCTTATTATATCTTTTACTAAAATCTCACATGCATACATCACAAATATTTTTACTATTATTTTCAGGTTTACTGATAATTATTATAATGATTTGGCTGTGTTTGTCAATATCCCACATCTTTAAGGTCATCCAGGACATGAATGAGGAAAGAAATATGCTTTTTCTCCCTAATGTAACATTTATATAAGCCACAGCTCACAAACAGGCATAAAGACTGCTAAATGTGGCCTTCAACTGTATACTTCACACGGTACTGTTTTTAAACTTGAATTTGAACGTTTTAGGTCTAGAATTCACTCTCCAGATTGGCCATATTTCTCAGCACTTCCTACCATGATCCACTTTATGTCCTTCATGTAGCCCCTGTAGGAATTAGAGTTTGAGGCTCCTGATATAAAATACAGTGACTTAGTAAAATAAAATGTTCCATAAATTTAGTGTCTATTCCCTCTATACCAGCTGCTTTGAGAAAATATAAAACAAACAATAACTGTACTGATGTTTCTCAAACAGCTAAGTCTGCTGGGGAAGATAATTGCAAAACAGTTGAGAATTTATACTACTAAAATAACAATAACTATTCTATATATTTTATAGCTCAATATTTTAGCAAGTTGTTTCACATTCATTGCTGCAATGGGTTCTTTAAGGAATACCACTAACCAATCAAAATAGGATTATAGTTCCCATTTTTCAGATAAAAACACTGAGATTCAAAAAGTTAAGTTGGCTTACTTCAAGTCACAAGGCTAATCACAGGTAAAACATAAGCTCCATGGAGGGCTTTTTTTTAGTTTTAAATCATACACAGACTCACATATAGTAGGCATTTCATATTCTCTAAATTAACAAACAAAGGAACCTATACACCAACACACATATTGATTCATAAACATGAATAGTAGAAGAAAACTTATAGATAAGAAAGGTCAGAATGCACAAGTCACACCATCCCACACCTAATACATATAATGTAAATAAAACAAACAACATAACCAGATGTTATTTATAAACTCAAGACACTTGTGGTATGTAGGAAAGACGAAAAATGCAAGATACGTAAAAATCTATATGCAAATATAATAATCCAAAATATTCATGAAAAGAATCAGCAATTACTCTTACCTCTTTTTAAAAAAAAAAACTAAGGATTTATTTATGCAGAAGGAAGTTTCCTATAATTTATGGAATTTAAAAATAAGCAATGCAAAAGGATTTATAGTATTTATTGCAATATTATCTGTAATAGCAAAATATTGGAAAAGAAATCAAAGACTACATAAACAGATGGAGATATATACCATGATCCTGGATTGCAAGAATCAGTATTGTAAAAACAACAATTGTCCCCAAAGCAATAGAATCACTGTAATTCCTATCAAACTACCAATGGTATTTTTCAAAGAACTAGAAAAAAAAATTCACAATTTGTATGGAAACACAAAAGATCCCTAATAGCCAGTGCAATCTTGAGAAAGAAGAATGGAGATGGAGGATTCAACCTGCTTAACTTCAGAATGTACTACAAAGCTACAGTCTTCAAGACAATATGGTATTGGCACAAAAACAGAAACATAGACCAATGGAAATAGATAGAAAGCCCAGAGTTAAACCCACACATCTATGGGCACCTTATCTTTGACATAGGAGGAAAGAATATGCAACAGAGAAAAGATAGTCATGTCAATAAATGGTGCTGGGAAAAGCAGACAGCTGCATGTAAAAGAGTGAAATTAGAACACTTCCTAATACCATACACAAAAATAAACTCAAAATGAATTAAAGACCTAAATGTAAGACCAGAAACTATAAAACTCTTAGAGGAAAACATAGACAAAACACACTTTGACATAAATCACAGCAAGATTCTCTATGATGCACCTCCAAGAGTAAGGAAATAAAAACAAAAATAAACAAATGGAACTTAATTAAACTTAAAAGCTTTTGCACAGCAAAGGAAACTATAAACAAGGTGAAAATGCAACCATCAGAAAGGGATAAAATCATAGCAGATGAACAACTGACAAAGGATTAACCTTCAAAATATGTAAGCAGCTTATTTGGCTCAATACCTGAAAAACAAGCCAACCTAATACAAAAGTGGGCAAAAGACCTAAATAGATATTTCTCCAAAGAAGACATACAGATGGCTAATTAACAAATGAAAAGATGCTCAACATCACTCATTATTAGAGAAATGCAAATAAAAACTACCATGAGGTATAAGCTCACACTAGTCAGAATGGCCATTATCAAACATCTACAAACAATAAATACTGGAGAAGGTGTGGAGCAAAGGGGCCCTCTTGCACTGTTGTTGGGAATTCAAACTTATATAGCCACAATGGAGAACAGAATGGGGATTCCTTACAAAAAATACTAAGTATAAAACTACCATATCACCCAGCAATCCTGCTACTGGACATATACCCTGAGAAAACAATAATTGAAAAAGATATATGTACCTCAATGTTCACTGTGGCACCATTTAAAATAGTTAGGACATGGAAGCATCCTAGATGTCTATCCACAGATGAATGGGTAAGGAAGATGTGGTATATATACACAATGGATTATTACTCAGCCATAAAAAAGGATGCATTTCAGTCAGTTCTAATGACTGGATGAACCTAGAACATAAATCAGAAAGAGAAAGACAAAGACAAATACTTTAAATTAATGCATATATATGGAATCTACTGCTGCTGCTAAGTCGCTTCAGTTGTGTCGGATTCTGTGCGACCCCATAGATGGCAGCCCATCAGGCTCCCCCGTCTCTGGGATCCTCCAGGCAAGAACGCTGGAGTAGGTTGCCATTTCATTCTCCAATGCATGAAAGTGAAAGTGAAGTCACTCAGTAGTGTCCTACTCTTAGAGAACCCATGGACCGCAGCCCACCAGGCTCCTCTGTCCATGGGATTTTCCAGGCAAGAGTACTGGGGTGGGGTGCCATTGCCTTTTCCGATATATGCAATCTAGAATGATGGTAATGATGAACCTATCAGCAAGGCAGCGATGGAGATGCAGACATAGAGAACAGATTTAAGAAAACATTTGTGGGCATGGAGGGGAAGGAGAAGCTGGAATTAACTGAGTGAGTGGCATTGAAACATATACCTTAACATATGTAAAATAGATAGCCAGTGGAAATTTGCTAAATGATTCAGGGAACTCAAATCTGGTGTTCTGTGACAACCTAAAGGGGTGGGGTGGGATGGGAAGTGGGAGGGAGCCTCAAGGGGGAGGGGACATATATATATACCTATGGCTGATTCATGTTGATATATGGCAGAAACCTATACAATACTGTAAAATAATAATCCTCCAATTAAAAATAAATTTTAAAAAATCAATGGATTTACTCAGAGGAAAGTATTCTAGAGTTTGTGGACTTTAAAAATAAACAGAGCTATAGTATTTACAGTATTTATTTTAATATTATCTATGATAGCAAAATATTGGAAACTACCTTATTATCCAGTGATAGAACCAAGTTTAATAAACTATAGTATATCATGCAATGGAATATGATACAGCTTCATAAAGGAATAATTTAAAGGCCATATATTAATATTGGTGATTTTTAGGCTACACTGCAAAGTGAAAAATGTCAAGATACATAAATAATGGGTATATATATGTATATACACACACATACACATAAATATATATTAAACATATGCATAAAATCTGTGTATATATATATAAATATATAATATACACATGTATACATATACACAGGCTTCCCAGGTGGCCCAGGTGGGTAAAAAATCTGCCTGTAATGCAGGAAATGCAGTTTCTATCCCTGGGTGGGGAAGATCCCCTAGAGAAGGGCATGGAAACCCACTCCAGTACTCTTGCCTGGAAAATCCCATGGACAGAGGAGCCTGGTGGGCTACAGTGCATAGAGTCACAAAGAGTTGGACATGACTGAAGTGACTGAGAACACATGCACACATACATATACACACATATATATCAGTAGAAATAGACAAAAAGATATGCATACACATATATTTAATTACATTTGCAAAGGAAAAGAAGAAACTGGCAGCAAAACCAAAAACTAATAAAACTTGTAACCTTTGGAGTATAAGATATGGCAAGGATTTTTATAAAAAGTGTAACTTTTAAGAATATACTTTGTGACAGAATCTTGACTTTGGAATCATACAAATGATTTATGTATCAAAAAACATACATTAAAAAAATCTCCAAATATCAGAAACAGTTTTAAATGAATGAATCTAATTTTACCATCCTTGTGACATAAGTACAGAGAAAAAAGATTCATTTCAAATGATCTTAGCACAAAGTACAAAACTTTGACCATCCATCCTTTGTAGTTTATAGTTTAAGACAAGTAGAGTGGCACAGTTTGCTGTCATTGCACTGACAGAAACTTCAGCTTATTGTAGGAAAGGGATTTGGTTTTGGCAACGATGGATCAGACCAGGAAGGAAGTGGCTGAGCTCAGCAAGTAAGGATACTTGGTAGCATCATGTTTCCCAGGAAAAAAAGCTTAAGATAATGAAAACTTCATGAATAAGTAAATTTAGGCACTCCTCTCAACAAGGCTGTGTGAGGATCACTGTATGTATCCATCAACAAGGTAGCTAGTACTCATTTATTTGATCCATTTGGACTGTTACTTATAATGAGCCTATTTTATGAATAGATTAAGGAGATAAAGAAACTGGATTCAAGAAGCCTGGGAGTGACTAAAAAATTATTTAACCCATTTGTCTTTCCTGAATAGGAAGAAATGGAAAACAAAAAGGAAACTAGATCAAACTAAAGGTAAAGAATATCTTGGAAAACAAGAAGTAAACACTGGAATAGCAAGATTATGCAACTTCTTTTCAAAACAATACATTATTCATTTACCTTGATTTGAAGCCACAGTGAAATTCATTAAGGCATGTTAAAACATAAAATTTCTTAAGAGAATATGACTACAGTGGAGCTTGGGAGGATGTTAATATTTACAAAATGGAGACGAATGTTGACTTTTGAGCCAAAATGTACTTTATGATTCTCAAGTTACTCTACTTAAGTTTTGTGCCATTTTTCTTTGATTAAAAAAGAAACCTTGTCTTGCAATTGTTGTTTAATCACTAAGTCCTTTCCAACTCGTTGCAATCCCATGGACTGCAGCACACCAGGCTTCCCTGCCCTTCATTATCTCCAGGAGTTTGCTCAACTTATGTTCATTGAGTAAGTGATGCTATCCAACTATTTCATCCTCTGTCATCCCCTTCTCCTCTTGCCCTCAGTCTTTCCCATCATTAGGATGTTTTCCAATGAGTCTTTCCATTTACTTGTGAATATGATTAAATATGCTACTGTAAAATTATAAAATTTAAAGGAGATGAAAATGTATTTGGTTCTTTTAATAATATTTCAAAATGAATACTACTGACTAGTTAAATCTGAACATATTTTTATATATACGAAAGTTTAAAATGTGCCTAAATACATTATTCCACATATTTGTTTCAGGGGGCAAGATATATATACACAATAAATGGATATTTTATTAGAGAATGAGATAGTCTAGAACATCCCTCTTCATTCTACTCCAGTGGTTTGTATGCCTGTGTATCAGAGTGTTCAAAAGCAGGGAAACAAGGAGAATCCATAAATTCATCTACTTAAGGAAAAGGAATATAGATGAGATTAAAAGCAAGTTCTTCATTTACTAAGATAACCAGGAATACATTGTCAATATATTGATGTAAGAGATAAGGCAAAGGAAAAAGTCATGTCCAGAAATTGAATGAATCCTAGAGAATAACTATTGCCAAGAGTTCAATTTTTATTTCTAATATGGCCTCATTAGTGTTAAATAGTCAAAGTCAATAGGAATTCTCACACACACTCATCTATATTGAATTGCCCAAGTCTACCTTTATCCCTACTCCCTCTAAAGAGAGGTTTTCTCTTCTCATATTGTCCTTTGAAAAGCCTTTAAAAAATATAAATTCTTAGATTTTTTTAAAATAACAGTATTACTAATAGGTAAATGTCAGGAAGTTGCATTTCAATTCAGATAAATCTCAAAGAGATACAGGGCTTCCAGGGCTGCTGTCTAGCCCAAAAAATCAAATTGAGGGTCATATTTCAACAAGTGTGTTTATGCCATTTTCTATATATTAAAATTTTCTTACTATTTACAATATCAAAAAGTGGTATTGTCAGTACCCCCTGCTTTGTTGACCAAGTTTTCTTTAGAAAATGTGAAGCTATAGAAATCAGCATTAAATGAAGATCTATGGGGTTTTAATGGTATTTTAGATAATGTCTAACCTGAATGTTAGTTAATCTGACCTTCACCAATAGTCCGTCAATGAATTAATCTCCTCAAACTTTCACCTCTTTTACCTGTATAATTTCTATCAAAGGATTCTACATGATACCAAGTGCCTACATATCTGCTTTCCTGAATGAAGTAGTCTTCCTGCCAGTGTATCTAAATGCCTGCTGTGAAATAATTATGAAACTAATCTTTTTTTTAATGTAATGTTCAAGTCACAAAGAGAGTTTAATAGCTATAACATAGATAAGTCAAAAAGGCTTTATAAAATTTACTTGATAAAGTATCATAAAGTTACACAAGGAAAGAGACAAAATAAAATAAATTCCCCTAATGTACCGCAAATATCAACCACCACACACTACCTACAAGCCATATGTTTTTTCCATCTGTTCTGTTATCGTCAACTAAATTTATAGTATTTGGGCTATCGAAGGATTGTCAAACACAAGTTAGGCATGATTTTAAAACCTAGGTGTTACTGTTAGCTGTTTTATTCTTTTTCCTATTTTTTGAAGAAGAATCTACCCATTTCTATGCCCATTCCACCATTGATAATATTTCTTAGGTTCAGATTAAGATTCTGTGAGTTAGTCCTTAGGAAGATTAGATTAGCTTTGGAGCCACTAGTCACCTCCTGTTTTCAATGCCTCAGTGCTGGATACTGGTTAGAGGAACTGGAATTTCTCAAGATAAATATGATTCTTCCAAGTGCTAGATCTGTGGCCTTTGTTTGGTAGATTATGATGTGTGGTAGGCAGAATCTCTGGGCTTCCCAGGTGGCACTAGTCATAAAGAAACCACCTGCCAATGCAGGAGACACAGGGGACATGGGTTCAATCACTGGGTTGTGAAGATTCCCTGAAATAGGAAATGGCAACCCACTCCAATATTCTTGCCTGAGGAATCCCATGGACAGAGGAGCCTGGTAGGCTACAGTCCATAGTGTTGCAAAGAGTCAGACACAAATGAAGCAACTTAGCAGGAAGAATTCTAACATGACCTCTCTAAATGACTCAAACCTTTGTATAAGCTTCACTCTTTGACTGGGAAAGGGACTTGCTGATTTCTTCTACCTAAAAGAATATGGCAAAAGTGGTGAAATAGTCTCTCATTTAATGAGGTTACAGTATAGGGCAATTGTGGTGCTGGATAAGACTCTTGGGAGCCCTTGAACTGCAAGAAGATCAAACCAGTCAATCGTAAAGGAAATCAACCTGAAATATTCATTGGAAGGACTAATGCTGAAGCTGAAGCTCCAATACTTTGGCCACCTGATGCGAAGAACCAACTCACTAGAAAAGACGCTGATGCTGGGAAAGATTGAGTGCAGGAGGAGACTAGGGTGGACAAGAATGAGATGGTCGCATGGCATCACTGACTCAATGGACATGAATTAGAGCAAACTTCAGAAGCTAATGAAGGACAGGGAAGCCTGGCGTGCTGCAGTCCATGGGGTCGCAAAGAGTCAGACATGACTTAGCGACTGAACAACATGGCAGAAGTGGCAGATAATCACTTCTGTGATTACATTGCATTATATAAAACTCCAGTTCAGCAGACTGAAGCAAGAGATTCTTCTGCTTGTTTTGAAGAAGTAAGTTGCCATGTTGTGAGGAGGCCTGTGATGAGACTGTGAGGAGGGACTTTAGGTGTCTCTGGGAGCTCAGAGTAGCCCCCAGTGAGCTAGGGATCTCAGTCCAATAACTGCAAGAAACAATGTTGCCAACACTACATGAAATCTGAAGAGAATACCAAGCTTCTGAAAGGATCTGTCTGGCTAATGCCTTGTTTGCGGGGTCTCACATCTAAGCAGAAGACCGAACTATGATGTGCCTGGACTCCTAACCCATGAAAACTGAAAGAAAATAAATGTATATTATTTTGTATAGCAAAATTTTCAGCAATTGTCATTTAATGATAGAAAATAAATACACCCAAGACTAGATTAGGTAATTTTCCTATGTGAGTCATTTCAAATCAAAATTCTATTTTTTAAAGATGTAAAAATAATATTAAAATGAATCCGTAGATGTTGGGTGTGATGTTTGTGAAACAGTTTGTCAGATGTGCATATTAAGAGCAGGACCATGAGCAGGTGACAAATACTATAAGACACATGGTATTCTGGCCAAGAATTCCATGAGGGAAGGACACATATTCTTTCATGAATCTGAAACCCAAGATCACTACTTTGAAGACAAACCATTTATGAAGAGCCAGGGGTTCTAGTCCTAATGAAAATTCAGGGAATAGAAAAAAGTGTAAAATTCTCAAATTACGATGAAGAAATACAAAATTACTTACAAACTGCAGTAGATTGTGCTATTGTGCTCAGTTGCTCAGTAGTGTCTGACTCTTTTCAGACATGACTGCCAGGCTCCTTTGCAGACTGTAGCCTGCCAGGCTCCTCTGTCCATGGAATTTTCAAGGCAAGATTACTGGAGTGGGTTGCCATTTCCTACTTCAGGGGATCTTGCCAACCCAGGGATTGAACCCATGTCTTTTGAGTTTCCTGAATTGGCAAGCAGATTCTTTACCACTAGCACCACCTGGGAAGCCCATGTACAATCTGTAGCAGATCATCATTTAGCAAACATTTGCTCCTACCTACTATTAGGCAAATTATTTTTCCCACTCCATTGATACTAGCTATATGTCCTGGGAATATGGGTAGAAGTGACAATGCTCCAGTCCTTCCACATGGGTTTTCTTAGCTCCCTTTCAGCCTCTACTCTGAGAAAAACTTGCCCCAGTATCAACGGCTTCTGGGTTCCCAAATTAGATACATGAAGCAAAGCTATCCCAGCTGTCTCATGGATCCAAGACGAAAGAAGAGCCACCCCAGCTCACCTGTGAGAATGAGAATAAATGCTTATTGTTGGATGCCATTGACATCCTCTGGTTATTTGTTACACACATGACTATTGCTTTGGATTTATAAACCATTTGTTGCAAGTGTGATATTAACTCAGCAATCCAGTTAAGTTAGTTACTTGACCCAAATACACCAAGATATCATATACTACAAGATAAAAAACTTAAAAGTCAGGTACCTCTTAATATTTATTTATTTTGGATGTGCCAAGTCTTAGTTGCAGCATCTTTTTTTTTTTTTAATAAGTTGTGGAATGTGGGATCTAGTTCTTCAACCAGGGATCAAACCTGGGCCCCCTGCATTGTGAATATGAACTCCTAGCTACTGGTTCAACAGGAAAGTCTCCAGATACACCTTTTCCTGGGCTCTAAGTAAAATGGAGGGTGACTAACAAATTTCTCAAAGGAGTTCAGTTTGTAACTCTCCTTCATCCATTAATAACAAGGAATTCACAATAATAAAAAGCATATATCATTTGGCATTCCTCAATTTTTATGTCATGAAAATTCTTATAGAAAACAATTTTAAAAATAATCTCTAAATTTCAATTATAAGTATATAAAGCATGAACAAAGCAAATTTTACTCATTTTTTGTTTCAAAGGAAAACTACCACTTAAATGCACTACATAAAGTTTTTGAAATGATGCCATATGTACAAAGAGAAATACATTTAAGGTAAAAATGCTCTAGGGTATATATATTTTTAATGTGCCCTGAATTCAAATTCATGCATAAATTCTTTTCTCAGAACACATACACACATAACATTCCAAGTACTCTTAATTGGGAAAATGAGTAAAACCACTTCTAATTCGAGGTATGCTACTGAAACTCAGATGGCTTTCATATTCAGCTCCAAAAAAAAAAATGTACCTTGAAATACTCTTAGGACCAATATCATATGCAGTCAAATGCATAAAAGCTATTAATTACATCATGATGATATATAATAAATGTATATAATTAACAGTTGTACATTATAGAGAAATGGCAACCTTAGGACCTGAATTATCCTTAGGATTACTAAAAATAAATATGGTGTGTACATATGTATGTGAGACATAAATACAGATATATAGATATCTCCTATGAGCCTGTTAACCATACCTAAAATAATCCCAGGTAAGAAACACATTTAGCACTTCCTTTTATTACGCTGGACAAGAAGAAGTTGAGATAGGAAAGCTAAAGATCGGATGAGCTACTAAATAGAGGTAAAGAAAATTTCAGGGAGTAAATAAAGGCCTTTGTATCATTTTATCAGATATTCTCAAAACTATATCTTTTAAATAAACATCTAAAAACGGCTAATTATAAGCATTGAAAAAATCAAGAATTTTACTTTCTCATTCCATGGTTAATCATGATTTAAGCAAAAACTATTCATACTTAGAACTGTTTTGTAAGAATAAATGTTAAAGTCTAAGGTTCACACTCATGGATAACTTAAGGTAATTAGAGTCTTTCCCTGAACTTCTAAGGCACTCCTATCAACATCTATGAAGTTATACTGAACATATTGCAGAGATGACCTGGGACGCAGTGATCTGTTAGATTTCTTTTCTTGAGCAATGTCATATCTATAACTAGTTCTAGTTCTTTATTTGTTTACAGCATATTAATAATGTTCCACAAGATATTACTTTCCAAAATTTTTTAATGATTTCAGAACGTTAAGTGTATGTATATATATACACCTATACATATAAACATATACATATATGTATGTGTGTATTTGTGAATACACACACACACACACAGTGGGAGTTTAACAAATATGGTAGTGTCAGCACAAATTATGTGTGCATAGGAAGCTTGGGTGCCCTACTCATTTCCTTAAAGAAATCAATGATCTGTATGCATTCAATTGTGTTTTAGTGCTTAAACTATTGTTTCTTTCATTATAATTTTCTAGGAAGGGACATTTCTTTGACAAATTGCAGGAGTATGATAATTTAGCATATAGGAGTGAATTTTGTTCATTCTTTTAACCCTCTAACCACATTTATTTTACCCTGCATTTCTCCAATAGAATATCCCATATACTGTCTCCTCTGAACATATTAGAGATGTTATATGCGACACATATATGTCCATATGTCCTTATATGTAGGTATACATACAAATGTGTATTTATGCTTATACATGTTTGTATAATTCTATTTTATTTTTATATATACATGTATGTATATATATATTTTTTTATATATAAATATATTTAGAGAGAGGTATATATATGTATGGAGGGAATTATGTGTATGTCTTGAAAAGAATTCTTAAATCTCCCTTATTGGTATAAACCACTGATACGCATGATTTGGTTAAATTACCCCTGCCAGGTTTATTATCTACTCTTTTCCCCTGCTGTTAGCATGTGTAATTGTATGGTTTTAAGAACTTGAATGACTCACTATAAGGCAAGCTGAAAAAATAAGGGACAGATGTGTTTCTATGTGTATTTTTTGAGGGTTGCTAGGATGGGAACCTTTTCAGCTTATTTTGGAATCTCATCCTGGAGGTAAATTTTGCCTCCTTAGCTTTACGTCTTCCCCACCCCAATCCTCAACTCCTCAACCACAAGAAAATCGAGTGCTCACACTGTAAATGCCACCCACCAACCTGAATGAGGAAGCAAACAATACAATGACCACTGGTCAGCAAAAGAAATAATTATTATAGTCTCCTCCAGTAAGGTTAAATGAAGGAGAATCTTTCTATGAACAAAAGATAAGGCAAAGTGCTTCCCTCCTCCTTTATAAGCGATGATTAATAAGAGACAGCCTAACAGATCATTTGTGGTAAGAGATAATAAACAAGACTATGAATGTTGATCAGATTTCAAAACATTGGTCTTGATCCTTTAACTGCATAGAAAAACCCACCCCATGGTTATAATAACCAGAAGCAGGCAGGAGCAAAAATCTTTAATGAGAGGTCAAACCAACAGCAAGAGAGTTGAACTTTTACAGTTTTAGGGTCAGACAACTTATCAACAGAGTCAAATTCCTATTTTAACAGCAGCCAAGTAAACTCAACATGAATAGAAGATGTAGCATAGAAGTGGCTGCTGACTAAAGTGTTTTATCTTTAAATAAAAATCATGTTAGTAATGAGATGCTAGCAAGTTTAAGCCATGTCATTACACTTCCAGAGAAAAGAGGCTTTCAGTTTAGGGGTGCAAGAATTCCGTACTAACCTTTATCAGTTTGGAGGCATTTTGTGATTCTCCTCTCTTACTTTCATTATTAGGCAACTGAAAAGAATACTGTATTCTTGGTGAGTTGCTATTACATGCTAATTTAAAAGATGACGTTAAGCCAGAGAGTGAACTGCTTAAGGCTTGTTTTGAGCTGAAGACTTCATCTCCCATCACTGGAGAGACAAAAAAGGAAACTATATGGCCCTGCCTTCAATATCACAAACTCTCCTTGAGTATATACAAGACTCACACTGAAGAAAATGTAGTAGTGTGTAAACACATCCTGTATGCAATGCAAGCCATTCGAGTTTGAACTGAGTAGTGCACCCTTAAAGGACATCTGCTGAAGGAGTGGTAGGAGTTTATTCCTACTCTATAGGCTTTCAAGGGACTTCCCTGGTGGCTCAGACGGTAAAAGTGTCTGCCTACAACTCAGGAGACCTGGGTTTGATCCCTGCAGTCGGGAATATCCCCTGGAGAAGGCCATGGCACCCCATTCCAGTACTCTTGCTTTGAAAATCCCATGGACAGAGGAGCCTGGTAGGCTACAGTCCATAGAGTAGCAAAGAGTCAAACACAACTGAGCAATTTCACTTTCACTTTCTTAGGCTTTCAAAAGGACATAGTCTTGACTGGCTGTTTAATTATTAAATGAGACTGTGCACCTAAAAAGATATCTTTAAAATGCTATATGGATATTTATTGCTTATTTCATAATTAGAAACATATCTAATGAAAAAGGAAAGCGATGCCAGGAATAAGCATATATATATGCATATATATATATAAAATTTATACCATTATGTGCATTAAATGCTAAAATAAGATTTTTATGAAGGAATTTCTTAAGATAAAGTCCTAAAAGTAGAATTCTTATTTAAGATATGCAATTTTTAAAATATGCAACATTCCTTTAAAATTTTGAACCAATCTTTCATCCAAAAAGTATATGATAATGCCCATTTTTTTCATAGCATTATTTTTTATGATTTTTAATTAAGCTTTTTATCTTAATAGATTCACATGTCCTAATAAAAAAATACAGAGACTCCCTATAACCTTCACCCAGTTTTCCCCAATGGTACCATAAAGCAACAGTATACTATCACAACCAGAATGTTAGCTGTAGCTTTTCGTTCAGTTCAGTTCAGTTCAGTCACTCAGTCATGTCCAACTCTTTGTGACTCCATGAATCACAGCATGCCAGGCCTCCCTGTCTATCACCAACTCCCAGAGTCAACCCAAACCCGTGTCCATCAAGTCAGTGATACCATCCAGCCATCTCATTCTCTGTCTTCCCCTTCTCCTCCTGCCCCCAATCCTTCCCAGCATTAGGGTCTTTTCCAAAGAGTCAACTCTTCACATGAAGTGGCCAAAGTATTGGAATTTCAGCTTCAACATCAGTCCTTTCAGTGAACACCCAGGACTGATCTCCCTTAGGATGGACTGGTTGGATCTTCTTGCAGTCCAAGGGACTCTCAAGAGTCTTCTCCAACACACAGTTCAAAAGCATCAGTTCCTCACTGCTCAGCTTTCTTCACCATCCAACTCTCACATCCATACATGACTACTGGAAAAACCATAGCCTTGACTAGACGGACCTTTGTTGGCAAAGTAATGTCTCTGCTTTTCAATATGCTATCTAGATTGGTCATAACCTTCCTTCCCAGGAGTAAGTGTCTTTTAATTTCATGGCTGCAGTCACCATCTGCAGTGATTTTGGAGCCCAGAAAAATAAAGTTTGACACTGTTTTCACTTTTTCCCCATATATTTCCCATGAAGTGATGGGACCAGATGCCATGATCTTAGTTTTGTAGTACACCAGTATTTTTTCTCAAGTTGAGGTCATTCCTCTTCAATATTAACTTACTGAAAGTTTTTGTCAACATTGGGTGTAGATCTCGTCAAATGCCTTCTCCCATGTCATTCCTTCCTTCCTCTTTTTCTTTCTTTCAAGGTTGGAATTTCTTTCTTTGGAGCAAGCATGGCAAGGCTGCCATGGGTTATTGGGTTAGTAATATCAGGTTCTACCCTTGGAGGCAGCCTAAGGCTGGCGCCTCCACCCACAGCTTGCCTGGGTTAGTGGAACATTCAAAGCTCAGTCATATAGTAGAGGCAGGGGCAGAAGCCACCAGGGCCCAGAGCTGGATGGAGAGGAGCAGGCAGCATTCGGCTAGACTGCCTTGGTCAACACAGACTGCCCAGGAGCCATCTGCAGGCCCACCAGTGGGGTTGAGGCTCCCTTTGAGAAGTGGGCAGGCAGTACCCCAGGGTGGGGTTTCATAGGTTCCAGGGTATGCTGTGCCCATGGTGGGGAAGAGGCCTGCAGAAGCCTGGTTGCACCCAGGCAGCATGCCTAAAAGCTGGGCAATGGTGAGCCTTTCACCAGGAGGGTCTGTCTCCCACACCATATCTGGGTCCTTGGGCACTGGGGTGTGAAGGGGGACACAAATTATTTGCTCCAAGACATGTAGGATCCTCCCATACCAGGGATCAAATCCATGTCTTCTGCATTGGCAGGCAGATTCTTTACCACTAAGCCACCAGGGAAGCCCCTCCTTTTTTTGGGAGGGGGGATTTCCTTCCTATTTAGGTCACCACAGAGCATTGAGTAGAGTTCTCTGTGCTATACAGTAGTTTCTCATTAGCTATCTTTATACACATACACACACACACACACACACATACACATGTATATATATATATTATAGTGTATATATGTCAATCCCAATCTCCCAATTTATCCCATCCTTCCCTTCCCCAACTTACTGTTGATATGAGTGTTCTCTACATCTGTGTCTCTATTTCTACTTTACAAATAGATTCATCTGTACCATTTTTGTAGATTTCACATATATGTGTTAATGTACAATACTTATTTTTCTCTTTCTAACTTACTTCACTATGTATGATAATCTAGGTCAATTCACATCTCTAGAAATGACCCAGTTTCATTCCTTTTTGTGGCTGAGTAATATTCCATTGTATATATGCACCGCATCTTCTTTATCCATTCATCTGTCATTGGACATTTAGGTTGTTTTCACATCCTGGCTATTGTAAATAATGCTGCAATGAATATTGGGGTACAGAAAACTATGGTTTTCTCAGGATATATCCCCAGTAGTGGGATTGCTGGGTCATATGATAGTTGTATTTTTAGATTTTAAGGGACCCCTATTGTGGCTGTTTCAATTTACACTATTTTTAGCTTTTAAAGTTCTCCATGGTAGCTGTATCAGTTTATACCCCAGCAGCAGTGTGTGAGGTTTCCGTTTTCTCCACACCCTCTCCAACATTTATTGTTTGCAGATTTTTTTTTAAAAAATGATAGCCATTTTGACCAATGTGAGGTGATACCTCACTGTAGTTTTGATTTGCATTTCTCTAATAATGGTGATGTTGAGCATCTTTTCATGTTTTTGTTGGCAACCTGTATACCTTCTTTGGAGAAATGTCTGTTTAGGTCGTTGGCCCATTTTTTAATTGGGTTGTTTTCTTTTTTTTCTTTTATTGAGCTGTGTAAGCTGCTTATATATTTTGGAGATTAATCCTTTGTCAGTTTTGCATCATTTACAAATATTTTCTCCTATTCTGAGGGTTCTCTTTTCATCTTGTTTATGGCTTACTTTTCTGTGCAAAAGATTTTAAGTTTAATTAGGTACCATTTGTTTTTGTTTTTATTTTAATTACTCTAGGAGGTGGGTCAAAAAAGATCTTGCTGCAGTTTATGTCACAGAATGTTCTGCCGTTCTTTTCCTCCAATAGTCTTCTAGTGTTCAGCCTCATATTTAGGTCTTTAATCGATTTTGAGTTAATTTTTTTATATGGTGTTAGGGAGTGTTCTAATTTCATTCTTTTCCATGTAACTGCACCACTTATCGAAAAGGCTATCTTTTCTCCATTATATATTCTTACCTCCTTTGTCATCAGTTAGTGGCGATAGATGAGTGGGTTTATCTCTTGACTATCCTATTCCATTGATCTACATTTCTGTTTTTGTAACAGTACCATACTATCTTAAAAACTGTAGCTTTGCAGTATACTCTGAAGTAAGGAAGCCTGATTCTTCCAGCTCCATTTTTCTTTCTCAAGATTGCTTTTAACTATTGAGTGATAAAAATCACAAATGCACAACTAACTACAGTTATGTACCTACACTGTTAGCCACATTTAACATGATTCTGAGGAGGTCAGACTGACTTTACGCACAAGTCCCCTTCTACCACAAAATTTTGTTCTAATTCTATGAAAAATGATGTTGGTAATTTGACAGGGATTGTATTGAATCTATAGATTACTTTGGGTACAATAGCTATTTTCACAATATTGATTCTTTTAATTCAGGGACATGATATATCTCTCCATCTGTTTGTACCATCTTTGATTTCTTTTATCAGTATCTTACAGTTTTATAAGTACAGGTCTTTTGCTTCCTTGGGTAGGATTTTACCTGGGTATTTTTTTATTGCAATGGTAAATGAGATTGTTTCTCTAATTTCTTTCTGATCTTTCGTTATTAATGTATAGAAATGCATAGGATTTTTTGCTTATATATATATATATCTATATATATATCAATATATATATATCTATATATATATCTATATATATATATATCTATAATTTCCTTCCTTCTATCCACTTTGAGTTTATTTTTCTTCTTTCTCTGGTTTCTTGAGAGGGGCACTTAGATTGTTGAATTAAGACTTTTCATCTTTTCTAATGTATGCATTTCATGCTATAAATTTCACTTTAGGTACAGAGTGAAATTTAGCTGAGTCTCACAAATTTTGGTATGTTGCATTTTCATCCAATTGATGCACTTCTTAAATTTGATTTGGGACTTATTCTTTGATTTCTGGGTTATTTAGCAATGCATTGTTCTAATTCCCAAGTGTTTAAAAAGATTTCTATTATTTTTCTATTATTGATTTCTAATTTAATTCTATTTTGATCAGAAAAAAACACAATTTTAATACTGCCAAATTTGTTAACATTTGTTTAGTGACCTATAATATAGTCTAGTTTGGTATACATTCTTGACAGCACTATGTTTAATCTTGCAAAATACATAGGTAAAGGTGAATCTCAAATTTAAATTGATATTTTAAAATTATTAGTAAATATTATTTTTCATGATTATTAGCTTTTTTAAAATAATTTTTCTGTTGGATGCCTGTTTCTTTGGTTGTTCAGTTGCTAAGTCATGTCTGACTCTTTGTAACCCCATGAACTGTAGCATACCAGGCTTCCCTATCCTTCACTAATTCCCAGACTTTGATCAAGCTCATGTCCATTGAGTCAGTGATGCCATCCAACCATTTCATCTTCTGCTTCCCCCTTCTCTTCCTGCCTCAATATTTCCCGGCACCAGGGTCCATTGCAATGAGTCACATCTTCACATCAGCTGGCCAAAGTATTGGAGCTTCAGCTTCAGCATCAGTCCTAATGAATATTCAGGGTTGATTTCCTTTAGGAATGACTGGCTTGGTCTCCTTACTGTTCAAGTAATTCTCAACAGTCTTCTCCAGCACCAAAATTAGAAGGCATCAATTCTTCAGCACTCAGCTATCTTTATGGTCCAACTCTCACGTCTGTACATGACTACTGGAAAAACCATAGCTTTGACTACCCAGACCTTTGTCAGCAAAGTGATGTCTCTAATTTTTTTTTAATTGAAGGACAATGGCTTTACAGAATTCTGTTGTTTTCTGTCAAACCTCAACATGAATCAGCCATAGACATACATATATCCCCTTCCTTTTGCATCCCTCTGCCATCTCTCACCCCATCCCACCCCTCTAGATTGATACAGAGCCCCTGTTTCAGTTTCATAGCCATACAGCAAATACCCCTTGGCTATCCATTTTACATATGGTAATGTAAGTTTCTATGTTACTCTTTCCATACAGCTCACCCTCTCCTCCCTTCCCCTCATGTCCATAAGTCTATTCTCTATGTCTGTTTCTTCACTGCTGCCCTAAAAAGAAATTCTAGATTTTTCTAGATTGTGTATATATGTGTTAGAATACATTTATCTTTCTCTTTCTGACTCACTTCACTCTGTATAATAGGTTCTAGGTTGATCCACCTCATCAGAATTGACTCAAATGTGTTCCTTCTTATGGCTGAATAATATTCCATTGTGAATATGTACCACAACTTCTTTATCCATTCATCTGTCAATGGATCTAGGTTGCTTCCATGTTCTAGCTATTGTAAATACTGCTGCAATGAACAATGGGATGCATGTGTATTTTTCAATTTTGATTTCTTCAGGGTATATGCCTAGGAGCGGGATTGCTAGGTCATATAGTGGTTTTATCCCTAGTTTTTCTAAGGAACCTTCATACTGTCTTCCATAGTGGCTGTATCAGTTTACATTCCCACAAACAGTGCAAGAGTGTTCCCTTGTCTCCACAGCATTTAATGTTTGTAGACTTTTTGTTGATGGCTATTCTGACCAGTGTGAGGTGATAGCTCAATGTAGTTTTGATTTGCATTTCTCTAATAATAAGCAATGTTGAGCATTTTTTCATCTGTTAGCCATCTGTTTGCCTTCTCTATTTGTTAGCCATCTGTATGTCTTTCTTGGAGAGACGTCTGTTTAGGTCATTTTCCCACTTTTTGATAGGGTTGTTTGTTTTTCTGGCATTGAGTTGTATGAGCTGCTTGTATATTTTGGAAAGTAACCCTTTGTCAGTTGTTTCATATGCTATTATTTTCTCCCATTCTGAGGGTTGTCTTTTCATCTTGCTTATAGTTTCCTTTGCTGTGCAGAAGCTTTTAAGCTTAATCAGGTCCTACTTGTTTACTTTTGTTTTTATTTCCAGTACTTTAGGAGGTGGGTCATAGAGGATTTTGCTTTGATTTATATCATTGAGTGCTCTGCTTATGTTTTCCTATAAAAGTGAAAGTGAAGTTGCTCAGTCGTGTCCTACTCTTTGCGACCTCCTGGACTGTAGCCTACCATGCTCCTCCATCCATGAGAATTTCCAGGCAAGACTACTAGAGTGGGTTGCCGTTTCCTTCTCCAGAGAATCTTTCCAACCCAGGGATCAAACCTGGGTCTCCCACATTGTAGGCAGACGCTTTACTATCTGAGCCACCAAGAGTTGTATAATTTCTGGTCTCACATTCAGGTCTTTAATTCATTTTGAGTTTATCTTTGTGTATGGTGTTAGGAAGTGATCTAATTTCATTATTTTACATGTAGCTGTCCAGTTTTCCCAGCACCATTTAATGAAAAGGCTGCCTTTGCCCCATTGTATACTTTTGCCTACTTTGTCGAAAATAGAGTACTCAAATGTGCATGCGTTTATTTCTGGGTTTTCTATCTTGTTCCATTGGTCTATATTTCTGTTTTTGTGCCAGTACCATACTGCCTTGATGACTGTAGCTTTGTAGCATAATCTGAAGTCAGGAAGATTGATACCTTCAGCTCCATTCATCTTTCTCAAGACTGCTTTGGCTATTTGGGGTCTTTTGTGTTTCCTTATGAATTGTGAAATTTCTCATTTTAGTTATGTGGAAAATGCCATTGCTAATTTGATAGGGATCACACTCAATCTGTAGATTGCATTTGGTTGAATAGTGATTTTCACTATATTGTTTCTTCCTACCCAGGAACATGGAATATCTTTCCACCTGTTGATGTCACCTTTGATTTCTTTAATTAATGTCTTATAATTTTCTGTGTACATTTCTTTTGTCTCCTTAAGTAAGTTTATTCCTAGATATTTAAATCTTTTTGTTGCAATGGTGAATGGGATTGATTCCTTAATTTCTCTTTCTGACTTTTCATTGTTAGTATATAGAAATGCAAGTGTTTTCTGTGTATTGATTTTGTATCCTGCAACTTTGCTAAATTCACTGATTAGCTCTAATAATTCCCTGATACTATCTTTAGGGTTTCCTAAATATAGTATCATGTCATCTGCAAACAGTGAGAGCTTTACATATTTTCCAATCTGGATTCATTTTACTTCTTTTTCTCTTCTGATTGCTGTAGCTAGGACTTCCAGAAATATGTTGAGTAACAGAGGCAAAAGTGGACATCTTTGTCTTGTTCCTGACCTTAGGGGAAATGCTTATGGTTTTTCACCATTGAGAATAATGTTTGCTATAGGCTTATCATATATGCCCTTTACTATGTTGAAGTAGGTTTCTTCTATGCCCTTTTTTTGAACAGTTTTAATAATAAATGGGTGTTGAACTGTGTCAAAGGCTTTTTCTGCATCTATTGAGATTATCCTAAGGTTTTTATCTTTCAATTTGTTAATATGGTGGTGTATCACATTGAATGATTTGTGTATATTGAAGAATCCTTGCATTTCTAGGATAAACCCAACTTGATCATGGTGTATGAGCTTTTGAACGTGTTGCTGAATTCTGTTTGCTTATATTTTGTTGAGGATTTTTGCATCTATGTTCATCAGAGATACTGGCCTGTAGTTTTCTTTTTTTGTGCTGTCTTTGTCTGGTTTTGGTATCAGGGTGATGGTGGTCTCCTGGAATGAGTTTGGAAGTGTTCCTCCCTCTGCAATTTTTTGAAAGAGTTTTAGAAAGATAGGCATTAGCTCTTCTCTAAATATTTGATAGAATTCTCCTGTGAATCCATCTGGTCCTGGGCTTTTGTTTTCTAGGAGATTTTTGATCACAGCTTCAATTTCAGTGCTTGTAATTGTGTTGTTCATAACTTATATTTCTTCCTGGTTCATTCTTGGAAGACTGAACTTTTCTAAGAATCTGTCCATTTCTTCCATGTTATCCATTTTATTGCCATATAGTTGTTCATAACAGTCTCATAATCCTTTGCATTTCTGCATTGTCTGTTGCAACCTCTCCGTTTTCATTTCTAATTTTGTTCATTTGATTCTTCTCTCTCTTTTTTTCTTGATGAGTCTGGCTCAAGGCTTGTCAATTTTGTTTATCTTCTCAAAAAACCAGCTTTCAGTTTTATTAATCTTTACTATTATTTCTTTCATTTCTTTTTCATTTATTTCTGCTCAGATCTTTATGATTTCTTTCCTCCTTCTAATTTTGGCCATTTTGTTTTGTTGTTTTGTTCTTCTTTTTCCTGTTGTTTTAGATGTAAAATTAGGTTGTCTATTTGATGTTTTTCTTGTTTCTTAAGGTAGGATTGCATTGCTATAAACTTACCTCTTAAAACTGCTTTGCTTCATCTCATAGGTTTTGAGTTGCTGTATTTTCACTGTCATTTGTTTCTAGAAATTTTTTGAGTTCCCTTTTGGTTTTTTCAGTAACCTGCTGGTTATTTAGAAACATATTGTTTAATCTCCATGTGTTTGTGTTTCTTATAGTTTTTCTCTTGTAATTGATATCTAGTCTCATAGCGTGTGGTTGGAGAAGATGCTTGATATAATCTCAATTTTCTTAAATTTACTGAGGTTTGATTTGTGACCCAAGATGTGGTCTATTTTGGTGAATGTTCAATGTGTACTTGAGAAGAAGGTGTATTCTTCTGCATTTGAATGGAATGTCCTGAAGATATCAATGAGATCCATCTCATCTAATGTATCCTTTAAGACTTGTGTTTCCTTATTATTTTTCTGTTTTGATGATCTGTCCATTTGTGTGAGTGGGATGTTAAAGTCTCCTACTGCTATTACGTTACTGTCAGTTTCTCTTTTTATGTTTGTTAGTGTTTGTCTTATGCATTGAGGTGCCTCTATGTTGGGTGCATAGATATTCACAATTGTATGTCTTCCTCTTGGATTGATCCCTTGATCATTATGTAGTGTCCTTCCTTATCTCTTGTAATATTTATTTTAAGATCTATTTTGTCTGATATGAGTATTGCTACTCCAACTTTCTTTTGCTTCTCATTTGCATGGAATATATTTTTCCAACCTCTCACTTTCAGTCTATGTGTCTGAAGTGGGTTTCTTGTAGACAGCATGTATATGGGTCTTGTTTTTGTTTCCATTTAGTCAGTCTGTGTCTTCTGGTTGGAGTATTTAATCCATTTACATTTAAAGTAATTATCGATATATGTGTTCCTATTGACATTTTCTTAATTGTTTGGGGTTGATTTTGTAGATTTTTTTCCTTCTCCTGTATTTCTTGACTATATAAGTTCTTTTAACATTTATTTTAAATCTGGTTTGGTGGTAATGAATTCTCTTAATTTTTGTTTGTCTGAAAAGCTATTTCTCCATCAATGAGATCCTTGCCAGGTACTGTAATCTTGGCTGTAGATTTTTCCCTTTCAGTACTCTAAATATATTCTACCATTCCCTTCCAGCCTGCTGAGTTTCCACTGAAAGATAGGCTGTTAAGCATATGGGGTTTCCTTTGTATGTTACTTGTTGCTTTTCCCTTGCTGCTTTTAATATTCTTTCTTTGTGTTTAGTCTTTGTTAGTTTAATTAGTATATGTCTTGGAGTGCTTCTCCTTGGATTTATCCTGTACAGAACTCTGTGCCTCTTGAACTTGATTGACTATTTCCTTTTCCATGTTGGGGAAATTTTCAACCATAATCTCTTCAAAAATTTTTTCATACCTTTTCTTTTTCTCTTCTTCTTCTGGGACCCCTATAATTCAAATGTTGGTGTGTTTGATATTGTCCCAGAGGTCTCTGAGACTGTCCTCAGTTCTTTTCATTCTTTTTACTTTATTATGCTCTTCAGAAGTTATTTCCACAATTTTATCTTCCAGGTCACTGATTTGTTCCTCTTCTTCAGATATTCTGCTATTGATTTCTTCAAGGGTATTTTTAATGTCAGTAATTGTGTTGTTTGTATGTTTATTCTTCTAGGTCTTTGTTAATTGATTTTTGCATTTTCTCCATTTTGTTTTTGAGGTTTTTGATCATCTTTGGTATCATTATTCTGAATTCTTTTTCAGGTAGTTTGCCTATTTACTCTTCATTTATTTGGACTTCTGTGTTTCTAGTTTGTTCCTTCATTTGTGTAGTATTTCTCTGTCTTTTCATTATGTTTTTTTAACTTGCTGTGTTTGAGGTCTCCTTTTCCCAGGTTTCAAGGAAAGTTGAATTCTTTTCTTGAAGAAGTTTGAATTCTTTCTTCCTTTTGGTTTCTGCCCTCCTAAGGTTGGTCCAGTGGTTTATGTAAGCTTCATATTGGGTGAGATTTGTGCTGAGCTTCTGTTTGTTTTTGCAAGGATGAGTGAAGTGGTAATCCTGACTGCTGATGATTGGGATTGTATATTCGTTCTATTTCTTGTTTAGATGAGATGTCATGCACAGGGTGCTACTAGTGATTGGGTGATGCCAGGTCTTGTATTCAGGTGGTTTCCTTTGTTTGAGTTCTCACTATTTGATACTCCCTAGGGTTAGTTCTCTGATAGTCTAGAGTCTTGGAGTCAGTGCTCCCACTTCAAAGGATCAGGGCCTGATCTCTGGTCAGGAATGAAGATTCCACAAGTGGCTTTTTATGCCATTAAGTGAGATTAAAACAAATATCCGAAAATGAGAAACCAAAGATGAACCCAAGACAAATGGCAGTTACAAAATCAGGCAAATAATAATTAAAATAATGGAATATACACTTATACATATATACCCATAAGCAATATCAAAACAATCCAACAAAAATAGAGTACAATAGATTGACCTGGTGAACAAAAGAAACCAAAAATTATTTCTACCAGAACAAAACTAAATAAAGCACAAACTGGAAAACAAAACTAAAGCAAAGGGCCAATTGAGGAATAAGACAATCATTATAAAACTAACAAATATGTTGAGAGGAAAGGAATGAAAGAAAAGAAAGAAAGAACAGATAAGGAAAGTTAAATAGAGATAGACAAAGACAATTTATATACATTAAAGATTAACTGCAAAGGGAAAAGAACAGTAGGAAAATCAAACAAAAGAGTAAATGTAGAAAAAATAATAGTTTTCTAAAATTAAAATTGAAAATTAGAGAAAAAAGGAAAATGCCACAGAACTACAAAAGCCCAACAGAGGCAGAGATTTATAACAACAATAAAAAAAATGTGACTAAAAAAAAGAAGAAAAAAGCTCAAGAGCTTAATTAGATTTCACAGTGCCAATAAAATCGACAACTATACTAAAGGGGAAATAAAGGAAACAAAAATCCAAAAGAATCTACAGAACAATTCAAAACATAAGAATAATAACTGTTTTTCTTGAGTCACTGCTGTCAGTGTCCTTTCCCTCGCTGGGAGTCACAGTCCACCTCTCCTCCCTAGGTTGCCCTCCAACACTGTGCTGATCTCTGGATCTGCTTTGGGTGCAGATCAGATTCTAATCTGGTCCTACTTCTATGTGTTCTTGCCTCCAATGTCCACAGCTATCAGAACTAGTGCATTTTCTTTTGTGGGAGCTCTCAATGACCTATTATATATTCCATATACACAGAGTCTGCCTAGTTGATCATGTGGCTTTAATCTTCAACTTGTACAGCTGGTGGAAAAGTTTTGGGTTTTCTTCCTTAGCCACCCTGCCCCTGGGTTTCAATCGTGGTTTTATTTCCACCTCTGTATGTGGGTCGTCCACTGGGGTTTGCTCCTGAGGCTGCCCTGGAGGACTTGGGTTTGGGTTTGCCTTGGAGGACCTGTCAGGGCCAGGTGTGGAGGTGGTACAGCTGCTTGCGTCACAGGGGTTCTGGCAGCACCAGGTACTCAGGGGAGTTGGCGGTTAGGGCATCAGGAAATATAGCACTTTAGAAAGGTATAGCAACCAGTATTGACCAATACACTCCAGTATTTTTGCCTGGAGAACACCCCTCCCTGACAGAGAAGCCTGGAAGACCACAGTCTCAGTTCAGTTCAGCTCAGTTCAGTCACTCAGTCATGTCTGACTCTTTGCAACTCCATGACCACAGCACACCAGGCCTTCCTGTTCAACACCAACTCCCAGAGTTTATTCAAACTCATGTCCATTGAGTCGGTGATGCCATCCAGACATTTCATCCTCTGTCGTCCCCTTCCCCTCTAGCCTTCAAACTTTCCCAGCATCAGGGTCTTTTCAAGTGAGTCAGTTCTTTGCATTAGGTGGCCACAGTATTGTGGAGTTTCAGCTTCAACATCAGTCCCTCTAATGAACACTCAGGACTAATCTCCTTTAGGATGGACTGATTGGATCTCCTTGCAGTCCAAGGGACTCTCAAGAGTTTTCTCCAACACCACAATTCAAAAGCATCAATTCTTTGACACTCATCTTTCTTTATAGTCCAATTCTCACCTCCATACATGACTACAGGAAAAATCATAGCCTTGAAGAGATGGACCTTTGTTGACAAAGTAATGTCTCTGCTTTTTAATATGCTGTCTAGGTTGGTCATAACTTTTCTCCCAAAGAGTAAGTGTCTTTTTATTTCACAGCTGCAGTCACCATCTGCACTGATTTTGGAGCCCCCCAAAATAAATTTTGCCACTGTTTCTCCATCTATTTGCCAGGAAGTGTTGGGACTGGATGCCATGATCTTTGTTGTCTGAATGTTGAGCTTTAAGCCAACTTTTTTACTCTCTTCTTTTCACTTTCATCAAGAGGCTCTTTAGTTCTCTTTCACTTTTTGCCCTAAGGGTGGTGTCATCTCCATATCTGAGGTTATACAGGGTCACAAAGAGTCAGGCACTTCTGAAGTGACCCTGCATGCATATACACAGGATTTTTTTTGCCTGTGGCAGCTCTGCCCCAGTGAGAGTTGAGCATGAAGGTGGCTCAGCTGCTTGACTTGTGGGGACCTTGGTGGCTCCAGGTGTGCAGGGACACGGACTGCTTCCACCACAGGAGTTAGGGCCCTATCAGCGTCTTTTTTCAAGTCTCTTGTAGCTGGCAATCAGAAGGCCTCTTTGGCCAGTCTTTCTCCATAGCTCCACTGTTCAGGCACTTAGAGGGCTCCCTTGCCTGGGGTCCTTCTCTGTTGTTTGGCAAGTCAGGCACATAGAGGGGTCCTACTCTGTAGATGGGCACATCAGGCACTGTATATTCTTTTCCTCTATTTAAGTACTCCTGTCTGCTTTCAGCTGGTGTTCTGCAGGCATTTCTGTGTCTGAAGATGTATTCCTGATGTATCTGTGGAGAGAGTTGTTCTCCACATCCACCTACTCCTCCACATCTTTTTCTCCACGTCTCTGCTTTTTAATATGCTGTCTAGGTTTGTCATAGCTTTTCTTCCAAGGAGTAAGTATCTTTTAATTTCATGACTGCAGTAACCATCTGTCTTTTATCCATTTTTAATTTAGTTGATTGACTCTTTTTAAAATTAATTTATTTTAATTGGAGGCTAATTACTTGACAATATTGTGGTGGTTTTTGCCACACATTAACATGAATCAGCCATGGGTATACATGTGTTCCCCATCCTGAACCCCCCTCCCACCTCCTTCCCCATCCCATCCCTCAGGGTCATCCCAGTGCACCAGCCCTGAGCAGCCTGTCTCATACATTGAACCTGGACTGGCAATCAATTTCACATATTATAATATACATGTTTCAATGCTATTCTCTCAAATTATCCCACCCTCGCCCTCTCCCACAGAGTCCAAAAGTCTGTTCTTTACATATGTGTCTCTTTTGCTGTCTCATATACAGGGTCACTGTTACCATCTTTCTAAATTCCATATATATGTGTTAATGTACTATATTGGTGTTTTTCTTTCAGACTTATTTCACTCTGTATAATAGGCTCCAGTTTGATTCACCTCATTAGAACTGATTCAGATACATTCTTTTTAATAGCTGAGTAATATTCCGTTGTGTATATGTACCACAGCTTTCTTATCCATTCATCTGCCGATGGACATCTAGGTTGCTTCCAAGTCCTGGCTGTTGTAAACAGTGCTTCAGTGAACATTGGGGTACACGTGTCTCTTTCAATTCTGGTTTCCTCGGTGTGTCTGCCTGGAAGTGGGATTGCTGGGTCATATGGCAGTTCTATTTCCAGCTTTTTAAGGAATCTCCACACTGTTCTCCATAGTGGCTGTACTAGTTTGCATTCCCACCAACAGTGTAAGAGGGTTCCCTTTTATGCACACCCTCTCCAGTATTTATTGTTTGTAGGCTTTTTGATAGCAGTCATTCTGGCCAGCGTGAGATGGTACCTCATTGTGGTTTTGATTTGCATTTCTCTGATAATGAGTGATGTTGAGCATCATTTCATGTGTTAGCCACCTGTATATCTTCTTTGGATATATGTCTGTTTAGTTCGTTGTCCTATTTTTATGATTGGGTCATTTATTTTTCTGGAATTGAGCTGGGTGAGCTGCTTGTATATTTTTTAGATTCTTTGTCAGTTGCCTCGTTTGCTATTATTTTCTCCCATTCTGAATGCTGTATTTTCACCCTGTTTATAGGTTCCTTCATTGTACAAAAGCTTTTAAATTTAATTAGGTCCCATTTGTTTATTTTTGCTTTTATTTCCATTACTCTGGGAGGTGGGTCATTGAGAATCCTGCTGTGATTTATGTCAGAGAGGGTTTTGCCTATGTTTTCCTATAGGAGTTTTATAGTTTCTGGTCTTATGTTTAGATCTTTAATCCATTTTGAGTTTATTTTTGGGCATGGTGTTAGAAAGTGTTCTAGTTTCATTCTTTTACAAGTAGTTGACCAGTTTTCCCAGCACCACTTGTTAAAGAGATTGTCTTTTCTCCATTGTATATTCTTGCCTCCTTTGTCAAAGATACAGTGTCCATAGGTACGTGGATTTATCTTTGGGCTTTCTATTTTCTATTGATCTATATTTCTGTCTTTGTGCCAGTACCATACTATCTTGATGACTGTAGCTTTGTATTATAGTCTGAAGTCAGGCAGGTAGATTCCTCCAGTTCCATTCTTCTTTCTCAAGATTGCTTTGGCTATTTGAGGTTTTTTGTATCTCCATACAAATTGTGAAATTATTTGTTCTAGTTCTCTGAAAGATACAGTTGGTAGCTTAATAGGGATTTCACTGAATCTATAGATTACTCTGGGTAGTATACTCACTTTCACTATATTGATTCTTCCAATCCATGAACATGGCATATTTCTCCATCTATTTATGTCATCTTTGATTTCTTTCATCAGTGTTTTATAGTTTTCTATAAATAGGTCTTTTGTTTCTTTAGGTAGATTTATTCCTAAATATTTTATTCTTTTCGTTGCAATGGTGAATGGAATTGTTTCCTTAATTTCTCTTTCTGTGTCCTCATTGTTAGTGTATAGGAATGCAAGGGATTTCTGTGTGTTAATTTTATATCTTGCCACTTTACTGTATTCATTGATTAGCTTTAGCAATTTTCTGGTGGAGTCTTTAGGGTTTTCTATGTAGAGGATAATGTCATCTGCAAACAGTGAGAGTTTTACTTCTTCTTTTCCAATCTGGATTCCTTTTCTTTTTATTCTCTGATTGTTGTGGTTAAAACTTCCAAAACTATGTTGAATAGTAGTGGTGAGAGTAGGCACTCTTGTCTTGTTCCTGACTTTAGGGGAAATGCTTTCAATTTTTCACCATTGAGGACAATGTTTGTTGTGGGTTTATCATATACGGCTTTTATTATGTTGAAGTATGTTCCTTCTATGCCTGCTTTCTGGAGGTTTTTTTATCATAAATGGATGTTGAATTTTGTCAAAGACTAGTTGATTGACTCTTTATTGCTGTGCAAGGGGCTGATATATGAAAGTTGCTCAGTCGTGTCTGACTCTTTGTGAACACATGTACTATACAGTCCATGGGATTCTCCAGGCCAGAATACAGGAGTGGGTAGCCTTTCCCTTCTCCACAGGATCTTCCCAACCCTGGGATTGAACCCAAGTCTCCCACACTGCAGGCAGATTCTTTACCATCTGAGCCACCATGGAAGTCCTAAGAATACAAAGCCTTTGTCAAATATTTTCCCACGTTTGTAGTTATTCTTTCAATATTGATTACAATGGTTTTTGCATATACAAATTTAAATTCCAGGTATTTTATCAATATTCTCCTTTGCATCTTTGTTTTCCTGTCATGCTTATAAAGATCTTCTGTATATCTTCATTAAATTATGTATATTTTTCTAGAATTTTTACCATTGCATGTTTATACTTAAAATTTGATTTACACCAAATATTTTTAAGAATAATTTTATTATAACACTTTCATAGATAATTTACAACTTAATTCAATGCTTGATTTAGAAATAATTTATACCTATATTTTGAATAGGATAGTGATATTTTTCATCCATTAAATACAGGAAAGCTGACCATTTAATGTATATTTTAAATAAGCCAAAGATTTTGCTAGATAGTTTATTTTCTTCGGTTTATATCTCTTAACAACTTCATAAGTTACAAGCTTTCCATTTTATGAAGAAATAGAGACTTACAGCATTAAGTAATTTGGTAGAGGTAGGACAGAGGGGATTCGAACTCAGACACGTCTAGTTCCCAAACCTTCACTCTTTCCACTAAGCCCCTTGGGTCCTACACATGCTATTTAAAGTCACTGTGAACGACATAAACAGCTAGGCAACAGTCCTAATAGGTTACATTTTTAATGGCAGTTTATAACTTTTCATAGCACACAGTCTTTCAACTTTTTATTGAACAAGTGTGATGACCATTGATAAGGCATAAAATGTAATAAGTCCGTCTGTGAGCTATGCTATGTATGTTTTCACCTCCATTTTTTAGAATAGGGATATAACAGGACTTACATGTTTGCAGTTCAGTTGCTTACAGTAGCACAGTTTAAAACTGCCAGAACGATTTCAGACACAGATCTTCCTACTCCCAGTACATGATGGACACTTTTACTCAGGTACCTCAGCTCACTCTTTCTAATGCAATCTGGAAGCTCCAGGAAGACCTCTGGGAGAAATGTAAAACTACAGTGGAGCTGCAAAAGCCCTTTTAGGTGAGGGAAAAACAACTCAAACCCTGACTGTTCTCCCTTTTCCTTTATCCCTCAGAGGATGGGATAATCTAAGAGTCTATTAGTGATCCTTTCTGGTGATGTGACTCAGGTTGGCAAAAGCAAATATTTTTACCTGGTGAAATTTTTTTTAACAGCAATTAAAACTAATTGCCGACTTAAGCTGGTATGTTTAATAGTTTTATTGAGATATCATTCACATACCAAGTAATTCACTCATTTGAAATGTACAATTCAACAGTGTTTAGTATATTCAGAATAACACAATCAGCTGTAGAACATCATCATACAATATGTGGAACAACTGAAATTTTAAAAACTGAAAAGGCTATTTCACCTGGAGTCTGATAAAAACAAAACAAAAAAGTCCCACTGGTAAAGCAGTGTATTAGGTAGATAAATATCAGATATTTCTATAACATCTATTATCTATTAAATATCAGAAGATCATGAAGGATGCTTATAGTTAACATTTTTTACTTGCTAGTGAGTAGCTCCCTGTTTCTAATTCCTTGGTTCACTCATGCTCTGTATCTGGACTTTACAAGCTGTTTCAATGTTAAACGAAGTCTCTGTTTATTTGGACACTTTTTTTTCCCTCTTAGGCTGAATACCAAATTTGCCACCATTTCTCCTTTGGTACTGTTTCCTCTACCACCCACTTCCATGGGACCTTAATTTGGGGGAATTTGAGACTCTGTCCCACACAACTTCCCGTCTTTAATTCTTGGTTTGGAGTAGCAGCAGGAGATGCCTTGAAGGTGGGAGAAGAGCAATTGAAAGTTGTGAACAATCCTGTTTACGGAAAGTAAGAGTGTGCAGTCTCTGGTAATATAGTCTCAATTGCTCTTCCTAAGACATCAAAGGCTTCTTCAGAAACCAGTTAGCATTCAGAAGCAGTTACATGGTTTTAGAATGCTTTGATTTCATTCAAAGGTAATCCTTGTCCAGTTTTGTTTTGTTTTTAGTAAGTGAAATGTAGAAAGGTGCAATTCAATGAGAACTGAAGAAAATGTAAAGATGTACATAACCACAACAAAGTTGTAGACTGTTTCTTTAACCCAATAATCTCTGCTGGGCTCATATTCAACCACCACACCCCTCTAGTTACCCACTGTGGTGATATCTACTATTACAGATTGGTTTTGCTTATTCTTGAGTTTCCTATACATTGAATCATACAAATATACTCTTGTGCCTGGCTTCTCTCAATCAACACAAAACTTTTGAGAATCATTTGTGTTGTGGCATGAAAGAGTAGCTCATTCCTTTTTTGTTTTCTTTTTTTTACTGCTAATGAACATATCTTAGTATGAAATATCTCATACATTGTATGAAATACATAGAAAGTTACCTATCCATTCTTCAGGATCAAACATTTTCAGCTTTCTATTTGGGAATAATACCAAACACAACTCCTATGAGTAGTCTTGTGCAAGTCTTTCTATGGACATGTGTATTCCTTTCTAGTGAATAAATTCCTAGGATGGCAAATCTATTGTTTAAAACTTCCAGTTTTCTGAAGTGGTTGTACCATTCAGTAGTATCACCAACAATATATGGGAGTACCAGTTGTTTCACATTCTAAATAACATTTGGATAATTTAATCTTTTGAGTTTTAGTCATTCTAATAGATATAAAATGAAATCTCATTGTGGTTTTAATATGCATTTCTGTAGTGACTAATGACATTGAGTACCTTTCTTATAGATTATTGTACATATTATTTTGCAAAGTTCCTGTTCAAGTCTACCAGTTTTTTATTTCAAATTTTTCTTATATTTGTATGAATTCATTATATATTCCAGACACAGTCCTTTGTCAGACATATATACTGAGACTATTCTCTTCCAACACATATCTTGTCTTTTCATTTTCTTAAGAAGGTGTTTTGAGAAGCTGAAGTTCATAACTTCAGAATATGAATTTCAAAAATTGAAGTTCATTTTACTGATGTGTTTCTGTTATAGTTATTGCTTTCTATGAACTGTCTAAAGAGCTCTTCACTCTCCCCGAAAGTTGCTCAGTCGTGTCCAACTCTTTGTGACCCCATGGACTGTAAAGTCCATGGAATTCTCCAGGCCAGAATACTGGAATAGGTAGCCTTTCCCTTCTCCAGGGATTATTCCCAACCCAGGGATTGAACCCAGGTCTCCCGCATTGTGAGCAGATTCTTTACCAGCTGAGACACAAGAGAAGCCCTTTAACTCTCCCTAAGTCAAAGATATTCTAACTTTTCCTCCAAAAAGTTTGTTTTAGCTTTTGTATTTGTGTCTATGATCCACATTGAATTAATTCTTGTATTATGTGAGATAGAAGTCACAGTTCATTTTATCCACATGCGTTTCCATGTGCATATGCAGTTATTCCAGAATCATTTAATAAAAAAGTTCCTTTTCCCATTGAATATCTTTGGCAACTATTTTAAAAAAAAAATGGACCACTGAAATGTAGGTCTAATGATGGAATCTGTTTTGTTCCATTAACGTATTTGCACATTCTTACATGAATATCACACTCTCTTGATACTATGGATTTATGGTAATTCTTAAAGTCCTCATGCTTGGCTCTTTTTTCAAAATTGTTAAGCTACTCTAAATCTGTTTTTTTTTCATACCTATTTTAGTCAAGTGCCATTTTCTACAAGGAATAGTTTGTTGGAATTTTTATTGGAATTGCATTGAATTTAAATATCAGTTGAGGAGAGGTGATGTCATAACATTCTTCAGTTTTCCATTTCCTGAAAATGATATTTCTTTCCTTAGGTCTTCTTTAATTTCTCTCAGCAATAATTTTCCATTTTAAGTGTGGAAGTCTTATACATCTCCTACTAAATTTAATCCTAAATCATTTTTTAAATTTATGGAGGCATTATAAATAGCACTGAATTTTATCAATTATTTTCTGTTAGTATAAAAATACACTTGTTTTTGTATATTGACCTTGTCCTCTGTAAGTTTTCTAACTTCAAAACGTTAATGGTAATTTGTGAATTCTACATAATTATTTCATCTGAAAATAGTTTTATTTCCTCCTTCCCAATCTTCATGACTTTTTTTGTCTTAATATATGAGTTTGGGCATATAACATTTGTTAAAAGTGAAGCTCAGCTGGTAAAAAATCTGCCTGAAATGCAGGAGACTCCAGTTTGACTCCTGGGTCAGGAAGATCCCCTGAAGAAGGGATAGGCTACCCACTCCAGTATTCTTGGGCTTCCCTGGTGGCTCAGGTGGTAAAGAATCCACCTGCAATGCAGGAGACCTGGGTTCGATCTCTGGGTTGGGACAATTCCCGGAGAAGAGAATGCTACCTACTCCAGTATTCTGGCCTGGATGATACTATGGACTGTATAGTCCATGAGGTTGCAAAGAGTTGGACAAAATTTTCAGTAAATCACTAAAATTTATTTTCAAAGAGATAAATCTAAATATTTGCAATTTTTAAAAAAATTATTTAATTGGAAAATAATTGTTTTACAATATTGTATTGGTCTCTGCCGAACATCAACATGAATCAGCTATAGGTATATATATGTCTCCTCCCTCTTGGAACTCCCTCCCACTTCCCACCCCATCCCATCACTCTAGACTGTCACAGAGCACTGGATTTGAGCTCCCTGTGTCATACAGCAAATTCCCACTTTCTATCTATTTTACATTATAAATGAATACTTGTAATTAGTTAATCTAATGGATGACATTGATCACTAAAGAAGGTTTTCTTATCTCTCCTTGCTATTCTTTGGGTTCAGATGGGTATATCTTTCCTTTTCTTCTTTGTCTTTAGCTTCTCTTCCTTTCTCAGCTATTTGTAATGTCTCCTCAAACAATCATTTTGCATTTTTGCATTTCTTTTTCTTGTGGATGGTCTTGATCACTGCCATTTGTACAATGTCACAAACCTCTGTCCATAGCTCTTCTGGCACTCTGTCTATTGGATTGGTAATAAGGACTTCATGACCTGAGCCACAGTCAGCACCTGGTCTTGTTTTTGCTGATAGTATAGAGCTTCTCTATCTTCGACTGCAAATAATAAAATCAATCTGATTTCAATCTTGACCATCTGATGATGTCCATGTGTAGAGTTGTCTCTTCTGTTGTTAGAAGAGAATGTTTGCTATGACCAGTGCGTTCTCTTGGCAAAACTCTGTTAGCCTTTGCCCTGCTTCATTTTCTACTCCAAGGCCAAACTTGCCTGTTACTCCAGGTATCTCTTGACTTCCTATTTTGCATTCCGGTCTCCTATGATGAAAAGGACATCTTTTTTTCGTGTTAGTTCCAGAAGGTCTTGTAGGTCATTATAGAAACATTTAACTTCAGCTTTCTCTTGGTAGGACTCTATTAGCCTTTGCCATGCTTCATTCTGTACTCCAAGGCCAAATTTGCCTGTTACTCCTGTTACTTTCTTGACTTCCTACTTTTGCATTCCAGTCCCCTAAAATGAAAAGGACATATTTTGGGGGTGGTAATTCTAGAAGGTCTTGTAAGTCTTCATAAAACCATTCTACTTCAGCATTACTGGTCAGGGCATAGACTTGTATTACCATGATATTGAATGGTTTGCCTTGGAGACAAACAGAGATCATTCTGTCATTTTTGAGATTGCATCCAAGTACTGTATTTCCGACTCTTTTGTTGACTTTGATGGCTACTCCATTTCTTCTAAGGGATTCTTGCCCACAATAGTAGATATAATGGTCATCTGAGTTAAATTCACCCATTCCAGTCCATTTTAGTTCGCTGATTCCTAAAGTGTTGATGTTTTCTCTTGCCATCTCCTGTTTGATCACTTCCAATTTGCTTTGATTCATGGACCTAACATTCCTGGTTCCTATGCAATATTGCTCTTTACAGCATTGGACCTTGCTTCTATCACCAGTCACATCCACAACTGGGTGTTGTTTTTGCTTTGGCTCCATCTCTTCATTCTTCCTGTAGTTATTTCTCTCTGACCTCCAGTAGAATATTGGGCACCTACCAACCTGGGGAGTTCATCTTTCAGTGTCCTATATTTTTGCCTTTTCATACTGTTCATGGCGTTCTCAAAGCAGGAATACTGAAGTGGTTTGACATTCCCTTCTCCAGTGGACCACATTTTGTCAGAACTCTCCATGACCTGTCAGTCTTGAGTGACTCTACACAGCATGACTCATAGTTTCATTGAGTTAGACAAGGTTGTGGTCCATGTGATTGGATTGGTTAGTTTTCTGTGATGATGGTTTTCAGTCTATCTGCCTTGGACAAAAAGGGGCTTATGAAAGCTTCTTGATGGGATAGACTGACTGAGAGGGATACTGGGTCTTGTTCTGATGGGCAGGCCATGCTCAGTAAATCTTTAATCTAATTTTCTGTTGATAGGCAGAGCTGTGTTCTCTCCCTGCTATTTACCTGAGGCCAAACTATGGATTAGTGTGATACTGAATGATTTTCCTTGGAAACCAAGATCATTCTGTAATTTTTGAGACTGCACCCAAGTACTGCATTTCAGACTCTTTTCTTGACTATGAGGGTTACTCCATTTCTTCTACGGGATTCCTGCCCATGGTAGTAGACATAATGGCCATCTGAATTAAATTCTCCCATTCCAATCCATTTTAGTTCATTGATTCCTATAATGTCAATGATGGCATCACCAACTTGGTGGACATGAGTTTCAGTAAGCTCCAGGAGTTGGTGATGGACAGAGAGGCCTGGCATGCTGCAGTCCATGAGGTTGCAAAGTGTGAGACACAACTGAGAGACTGAATTTAAATTAATGGATGACATTACAAGGAAGATTCAGAACTTAGGAGATATGTCAAAACAGTCTTCAAGTAGCTACCACCAAAACTGCCTTCAAAATACATGAAGAACAACTTCAGACAGCACTAAAAATGCTTTACATATACTGTCTCAGCTTCAGGGAAGTACAAAGGTACTTTTACAAGGAGCTAAATACTGGAAAAAGATCAAACAAACTTATCAAAAGGAAATATATATATATAATATATACATATATTAGAAAAGCCTAAAGAGACACTGAAGAAAAACATCAAAATGGTAAAAAAAAAAAAAAAAAAGTCACAACAAGCTTCCAGGTGAATATCATGGGATGCACGATTGGGTTGTTATTCTTGGAGTAGGCTCAATTCTTAGTGAGCACTTGGAATTGGATATAATAAATGCATTAGAAAGTGGTGACCACCTAGAATATCAATCCAAAGGAGTTTTCAAAGCACTTATTGATGCACCTGAATTAAATCCTTATTTTAATTTTTTTGAGAAAAACAGCATTCACATTCAGTTAATTGAGTAAAATCAACAATGTAGCTAATGATCATATCAAAAGATATGAGATAGCTTATCCAGAATTAGATAGAAAGGGAGAAGAGAATTTCACAATTCCTTCCTGAACTGCGTTAAGAAAATGAATTTTCACTAAGCATCTAATTTAGAAAGACTTTATCCTGGAAAAATAGAAGATTTTTCAAAGATGAAATAATCAGCCATGTTCATAAGGAGCTGGACACATAAAATTCAAAATTCTTTCAGCGAAAGTCAAAAGAATCACTCACTATTATCAAATACAGTTTCTTAGAGAAACCTTGATAATGATGAAAAATGCATGCATGAGAAAAAAAAAATCACTGAAGAATTTAAATGCATCAGAAAGTACCTTCATTCGCCTAATGTTTCAAACGAGGCATCAGGCTGATGAGGACTACCACAGAACCCTCTGGACAATCAGTCCCCAAGGAAGGAGGAATATTAAGCTGTTATTAGATCCATGACCTGGTGCTAGGTTTGGACCAGTTATCATCTCCTCAGGGTTGGGAAAACAGGAGCAGGATCCTTCCATCCAGACAATTTTGCCCTAATGCAGCAATTTCTCCCTAAGACAGAGCTACTTCTGAACCTATTCACACTGGCAGATACTATGAACTGTCTTTAGATTCACTTCCCCCTCTGCCCCCCCCACCACCACACACACAAGTGCTCGTCCAGAGGCTTCCGCCTCACCATTTCACTCTCCTATCAGAGGGATCCCAGGGGGAAATTTCTGAAAAACTTGGGGAGCAATCTCTAAGGAGTCATCTCCACCAAGGGACTTCTCTTGCTAGCACATTCTCCACTAACAAGAAATGTCTCTACAGCAACTATTGGATTTAATCTTCCACCATACAATCTAGAAACAGATTGTGGATCACTTGAGTTGATCCCATCTTCCAATGTGTCTATTTCTGCAAATTCAGAGCCATAGGGAAATGATTTGTTGTCTCTGCTTTTTTTTTTTAGTCTCCTAGTTTTATTGCTAATAGCAATTAAGTGATAATAGCAGTAGTAGTATTAGTCATTCAGTTGTGTCTGATTCTGTTATCCCATAGACTGCAGCCCACTAGGCTCTTCTTTCCATGGAATTCTCCAAGCAAGAATACTGGAGTGGGTAGCCATTCCCTTCTCCCGACCTTTCAGACCCAGAAATGGAACCCAGGTCTCCTGCACTGAAGGCAGATTCCTTACCATCTGAACCACCAGGAAAGCCCTTAAGTGATAATACAGTGGCTCAGATGGAAGACATCACAATCTTTAAAGCAATATTTTATAACTGTAGATTATTTTTAATGAATCTTAAAAGTTAATTGCTTCCATTTTATTCAGTTTGTAGGTGGTATAATTAATGCATGCTTTTCTATTTACAAGTTTACTGAAGTACTCCAGAAACACAGCAATAATTTTTTTGTTGTTTTCTAAAATAAAATTTTCTCTTTGCTGTATTGCTCTTATTTTATTGATCATATGATGTCAAACAGAAACTTGGTGTAATTATAATTCTTGAAATAGTGTTTTATAACTATATAATATAATTGTGAATCTTTTTAGTAAATTGTTTCTATATTATTTCTAGATATAAGTATAGTATGTTTGTTACTGCTATTTAATACATCACTTCTAGTGATCCAGAAATACACCAAAAACTTTTATCTCTCTTCTAAAGTATTTTTTAAAATTTTCTCATTAATTTTATTACTAGGCTAGTGCTTATATATTTCTGTGGAAAAATAAAGTATCCAATTCATTATCCAGCAGAAGTTATTGCAAAGTCAACTGTCAAATGTCAGTAAAAGCAGAACAAAATGAAGCAATTCAAAACAATAGATAACCCAAAAACCTTGTCAATCTGACATTAGAATGCTTATATAATTTTGATATGTAATATGAGCTCATTAAATTTTACATAGTCTAACTATGGAGATCTCACTGGTAGCAGAGCACAATTTGACTATCATGTTGATTTCCAAGGGTCAATAGTGCAACAGTGAATGAAGTGCAAACCTATCCCAAGAATTGAGCCTGCTTATCTCTCTTCTTCCTAAACAAGCCAATTTTTCCCACTTGTATTTTTTTCTTTACAATAGCAATATAATAAAGCCCATCCTCCTAATGTGTTTTCCCTTTTGTCCCCTCTCCTGCCTGGACTCCATTAAGCCACTTAAAAGTTCATTATAATTCATATTCCTTTGACTAAGAGCTTTATTTTCTGAATCCATTTCCTAGATGATAAATTAAGACTTTGTCTTTTATTTTTTCCCACACACTAAACCTTCCTTCATCCTTTCCTATTAACTGTGAGGAATTATTTTTCATGCCCCCAGACCAGGAACCACTACTCATCTCTCAATCTCTTTCTTCCATCACAAAGGTTAAATTTCCTTTTAAGGTACAATAGTACTCTGTAATAGACCATTCAGATGAATTTAAGTTTAAGTGAACCACTTATATCTGAAGGAGATCTCAGAAGAATTCTCTCTTCTAATGTGTCCCAAGAAAGATCATTATCTGATGAAAGTAGGCAAGCAAAATATACTGGGTTATATAAGACAGGCTTGTGGTGGTGGTGGTTCAGTCACTCAGTCATGTCCGACTCTTGAGACCCCATGGACTATCGCCTGCCAGGCTCCTCTGTCCATGGGATTCTCCAGGCAAGAATACTAGAGTGGATTGCCATTTCCTTCTCCAAAAACAGGCTTATATGTAATGAATAATTCACTCTCAAGCATTTGATGGTTTACCCTGTTTAGCATTATTTTTATTAAGATGTCATAATAAAATGTTCTCCCACTTTAGCATCTTAATAAATATTCTCCAACAGCCTCGCTTTAATATCATTGAACAAATTCAGTTGTGTTCTATCTATAAAACTACTTCTCAAGACTATGAAGCTGAAGCTGTGAAACAACCCTCAGCTGGGTGAGGTTGGGTAAGTCACTCAGCCTCTCAGTGCCTCAACTTCCTCATCTGTGAACTAAATATGTTAATAGCCATCTACTTCCCAGGATTATCTTGAGGCTCAAAAGTAACGATGTTCTCCCTTTCATAAACTCTGATCCAGCCACATCAACTAGTCTGCCATTCCCAGATGAGTTATCCAATGTGCTTACCTGTACATTCTGCCTTCTCCTTCTTGGCTCAGCAATGTCCTAGTCACTTGCAAAGGCCCATGTAAATGCAAACTTCTCTGGCTAAAGTTCCCTCCTTCACCCCAGAAGCAGTAATAGCTGTCATCTGTGCCCCCTTGCATTGCATGCTTATCTCAAGTAAAGCCTGAATCACCATATGATGACGTGTTTCCATGTCATCCTTCTCTGGGTTTGTTAATTCTATAAGAATAAGCAAGTGTCTCAGTTCCCTTTGTATCTACCACCTCTCATGATCTTAGGCTCTATTACAGGGCTTAATAAATATTTGACAATCAATATTTGTTGACCTAAAATTGCTTTTACATTCCTTGCACCAACAAATATCTAAATGAACCTGCTAAACTGATACAGGCATAGCCTATTGTATAAAAATCAGAACAACATAGGCACTAATTCCACCACTACAGCTTCCACTTGTTGTAGCTATCAGAAAATCAAGATGCTATTTCAGTAGCATATGGGACTATTTCCAAACCAAGAATTTTTGACAGTCCCCATGCTTCCCTGTTGGATTGTGTTAACTTGCTGTTGACCCATTTGCATTTCAGCAACTAGATCCTCCCTTGCTAATAATTCAGCTACATTAATTTTTCCATATTCAGAGTAGTATTCTCTCTCTAACCTCACTATTTGGGGTTTGTGAAATAGGATATTCATATTAAAACCAACAAGAATTTGTGGTTACATGGCTTTCAGTATACCGGGAATGGAGTTCACATTTTTAATATTCTCAATCCATGTTGTTTGTATACCTCTACTGGATCTTGTCTGAAATGAATTTTCTGAAATCTAGGTATTCATCATAGATTATAAAGTAAAATAAATTATAACTTATTTCTGGGCAGTAAAGTAAGCTGAGGATGATGTGTTCCATCTTCTGATGGAATGCAAATTTACCATTAAAAGACAAATTCTTCACTTCCAAAGTTTGAATAGGGTGGTGCTTTAAAAAGCATTCCATCTGGTTAAATTTAGGGTGCTGAAAAAAGCCCACTATAAGAATATTCTCTGGCTCTGGACCCATAACATTTTTACTTGATTATGAACTGGAATCATTTTCATTTACTTGAAGCCCTTCCACATCACTATTTTTTTTCCCTTCTGCAACAAGGCAAAGTTGTCACCATACATGTTGACTTCGGTAATATTGTCTTCTCCGAATAATGCATTTCAGATCCATTGTTGCTATAAAAGAAAAGCTTGTCTGTACTGGCTGACATTTTTAAAGGATGTTACTAAAGAGTTTACTTGTATTTTGTTTTTTTTAATTTTCCTCATTCACTGGCCTATTTCTTCTCAGTCTTATTCCCTTTTTTCTTTCCTACCTTGCCCTCCTACCTGACCACGTGGCTCCTTGCATCTTATCCTATCAAGGTTCAATCGACAACCTTTTGTATCTCAGCTATTGCAATAATATTCATGATCTTCATCTCAGGATTCCTACTTTTAGTGGATTCCATATGGATAAAATTAAAACGAATGAATGAACAACAAATGAACCAAGAGCCCAATCCATTCTACCTGATGATTGATAGGCAAATTGATGGCATTAGTGATCCATCCCCTTTATACAGATGTTCAAAGGGTCTGTGGGTAGAGACCATAGATATTATAAAGGAAAAGAATAAAGTCAAAGATGAAGTAAATGAAAATACTGAAAAAAAAAATCTATCTTGCTTCATCAACAGTCTTGCCAGAAAATTCAGTAAATTTCTGAAGGTCAACCAATCAGACCATGCAAATTTGGGGGCTCTCCAACAGAAAAGAAAGAGATTCACCTAGGAAGTCAAATGTTATTGACAAGTCTGTTAAAAAATAGAGAAGTAAATTCGACCCTATTTTAGAACTGTAAGGGAGTTCAGAGATAACCCTGTCTGCATGGATTGGAAGCCTATCCCATTTCAAACACCAATGTATTTCAGGAGTGAGACAAATTTTAAAGATTTAATTGGGTTCCAAATAGCCTGGATGGATGGATATTAAGGTCTGGCATTCTCAAACAACAAAAAATATCATGTCTTTTTTATTACATTCTATGGAATACCTGTAAGGATGACTGAAAAAAATGAAATGATATTTGTGTTTAAGTAGCTGTCCCTATCTTCATCCACTCACCTAACAAATGGTTGCTGTGCATTTATGATATGTAGACACTATGCTTTTTGGAGAGACTATATAGTAAGGTTACAATGGTGAGCTCGGTGGATGAGGTTCTTTTCTTACAGAGCCAATCATGTTAAATAGTACTTAAAATGTAGTAAGTACTTTATATATGTATTAGGCTATTACAGGCTTCCCCAGTGGCTCAGACAGTAAAGAATCCACCTGCAATGCAGGAGACTCAGGTTAAAGTCCCTTAGCTGAGAAGATACCCTGGAGAAGGGAATGATTACTCAATCCAGTATTCTTATCTGGAGAATTCCATGGACAGAGGAGCCTGGTGGGCTACAGTCTGTGGGAGAGTCGGATATAACTAAGCAACTAGCACTTTTACTTTAAGCTATTAAATCCTCATTACTTTTGAGAAGTTAATATTATAGTCCCCATCTTACAGTTAAGGAAACTGAGGCATGGAAAGTAATTTGTTCAATGTCAGATATCTAGTTTAAGTGTTAGAACTGCACTTCGAACAAGGGCACTTGGCTCCATCACCCATGCTCTTCACCATAGTGCACTGTGAGAAGAGGAAGACATCAGTCCTATGATTATGTAAATCAGTGTATAATCACAAAGTGAGATTACTGCTAGAAAAGAAAGGAAATGGAGTTCAAAGATAACACAGGATAAAGAGGTCTTACCTTGGGGTGGTGGGTGGAGGGGATAGCTGTCAGAGAACTATCACTTGAGCCATGAAAGCTGAGTCTAACTTAACTTGGCATCAGTTCAGTTCAGTCTCTCAGTCTTGTCTAGCTCTTTGCAACCTCATGATCCGAACCACACCAGGCCTCCCTGTCCAACAACAACTCCCGGAGTCCATCCAAATCAATGTCCATTGAGTCGATGATGCCATCCAACCATCTCATCCTCTATTGTTCCCTTCTTCTCCTGCCCTCAATATTTCCCAGCATCAGGGTCCTTTCCAATGAGTCAGCTCTTTGCATCAGGTGGCCAAAGTAATGGAGCTTCAGATTCAGCATCAGTCCTTCCAAAGAACACCCAGGATTGGCCTCCTTTAGGATGGACTGGTTGGATCTCTTTGTAGTCCAAGGGACTCTAAAGAGTCTTCTCCAACACCACAGTTCAAAAGCATCAATTCTTTGGTGCTCAGCTTCCTTTATACTCCAACTCTTACATCCATTCATGACCACTGGAAAAACCATAGCTTTGACTAGATGGACCTTTGTTGGCAAAAGAATGTCTCTGCTTTATAATATGCTGTCTAGGTTGGTCATAATTCTCCTTCCAAGGAGTAAGTGTCTTTTAATTTCATGGCTGCAATCACCATCTGCAGTGATTTTGGAGCCCCCAAAAATAAAGTCAGCCACTGTTTTCACTGTTTCCCCATCTATTTGCCACGAAGTGATGGGACTTGATGCCATGGCCTTAGTTTTCTGAATGTTGAGCTTTAATTTAAGCCAACTTTTTCACTCTCCTCTTTCACTTCCATCATGAAGCTCTTTAGTTCTCCACTTTCCGCCTTAAGGTTGGTGTCATCTGCATATCTAAGATTATTCATATTTCTCCCAGTAATCTTGATTCCAGCTTGTGCTTCCTTCAGCCCAGTGTTTCTCATGATGTATTCTACATATAAGTTAAATAAGTAAGGGGACAATATACAGCCTTGACGTACTTCTTTTCCTATATGGAACCAGTCTGTTGTTCCACGTCCAGTTCTAACTGTTGCTTCCTGACCTGCATACAGATTTCTCAAGAGGCAGGTCATGTAGTCTGGTACTCCCATCTCTTTCAGAATTTTCCACAGTTTATTGTGATCCACACAGTCAAAGTCTTCAGCATAGTCAATAAAGCAGGAATAGATGTTTTCTGGAACTCTCTTGCTTTTTCGATAATCCAGCAGATGTTGGCAATTTGATCTCTGGCTCCTCTGACTTTTCTCAAACCAGCTTGAACATCTGGAAGTTCACAGTTCACGTATTGCTGAAGCCTTACATGGAGAATTTTGAGCATTACTTTATTAGCATGTGAGATGAGTGCAATTGTGCAGTAGTTTGAGCATTCTTTGGCATTGCCTTTCTTTGGGATTGGAATGAAAACTGACCTTTTCAAGTCCCATAGCCACTGCTGAGTTTTCCAAAGTTGCTGGCATATTGAGTGCAGCACTTTCATAGCATCATTTTTCAGGATTTAAAATAGTTCAACTGGAATTCCATCACCTCCACTAGCTTTGTTCGTAGTGATGCTTCCTAAGGCCCACTTGACTTCACATTCCAGGATGTCTGGTTCTAGGTGAGTGATCACACCATAGTGACTGTCTGGGTCGTGAAGATCTTCTTTTTACAGCTCTGTGTAATCTTGCCACCTCTTCTTAATATCTTCTGCTTCTATTAGATCCCTACCATTTCTGTCCTTTATTGAGCCCATCTTTGCATAAAATGTTCCCTTGGTATGACTAACTTTCTTGAAGAGATCTCTAGTCTTTCCCATTCTATTGTTTTCCTCTATTTCTTTGCATTGATCACTGAGGAAGGCTTTCTTATCTCTCCATACTTTTCTTTGGAACTCTGCATTTTAATGGATATATCTTTCCTTTTCTCTTTTGCTTTTTGCTTCCCGTCTTTTCACAGCTATTTGAAAGGCCTCTTCAGACAGCCATTTTGCTTTTTTGCATTTCTGTTTCTTGGGGACGGTCTTGATTCCTGTCTCCTGTACAATGTCATGAACCTCCATCCATAATTCATCAGGCATTCTATCAGATCTAGTCCCTTAAATCTATTTCTTACTTCCACTGTATAGTCATAAGGGATTTGATTTAGGTTATACCTGAATGGTCTAGTGGTTTTCTCCACTTTTGTCAATTTCAGTCTAAATTTGGCAATAAGGAGCTCATGATCTGAGCCACAGTCAGCTTCCAGTCTTGTTTTTGCTAACCATATAAAACTTCTCTGTCTTTGGCTGTAAAGAATATAATTACTCTGATTTCAGTGTCAACCATCTGGTGATGTTTATGTGTAGAGTCTTCTCTTCTGTTGTTGTGAGAGGGTGTTTGCTATGACCAGTGCATTCTCTTGGCAAAACTCTATTAGCCTTTGCCCTGCTTCATTCTGTACTCCAAGGCCAAATTTGCCTGTTACTTCAGGTGTTTCTTGACTTCCTGCTTTTGCATCCCAGTCCCCTATAATGAAAAGGACATCATTTTTTTGGTGTTAGTTCTAGGTCTTGTAAGTCTTCATAGAACTGTTCAACTTCAGCTTCTTCAGCATTACTGGTTGGGGCATAGACTTGGATTACCATGATATTGAATGGTTTGCCTTGGAAACAAACAGAGATCATTCTGTTGTTTTTGAGATTGCATCCAAGAAGTGCATTTTGGATTCTTTTGTTGACTTTGATGGCTACTCCATTTCTTCTAAAGGATTCCTGCCCACAGTAGTAGATATAATGTTATTCTAAGTTAAATTCACCCATTCCAGTCCATATTAGTTCACCGATTTCTAGAACATCAGTGTTCACTCTTGTCATCCCCTATTTGACCATTTCAGTTTGCCTTGATTCATGGACCTAACCTTCCAGATTCCTATGCAATATTGCTCTTTACAGCATGTAACCTCGCTTCTATCACCAATCCCATCTACATCTGGGAGTTGTTTTTGTTTTGGCTCCATCCATCAGGGAAGAGCTTTCCAGTCAGGGATCAGTGTATGAAAACTCTTTGGTAGGAGGAAGTCTGGTGAGTGTGGGAAATAAATTGATACTGAAGTGGCTGAAAGGCAAAAAGGAAGGAGAAGTAGTACAAGGTGAGGATCAAAGGTAGAAATAAGGCCAGTTCTATTGGAGCATCAGAGAATTAAAGTCACATTAGGGCTTCCCTGATGGCTCAGTGGTAAAGAATTTGACTGAAATGCAGGAGAAGTGAGTTCGATCCCTGGGTTGGAAAGACCCCCTGGAGAAGAAAATGGCAATCCATCCCAGCATTCTTGCCTGGGAGATCCCATGGACAGAGGAGTTTGGCAGGCTACAGTCCATGGAATCACAAGAGTTAGACTCAACTTATAGTGACTAAACCATCAACATCACCGATTTTAATTCTCAGTACACTAAGAAGTCACTGAACATTTTAAGCTAGTGAGTGATACACTGATTGAAAAATCATTTGGGCTGCCATTTGGAAAAAGACCAAAGTGGATAGAGGGTACCATTTACATAGCCCAGTCCTTGCAGTGGTCTAAGTAAGAACTGACTAGTTTTCTCATGAAATCCCAAATTATCAAATCCAAATTACTCATATCTCTACTGGCCAGGAATAAGAAGTCTTATTCTATATATTCTTTCTCCTAACTTAGGTAGATTGTTTTTCAGCTCAGCAGCTGAGTTGAACAAATTGAAAAGGTCAACAGGAAAATTACTCTAGAAACTGGTATATTACCTATATTTGATTTTTCCCTACTACTTTCTCATTCAGTTTGATTTACAGATACAGTTGCTTAGAGAAGATATAAGCTAAGACTTTGGTTTCTGTCAGAGATTCTCTAGTGTTGGAGATAATTATATCAGGCAGGCCAAGAACCAAAAACTATATTCAAATATAGACACTATGATATTATGGAAGAAGACTGGATTTTCAAACCACATAGGCTCATAACTTTCTAGCTATATAAACTTAGGCAAATTATTCAAGTTCTCTTTGCCTTAGCCTCTCTGTATATAAAATAAAGATCTTAAAACCTGCCTTATAGAATATCTATATAAATTAGAAATTATACATATTACTACCTAGAATATACTAATTGCTCAATAAACATGACATATTATTGGACTCATTTTTTTCTTAATTGATTGGCTCTCTGGATTCATCCATTTACCATTTACTTGATTTCTTGAAGCTCTACTATTGACCAAACACTATGGTAGATGCTTAGGTATAGCTAGACAATACGATGTAGATTCTGCCATCTAGAAATATGATAGACAGTGATGGTAGCTATTTTCTACTTCTTCATTTTGAATAAAATCCAAGTATTTTGTGGAAGAGAGAATTTACCTAAACCTAGTATGAATCATGACTATGTAAGACAATGGTTAAGAAGCCCATTCCCCTCTGCTAATGACTCCTGAGATAGACATGGAATCTCATCACAGCCAATGAAATCTAAGTAGCCTTGGAAGACTTCTGGGAACAATTTTCTTCCATGATAAGTACAGCCTCTCTTCTTCCAACCTTGTTTTCTCCTCCAAAATTATGCTTGGAGCTGCAATAGTTCATCTTGAGACCATGAGGGTAGATGCTATCAACTCACTGAGTATAACAAAGCAAGAAGCTCACATCCTTGGTGGTTTCATTGAATTGCAAAGCAAATGTAGGCCCTCCTGCTGAAGACTTGTCATTCACTAACAAGGTGTTAAGGCTACTGGGATAGAAATCTAAAGCAAATGGTTGTATCAGTAAGTAGGCAATAGAAATACTACTCATTCCTTTGTTCAGTGATAAAAGAAAGAAAGCGAAGTCACTTAATCGTGTCTGACTCTCTGTGACCACATGGACTATATATCTTACCAGGCTCCTCTGTCCACAGGATTTTCCAGGCAAGAGTACTGGAGTGGGTTGCCATTTCCTTCTCCAGGGGATCTTTCCAATCCTGGGATCAAACGCAGTTCTCCTGTATTGCAGGCAGATGCTTTACGGTCGAAGCCACCAGGGAAGCCCATATTCAGTGCTAAAGTTTTTTAAACATGTATCCAGGCAACCTCCATAGTCAAATGAATCTATCTTTCTTTTAGAGTAAAATGTGAACCAAGAGGTATAGGAGCAAAGCAAGGAGTTGCATTGCCTGAGCAAATTCTTCTGTCCTTCTATTCATGGTTACCACTTTGCTCCCTCAACAGGCAAAGAAGTAAAGTCCTGTTGGCTAGAATCAACACTGTCCAGTGCTTTCAGGGGGAAATTAAACTCTATCCTGAAACTAAGAGGGCATTCAAAGAAAGAAATAAGCTGCATACCAGCCAGTATTTTTCTGGCGAAAATCTTTCTTACCACAAAAGAGAAGCCTATGCCTTTAAAACGTTATAGGATTCTCAAGGTTTGGTCACCTGATAAACTTAATATTATTTCTACTGTTTTAGGATTTTGCTGGGACAAAATTATTTGGTGGTTTACCTTGTTTGTTTGTCTAATCCTTAGATAAAGTGTAAATGAACATCCAATAGAACTTGACAGTTTTCTTCCATGAGCGTACTATAAAAATTACAGCATTTCCATAGGAATGTGATTAATGTCAAGCATTGGAGCCAATGGTGTTGCTCTCCTGCTGCCTCTCCACCTGTCCACTGCCAGGTGAGCATATCCAGCCACTATTCCTTCTGACTGCCAGATGATGCTCTCCTGCTGATCTGTCCACGTGTTTGGTGGTATCTTCATAAGATCTCACCACCTGTTAAGAACTGACTGCTCAACTCCTTCAAGTGTATTCTTCACTTTGAACTGGATTTTAATGTGCTGCATAGAAGTATAATTTCCCTAAAGGAATCCTTAGGAAAATTCAATATCATTGAGAAGAGCAATCAATGATGGAATGATCAAGATTGAGTACAGAGTTTTTAGTACAACAAATTGCTTGCTTTACTATATCACCTTCAAAATCCTCAGTTAATGTATGTGATAAGAGAAGCAGCTACCATTGTTCTCATTCTATGAGGAATCCAAGACAATGAAAAGATAATCAATATGCTCAAAACTCACTGCTAGCTAACACTATAGCCCAATTTTTTGTTTGTTTGTTTTAACTTCCTAACCCCATGCTGTATCATTTGCCACTAAATAAAATGACACAAGTACTTTGGACTTCTTTAATTAGTTTGCAGGAAAGAAAATTATTTGCCATAAAAGAAACCCAGGATAGCCATAGTAAAGGAACACAGAGATGTCTTCTACACAAATAGAGTGGACATAAAACATGATGGATACTTTGGGTATGAGTTCTGAGATCCAGAGTCTCACCTGAAATCAAGAGTGAATTTGATGTTGCCCCTTCCCACCAAGAAACTTGCTGCTCTATACAAATTAGCATTTTGCCAGCCAGCTGAGATGGGGCAGAAACAATTGGTCTGCAGTCAGCCAGAAAGAAAAACAGCAGCCAAAGTGCATAGTGTTACTTTTCCCACACTGAATGAGGCATTAACTTCAAAGTCTCTGACCCTTTAAATCTGTGTGACAATAATTAATGGGAGAGAGATAACTAATATTTAGGTTTGCCCTCAAAATCCTAACTAATAAGAACACAGGTTACATAAGGATACATGAGAATCTCACAGTTTCCTGAATTTGTGTCCAGCAGGTGAGGTATTAATTTCTTTTTCACTATGCTTGAGCTCCTATCTATTCCAACAATGTTGTCACATGCTGAGTGGGAGCAAACGGCTGGGAATCTGAATGGGGAGAGAAAAAGTTCAGTTTTGAGGATTTACTCATTATCTGCTAGTGCCTCTGGCCTTTGGTAGGAGACAAAATCTCTTTAGTTGACCTTAAAAATACATCCTTTTTATGCTGTGCGTTTTCCTAACCTTATTTTAGAACACTGGCAACTCTTCAATAGTTGGGCAACACACTCTTAGAAATCAGTTCCCTTCTCTTGGTTCAAAATTCTTTGTTAAAAAAAAAAAAAAAAAAAAAAAAAGCTATGCTGAGCAAGATCTTTGGTTTCCACAACCAAAATCTCCTGCATTAGAATTTTTCAAACTACAATGCCTGTTTCACTCTCAACTCCTTAACTTACTGAATAAGGAAGTCTGAAAAGGAATCTATTTTTAAGGAGTTTCCCAAGTAATTATGATGACCAACTCAGGTTGAAAACCACTGGATTACTTAATCAATATTGTTATTTAATCTAAATTAGACAATCTCTAGGCCTCCAGTGATCTCTTCATTCAACAAAAACAATGCCTGATATAGAAGACAAAAATGGACATTGTATCACTCTCTATTCAGTCCCTCCAGATAAATATCATAGGAGACATCATTGTGGTTTGATAGGGGGAAAATTTATGGAGAGGATGGGTAACCATATTTTTGGAAGAATATTCTAGGCCCATAAGAAACCAAATACCAAACATGTTTAAATTTGTTCCAATAAATTAAAGATCATATGTTCTTTAACTATTCAAAAATGGTTTTTCTCTTTTCCCATCACCTATTTTCATTTGATTTTGTAATAACATTTTTGTGCTGTATTCAGTAAAAGTGAGAGAAAGGTAGTCTTTAAAATGTTATGTCTTTCTTCTTAATGTTTTCTAATACAAAGTAGCTTAACTCTTACCTTAAGCCTGACTTAGCCAGATCTCCTGTTCTAGCTATTTATTCAGTCATAGAAGGCTCTCTACTTTTATTCCCCTTACAAGTCAAATCCACTCAAAACCAATTGATAAACTGAAGAAGGTAAGAATGAAGCTGCCTTCTGATTTGTTTTTGTTTCCCCTGCAAAGACACTATATTATATTGCTTCTCCAGGTCTTCAAATAGAAAAACTCAAGATTTAACCTCAGAAATCTTTCCAGTGAATTCCAACAAAGTGAAACTTAAAAACCTCACTGGTAAAAGAGAGGATAAGAATTTGTTTCAAGCTTCAAAAAGTGGCAAAGTAAGCAGCACAATCACTTCATTCAACAAGAATTTCTGGAACTACTATATAATGTGCCTGGCACCATGCTAAGTGCTATGGATACAACAGTGAACAAGAAGGAATCTTCAAAATTTTGGCACTGCTAAAACCAAGGATTCTTTTACATAGGGTAGGATATAGCTTAAAGAAATATTAAAATAGTATCTTACATTTATGTAGTGCTTTATACCTATGTCACCATTTGACAATTATAATACTCTCCAAGACATGGGGAGCAGGTATTATTCTCATTTCATATTTACTAATGGTAATTGTTAGTAAGCACAGATACTTCCTCTATAGAGCACTATGCTAAGCATTGTAGACAAATCTTACATTAGCATGATTTTTATCCCCATTATATATTTAGAAAACTGACATTTAACAGAGGTCAAATAATGAGTGAAGGAACAGAGCCAAGACTTGAACCCAGGTCTGTGTTTTCAGAGTCTATATGCTTAAAAAGTTTGCTGAATTCTGATTCAAATGAATGTTTTTTTCCTTTTTTTTTTTATTATTGTTTTTGCCATACATTGTCATGATATCACCATGGGTAAAAAATTCATCTGAATCAGTTCTATTCAGATGGACGAAACTGGAGCCCATTATCCAGAGTGAAGTAAGCCAGAAGCAAAAACAACAATACAGTATATTAACACATATATATGGAATTTAGAAAGACGGTAACGAGAACCCAACATGCGAGACAGCAGAAGGAACGCAGATGTATAGAATAGACTCGTGGACTTTGTGGATGAGGGTAAGGGTGGGATGATATGGGAGAAGGGCATTGAAACAAGTTAATTATCATATGTCTAATCAATCGCCAGCCCAGGATTGATGCTGGGGCTGGTGCAGCGAGATTTCCCGGGGGGGAGGGAGGAGGGAGGGGGGTTCTGGAGGGGAAGCATATGTAAACCCATGGTGATATCATGACATTGTATGGCAAAAACAATAAAAAAAAAATCTAAATAAATAAATAAATTAAAAAAAAAAGTTTGCTGAATTCTGAAAGATTATTTGTCCAGAGTAATCTGGCTACTAAGTACAAGTTTTGATCCATAATTTCTTATTCCATTTATAAATATCTATTAAAGATACTCTGTATAGAAAGACACAGCTTCTGTAGTGAGGAAAGATTCCACTGTTTTTAATTTCAAGTAACTCAGAATGGACTTTAAGAATGTGGCCTGTTAGGGAAAGAGTCAAAAGTCTTCCCTGTCTGTTAATAAATAATATTATTTATTTGTGAACATGTAAAATGCAAATAATAATTTTTGAACTTCAAATAATTAGAAGCTCCTTGACTTTCAAGGAAACAGTCACAGAATCAAGCTATGTACAATAGAGCAGAACAAAAGTGAAGCTATTAGAATATGCACATTTAAAAAAGAAATGAATGAGTACAATGCTGGGCACTACATCTCTATATCTAATACTGACATTAAAAAGAGAGAATGGCCAAAATGAAAGGAAGGTGCTACCAAGAGCTTCTACCAAGAACCTATTGACTGCAAAAGTAATGTGGTCTTGACATAGACTATTTTGAAAATAATAGCATCTCCTCTAAGGTTTATAAGGAAAATCCAGTATCTTTTTTAGCACTTATGTGTTCATCAAATATGCTACAATAACCATCCTAGCTTAAAAATGTCATAGTCCAATCTTTCATTTAGAAAAATGAAAAGTGAAGAAAAACAGCTTAGCAATTATTCTCCATGAGAAAAATGACTATAAATTAAGAGCACCTCATAAATTATTTGCAGACATGTCTATATTAGAATGAAATAAGATCTTTCAGAGGATAACACACCTGTGCCGTGGATAATTGCCCTCATTCACAAATAATAAGTGGTCCACCAGATGTTTAGCCCCATACAGACATATGCAAGGCAAAGCAGTAGGAGAGGGTGTTTCAGTTCATATCAGAGATGATCCTTTTTTTATCTTTTACAAGCTCTCATGCTGTGTCAGCAGCTTATTTAGTAAGGTAACCAAAATCAAAGAGGATTCCAACTGTTAAGTACTAACATTTCATTTCAGTTATTAAACTTACAGGTAGAGAAAACCACAGGATTATTAGAACCTGAAGTTTGTATTAGATGTCTACATTTCTTTTATTTGCTTTTCTAATTTTGACAGATGCGAACAAAGATTTTCTTAAATTTCAAGGGTCTCATCAAAATGAAAAAGATTGAAAGGCTTAATTAAAGTTCAATATGTGACTAGAATCAACTTTATCAAATGAATGATTCCATTTTGGAAAATAAATATTTGGCCCCAAACTACCACTCCTGTTCTTTGTAATATTTTAATGCATCAAAAGACATTATCTTGTTATGTGGCAGCCTGGATGGGAGGGGAGTTTGGGGGAGAATAGATATATGTATATGTATGGTTGAGTCCCTTTACTGTTTTACCTAAACCAGCACAGCATTGTTTATTAATCAGCTATACCTCAATAAAGTAAGAAGCTTTTCAAAAATTCTAAAAGAAAAAGACATTATCTAAAATAAAGACTGATATAGTTTTAAAAATACTGGCAGTTATTAAAATATTGTATTTATTCATTGAGTCATTTGGTGTTTAGCAGCAGCTTAGGTATAATTGACAGTGAATATAGACAACTTTACATGTTACTTTGCTGCAGAAGTATATGTTCAGAACAAATGAAACCTTAAGTTTAAATTATGTGATCCTATTATAAATATTATAGAACTGGTATGTATTAAGTCTCTTCAGCCATGTCCAACTCTTTGAAATCCCATGGACTGTAGCCTGCCAGGCTCTTCTGTCCATGGAATTTTCCAGGCAAGAATACTGGAGTGGTTTGCCATTTCTTACTCCAGGGGATCTTCCCAACCCAGGGATCAAACCCATACCTCCTGTGCCTCCTGCATTGGCAGGGAGATTCTTCACCACTGAGCCATCAGGGAAGCCCAATGATTACATCTAAAAAATAAATAATAATTAATTATATTTGCAAGCTCATCACATTAAAGCACTTGCAAGTGGAGGTGTAAGAAATATATATTTTAGTCATGCCAGTGGACCATCAAGATCAGTATAACATCTCTCTCATTTACATCAAAGGAGATGTTGTGTGAAGATAACATCACCTTCCATGATGACAAACTCAAAAGAGCACAGTGAATCCACCCTGAAGTATCCAGGAGCTTTGTTAATAATAATACATCTATAGTATTGACATCTAGCATTCTTTCCTCTCTGAAGCTGGGAAATGCTCCCAGGCATACCCCATCATATAATGCATACACAGTGTATGGGAACTTCCATACTTCTATATGACTCTGCTGCTAGAGTTAAATAGCCCAGGAGTGGACATTTGACCTTAGCTAGACAAACCAGAGTCCTTATAAAAACGTCAGCCTCCTGCTTTGGAAGAGTCCTTGGTGAGGGGCCAAAAACTTGGAAGAACCAAACCTGCAGGGAGAGTGTGTGAAACCAAAAGGCAGAGGAGAAGCAGTGATGAGAGACAGAATGAGTCCTGAGGTATGTCTGGTTCCAGCTGCTCCTATGACTCTGTTGAATTCCCATTCTCCCAGTTTAGTTGTGCAAATTGTACTTGGATTCCATGAAAAATAATAATACTTTTCTGGCCTAAAGCTAGCTTGATTTCTGTAGCTTATAATCAAAGAGACCTAATAAATCTTAAGCATATGTAGCCTGTAAGTGAACTTTCAAGTATTTTCTTTCAAACTTTGGATGGACTTACAAACAATTTAAAATTCAAGCACAATATATGCAGTGTGTGTGTGTGTGTGTTAGTTGCTCAGCTGTGTCTGACTCTTTGTGACCTCATGGATTGTAGCTCTCCAGGCTCCTCTGTCCATGGAATTCTCCAGGCAAGAATACTGGAGTGGGTTGCCTTTGCCTTCTCCAGGGTATCTTTCCAACTAGGGATTTAACCCAGGTCTCCCTCATTCTGGGCAGATTCTCTACCATCTAAGCCACTAGGGAATCTCCAACACAAGCAGAGTTAGAGGTGAAACTGAGCATAGCACATCTAGGGGAAGAAAAGCAGAAAGTATCACCAGGGTGAACAGATTTTTGCAATGGAGATGACAAAGCAGTTTTATCAAGGATAAAAGGAAAGTAAAGCATGAAGAACACCAGAGTCCTTCAAGGGGCACTGTTTACAGTGTACATTGAAGCAAGGGAGTAATGTGGTAAAAATAACATTTTAGAAAAATTACAGGTGAAGGATTCGAAAGAAAAAGAATAGGAAGTCTATGTAGGGATCTCTATAGTCGACTTACAGTGATGGGATTGAGAAGAAAGAACCAAAAGAGTTCATGTTTCATAAGAATAATTGATTGGGCAGTAGGAATGTGAGAAAGGATGCTTATTGCATTAAATGTAAGTCATAAATCTCTCCATTTTAAAGTGTAATATGGTTGCAGTTGTGGTTTAGTTGCTGTCATGTCCAACTCTTGAAACCCCACAGACTGGGGCCCACCAAGCTCTTCTGTCCATGGGAATTCCCAGGCAAGAATACTGGAGTGGGTTGCCATTTCCTTCTCCAGACAATCTTCCCGACCCAGGGATTGAAACTGTGTCTCCTGCATTGCAGGTGGATTCTTTATCCACTGAGCCACCACAGAAGCAATATCTACACACAAGTATGTACTTTACATACATATATATTTTAATCTTCGCAACTACCTTACAGGGTAATACATAATCCCTATTTTAACTGAGAAAACTTGGAAATATTACATTAAAATTGTTTTTATATATGCATATAAACATAAATACAAAATATAAACATATATACACATACATATATACATACACGTATATGAGAGAGACCTGAGATTCAAATCCAAACCCATCTGACCTATTTCACGATGCCTCTCAAGCCTAATTTGATTCAGAAAACAAAGGAAGAAGCCCATATAAAGTGGAAATAGCCTGAAGGTAGTTAGAAATATAAGGTAAATAATTTTTCTTAAAATACCATATAATTTCAGACTAATATAATCTGAGCTTTGAAAATGTGTATGCATCAGAGATAAATGTGAAAACAACAAATATGTTGCAACACACAATGGTTAGAGCAACTGGACTACCAGAAAGCATAATTCAATAATGGATGACAGGGAAATAGATGATTTTATTTCAGCTTAGTGAGAGCAGGAATTCTGTCTGTTTGGCTCATCCTTATAACCCCAAGATAGAACTAAGAGCGTGTCATATAATGTTTCAATTAATATTTTTAAATTTTGAGTTAATTGGGAAAAACTTTGAAGACTTGATATAAGTCAAAGAGGCCTTAAAATGATAAACAGAAAGAAGAAAAACTCAACAAATTTAAGATAGTCATCTTGCAGATATGGAGTAGACAGGAAGAAGTCTGAAAAGGGTGTAAGAGTCCTAGAGAGGTCCACTTACTGCTTTTATTTTGAAGAGCTCTGCAGGTTAAAAAGGAAACCAGGCCCTCATGAAAAGCTGTAGGAAGCAAACACGAAAACCATGGATTTTTCAAACTTCTTTCATGCTCATTTCTTCCCATCATATTTACACTTGGTAATTTCAGGTGCTGGCTGTTCCTGGGAAAATTCTTCTCAGATGCCAGCTTCAGGCAAACAGTGGTTGGACAAGGTTTTTGTTTATTTGGGTGTTTTGGGGTTTGGAGTTTCTTTTTTTTAGTGGATCATCTTTTCATTCAGATACCACAGTCTGCCACAAATGATAAGTTGATGGCTCCTTAAATTGTTTTTCCTTATCTAAGTATGTTAATAAAAGGTTCTAGGTTCTTCTGTGTTTTACCTTACTCAGCTAGACCTGCAGCAAAAGTCAACAGCAAAAATGTGAGAGTAATTCTGCTGGACTTAAATCATGAAGTTGTAACTGGCTCCTCTGTCCATGGAGATTCTCCAGACAAGAATACTGGAGTGGGTTGCCATGCCTTCCTACAGGGGATCTTCCCAACCCAAGGATCCAACCCAGGTCTCCTGCATTGCAGGCAGATTCTTCACCATCTGAGCCACCAGCAGGTAGTACTTAAACCAGTGATTCTCAAATATTAGTGTGCACCAGAAACACTTGATGGGCTTGTTAAAATATACATTGCCAGACCTCAGTCCCAGTTTTTGATTTGGTAGATCTGAGGTAGAACCTGAGATTTGCATATCTAACAAGTTCCCAGGTAATGTTGATGCTCCTAGCTCAGGGATCACACTTCAAAAATTTAAGCTATAATTATTAACTGTTTCTCCAACAGGATCTATGGCAGGCAGAATAACCATCCCTTAAAGATGGCCACATCCTAAGATCTGAAACCTGTGAATATGTTACAATACAAGGTACAGGGCAATTAAGGTTGCAAAAAAAAGTAAAGTTGCTTGTCAATTGACCTTGAGATAAAGAGACTTGCCTGGATTATTCAGGTGGGTCCAATGTAATCACAAGCGTCCTTAAATGGGGAAAAGGGAGGCAAAGGATCATATGAGAGGTCTACCAACCCTCTACTAAGTCAAATAAAATATTTATTGTTGGCACAAGCCAAAAAAATTTTACTTTCAAGGTCTTCAGCCCTAGGAAGCAACTGGTAAGATCAGCTACTCCAGACCAATTAAAGATCTTTCACTATATTCACTTCAGAATTCCCAAGACACCTTAAAGAACATTTCCAACTGAGTAGGTAATTCCCACACTTTTTAAAACACTGGCTTGGAAAAACAATAAAACAAACTCATAGACTTAGTCTAATGTCTAATAGCTTACTCTAAAAGTACATATATATTCCCTGAAACAATGTTATTTTTCCAATTAAAATTCATCAATTATAGTCAATAACGAAGGGAATTTGGAGGACTTTGAGATCTAAAGGGAATAAATAAATTGCATATTTTTAAGCAGTATTTATAGAATCAGGTTCATTCAAGATAATTATTATGAAGAACAAAGTTTCAGGCTGAAGATTAAATAGAAAATTCAAAAGAGTCTTATGTGAAAGTTAAAGCAACTTTTTCATTTTCCTTGCCTAGTCCATTTCACATCTTCAGTAGTCACTTTCCAAACACTGCCTATTAAAAAACTTCTCTGTAAATACTGGGCAGAAACCCACACATGGGAACGGCATGCAGAACTCTTTGAAAACATGCCCAAAAATTCATCCCCTGCTACTCAAACAAGTTGGAGAGGGTTCAGAGAAAATCTGGAAAATTAACTTTAGGAGGGAAACTTAAAGAAGCCCGAGTTTTTCATTTAGCAGGAGATACAAGTGAAATGAGAATCTTAAAATGATTTTAATGCAGAGATTTGCAACTCTGGTATGGAAGTGACTTACCTTGGGCATTTGTTAACACACCCCAACTCCACACAATCTGACTTGGTGGTTCTGAATTCAGACTCAGGAATGGATATTTCTGTTAAGCACCATGATGATGCTATTGCATGTGGTTCCTGGACCACACTTGTTGAAAAACAAGTTGAGAAATGCTTACTAAATAAGTATAAGAGGAGCCCACACAGCTGTTCTGAATCTCTGCCACAAAACAAGTGAAATCCATTTAAACTGCATGAGACGTGGTTCCAGAGTGAAAGAACTCCCTGACTGAGTTAGTTGTTAAAGGTGGCACAACAAAGCAGTTGTGTGACAGTAACTAAGTGAAGACAACTGATTAAAAAAAGAGAAAACAATGGTTGTCCTTAAGGTGTTTATAGCCCAAGCTAATGGTTTTCAAAGCACAAAGATAGCTGGGAGCTTGTCAAAAAATGCAAAGTATCAGGTCCCACTCCAGACCTACTGAATCAGAAACTCTTGAGTTGGGGTCCAGAATCTGATTATGATGAACAAAATGTGAGAATCACTGATTGGAGGAAAGAAAACAACAAATATTAACAAAGTTACACAAATAAGATGCATGATGTGGAAAATGGAATGTTCTAAAATCCTGACTTCCTAGCTCAATAGCTTTGAGAGCCTAGGCAAGTTATTTAGTCATGCTGAGCTCCAGTTTCTTTGGTGGTTATAACTGCTTCACTTATTTCATTAGAAAAATAAAGAGGGTCAAGTGAGAGAAGGTATAGCTACATACAAAAGCTCAGAATGGCTGGATTGGATAGAATCATTTATTCCTCCTACAAACACAGAGCACTTACCATGTGCCAATCATTTTTTTTTTTCTATTTCCCCACACTGGATACAAAAACAAATGACTTCTGCCATACAGTAGTCCACTGTTTGGACTTGATCCTGAAAGACCTCAGTGGAGGAACAAGGCAACCAGAATTTTGAAGAGAGTAAACCATTTTGGTGAAGAGCAGGACACTGTAAACTCCATACAGTAGAATCTAAATAGCCAAGGGCAAAAGCCTTGTCTTATTCAATCCTATGATGGTTAAAGAGTAGAGTGAAAAAGCTGGCTTAAAACTCAACATTCAAAAAATGAAGATCATGGCATCCAGTCCCATCACTTCATGGTAAATAGATGGGGAAACAATGGAAACAGTGAGCGACTTTATTTTCTTGGGCTCCGAAATCACTGTGGACAGTGATTGCAGTGTGAAATTAAAAGATGCTTGCTCCTTGGAAGAAAAGCTATGTATTAAAAAGCAGAGACATTGCTTTTCCAGCAAAGGTCTGTAATGGTCAGAGCTATGATTTTTCCAGTAGTCGTGTACAGATGTGAGAGTTGAACCATAAAGAAGGCTGAGTGCCAAAGAATTGATGCTTTGGAACTGTGATGTTGAAGAAGACTCTTGAGAGTCCCTTGGATAGCAAGAAGATCAAACCAGTCAATCCTAAAGAAAATCAACCCTGAATATTCATTGGAAGGACTGATGCTGAAGCTGAAGCTCCAGTATTTTGGCCACCTAATGCAAAGAGCCAACTGTTTAAAAAAGATCCTGATGCTAAGAAACATTGAAGGCAGGAGGAGAAGGGGATGACAGAGGATGAGATGGTTGGATGGCATCACCAACTTGATGGGCATGAGTTTGAGCAAGCTCCAGGAGATGGAGAAGAACAGGGAAGCCTGGCATACTTCAGTCCATGGGGGTTGCAAAGAGTCAGATACAATGGAGTGACTGAACAACAACAATCTCCCTATCATCTAGAGCTGTGGCTGGCATGTAAAAGTCACTTAAGTACTTGCAGAAGTGAGAGCTACTGGTTACATTCCAGAGGAGCAGTTTGAAAGTTGAGTGAACAGGCAAATAAATATACATGTCTAATAGAAGTGATGATTCCACTAGACAGTAATGAAAAATGAAGATAATTGGGGAAGAGGAATGAAAGGGATTGAAGCATCTAATACGGAGTTTGTTAAGATGAATCAACAAGATTCATGTCAATGTATGGCAAAAACCACTACAATATTGCACAGTAATTAGACTCCAATTAAAATAAATAAATTAAAATTTTTTTTAAAACATCAACAAGAAAGAGCTGGTGTAATTTACCTGAGCAACTATTATCTTTAAATTATTTCTTGGAGGTCCATAACCATTGACACAGACAGTAAAACATGGGCCTGTTTGAAGAAAAGATTACTTCTTAGGGATCTTTACAATATTAAATGCTAAAATTATCCAGTCCTTCATTAATTCCACATTTATTGAATGAATAAATTCTTTAATTAGTTGCTTAGAAATTCAGGGGATGGTGGTTTTTTTTCCTTTATCTCTGGGATGATGATAAAGATAGCAATGGGCTATTCTGGACTCTTACTCAGCAAAATAATGATACATCATCATTAGTATAAAGCTGGGTTGTTCTTAAATTCTAAAGCAACAAAAACAAACAAACAAACAAACCCTGCTTTCAATTATTCATCTAAGTTATTGGGCACAGATGGAAAGCCTGAAGGACAACTTTTGTTTGCCAGCGTGACTGCAAATGTGGAGGCTTGAGCATGGATAAAGGGGTGTCACTTGCAAAGTTTCCCTTTTTCAAATAATGAAGTGTGTCTGTCTCTTGAGCTGATGACTGAAAACTTTCCATCCACCACTGGGTAATTAGACACACATGTAATTAGTGATTCACATTCCAAAGAAAAGATGAAACTCATTAATAAATCATTAGACATTGTGAATTTTTTTCCACTTCCTCCTGCCACCCACATACTGGTGGCAAAGTAGTCTCTATTATTTTTAACACAGAGACTATATATTTGGAAGAGTCTGAATTCCTTTAGTTGAGCAGGCATGGAAGTCTCACAGCTAAGGAATTATTAATAATGTTAATTGTGAGAAGTTACTTTTTTTTCTTCCCAAAGTGGGAGTTTTGAAGTAATTTGCTAACTTGTCAAATAAGCTTTTTTAGCAGGATCTTTTTTGTGAAAATTTGGTTTAGAAATTCATGTTTTATATGTTAAAATTAAATAAATTTTAACCTCTAAATTTACCTCTAAATTAGAGGTAGAGCCTTATAATTGAAATGTTTATCTAAGCACCCAGAATGCTCTGGGATGACTGGATATTGACACTTGAAAGATGGCTTTTGGCATTTCTTTAAATTCTAAGTCGCATTCCCAGCTGTCCGAAAGCAAAAAGCCAAAGAGCAAAGATCAGGGAACCTCTAGTCGAGCTGCTGCATTTTGACTTGTTACTAGTTCTCCATCTCCCTTCAATCAGGCTGTCTGCATGTACTGTCTGTCATCTGCCTCTCTTTGCACACATGCCTCTCCCAACCCACGCCCCCACCCCCATACTCTAGCCTGGGTACATTTCAAGCGCCTTTTGAGAGGCATTTCCCCCTCCCCTCAACATCTCTAACTCCATTGAAAAGAGAATATATGCTACTGTCCCTTGCATTAAAAGAGAACTGAAAACCCCAAGTTGTGATGGATTTCCTTTCTTAACAACTTACAAGGCCCAAAGTACTTCCTCAGTATTTCTTACTACTACTTTTCAGGACAAAGGGATTTTTCTCTGATCAGTTTACTTTTTATCCAACCATAGTATAGCTTTGCTTTATGGATACATATGGATACAAGAGGACTTCCTGTGTAGCTCGTCTGGTAAAGAATCCACCTGCAATGCAGGAGACTCTGGTTTAAATCCTGAATTGGGAAGTTCCCCTGGAGAAGGGATAGGCTACTCACTTCAGTATTCTTAGGCTCCCCTGGTGGCTCATATGGCAAAGAATCTGCCTGCAGTGTGGGAGACCTGGGTTGGATCCCTGGGTTGGGAAGATCCCCTGGATGAGGGAATGGCAACCCACTCCAGTATTGTTGCCTGGAGAATTCCATGGACAGAGGAGCCTGGAGGGCTATAGTCCAGGGGGTCACAGAGAGTCAAACATGACTTAGCAACTAAGCACACATGGATACATGGTGTAGGACTTATTCACAAACCTTTGAGTAAGAAGTATCATAACTAGAATTTAACCTTTAATAATTTGCTGTGGTATGTAACATTGGGGTTCAGGAGGAAGTGAAGATAAGAAAGACGGGTTACTCTCTACTCTAAGGGTCAACACACATTTTTTAATATTTCCAAAAATACATTCATCCCTTTGCTGAATCATTGAGGTAGAAATATACACAGAACAATTTGAGTAAGTTTACAGTGAGGTCCAATGCGCCGGCCAGCGTTTACCTTGGGACTGTGGTCAGGGGTGTTAATAATGCATGGCTGTAGTGTGCTTGAATTCACTTCAGACTACTCTGCCTTCAGTTCTTCTATCACATCCTTGTGTTCAGTTCCTTCTGGCTGCCAATGCCATTGAAGTTCATCAGATGTATAAGAACCTATCGCAAGTACTCCTCACATTCTTTTTTCTATTTTTTTGAAGCACATGTATTTATGTTGCATATGATGATTTTTTCTTTTGTTACTGAAGGTTGCCCATCTCATTATATCTATTAAACAAGCTAATATAAAAGAAGCACATAGAATAGGGTCTGTCAAAAAGAGCACTATAAACATTAGTTTCTAAATTTTTATTGAAATATAACTGATTAACAATGTTCTATTAGTTTCAGATGCAGGCAAAGTGATTCAGTTATATATATATTAATATATATATATAATCTTTCTTTACATTCTCTTCTATTATAATTATTATAAGATATAGAGTATAGCTCTCTGTGCTTACAGTAGGTCCTTGTTGGTTATCTATTTTATGTAGTGTGTATCTTTTAATCCCAAACTTGTAAAATAATCCCATCCCCCTGACCCTTTAGTAGCCATAAGTTAGTTTCTGTCTCTGGGTCTATTTCTGCTTTGTAAATAAGTCCATTTGCTTCATCTTTTTAGAGTCCACATATAAATGATATTATATATGTCTTTCTCTATCTGACTTACTTCACTTGGTATGATAATCTCCAGGTCTATGCTGGTTGCTGAACACTTGCTCTCATTACCTGTATTTTCCTTTTTGTCCTTCTACTATAGTACTGAGCTCATGAAGCCTAGTGTTAGAAAAGATCATAAGATATGTCTGTGAAAAATTATGAAAGAAACACAATATAATGATTTCTTATTCCTTTTCACAACTCTCAAAGCACCATTTGAACACAAAGCTCTTTTGAAAACAGAAAAAGGTTTTCTGTGAAGGATGGGAAAATGAACATAAGAATTTAACCAAGTATTCACTCTCAATTGTCCTTCCTTTCTCTCTCTTCCCCTTTCAACTTTATTTTTCTTTCTTCTTTCTGCATCTGCCACTCTGTCTTCTTTTATTGAATTTTAAAAAATTTAGACATTATTTTTGCATCTTTCATTCATCAATTATGCAGTTCTGTTTTTAAAAATGTTATAAATTCAAGTAGTACTGAATTTCAATACTTTTCACTTTTCTTCTAGTAAGCCATTGGGAAAACAAGAGAATGAAGCCTCTGTAGAGACTTTCTCATGCAATGTAAAGTAATCCAATAAATGCCTTCCTCCAAAAGAAATCTTCCAATACCACCAAAATAAATCAAATAACCAGCATTGTGTTGTAGATGAGAATTGCTCTTAGTTCTGATACCTAGAATTGGCTTCCAAATCACTTTTAAATATACCTGTCTTATTAAAATTACCAAACTGGTATGGTTGTTCTACACACATTAACCAGGAAGAGGTTTTTTCAAAAGTAGTGAAGAAAATCCATCTTTCTGGAAGAACAACTTTTAAATCACCCCAAACTCTTCATAGGAGATTGACCTTTCTGAGTAAACTATTATATATTTAGCACCTCTTGCTGTCATAAATTTTTTCCAGATATTGCATAAACTTGTTATTAGGAAACTCACTTGTAATTCTGCTAACAGCTGCTTATTTTCTTTGACTCTCTTATATTCTTTATTCTTTCTTTTTATACATTTATTATTTTTCCCCAAAGTCATCACCTTTTCTCAGAGATCTAACTGATCAATTGTTAATTAATATCCCTTAGATGGGGCTTCTCTGGTAGCTCAGCTGGTAAAGAATTTGCCTGCAATGTTGAAAGCCTGGGTTCTATTCCTGGGTTGGGAAGATCCCCTGGAGAAGGGCATAGCAACCCACTCCAGTATTCCTGCCTGGAGAATCTCATAAACAGAGGAGCCTGGCAGGCTACAGTCCATGGGGTGGCAAAGACTCAGACATGACTGAGCATCTAAACACAGCACAGCAAAGCACATCCCTTAGATATTCTTCTGAACTGTTCCAAGGAACAACGTAATCTTCTAAATCTATATCTCTCAAGGCCCTTGGACTTTCCACATCAGTGTCATCTGGGAACTTGTTAGAAATAGACTCTCAGGCCAACTAAATTAGAAAGTGCTTTTTCACAAGATCCTCGATGACTCATATACATACTGAAGTGGGAGACACTGGTCTGGATATCGTTTATCTAAGAACTAAGAACTATACTATAATCACTTTTGAATCAAGTATAAAACATGGAATTTCTATGTTTCTACTATTATCTTTAGAAAATGTTTATGGCACTATAGGTAAAACACATCTGAGATTACTGAGGCAAGTTCCACTTCGTTCTCTACATGCCTTCACTTTTAAGGTTTGTTTGTTTGTTTTTAGTTTTATTATCTAGTTTTCTACAGTTTTAAATTTACCCACATTTCCAGAATCACACTATTTTAAATATCACCTATTAAATAAATTTCCTAAGATTTTATTTTTTTGCCTATGATGATAAATAAGAAAGGAAATTATTAATCTATAGTAACATCTGTTTGAGAAATATCAGTTCAGCTTCTTTTATTCAATATTTTCCTCTCTGAGGTGGGAAACATAAAATGTGAAGAACCTGCAAGTTTCTTTAAAGCCAGAATATATCGGAAGGTTCCCTTAAATATTGAGTTAAGAATCATTTCCCTGCTCACCCACTTTGTAGGTGATTAGATGAGCTCTATTTAAAGCTCTTCTTTCCTGAGGCTGGGCCCCTCTATAACTTCTTATTACCCATTTCTTTCAACCAAAAAAGTCTGCCCCTAAATATCTTCCTCATGTATTTTAATATCATCACATCAGTTTTTGAAAGAATAGAAATATTGTTCTAGTGGCTGATAAGAAAATTGACATGAATTTATCCTACACAGATTTTTTTTCTTATGATGCCTTTATTTATACCAGAATTTTATAATCAAGTATAAAATTTGCCTTTTTTAATTTTTACCTTTCATCTGTTTGGGGCCATGAATTTACAGATGCAAAACAGTTAATCATTTTGCCTGTACAGACAAATCATGCATAATAATTCACAAAAGTGATGTGTTAGGGACTCTAGGGTCTGCATCCACTCGTTTGCCTACACAAACATTGGGGTATGTTTCCTTTAAGCTTCACTTAGCAGTAACATTTTTTCCCTTCTTTCAGCAGGGCATGTTGCTGATTTCTCCTGATGTGTGAAAATTTTCACAGCTGTATGCAAGACACATTCATCTAATAGAAGCGGTTTTTTAGTCCCTGTAGGACTGAAGTCAGAGTAAAGAAAGAGAGAGACTCAAATTTTCTTGCTCTGTTAGAACAAGTCCAGGAATTCTGTAGACTTGCTGACTACAGCTAGAAAGGCCAGATAACTTAGATGTCTGTGAGAGGTTCTACCAAAGTCAGTAATTAAAGATGGAAGAAAATAATTATAGTTGTATAACACTCACAATTTGTAACTGATTTTTAGCTGATAAGTATTATCTTAAAATAGATGTTATGAGGCTAAGCTTTTTATTCTATTAGACCAAGTCGGCATACAAAATAATATTAAGTCCCCTGAGAAAATTGGAAGAAACGGTAGGTTAAACAGTGTGCACTTCTAGTAACTTCATAAATAATCATTTTTCAATAGTGCCATTTATAAAATGTGTGACCCACTGAGCTTATTCATATCACATGTTCTAGTTTACTAGCCACTTAATTTCTCATAAAGTTTTATCTAAACTTTTCAGAAGTGTAATCATTCTCCCATTCGTACCATAATTCAAAGATTAATAAAAGCTAATAATAGTTTCTATATCCAAACAACACATGAACTCTTAATGTGCTCATTCAGAGAAATCTCTCATGACTGTTGCATAGATGTATGATTATGACTTTCCATCCCCCTCAAAGATGAGTTCTGTATTAGTACAGGGCTTGCCATTGGCATTTCTGGACACTGTGGAAATAATCTGTGCTTTCCTCAGCATGTTCATCCTAATGTAACAAAATATAAATGGCTTATTTACTAACAGAGTTAACATGCATCACTTTAATATCCCAATAAATGATAATTTCTTTCCTTTTTCTCTTCCAAATATTAAGTAGGGATGGTAAGAATCCCACTACTGAAAATTGGTTAAGCAATGAGAGAAGCTTGGCCTAAGTGGAGGATGGCAGGAAGCTCTTTTAACAGAATACACTTGACTCAGCTAATGAAAAGGAGAGAGAAGGAAGAAAGTCTTGGCACTGGTATAAAGACATCAAAAGAATTTGTTAAGGAATTTTAAAGGAGAAAAGTGAAATGAAATAAAGTAACAATCCGCTTGAGCTTCCCTGATGGCTCAGATGGTAAAGAATCTGCCCACAGTGCAGGAGACCCAGTTTCGATCCCTAGGTAGGGAAGATCCCCTAAAGAAAGGAATGGCTACCTACTCCAGTATTCTTACCTGGAGAATTCCATGGACAGAGGAGTCTGGCAGGCTACAGTCAATGGAATTGCAAAGAGTCTGACAAGACTGAGTGACTAAGAGCACTTTGCTTGGACCCAGGATGAGACAGGATCCTGGAAACTGAGAATCAACAAGGGTAAAACTGAGTCCTAAGAACCAAAATCCAGATGAAATTATTCAACAGATAGTTTATGATGAAATTAGGAGGATCTAGAGTGTTTGAGTTATGATAAATCAATGCATACTAATGCCATTCCATTGCTCACTGTAGCTTATACACAGAGACAATGGAGAAATGGCAGACAGATTCCATCTTTATTTCACCAAGGCATTTGGCCTTCCAGCTTTACAATTTTAAGTCTTTTGTTATATCCTAGATGTGTAAGATAACTTGGATGCATGATATCTGAATTTATAGCTGGTTAACGCTTCACAGAGAACACTGATGGCCTAGAAATTGTCAATACTAAGCAAAGTCTCTACTGGGGATAAAGGTCCTACAGTGTTACTAATGGGTGCTGTGGTGTACCACCCAGGTACCACACTTTAGGACTAAGATTTCTATTCCCTGAGCTGGCTGGGGTGGGTGCCTGCTTAAGTCTCATAGTTAAGATCCTCCACACAAATTGCCCTAGGCTGAAGGAAAGTGACTCGTTGAGATATTGCTCATGGTAATGCTCCAAGTCTGCTCCCTCTCTGGGGACAGCCTGCATCAAATCACTGTGACAGCTCTGAAAAGCCATCCCAGCTTTTGACTCCTGTGTTATCAACTAAGTTTTCAGTTGCAACTGCATCTCAGTTTGACTTCTCCTCTGCCATTATCCTGCTTTCCAATTATTTCTACATTAGGCCTCTTGACATTGTTCCATAACTCACTCATCTTTACATTTAAATATTTTTTCTGTTATTTTTTGGAGAGCTCCTATTGCTCTACCTTCAAGTTTATCCATTTTTTTCTGCTATGTGTAATCTTTTACTACTCTCATCCTGGTTACTTTTGTTCTCAGACATTGTAGTTTTCATCTTTAGAAGTTTGATATGAATTTTTAAACATATTACCACATCTATAGAAGAAATACGGTTATAATAACTTTTAATACCCTCATCTGCAAAGTCTAGCATCTGTATCTCTTCTGGATTGGGTTTGATTGATTTTTCTCTTGGTGGGATACAATTTATTGCTTCTTGGTATATGCCTAATAATCTCTTTTTGGATGTCTGATATAATGATTTTTACCTAGTTGGGTGCTGGATAATTTTGAATTCCTGTAAGTTGTCTTGAGCTTTGTTCTGGGCTGTAGTTACCTGGAAGCAGCTTGATCCTTTCAAGTATTTCTTTTATGACTTGTTAGCAGGTCCAGAGCAGTGGTCAGTCTAGAACTAATTATTCTCCACCACTAGAGCAATATTTTCTTGAATACTCAATTTGCTGCTGCTGCTGCTAAGTCACTTCAGTCATGTCCGACTGTGTGTGACCCCATAGACGGCAGCCCACCAAGGTTCCGCTGTCCCTGGAATTCTCAAGGCAAGAACACTGGAGGGGGTCACCATTTCCTTCTGTAATACATGAAAGTGAAAAGTGAAAGTGAAGTCGCTTAGTTGTATCTGACTCTTAGCAACCCCATGGACTGTAGCCTACCAAGCTCTTCCATCCATAGGATTTTCCAGGCAAGAGTACTGGAGTGGGGTGCCATTGCCTTCTCCAGAATACTCAACTAAATCCCTGGTAATCATGAGTTTTTTCAGTCTGGCTAGGTTCCGCTAGCTAGTTCCTGTTAAACAGCTAGGCCACTATTCCTGAACCCACAAGAGGACCAAACATTGTTCTCTGATACATTTCCCAGCATGTGCATGCACTGCTGAGTGATTTGCTAAAGATTCAAAGAGGACCTTCTGAAGTTCTCCCCAGTTCTCTCTCTTTGATGCATTCTCTTCTTGGGTCTACTGTCCTATCAATTCTAACTGCCTTGGTCTGTCTGAACTCTTAGCTCCAAAGCTTAATCTCAGAGTTTTCAGACGTGTTTCTTAGCACCCTCTCCATGTGCAATATTCTGGAAAGGCCCGCTAGGCAGTAAATTGAGGGAATCATATTGCTTACCTATAAGCATAAGCATAACTTCCCTGGTGGCTCAGACGGTAAAGCATCTGCCCACAATGCAGGAGACCCAGGTTCGATCCCTGGGTTGAGAAGATCCTCTGGAGAAGGAAATGGCAACCCACTCCAGTACTCTGACCTGGAAAATCCCATGAATGGAGAAGCATGGTAGGCTACAGTCCACGGGGTCGCAAGAAGTCGGGCAGGACTGAGCGACTTCACTTTCACTTTCAAGCATAATCATATTTGTTTCCTGTCTCTCAGGGAATAGCTGTCCTTCATTGCTTGACATCAGTGTCTTGACAGCTATAGTTTCTTGTATTTTGCCTGATAGTTTTTGTTTCATAGAGAAGGTAAATATGGCCTTTTTACTCCCTCTTGCCAGAAGCAGAAGCTAGAGCAACTTTTCAAAGGTGTGGCTGAAGCTTAAGCTTGAAGATAATGTCCTATAAGTTTGAAGTACCATCCTTCTGGATACAGCATACATCTAAATAAGTAGTCATCATAAGGTGCTTTATCTTCAATAAATAGAATAAATGAGTTTAGGAGCCAAGGGATATAAGTAGAAGTTGCTCTGCTTAACATTTCTCTTGCTGACCTATTTAGGGAATTTTGGCCTCTCCTCCTCCAACTCTGAGCCCTGCCAGTTTAGGAGATACAGACTCTTTCTACCAGAGTACCTTGCAAAAATCTTTAAATATTTAAGCTATGGCTCCCATCCTATTATGAAACACACATCATTCAAAGAAAGTCAATACCATCCTGTTGTTATTGGCCATGATTATCAAGAGGAGGGAGACTGCTCTTTATACAATATAGGTGTGGAAGAATTCGCTTGGCAAACATTATTCACTGTGACCACTCTTGGTGGGATTCCCAAGTGGCTCAGTGGTAAAGAATCTGCCCGCCAGTGCAGGAGATGTGGGTTTGATCCTGGGTTGGAAGATCACCTGGAATTAGAAATGGCTATTCACTCCAGTATTCTTGTCAGGAAAATCCCATGGACAGATGAGCCTGGCAGATACAGTTCATGGGGTCTCAAAGAGTTGGACATGACAGAGCATGCATGCATGTACTCTTGGTACTCCTCTTCCCAACATTCACAGTAAATAAAAACATAAAATGGCAGCCATAGTCTTAGGAGAGCAAGGTAACCAGGGGCTCAAGATGCCTCAGGGATAAGAATATAGAACAATAAGAAGAAAGAAAGTGAAAGTGAAAGTCACTCAGTCGTGCCCGAATCTTTGTGACCCCCATGAACTATACAGTCCATGGAATTTTCCAGGCCAGAAAATTGGAGTGGGTAGCCTTTCCCTTCTCCAGGGGATCTTCCCAACCTGAGGATCAAACCCAGGTCTCCCACATTGCATGCAGATTCTTTACCAGCTGAGCCACAAGGGAAGAACAATAGGATTTAGTGATTAATTGGATGTGAAGTATGAAAAGAGAAGATTTAAGTATAGCTGAAATTTTCTGGCCTAATTACCTAGAAGAATGGAGTTATTCCCTAGGTTAGGAAAGACATTGAAAGAAATAAGTTTTTAAAAGGATCAGAAGTCAAGTTTTGACTATGTTACTTTTAGGATACCTAACTGATATCAAAATCTTTCAAGTAGGCAACTGGAATGAGCACTGGAGTACAGAAGTTTGTAAGTTGCTTAATATGTCACCATAGAAATACAGGGAGATTTTCAGAGCTCTGCTTGGGTTCAGGGGTTGCATCTCTCACTAAGTAGCACAGGACATGCCATACTTGGGAAGCCAGAACTCATTTTCATATGGCATCTGCCCCTTATTTGCTACATCTGCATTCATATTTTTCCCCTCACAACCTCTCCCTTTTCCTTCGCCTTCTACCACCCTCAACTTTTCAAGGAAAAATATTACAAATATTCTTTCAAGCAAGTATTCTTTGCCCATTTTGGGTGTCTTAGAAGGCCTGTGGTGATGGCTCTTAGCCGAGGCATTTTTCTAAAAAATAGAACTTGGACTTCCTGGGGCATGGTGTCATTCAGCACAGAAAGAAGCTTGTTCAGAAATAAAACAGAACAAAACCAAACCCCCATAAAATCCTTTCTCTCTCTAAAATGCCCCCCACCTGCTGGGGGCATTTTTTTTTTCCATGACCCATTCCTCTATAGATCTAATAGCTTCTCTTGGAAAATCTGTTGAACTACCAATAAATTTCTATATCAAGCCATGGCTATCTGATCTTTACACATCAGTCCAGTCTGTTGAAGAGAAGACTGAGACCTGAACAGGGTTTTACATCTCTGAACTTCAGTTTTCAGCATTCGTAAAATAAAAGATTGGACTAGGTCATCTCCAAGGACTCTTCCAACTTTCCAATTCTATTAACTCTAAAATAACTTAAATGGGTCAAGAAACTTTAATGTTAATTTGAACCAAATGCAGAACTAGGTGTCATTTATATCAGTCTCTAATTATAATCTAAGGACTGAACTAACAACCAGAAGGTTCTTGGCACTGCTGGAATCAGCAACAAGGACTGTTTAGATTTAGCAAGTAACCTGAAATGTGGTCTCTAAAAAAATAAGCAAGAAAACATTTAGCCACCCCCGAGGCACCTTGAAGATTTTATTTGTTAATTCTTTTTAAATGATTTGACTCCAAAAAGAATAATAGACCATCAGTACTAGGGGGTTATTATTTAGCATTATGAGGTTGGGTTTCCATTTGATGTGCATAATGATTTCTGGGTTCTTATTGTGAAGAGTAGGCAAAGATGCAAAAAACTGACTGACTCCACACAGGGTTGCCATTTTTTTAAATTAACATTCTAAAAATATCAATCATTGAACCAACTTTTAAAAATAAGTTAATTTCTTCCAGCAGTAAGTGGAAATTATTTTTATTAATATTAAAATAATTCTTCTCCCATGATAATAACTGTTAACATACTAAGAATAACCTCATGTTTACTTGGCACAGGAGAATTTCTGAGAAACATCAGAAAGAACCACTCACTGGGAAGGGCTCGAAAAAAACCAAGAATAGAGTGAGAAGAATATTTAGAAAGGGCTAGTTTTCCCATGTAGAGTTAAACTAAGGATCTAAATAGTGCCATGGAACTAGAAAACCTGAGGAGAGACAACAAAGTTTAAATTAAATATCTTAGTCATTTATATAAGTAATTGAAATCTAGTCATATAATGTAGAAATAACCTAAGAGAATGTATTGGTTAAGTATATGATCTCATAAAATAATTTATTAAATTACTTCATGGATAAAATCACAATTTCAAATAGCTGTGTTATCTTATACATAACAAAAAGTTATACAACTATTTAAAACTATTTTTGTCAATAATATGCTTGCTACCTGTAAAACACTGGCAAAACTTTTAGTCTGATAAGGAAAGGTGTGCTTTCCAATAGAATAAATTTCCCATGTGATTTTTTCCTTGGTATGAGTGCATCTTTGTGAAATTCCTTAAACAGGAAGTAAAAGAAAGTCAAATAAAATTAGATAACTACTCTTTCAAAAACTAATTACTGAAGCCTTCCATTTTCTACTTCTGGATTAGCAAAAACAAAGACAAAACAATTTCATTACATTTCTTCATAGGTAAATTGAAAAGCTAAGTTCTAGACATGAAAAAAGAGCTTTAAACCAAATGAAAAGCATTCTTTTGATCATGTGACTGGCCATTTATCTATCACCTTCTAAATTTCCATTAAATAAATAGGGTGTTATTTTATTAAGAATACATGCATAGATTATATTTATGTAACAAGGTATACATTTGATTGAAAATCAAAACAAGGAGCAGATGGTTTTGTTTTAACCCAAGAGACGACTTATTGCACCAGCTCAGAATGAAAACCTCTTTTATCCAGGATGAAGATATGATGTTTGGAATTTCTATATCAATGACTATTTAAATATAAAAATAGAAAAGAATGAGAAAGATGGATCTGTACAAACTGACATCTAACCATCACCATTACCATGATTGTCCACTTTATTTGTACTTGCTCTAGGCCAGGAGCAATGAAATGATCAAATAATATAATTCAGAGAAACAGTAATATATAGTGTAAGCATACTTCTCATTAGCTCTAATGACTTATTTACACCCAAAGTCTCATTCAAACTAGTAGGCTGAAATCTTTGCCTTTTATTTTTTCAGAAAAATGTCTCCATTTTAAGGAAAGACGCTTTTTGAATCAAAACTTTCAAAATATGAGGTAATGTTTTCATATTACAAACATGGTATTCATATAACATAAGAGACCATTTGAAAGCAGTATTTACAACATAATTTTATTCTCCCAATGAAATGTTATACTTTAACTGGCAAACTCTACCAAAGACCTACCTATTCAGCAGAGAGATGAGATGGGCTTGAAGATGTGTCCCTGACCCTTCTCTCTTAACCTTCTTGGAGTATAATTTTTACTCTGCAGTTCAATGGGAAACAGATGAAGGTCAGTTCTGTTCTTAATCAGTCCACAATCATTTCATGTTGTACTATAGTCTTATGTAGACTACTCATTGCAACAAAATTTGACTACTAAGAAAAACATACAAGTGATACACAATTAAGTTTATTGTAAAGGTAGTCAACTATTTAAAAAATAATACAAATGTTGTATGGGAAAATACACTGAGAAATATATTCTCTTTTATAGGAATGCTATGTGAACCTGGTAATAAATGCTTATAAATATATGGCAGTGTCAGTGGCTGTCAGCACTCCACACATATTCTCCCTGATCTCTTTAAAATTCTTGTGCACAACAGCTCCCAATAGTTGTAAATCAACTATACTTCAATAAAAATTAGAAAGAGAAAAAAGCTCCCTACAAACAGAAGCCCAAGCCCAGATGACTTCACTGAAGAATTCTACCAAACAAAGATGAACTTATACTGATCTTCTCAAGCTCTTCCAAGAACCTGAAGAGGAGTGAACACTCCCAAAATCATTCTAAGAAGCCACAATCACACTGATACAAAAGCTAGATGAAGACAATAGTGGAAAAGAAAATTACAGGCCAATATCTTTAATGCAGTAAATTCTCAGCAAAGTATTAGCAGACTGAATACAAGAACACATTGAAAAAGATCATACACACACACACACACAAAATCATACACCACAATCAAGCTGGATTCATCATAGGGTCACAAGGATGGTTCAACATACACAGGTAAATGTGATACACCACATCAACAGAAGACAAAAAAATTCATAATTATCACAATAGATGTCAAAAAATTGATAAAATTCAACACCTAATCATGATGAAACCTTAGCAGAGTGTGTATCCAGGGAACATATCTCAACATAATAAAAGCTATTTATCACAATCTCACAGCCAACACAGTGTTCAATGGTGAAAAACTGAAAGACTTCCCACTAACGTCTGAAACTAGATAAGGATACCTACTCTCATCATTTCTATTTAACATAGTATTGGAAATTCTAGCCTCGGACAAGAAAAATAAAAGGTATTAAAATTAAAAGGGAAGAGGTAAAATTGTCATTTCATACAGATTATGTGCTACTTGGAAAACCTTAACTACTCCACACAAAAACTACTAGAACTGATAACCAAATTCAGCAAGGTAGCAGGATATAAGCTTAACATACAGAAATCTGTTGCATTTCTCTACACTCAGAAAGAAATATCAGAATGGGAAAGTAAAAATAAACTCTGTGAAAATCATATCAAAAGTAGTAAAAGAGTAATAAACATGACAAGGAAGTGAGAAAATTATATGCTGAGAACTATAAAACATTGATAAAGGATGGTTCAAAGAATTGAAAAATGCTTCATGCTCTTGGATTGGAAAAATCAATACTGTTAAAATGGTCATGCTACCCAAAGCAATCTAAGTATTTAATGTGATCCCTATCAAATTACCCACCACATTTTTCACTAAACTAAAACAAACAATCCTAAATTTTATATGGAATGATAAATAACCCAAAACTGCCAAAGCAATCCTGAGGAGAAAGAATAAAGCTGGAGGCACAACCCTCACAGGCTTCAAACATCACTATAAAGCTATAGTAACCAAAACAGCATGGTACTGGCACAAAAACAAACACATGGCTCAACGGAACAGAATATAGAGCCCAGAAATAAACTCACATACCTATGGTCAACTAGCCTTCCACAGAGGAGGCAAGAATAAATCCATGAAGTCAGAACACACCCTCACACCATCTGCAAAAATAAACTCAAAATGGCTTAAAGACTTAAATACAACACATGACACCATAAAACTCCTAGAGGAGAATGCAGGCAAAACATTCTCTGACATAAATCATACTAATGTTTTCTTAGGTCAGTCTCCCAAGGCAATAGAAATAAAAGCAAAAATAAATAAATGGAACCTAATAAAACTTAGAAGGTTTTAAACAGCAAAATGAGCTGAATTTCCAAAATATACTCAGTTACTCACACAACTCAGTTGTTGAGTTCCTCACACAACTCAGTTGTTGAGTTACTCACACAACTCAGTAATAACAATAACAACAACAAAAACAAACAACTCGGTCAAAAAATGAACAGATCTAAATAAACATTTATCCAGAGACAATGTGCCAATCAGCACCTGAAAAGATGCAAAACATGGCTAATTATTAGGGAAATGCAAATCAAAACTACAATGAGGTGCGATCTCACACAGTTTAGAATGGCCATTATTTAAAAAAAGAAAAAAAAAGAATGGCCATTATTAGAAAGTATACAAATAACAAATGCTGGAGAGGGTATAGAGGAAAGAGAGCCCTCCTATGCTGTTGATAGAGTGTAAATTGATACAGCCACTAAGGAAAAACAGTATGGAGGTTCCTTGAAAAATTAGAGCTGCCCTGTGATCCAGCAGTCCCACTCCTTGGCATATATCTGGCAAAAGCTATATTTCCAAAAGAGAAGCAGCCTAAATGTCCATTGATAGGTGAATGAATAAAAAAAAATACAAGGTACATACATACAATGGAATACAACTCAGCCATTTAAAATAATGAAATAATGTCATTTGCAGTGACATGGATGGGCCTAGCGATTATCATCTATGTGATAATGTCAAAAAAGTGAAAGACAAATGACATATGATATCACTTTTATGTGAAATCTAAAATATGACACAGATGAATTTACTTACAAAATAGAAACAGACTCATAGATAGAGATAATAAACTTATGATTACCCAAGGGGAAAAGGGGTGTTGTTGTTAGTTGATAAGCCATGTCCAACTCTTTGCAGCCCCATGAACTGCAGCATGCCAGGCTCCTCTGTCCTCACTATCTCCTGGAGTTTGCTCAGATTCATATCCACTGAGTCAATGATGTTATCTAGCCATCTCATCCTCTGTTAGCACCTTCTCCTTTTGCTTTCAGTCTTTCCCAGCATCAGGGTTTTTCCAGTGAGTTGCCCTTTGTATCAAGAGGCAAAAGTATTAGGAGCGTCAGCTTCAGCAACAGTTTGCCCAGTAAATATTCAGGGGTGATCTCCTTTAGGATGGACTGGTTTGATCTCCTTGCAGTCCAAGGGACTCTCAAGAGTCTTCTCCAGCACCACAATTCGAAAGCTTCAATTCTGCGGCACTCAGCCTTCTTAATGGTACAATTCTCATACCTGTACATGACTACTGACAAAAAAACCCCATAGCTTTTAACTACACAGACTTTTGTCAGCAGAGTGATATCTCTGATTTCTAACGCAGTCTAAGTTTATCATAGCTTTCCTTTCAAGAAGCAAGCGTCTTAATTTCAGGGCTGCAGTCACTGTCTGCAGTGATTTTAGAGCCCAAGAGAATAAAATAATTTTTACACAGACCCTTATGTCAAGGTCTGCTTATAGGGAACCCAACTTGAAACATTAACTTTCTGAGTGGTTGGAGCCCAGGAAATGGCTTCTGTGCTGAGAAATGGATAGAATTCCAGGGAGTTGGCGTAGTGGAATACAGGTGAGGGTAGTTCTCTCTATGTACAGAAATAGAGGTGCAGGAAGAGAAAGCCTGAATAAATACTGCTTAGAGTTACAGAATCTAAACAGGACACAAAGCAGTTTTCCAAAATGGCACCATAACAAAAAAGTTTCAAAAGTAAATTATATAAAAGTGGCTGGTATAATATCAGTTTCAGTTGCAATCCAGTTAATGATTCCAATAAAAAAAATTTCCACTAGCAGTTTAAGCGCTCAGTTTTCAACCTTCTTGTTCCTTTTCCCACTAATACACTGGATTGTTAATTTTTCAAGTTAACACTTAATAAGAATAGATTAATAAATAACAGTGAGATGGTACAAGGAAAGAAACTTTGCTTTCTTTTAACAAGTTCTATTAACCTCTGGTTTTCTCCCAGAAGCCTCAAAAATGCCAAAGGTTTCCCTTTAAAGAATGAGAGTTTAAACATCAAGGTAATGGTGTTTTAGTCATACAAAAAAAATTTATAGTGTCTGAATTAAACTTGTTCTTGGGAGTGTCCTACATTCATGATCATTTTCTCACATCCATCTTGGGCCAAAGACTGGTAACCAAAGATCCTTTGTAAACTATAGTTCAAAAAATGAATAGATGATCCAACAGGAATGAAGAGGAAAGAAATATGTCTATAACAAGTATGAATGTCAATCCATTAGTTGAACTATACAGAAATATAATTGTCCTTATCTGTCTATACATCTTAATCTCTGTTTCAAGAGTCCCCCCCACTTCCACCGAGTTGTTGGAAACTGAAATGTCATATTGGTTTGGGGCTCTCCCCTTTTGCTGAGATCATACTAAGTTCTGAGAGTCTCAAATAGCACCAGTACATCGATGGGAGAGTGGGAGAGGAGAGAGAGGCAGTGTTCACACATCTGTCTACACACCATTTGCTGACATGTTCCTCATTCCACGTGATCCTTGTGCTCAGTCCTTATTTGTACCTGCTCTGTGACGTTCTCATTCCCATCCCATACGCCTCTTTTCTGGTGGGATTCTCCACCATGCTCAGGCCTTTCTTGGGAGTGAGGAAATGGCAGCACTCTTCCTATCTATGCTGCACTGAGATCAGGACATTTTCTTGATGAAGCTATGTTGGGCCCCTTCTGACACACATCAGACTGACATTTTCCCTGAGCCTTTTAATACCAAAGACCTTGAACCAAAAAAAACAGAAGATGATTTCTCTGCTCTTAGATTCTGCAGAATTTGTGACCTTCATAGCGCTCAGACTGGGAGTGCCAGGACAAGTCTTGCATCTCTCTCCTCCCCTCACCACTCTTATTTCCCCCAACAAGCCACTCTCTCTTCCCACTAATTCTGCCTCCACTCACCTCCCAAGGCCCATGGAATTTTTCTGGCAAATATGTTCAGGGCAGAGAGGTGTAAGGGTTAGGAGACGAAGTAATCTTGGAAACCTCCTATTCTTGGAATCTAAGAGCCAAGATTCTGAAAAACAGAAACCAGGAGAAGATTCTTTTTTTCTTCTTCTTTCTGTTAATACAAACTTTCCCTGAAGCATAAGCATAGAATGCCCCAGATGAAGGGTAAAGTTGAGGAGCTAGGTTAGAAAATATCAGGAAGGAACATCAATTAATATTGTACAAATATTATTCCTCATCCATTAAAGTCAAATAGAAATAGCACCATCTCTGAAGGCTCCTCCCTTTTTACCTTCTAATCAAAATTATCCCTGCTTCTTTATTCCCTTCCTTTTGTGGCATTTACCCATCACACCTCCTGCTAAATTCTTTTGTTCCTTTATCCTCTATAGACTGGGGACTCTCAGAAGAAGGTCAAATCTTATTCATCTTTCAATTCCCAGGGCAACAAATAAATGCTCATTGAATGAGGAACATAACTTGTCTTATATTCCTTACGCCATATTGCTTTTGAGAGCACAGTGATTACGGGCTTCCCTCATAGCTCATTCAGTAAAGAATCCGCCTCCAATGCAGAAGACCTGGGTTCAATTCCTGAGTCAGGAAGATTCTCTGGAGAAGAAAACGGCAACCCTCTCCAGTATTCTTCCCTGGAGAAAGCCATGGGCAGAGGAGCCTGGTGAGCTACAGCTCATGGGGTCGCAAGAATAGGACATGACTTAGTGACTAAACCACTACCACTATGATTAGGTGGCGAAAGCATGCAGCAGTGGTCAATGGCACCTATTGGTGCTAGTGTGACTTGGTGATTCTTATTGCTGACTTTGCCCCTTACTTTTGCCTGTTTGCTTCACTTCTTACTTTCTCAAGTTCCTCATCTTTAAGAGCAGAGACGCTGGAATTACACTGTTAAATCTGAATATTGCTTCTTCCATTTATGAGCTGTGTACTATTGGTACACTATTTATCCTCTGTATACCTCTGATTCCCTGTCTGTACAATCAGATGATGATAGCATCTTTACATAAATTTGTGATGCAGATTACATACATTTATATTTACAAAATGTTTATAACAATACCTGGCACACTGCTGCTACTGCTAAGTCACTTCAGTCGTGTCCGACTCTGTGCAACCTCATAGTTGGCAGCCCACCAGGCTCCACCGTCCCTGGGATTCTCCAGGCAAGAACACTGGAGTGGGTTCCCATTTCCTTCTCCAATGCATGAAAGTGAAGAGTGAAAGTGAAGTCACTCAGTCGTGTCTGACTCTTCGCGACCCCTGGACTGCAGCCTACCAGGCTCCTCTGTCCATAGGATTTTCCAGGCAACAGTACTGGAGTGGGGTGCCATTGCCTTCTCCTGGCACACAGAAAGTACCATTTAAAGCTATTGATACATAAGTAAATTGAATAACTTTTGTTGATGTTATTTTAATGTTAATCTACATATTTGGAAATAGATTAGTACATCAGTTTGTGAGAGCAGAGGCGGCCAAGGAGCACTTGTGTTCATTTGGAATTTAAAGGGGAGGAATGTATTTTAGGACTTCCCTGACCATCCAGGTGTTACGGTTCTGCACTTTTTACTGCCATGGCTACAGGTTCAGTTGCTGGTTGGGGAAGATCTGCAAGCAACACAGTACAGCCAAAATATAAATACATATTATATATATATAATATAAATTTAATTAATATTCCAGATGCCAAAAAATATGTGTGCCAATAACTGAAGTTGCTGTTCAGTTGCTAAGTTGTGTCCAATGCTTTGCAACCCTGAGAACTGCAGCACGCCAGGCTTTCCTGTCCTTCACTATCTCCCAGAGTTTGCTCAAACTCATGTCCATTGCATCAGTGATGCCATCCAACCATCTCTTCCTCTGTTAAGCCCTTCTGCCCTCAATCTTTCCCAGCATCAGGGTCTTTTCCAGTGTGTCAGCTCTTTGCATCAGTTGGCCAAAGTATTGGAGCTTCAGCATCAGTCCTTCCAATGAATATTCAGGGTTGATTTCCTTTAGGATTGACTGGTTTGATCTCCTTGCTGTCCAGGAAACTCTTAAAAGTCTTCTCCAGCACCACAGTTTAAAAGCATCCATTCTTCAGCACTCAACCTTCTTTATTTATTGAGATTTATTCATGGAAATTAGTACTCAGTATGGACATAGTTTCAAAAGCTCAATTGTCTAAAATGTATATATTGATGATCTAAGTAATGCAAGTCAAGTATGGTATGCTTCACATTACTTTAAAATGAGGAACTCATCACAGTCTTATATTATCTCTGACCTTTTGCCATTCAGCATCCATAATAGACCATTTCCTAACTTACAGTGCTGGCTAGAACATCTCAGGATTTAAGTCCAGGCTAAATGTATAAATCTGTATGTAGTATTATGCTTGGCCATTAGAAACAGAGAAAATGTCAACTTTGTTTTTCCAGGGAAAGGGGTTACAACTCAGTTGCTCCCAGAGAACAGACTAATGTAGAAATGAGTATAGGAGCATGTCTCAAGTAATATTTTTAAAAAGATAAAGAAATCATAGCAGAAAGATAATTAGGTGTGATCAGGTGATGGTCATTGACAGTGAGATAGGCATTTCTATGTAATGAATAAATTACCTCCATAAGGAGATATTTAAACCATCCTATCTCTATTATTGGGCTCCCCTGTTTTTCAAACCCCACAAGGCACTTCTTTCTTTGAGTTTTCATCTCATCTCATCCCATCTCTCATCTCTTTGCCGAAGGCTGTGTTTTTAACACTTAGCTTTTCTGATGCATCTTCTTCATTTAGTAGCATGTGCTTTTAGATGCAGGCTTCGCTGGTGGCTCAGATGGTAAAGCATCTGCCTACAATGCAGGAGACCTGGGTTCAATCCCTGGGTCCGGAGGATCCCCTGGAGAAGGTAATGGCAACCTGCTCCAGTACTCTCACCTGGAAAATCCTATGGATGGAGGAGCCTGGTAGCCTATATACAGTCCGTGGGGTTGCAAAGAGTCAGACATGTCTGAGGGACTTTGCTTCACTTTAAGTGTTGCTCCTCACTATGGAACATGTTACACAGGAAAGCCACCTGCCAAGATGGGAAGAGCTTTGGTAAGAAGAATCAGGAAACTTTGGTTCCACTCCCAGTTCAGCTATTCACCAACTATGTGACTTTGAACAATTCACTTCTTGTCTCTGGGCCTCAGATGCTTTCTCCACATGATGTTTTTGCTTCCACTTTAAAGTGTTATAATTTCATTCTAAGATTATTATGAGTATAGTAATAACAGTAATAATCATAATACTACCCACTATTTTTTCAATATTTAATACATGATATACACTGTACAAGTATTCTGCAACTATCAACTAGTTTCCAGTCTTCTCTAATACACAGAGCTTCCTTGAGGCCCAGTTTCTTTGAATGACGTGTCCTGGTCACACCGCTGTTAAGTGGATGGCAGAGGATGGATTCAGATCAGTGTCTGCTGAACTCCGAAGGAGGTACTGAGCAGTGTTCTCTTGGAAGGACTGATGATGATGTAAAAAAGAAAGAAGTAATCTAGTTTAAAAAATTTTAAATTATTTTTCTTTCAAGAGAGATAACAAATTCCAACCTGAGGCTGCCAAAAAGCCTAGGTGAATCATTTATCAGTCAATCAACTAGTCCATCAGTAATGGAATTCAGCTATTTGGACAAGGTGCTAACAAGGTCGAAGTTGAGAAGAGAATGTGTGTATAGCCCACAGAGTCAGAGCCTGTACTCCTGATGTGCTCAGCTCCATTTCACAATCATGGCAAATGTGGGTTACATGGTCCCCACCCTACATAGTGCTAGCACTTTAAGTTTGTTAGTTGCTCAGTCATGTACAACTCTTTGTGACTCCATGGATTTGTAGCCCATCAGGCTCCTCTGTCCAAAGAATTCTCCAGGAAAGAATACTGGAGTGGGCAGCTATTCCCTTTTCCAGGAGATTATCCCAACCCAGGGATCAAACCTGGGTCTCCTGCATTGCAGGTGGAATCTTTACCATCTGAGCCACCAGGGAATCCCACTCTCACTTTAGGCACCCACTAAATGCTTAAGGAGAAACAAGTACAATTGAGTCCCATGCAAACCTATATGATTCAGACAAATTAGAGGACAGGAATGTAGATTCCTGAAATAAACTTGCCTTCATAAAAATATATATACAACTAGGAGAAAATATACCTGTAAATAATACAAACAAAATGATCTTTCAGCAGTTGATGACATTCCAACACAATGAGCTAAACATCTAGTATTATGGGAACTGGAGTAAGTTATTAAACAAGACTTGCTGTCTCTTTTTTAATTATCCTTTAATATAAAAAATTCAAGGGTAAACATGTAAATGTGGGATATTTGTTTTTTATTCACTGAGTTTATAATTCTTTCCTGCATCTCTTCTCAAAATTAACATGGATTGGGTAATAGTTTCATTAACAATGTCCTTATTAGATTTTGGGGGTGCCCCACCCAGAATGTGTAACTGGAGTCTGTGTATGTAAACCAATCTACACAAGAAGTCAGAAAATTATGAATTTTTTAATATAATTAATCAGTATTTGAAAATGGCAAGGCATTCATTAGGGAACAATTAAGCTATGATGCAAGAAGATAATTAGTAAATTGGGGACAACATGGGCACATTCATTACTTTAAAACTTAAATAATGCTGTTTATCTGTTTTTCTATAACAGTGGCATTTTTAAAATTAACATTTATATTTAAATAATCACATATTCTTTTTCTGTGCATGTCCTATGTAGCCCTCAGTTTATCTAGGGGTCAATGTGACTGTTTTCATCTCTCCTAACCATTGACTTTCCCTCCTAAATCTTTTCATCATGTTAGGATGTTTTTCTCAGAAAGTGAAGTGTCTTAGAGTAGACGCATGTTAAATTGTAGCTTCTACCATTGTTACTATTATTGTTGTGGTTTTCATTGTTGTATTTGACATTTTCAGCTAGCCTTTGTTTCACATGACTAGATCTTAGTCACATAGCTTGTCTCTTCTATTATTCTTGGACACATTTTGTGTAAGCTATAAAGCATATGTTCTAAGTTGTAGAAGGCTAAGATTTTTTAAAAAAAAAAAATCAAGACCCTGTAAGAGAAAAGGCAGACAACCCAATAGAACAGCAAAAGATTTGAACAGAAACTTCAAAGAGGATATTATCCAAATAGTCAATAAATAGAGAAAAAGTTGATCAATTTCACAAGTCATCAAGGGAATTTAATGTCATTGCACACTCACCAGCATGGCTATTCAAGAAAAATGACAGTACTAAGTGTTAATGATAATATATAGAAACTAGAGCTCCTGTGTTCTGTTGGTGGTAGTGCACACTGGTATAAGTGCTTGGAAAATTGACAACACCTACTAAACTGAACATATTACCCTATAACACAGAATTTCAGGCATAATGCCCCAAGAACACGGACCTGTGTTTACCAAAAGACATGTATGGAATGTTATCAGCAGCACTATTTACAACAGCCCCAAACTGGAAACCACCCAAACAGCCATGTACAATAGAATGGATGTTATAGCATACTATAGAGTGACATGCTTTACAGCCATAAGAATGAACAAACTGAAACCCAACACAAATGGGTAATTATAACTAATATAATTTTAAATAATTTTGAGCCAGTTTCAAAAGGTGCATCATATATGTTTTTACTGACATAAACTAATAGGCAAATTAATCTACAGTGTTAGATGGGGAAGGAAGTGGCTTCTGAGGAACTAGTGATGTTCTGCTTCTTGATATAATTGTTATTTCCAATGGTGTGTTTCCTTCATGAAAATTTTATTCAGCTGTAAACTTGCGTTGTATATTTCCCTATAATTAGGGGGCTTCCCAGGTGACGCTAGAGGTAAAGAATCCACCTGCCAATGCAGGAAACTTAATGAGACATAGGTTCAGTCCCTGGGTCAGGAAGATCCCCTGGAAGAGATCATGGCAACCCACTCCAGTATTCTTTCCTGGACCATGGACAGAGTATCCTGACAGTCTGCAGTCCACAGGGGCACAGAGTCAGACACAACTGAAGTGCTTAGCATGCACTATATATAATTAAATATAGCTATATGTAAAAAGACACCCAGGATTCTGCAAATAAAAAGCTTTAGATGTTGAAACTCAAAAGTCTTTTTCTTTGCTGTTCTGCTATTTGGATTTCCTGGAAGATAATGCTGCTGATGTTGCTAGCTAAGGGGCCCTTATTTGAGAGCTACTGCTTTCAAGTTCATCTACACTGACTCTCACCACTTTCTCACTTCTCTTGGCCCATACATACCATCTTCCATTCTCAATATACCACTGAAACTATGCTCTCCAATGTCCCCATGAACCAACTTCAGTAACTCTCAATTTCTCCCCTACTGACCTGTCTATGGCATTTGACATATGAAACCTTTTTGAAGCCTTTTCCACAGTTTCTGTGTCCAGTCTTTCTTAGCTTTGCTCCTACTTTCTGAGCTCTTACTTGTAGGTTTTTCTTTAACTACCACTAAATGTTGGAATTTCACAATGCTTGTTCTAAACCACCATTCTCTTCTTCTCGGTGATCTTATCCTCTTCCTTGACATTATCACCTTTGTGCTAAACTAGGTGATAAAACTTCCAGTCCACACTCTCCAAGTTCTGTCCCCATATCCATTTCTTCTGGACATCCTTCTTGGATATCCCTCACCTACCACAAACTTCCACAATATCTCTTCATCTTACATCCTCTTTCTTGCTCTCTCAGCCTGCCTCACCTTCAAAGCAGCATATTTTACAATTCTGTTTCCCACCTCTCCATCCCATGGCTGTGATTTGTCCTCTGTTCTTGTCTTGCCTAGGCTAGGGCAGTAGACTTCTCAGTCAGCTCATTCCCACAGCCTAATCCATCTGCAGTTTCTTTACATTGCAGCTACAGACCCTTTCAAAACCTGAATATCATTGTTTTAATCCTTCCTTTGAAGTACAAGTCCTTTTTATTTATAGAGTAAATCCAAACTCTGATATCTAACTTTGACTGGTATCTAACATTCCCATTTTTAGGAAGCTAGAAGCTTTTCAAACATAAAATTTCATATGAATGGAGGGTAAAGAGATTTTGTTAAAATAGAGATTCTATCATTAAGTCTAGGACGGGACCCAAAATTCTGCATTCTAACAAGCTCTCAAGTGGTACTAGTGCTTCTAGTGGGTTAGTGCAGACCTCATTTGGAATAACAAGGCCCGACATGCCTTCTTCACTCCAGCTACAATAATTTACTTATATTTTCCCAATTTAACTTATGGTTTCACAATGCCTTTCCTCCTCTTTCCAGATACCTACTGCCACATTCTCCTTCACCGCACAACTAAAACCAAACCCCTTCAAAAAGCCTGCCTGGTATTCCTTTCCCCTAGAAAAGCTAATTGTACGCCTACATCTTTGCTCTTGTATCAGTCAGTACCAATTTTAGACTCAGACAAGCAAGATTGCATCCCAGGCTCTGCATCTCTAGGGGCTTGAAATTTAAAACTTCCCTGAAATTTCCCATATTGTCTTCCAGCACGTGGAATAAGCTAGGGCCAGCAATACCATCTAGATGTGATGCCCTGAGACCAGACTCGGATGTGTATGGGGCTTTGTCCCTGTCGTTTTCCCTTCAGGGCACTCTCCCACCCACTGTCTGACAGGTGGGATTGACCACATCCCCCAAGTTACTCTGGAGGGCCCCATGGCTGGGTTCTGATGGCAAGAACGTGGCCTAGTGAACAAAATGCTCCTATTCGCCACTGCAGTATTTCACAGGACAGCATGCAATTCAGCTACCAGAATGGCACTGACATGCAGATTTAGGGTGACTCTCACTCATATGGAAAGGGAAAGTTGCTCATTCATGTCCGACTCTTTGCAACCCCATGGACTATACAGTCCATGGAATTCTCCAGGCCAGAATACTGGAGTGCATAGCCGTTCCCCTCTCAAGGGGATCTTCCCAACCTAGGAACTGAACCCAGATCTCCCACATTGCAGGCAGATTCTTTACCAGCTGAACCACCAAGGAAACTCCACTCACATGGAACCCAAGACAAGTCCATGAGTCTGGAACTCTGATGATCCACCACCAGTCTTTATGCTTTAGCCCTCTGTGTAGGCTCTTGTTTCTGTTTCCATTCACCTAACTTCTAACCACCTGAGGGTAGCAGAGATTGGCATTAGGCATTCTTTATTCTAACCCCCCACCAGGAGGCACCTCTACTGGCACCTACGGAGATCACTTCACTCTTAAAACTTTGTACCTTATGTCAGAGAGTCTCCCAGAACCTATCGTTTCTGAGGGGTTTGCAGTGTAATAGGTCCTCCTCATCAATGCTCTCTCATCAATGTGTCAACATCATGCTGTTTTGGGTCCTCTCAATGGGGTCACAAGAGTCAAACCTGATTTAGTGACTAAACCACCACCACCGAGATTTTTGAATGAGGAATCGACATGCCTTGTGCTAACTATCATTCTTTCACTTACCCTTGGGCCCCTGCTTTTTTATTCCAAAGATGGAGATACATAGAAGTCGTGAGTCCAACTAACATTGGAAAAGATCATATTCTAGAAAAGAAGTGATTGTGACCTAAAGAGAAGATATGTTTGGAAGATGTGTTGTTCTATGTTTACACTATGAAATCATGAACAATAAACTTAAGATCAGAAAAAGAGTTATTTTTCACATTTTCATGCAGCTTCTTGGTAAGACTTAAATTTGTTGTTATTGTCAGTCAATCACAGCTATTACAGCTTTTGGAAAGTAAGTCTTCATGGGTGACCTTGTAGTTGATAGACCATCATGGTTACTGTTGTAATGATTACTAAATAATTTTACAAAACTATCGAAGCCAAAAGATCTATATTGTTTTAGTAGAAAAAGCCCCTAATAGCCATGGCGTTGTGAGTAATAACAATGTAGCTATCCATCTTTTCCTCCTAGTAGGACAGTCAGAAATGGCACATTTGACAATTTAAAAAAATCAAGAAATAGTGCCTAAACACTGCAAGAATCCTCAAGTGGACGCAAAGCAAATTCCAAGGTACTTCTCTTCCTACTATTCTAGATCTGCATCAGTAAGTCAATATACCTAGAACGGGCTCATGATATTAATATTTTTTTTAATTATAGTATAATTGTAACACTATGTTAGTTCCAGGGTGCACAACATAGTGATTCAATGTTTCTATACATTACAAAATGGTCACCATCATAATATATATTTTTCAGTCCAATTGCTTATATTGACTGGGATCCCTGAACAAATACATGCATGGGGCCTGCACACCCTGGAATAACCCAAGCAGTAGTACCTTGTGCATAATCTCTATCATAGTAAAACCACAGTACACTGTACTGGTTCATCTGCCTGCCTCTCTCTCCCAGAAGCTGATTATGAGTATCCTAAAGACAAAGGCTATTCTGTAACCTCAGTACCTAGTAAAAGATCTAGCACATGGGAAGTTCTCAGATAAAGTTTGCACTGTCCTGAAAAATAAGCATGTTAGTACCTTTTAGAGTGATATTGATACATCACCATTCAAACTAAGCAATCATCTTAACTACTCCATTTGTTAAAGAAAAATCTACAAGCCATTGTATATTCTGTCCCTTTTTCATACCTATGCATGCTCAATCACTTCAGTTGTATCTGACCCCATGTGACCCCATGGACTATAGTCGGCCAGGGTCCTCTGTCCATGGGATTCTCCAGGCAAGGGTAGGAGTGGGCTGCCATTTCCTATTCCAGGGGATCTTCCCAACCCAAGGATCGAACCCATACCTCTGGTGGCTCCTGCATTGGCAGGCAGATTCTTTACCACTGAGCCACCTGAGAAGCCACCTGGGTTTTCATACATGAGCCATAGGCCACTACAAAATATAGAATCATGGAAGAGAAATAAACTAATTTTGGGGGTTGCTTTTTACAAGCACATTCAATCACCTACACTTGGATTCTGTGCCATAAAACAGCAAACAGTATAAAGGTAAAAAGTGAGGAAGTGGCATAGGAAGAAAGTAGGGATGAAAAGGATATTTCACAGTTTGTCAATTTGTGAATATTGGCATCCCTTCTGACAGAACCAAGTACTGCCAAGGACTCTTGTCAGAAGTAAAATGTGCTGGCTCAAGCAGGATACACAAAAAGACACAAGAAGTCCATTGAGTTTTTGCTTGTTTTAAAATACACTTTTGATTTCCCTGTACCTTTTTAAAAGAGGTTTCGAACACTTGTTTTTCTATAACATTCACTCTGATGCACGTAGTAGCAGCTACTAGAAATGAGAGATGATTCAACAGAAACTTCACAATCATGCTTAAAGCGAGAACGAGTCACTTAACACAAACTCTGGGAAGGGACGATACATGGGAGCGTGCTGGCCTTTGGTCCTCGGTGACCGTCCACATGTTTAATTTTTCTGAGTTGATGTTCATGGCAAATTTGATTTAGCAATTTCATGTACTCTTACCCGCTAAAGTAATACACATTTTAAACCCACTGTCAGTAACCTTCACACGGTGAAGAGCATAAATGAAAAGGATTTAATGAAATGCTACAATATATATATATTACTGCCCCCAAATAACACCATTTCACAAGGTAGTTGCCTTGTTTTGAATGCAGAATAGGAAATTACCCTCAATAATCATTTTATGAATTTGCCTCTTCAGTGCTCCTGACCAAGGAGAGATAAAGCAAGAGTTGGCAAGAGGGAAAGGGTCTTCTCTGTTGACTTTTACATAAACATTTTATGATTAAAAAGCCAGGATAGAAATATGCCTGAAAATGGTAGCTACCCTCACTTTGATTAATGCAGAGAAAGCTTCCTGAATTCACTATTGGGTTATCAGGTATGTATCACACACACACACACACACACACACACACACACACACACACACACACCCCTTTTTTCTCAGAATAATTGTCTGGAGCAGAAGTGTTCGAGCTGCATTCATGAAGCTTGCTGATTCTTCTAAAGTACCATAGGGTCCACGAGAAACTCCTTGGAGTTAGACTAAAGACTCAAGCCTCGGCAGGCATGCTGAGCTCTAAGCTTTCTGGGTACCCATCCCACCCTTGGCAGCACTCTCCCTCCAAGCTGCAGCTAGAGCACTCTGCTTTTTCTTATTTATGAGTTGGGGTCCCCAAGTAAGAGTTCCTTCATAAGGACTTTTTTGCTTCTAAATACAAAATTTTAAAACTGTCCCAGTTTGGTTGGAGAATTATCTATTTATTCATTCAATAAACATATACGAAACATCAACTAAGTGCAAAAAGGTCTGGTAATTTCTGAGGATTCAGAAAGGGAGGAAAGTTTGAGGCTGCTGGGGGAGGGGAGTGGAAGGAATACTGTAGGCCCAGAGAACAGTATGTGGTGGGATCCTGTGGTAAGAAGGGAGACTGTGTGTTCAGGAATGCAGAGACAGTCACACCGAAAAGGCTAAATAGCCTAAAAGAAGCAAACAGCTAATCAACAATATTAACACTAAGAACATGGTAATTTCATGTTCAGCTGAACACAACCATTTGATGAGCACACAAACCAATGCTCAGTTGTGTGATGAAAGGTATTAAATGTCACGATAAGGAATTTATTCTTTTGTCTGTATACAAGTGAAGCCACCTCAGGTTTTTGAACAGAATTATAGAGTATGAGTTGAGATTGGGAGGAGAGATGCCCCAGGTAATAAAAGGTTTTAAATGCCATGATTACTACTGTAGGCAGCAGAAGTCTTTTAGAAAATGATTTTGAACACAGTGAAACATGGCTTTTACTTTTAAATAACAGCTCAAGCAGCAGTATGGGGACTATATTGTACATGAGGTTAGAATTCATTGTAAATAAAAAAGAAATGCTGCTTTAAGTTTCCTTTTAATGATAATATCAAAATTCTGATGAGGGAGCAGCATCTAATAGACTCAGTCATTGTTGATGGCTACATAAATTGCCACAACCCTTTTTAGAGTACTTGGCAATTTGCCTCAAAACAACCTGATGTGAAGAGTCAACTCATTGGAAAAGAGCCTGATGCTGGGAAAGATTGAAGGCAGGAGGAGAAAGGGACAACAGAGGATGAGATGGTTGGAGGGCATCACTGATTCAACGGACATGAGTTTGAACAAACTCCAGGAGATGGTGAAAGATAGGGAATCCATATGTGCTGCAGTCTATGCGGTCACAGAGAGTCAAACATGACTGAGAGACTGAACAACAACAAGTTTCATAGGGACTTATTCTTAAAAACAATCCCAGAGGCACAAAAGGCAATAATTACAGTGGGGGTTTTGATAATATCTGTTTTTATTAAAGTCAAAAGAAAACTGAACTCATGTAAATCATTTCTATGTAATATTATTCAACTGTTAAAAGTGCCTCTTAAAAAGAATAATACCAGAGGCTGAAAAATACTTAAGCAGGATGGGAAGATGAGGATCAGTAGATAGACCTGGCACTGCAGGAACTCTGGTGACCTCCTCTCTGATGTGGCAGCCTCAGCAGTGTGTCAGGGATATAATTATTAATAAGGGATGATGTTTAGCTTAGGGACTGAGGGAGTGGTGGTGTAACCAGATTCCAGGGAAACTTGAAAAATAGAACAAACACAATAAGGGGTGTATGTATAGAGATGATAACATCAATGAAAATCCTAATGTGGTGACTGGTGTGATGATACAAGCAGAGACTTAGGAAGATGATGATGAACAATGTTGTTTTGGACATATTGGACTTGAGGTCAACTGAAATTCTAAGTGGAGAGGCCTAACTGCCTTCTGGAAATATAGGCCCAAATTCAGGAAATACAGCAGAGATATAAATAGATATGAAGTATATGGAAACATTGAAGCTCATGAAATCATCTAGAGAAATATTAGTCACTTAATAATTAGAGATATTTTTAAAGATAGGAATGCACCCTAAGAATCTACTAAAGTAATCCTATCATGTTCTCCTACTAATTCACTATTATAAATGCCTTTCTCTTTATATGAGAGCCACAAACTTGGAGGGAAAATAAATAACAGGAAGAGTATGTGAATAAAATTGGAAGAGAATAATGACAAAGGCATTGACTCAAAGGAAAGAGCCACTGGTATTGAGAAAACAACAAAGATGAAAGGACTAGGAACTAAAAACATAAGCCAAAACAGACATTTAGTGGAGGAAAAATGTGAAAAAGAATGAAAAAAAATAAGAACATGGAAATAATTTGGGAAAATGTAAAACCTTGAAAGCTCTATGAACCTAAAAACATGTTCTTTTCATTAGATAATACCTAAAAAATAGACTGATGAGGAAGGTTTCTAGCTGCCACTTAGGATGTAGAAAGCTGAAGTGGCACTCTCATTTCAATAATAAGAAAAAGTTGTGTGATCTAAACAAACAAAAACTTTTCTTGAATCTATAAAAGAGCTATGGCCTCAAGGTGACAAACCAGACAGAAAGTTCAGGAAAGATAGGTACCTCTGAGGCAGAGCATTGGTTACCTGAAGTTGAGCATCGGAGCAAATGGGGTGCCATAGAAGTGGATAAAAAGATTCCAGCTTAAAGTTTATGGTGAATTATTAAAGGGCCAGTGTAAACTAATATGAAAGAGCAATTATAGGACCCCTGGGAGCCACATGCACAAGGGAAGTTTGTACCAAGTCACAGAATCTTCTCCATAAACATCACTATGTGCTAACGAGAATGAATGGAGCCTGGACCAGAAAACATCCCTGTGTGTACGCCTGAGGGAGAAGAGTAGCCTTCACTGCAAGAAAGGAAAAAGCACCAACCACATTCTTTTTCCCTGCCTCTCTTATGAAATATAAGTTTAAGACCCTGGGGGAAAGGCAGATATCCCTGGGACGACTAAGACACAGGTAAAGGCCCACTACAGCTCAGAGAAGGGAATAGGGGAAAAGAAAAAAAGTCCTACCCCAGGGAAGGAAGAAGAACACATCCTGGCTCAGGAGTAGTAGAAATTCCCTACAACTGGGAGAGTCTCTGGGGCAGGAAACTCTCCCCAGAAGACCCACCAAAGGTACAGAGTAAAGTGAGGACACCATATGATGGAAGGATGTGATCACTTGGAAAGTATCATACCGGAGACCCTAGAACATGGGACGTGCCTAAAGCTGGGACAGAAAAAGGACGATAGGAAATTATCTTCTGCCTCAGCCCCCAACAAAGGGCCAGCAAGTGTTAAGTTAAAGCAGTCTGTCTTTGGAGGAGGGGGCAAGAGCATAGAGAGAAACCCAGTATAAGGTGGGTAAAAAGCGAAAAGCCAGAAGTCAATGTAGAACATGATTATTGAAAAAAATCCTTAAGCTCCTACAAGATAGCCTTGGAGGACACTGAAGACTATAACACAATGAGGATATCATAGCAAAAGCAAGAGCCAACCTTAGTCTACTTCCTGACCAGGCTGACTCAACCCACCCCACTCCAAAATCAAGACCTAATAAAAGAGGAGGCATGCCTGTTTATCAGGTGTGAATACTATTTACTGGAGTCTCTACTCTCTGACCTCTAATGTCGGATTTCAATCAACTAAAAATTATAAGATATGTTTTTAAAAATCACTGTTAAGGGACAAAGAAACAACAGAACAAGACTAAGATATGACTCACTTGTTGGAACCATCAGACAAGGAATTTAAAATAACTATTATTATGTTAAAGGCTCTAGTAGAAAATGTGGACAACATGCATGAACAGATGGGGAATTTCAGCAGAGATGAAAACTAAAAGAAAAATGCAAATGGAAAGGCTACAAATAAAAATTATGGTGAGAGATAAAGAATGCTTTCAGTCAGCCCTTCAGAAGTTGATTCAACACTGCTGAGCCCAGGAAAACATGAGTGCACTTAAAGATGGGTCAACAGAAATTACCCCATCTGAAACATTAGAGCAAAAGAAAGAAAACACAAAGCAAAGAACCCAAGACCTGCAGAACAATATTCAGAGGTCTAGTATATATGTAATTAGAATTACAGTGTAAGTAAGAAAGGATAGGATAAATATTTTAATAAATAGTGACCAAGGATTTTCCAAAATATAATGAAAAACATCAAAACACAGATCCAAGCTCAGAGAACACTAAGCACGGTGTACACCACCACCAGCACCTCCCAAACACACACCTGGACACATCATATTCAAACAGCTGGAAAAGAAAAGGATGCAGAGATCTTGAAGGCAGTCAGAAAAAAAAAAGATCTATTACATAGAGAAGAATAAAAACAAAAATTTCAAAATTTGTGCTGTCAGAAACTATGCAAGCCTCATAGAATGAGTTGGAAAGTATTCCTACTTCTTGTATTTTGTGGAAAGATTTGTGTAGGAGTGGTATTACTTCTTTTAAATGTTTGGCAGATTCATGAGTGAAGCCATCTGGGCCAGGAATGTCCTTTGTCAAAAGGTTTTCATGAATTCCATTAAATATATATATATATGTATATATATGACTATTTGTGTTACCAATTTCTTCGAGTGAGATTCAGTAATTTGTGTCTGTCAAGAAATGAGTGTGTTGCATCTAATTTCTCCAATTTATGGCCATAATATGCCTTATAAATTTCTTTTCATCCTTTAATGACTTCAAGGTCCATAGTGATACTCTGTCTTTAATTTCTGGTATTGGTAATTTGGGTCTTTTCTCTTTTTTTCATGGTCTGCCTTATCAATTTTATAAATCTCAAAAACCAGCTTTTAGATTAACTGAATGAGGATATGTTAGAAGTGAGGGTTGAAAAGGATAGTCTGTGTATGAGCTACAGTCCATAGGGTCTCGAAGAGTTGGACATGACTGAAGCAACTTAGCATGCAAATGCACCCATGTTAGAAGGGAGGGATGAAAAAGACACTTTATCCTGGAGAAGTAATAATGAATCTGCAACTTGAAACAGATGATGAGTACTGACTACAAGTATCTCAAAGTAAATAGGAGGTAGCTGAGTTCTAGGACTAACATATTTTCTTAAAAAAAGCCAGTGTGGTTGGAGTGTGCTTAAGAGAAAAGCAGAAGTTATATAACAAAAAGCCACATAGTCATTGTAAGGATTTATATGGGACTTTATGCAAAAAACAAATGGAAGCCACTGGAAGGTATTACATAGCAGAGTGACATGGTCAATTTGTTCTGAAAAGCTCCATCTGGCTATAGTACGGAGAATAAATTGGGGTGAGGAGTAGAAGCAAGAGAACAATTAGGTGGCTATTATAACAGTTCAGGTGGGAATAGGGGCTTAGACTAGGAAATGGCAGAGAAATGGGAAGATACTAATGATGACATATAATGAATATCATTATATATATCAGCTGGTAAAGAATCCACCTGCAATGCAGGAGACCTGGGTTTGATCCCTGAGTTAGGAAGATCCCTTGGAGAAGAGAAAAGGATACCCACTCCAGTATTCTGGCCTGGAGAACTCCATGGACTGTATAGTCCATGGGGTCACAAAGAGTTGGACATGACTGAGTGACTTTTCACTTTCATAAATGAGTGATTTCAATTGATTGACTAATTTTTTATTGCTGGTATAAAATTACACATTTATTTAGCACTTAACTTTGTGCCAGGAACTAGCTTAAGCATTTTAAAAGACTTAATGTAAGACCACACAGCTAAGAAGAGAAAGAGCAGGGCTTAAAGCCAGGCAGAGCCTGTCTCTAAGTCACTGTTGTTACTGCCTCTTGGATGACAAGATTGAAGAAAAAGAAGGATACAAAGATAAGCCCTTGGTTTCTGGGCTAAACAACTGGATACTATTTACTGAAATAAAAACATTAGGGGACAACCATGTTTTAAAGAAAAATAGTAAGCTCAGCCATAAACAAAACAGAGATGAACATATTTATCACAACCTTAGGAAAAAACCCAACTATGCACAATTAAATTGAGAAAGTCCTGTTTTGGTATAATGATACAGGGCTTATGAATTTAATTATAAATTTAAATATAATATTTTGCTTAATTTCCAAGGATAATCTAAAGACATGAACTCCAAAATGTTCCTTTGGAGTTACAGTTTTGGTAGCTTATAGAGGACTAGCCCTCTACAGTTAACACTCGTGACCTCTAGAGAAGTTCTTAAAACTTCTTTTTTTTTTTTTTGAAGTTCAGCTGAATTTTTATTTACCCAAAGGAATCAGTGGGTAGAGCAATGTCTGTCTCACTGTGCAGTTGGAGTTCAACAGAACTGTCTACTAACTATAGAAGGGGTAACTCATGAACCCTTTCATAGTGGTATGGAACTAGTGCATGACATAAAGAAGTTATTCTTAAACTATGTTGAGAACAAGAATCCCCTGGAGAGCTGGTGGAAACACAGATGCCTGGGTCCCACCTCCACAATTTTTAGTTCAGTAGGTTGGAGATGTCTGAGAATATGCACGTCTTTTTTTCTAATATATATTTTCAAATTTATTTTTAATTTTACAATTGCTTTACAATATTGTGTTGGTTTCTGCTGGATAGCTATGTGAATCAGCCATAAAACTTCTTTTTGAAGGTAATAGAGAGTAGCTAAAACAATGCATAAATTGGAGACAGTTTGTTTCTTGAAAAGAATGGAGGGAAATACATACATATTAGATTTATCATCAGGGGATACTCTTCAGTCTATATTATATGAGGTCTAGAAATGAAGCAGAGACATTCAGGTTTTTAAATATAAAGGAGTCAATAAAAGGTGAATGGAAAAAAAAAGGTGAATGGTACTTCAAGAGCAGCTGTTAAAGAGGTAGGAAATTATATAAATAAGCAATGCACAGAAAGGGGAAATTCAAAAATCTGCCTATAAATTTTCTTCAAATCTTGGCTGACCCCTAAGCTGTGCATGCACAGTTAAAACTCCAAAGAATTTGAGAGGAAAACAGTATCTGGAAGATTGAATGATGTGAGCAGAATTTTTAGGTGCTGCCTAGCACAGGGGATACAAAGTTTAGCTTCCCATGCTTCTACGTGAGAGGGACTTGATAAGCATCTCAGCCTTTCTATGGAAACCCCAGAAGGACCATGTCTTAGAATAAAAGCCATTTCCCAAAACTAAGAGATTAATTGTAAGACTAGAAAATACTTAAAATAGACCCACTTTAAAAGAGAAAATCCAAGCCTCCAAGGTTACTTACCAATCAGAGAAGATAGCAGAATACATCTAAATAGTCCATTACCATGACTATCCAAATTAAAATCACTTCACCAGATAATCTGACCTGTAGTCAAAGGAAAAGTCAATCAAAAGAAATTTTACCAATAATGAACAAAGTTTAAATAACTTATGATATATTAAAGAATACACAGGGTATTATAAAATGAATGAAACTATTGCAGATTCTCAGGAGTGATTTGAAAGTAAAAAAAATTATAACAAAAATATAATATCTGAAACAAAATAATCTTGAGTGGTATTAACAACCGTTGAACAGAATACATAGGTGAACTTGAAGACAGAGCAAACAGAGAGAAACAAAGTAGAAAAAAATAAACATTGAACTCTCATTCATTGCTGGTAGGAATGCAAAATGGTGCCACTATTTTGGAAGACAGTTTGACCAGCACTTACAAAAATAAACATACTCTTACGATATAATTCAGCAATTGTTCTCCTTAGTATTTAAAGACATGAAAACTTATTTCTATACAAAAATGTGCACACAGATGTTGATAGCACCATTCATTATAACAGCCAAAACTTAGAGGCCACCAAAATGTCCCTTAGTAGCTGAATGGATAAATAAACTGATACATTCAGACAACTGAATATTTTTCAGGACACACACACACACAAAAGGGCTATCAGATCATGAAAAAACACAAAAGAATCTTAAATGCATATTTCTAAGGAAAAGAAGCCAGTCTGAATTGACTACATACTGTATGAGTCCAAATATATGACATTATGAAAGAGATAAAATCATAGAGACAGTAAAAAATCATGGTTGCCAGGGACTGGAGAGGAGGGAGAAAAGAATACAGTGAACACAGAGGATATTTAGGGCAGTGAAAATACTATATATGATAGCGTAATGTAGACACCTATTATAACTGTACAAATCATAGGACGTATAACACCAAGAGTGAACTCTAATGTAAATTACGGATTTTGTGTGAATATAATGTATCAATGTAGATTCATCAGTTGTAATAACTGTACTACTTTGATAGGGGATGTTGACAAGAGGAAGTCTGTGCACATACAGGGGTAGGAGTTATTTGAGAAATCTCTGTGCCTTCTCTCACTTTTGTTGTGAATCTTAAACTGCTCTAAAAAGTCTTAATTTGTTGAAAAATCTTGTTTTTATAAAAATTGACAAACTGATTTTTTAAATTTACATAAAAATGACTAGAATAGCCAAAATACTTGAAAAATGGAACAAAGTTGGAGGGCTTATATTTACTATAAAGCTATAATATCAAGTAAGTGTGGGCATCAGGATAAGAATACATAAGAAAATAGGCCTAAGGGACAAATATGTAAGAATACACAATGGAACAGAAAAAGTCCAGAAATCGGCTCACCCTTAAGTAGTATTGTTTTTACAAATGTACCAAAGCAATCTATTGGGCAAACACAGGAAAATCTTTTCTACAAATGATGCTGAAACAAGTGGATATCTGATGGAAAAAATTTGAAACTTAATTCCTACCTCAAACTGATATATACAAATTAATTTGAGATAAATCACTGATCCAACATAAAAGGAAAAACTGCAACACTTCTCAAAATATATTGCAACATATCTTCACAAACATAAGGCAGATGTAGATTTTTACATGAGATTCAGAAACTATAGACCATAAAAATAAAAACTGATAAATATCATCAGAACTCAAACCTGCTCATCAAGCAGACACCACTAGTAATATGAAGAGGCCAACTAGGTAAAAGTATTCACAATATATATGTCTGTGAAGGACTCTATACAAAATATTTAAAGAACTTCTAATTTAATGGTAAGATGGACAACCAGGTGGCCAGGGAGATTTGTTGAGGTTGAGGTTGCTGTTTGGGCATCATGGCTTTCTCTTGTTTAGGCATGAAGCAGGACCTGCAGAACCTGCGCGACGAGATCAAACAGCTAGGGAGGGACATCCGCGCGCAGCTGAAAGCCATAGAGCCCCAGAAGGAGGAAGCTGATGAGAATTATAACTCTGTCAACACAAGAATGAGAAAAACCCAGCATGGGGTCCTGTCCCAGCAATTCGTGGAGCTGATCAACAAGTGCAACTTAATGCAGTCTGAATACCGGGAGAAGAACGTGGAGCGGATTCGGAGGCAGCTGAAGATCACAAATGCTGGAATGGTGTCTGACGAGGAGCTGGAGCAGATGCTGGACAGTGGGCAGAGCGAGGTGTTTGTGTCCAATATACTGAAGGACACACAAGTGACTCGACAGGCCCTAAATGAGATCTCGGCCCGGCACAGTGAGATCCAGCAGCTGGAGCGCAGTATCCGTGAACTTCATGAGATTTTCACTTTTTTGGCCACTGAAGTGGAGATGCAGGGGGAGATGAACAACCGGAATTGAGAAGAACATTCTGAGCTCAGCAGACTATGTGGAGCATGGGCAGAAACATGTCAAGGTGGCTCTGGAGAATCAGAAGAAGGCGCGCAAGAAGAAAGTCTTTATTGCCATCTGTGTGTCCATCACTGTCCTCATTCTGGTGGTCATCATTGTCATCTCCACGTTGGTTTGACAGCGCCGCATATTCTTGACACTAAGAGCACCAGGGACCCAGGGTCTGCCTTCTCTCCCAGCAGCTGGGGGTGGGCAGGACAGAGCCTCCAGCGAGACCCCTTCATCACAGTGGCCTTGTGCAGAGGGGCAGACAGTTCTTCTAGGGTCGGCAGCCACTCATCCATGGGGCATCCCCCCTGGGTCACAGTGCCTGGGGGCAGGCGTGCAGTGTCCTGTTTGGCAGGGACATGTGGTTTTGTAAGAAATTTAAAAAAATGCTTGGAAAAAAAAAAAAAGATGGACAACCAATAAAAATAGTGGGAAAAAAGACATTTCATATAAAAAATATAAAAATGACCAAAGTGCATCAAAAGCACTTAAAGTACTCATTCAGGGAAATGCAAATTAAAGCTACCCACCCATATGCTACAATGGCTAAAAGAAAAAAAGAGTTCCTCTAACAAGTGTTGGCGATGATATGGAATACCCAATACTCTTGTATTTTGCAGGTAGAATGTGAAATGGTAAAGCCATTTTGCAAAACTTTTTACTAGTTACCGTGAAGTTAAACATATACAACTCCATAAGCCAGAAATATCAACTCTAGGTATTCACCCAAAAGAAATGAAAACTTATTTCTACTAAAGATTGTAGAAGAATGTTCATAGCAACTTTATTTACAATAACCCTGGTCGAAACTGTCCATCAGCAAGTGAATGGTTAAACAAGTTGATATATTCATGCTGTGGAATATAACCTGGCAATAAAAAGAAACAAATCACAGTATGTTGACTTAAAAAGAATTGCACAACATGAGCATTACAAGTTAAGTTTTATTTGGGGCAAAATGAGGACTATAGCCCGGGAGACAGCAACTCAGATAGCTCTGAGAAACTGCTCCAAAGAGACAGTGGGGAAGATGGATACAAACTAGATTTTGGTGAAGGGGGGTTATATGCAATCAAGCACATATGTTTTTGCAGAAGGTTTCTACTAGTCATGAGGAGGAGTAATCATCCTGAAGAATTTTATTGCTTTTCTAGATATGAGAGGACTTCCCAGGTGGCTCAGCAAGTAAGGAATCCACCTGCAATGCAGGAGACACAGAGGAGACATGGGTTCAATGCCTGGATCGGGAAGATCCCCTGGAGGAGAACATGGCAACCCACTCCAGTATTCTTGCCTGGAGAATCCCATGGGCAGAGGAGCTTGGTGGGCTACAGTCCATGGGGTTGCAAAGAGTCGGACACAACTGAAGTGACTAAGTATGCACAGATAGGAGATAAAAGAACTGGGCTCATAAAATCAGCTCCTGAAAATATCTAACTATCTGAAGACTTGTTCTGCCTGTTTTATTCCCCAAGCAAAGAGTGCCTCATTTCTGCTCTAGACTCTAAACTCCTTTCAGGGGTCTTGAAAATCAGCAGCTGCAGCAGCACATGATTTAATCCTTGTACAGGTAGATGGCAAGTACCAACGGCAAGCACCAATTTGTAGTTAACAGGTAATGTAGATGAATCTCAAAATCATGTAGAAAAAAAAAAGTCAAACACAAAGTACAATTCCATTTATCTAAAATCCTAAAAGAGGTATAAAAGCAAAAATCTAGTGATAGAATTCAGAATAATGGCTGTATGGGCTGGCTGGAAAGGAATGTATAGAGTGATGGGAAAAGGTGATGAAGGAACCCACTGGAATGATGCTTTACGGATATACATTTGCCACATTCTTTAAACTCTATAATTAGTACCTGTACAGTTTATTGTGCATTGTTACACCTCACAAAAATGGTAAAAAACTAGCATCTCTTTAAATGACTACAAACTGGACCATTCTAGCCATGTTTATTAAATCTGGTAACTACATCTAAAGCAATCAAATTTACAAATAGTATCTAGAATTTACTGAACTTATACAAGGTTCTCCCTACAGTTTCAACACAGAAAACTAATAGATGCTAGAATATAGACTGCAATCAAATAGAAGCAGCAAAACTCAAAAACAAGATCATCATGAGAAAGTACTTCCAAGGAATTCCTTCAGTAGAAGTAAATGATGCAGGTATACTCAGGGGGAAGAAAAAAAGACTGAGATGAGGGTATTTATTAAACAATGGTATTTCTAAGCAGCCTATCAATATTGTTATCACTTGTTTATAGTATTTCATGCTATATTTAATACAGTAAGAATTAAAGTCAAATGATATAACTGGATCATTAAATTTATACAAGAGCCATTTGCTGATGAACTCTAGATGATTTGGCCAAGAGATCACTCTGCCTGTAGTAAGAGCCGGTCAATCCAAAGAACCAATTACACCCTATATCCTTGGGTTTGCATAAAGCTGGGTTTATTTGCAACCCTCCTCCCCTCCTTCTGGGAGGTAAAGGCCAGGAAATGAAAGGTTATTTTCTGCTTGGAAGGTCTTGTAAGAAGAACCTGATAGCTTCACACAGAGGTGCCCCATTCATAATCACAACACCTAACAATGAACTGGCTGTTCAGAACTGCTTTAAATTCAAATAGGAAGACTAACGAACATCTCCAAAGCATTCCGAACCCCCAATCTCTTTTAAAAATCAATTGTTTTCAAAACCCCTCCTTATGTTTCTATAGCAAACAGCTGCACAAGACAAACAAAGTAAAAAATCATACTGCTTAGATGCTCTGAGCAGAGCCAAAATAAAGGAAGCTATAAAATGGAAGAATTCTTTCACAAACAATTCCTAACACACAATACAGGACAAGAGATTATACCATGTGTTATAATACAAGGTCTCCTAGCTGCACAAATCATTAATTCAAGGTTCTTCCAATCTTGTGATACAGGCACTCCACCATATGACTCAAACTATCCTTGTAGTATACATTTTACACTATGCCTCTTTGATACCTCATAGAAGGTTTATTATAATGAATTGGAGGAATTTAATTGCAACTAAACATAATTGATACACAATTTCCTAATAAATCCAAATGAAGAGATAATTTCCTGATATATTATTTCTTTTTAAATCAGCAGTAAGAGAAGTATATTCCTAATACATTCTAAATGAGGCATGTTATTACAGCTGAATTATTACGAAAGGCTTCTTTTCATGTAGTCATACTGGCTTGAAACAGCAAGGAATCTGTGGCTCACTAATAAATGCATGATAATCACATGTTTTTTTATTTTCTAGATGACTTCATGGATTATTTAATTTTAAATGTCCTCTACACTTAAAGGTGATTAAAAGCCAAATACTGCAACAACTGTGGAACAATGTATTCTCTGGTTAATGTGCTGTGGTTACTTATAGTGGGATATTTTGAAATATCTGAGAAATCTAGAAAACAGGAAACCTTATTGAAACTACTTTTTTAGTCTTGGAATAATCAAACCACAAAACCCAGTGCTATTTGAGGTAGTACTCATAAGCTAAAATACCCTTTCCTGTCTCTCATCTAATGCCTATTTTTCTTACTCTTGTTACTCTTTTCCATCTTCTACTTATTTTATTTATATTTTTAATTCATTTTTTTCTTCTTTAATGTGTCTGCCAGAGAACTCCTAAGCATTATGTTCTCTCTTGTGACCACATCTCCACTAGGGAATATGGTGAATTTCAAATATGTTGATACTCTACATCTTGACTCATTAACTCATTCTTTTATTCAACTTCTACAGCAAAATCCAACCTTGACATGGCAGTCACATAGAGTGTAACTAATATTAGGTGAATAAAATGACCTCAATAATCCTACACAACTGTCCAGAAGGTTCAACAGCATATGGATGGTTATCTTGTCAGATCTTCACATGGTCTTCTTTCTGTTCATCTTTAAGACAGGCTATGTGCATAATTCAACTTTGCATTCCCCATATACCTCACATGGTGCCTACTATATAGGTGTGGCAAGCAAATTTATGTTTAATAGATTTATATTTGTCCTATTTACTTTTAGTATCACAAACTCAATGAGGCCTATTATTCTATCTTCCTCTTTAAATTGTTTTGTCTTTTAATTTAAAAATCTTCAATTTGACCACATTATAATTATCAGTTTGACTTCCTTCTTTTATATTCTATATTGACAAATTAGTATCCATATCTTGCATTTGGACCATTTTTGATCATTTTTTAAAATCTTTTCTTCTTGCTTTGTATACAAGTCAAATCTTTGGATTTTTAGTTGGTGCTTTTCTGTTGTTCAGTTTAGGGACTCCATGGTTGTAATTTTCACCATATGTATGTATATCTGTGTACATATATGTATGTATATTTGAAGATCAGAATACATAAATCCTTCTTTCAGTATATATTATAAATATTGAGCAGACAATATCCCAGTCAAAATTCTTTCATGAATTCAGTAGCCACTGACCATTATAAATCCAGGAAAATCATATTGTTCTATGTGGCAGGTTGTTAGAAAAGACCTAAGAAAGCTTTAACTAAGGGGCCAGGGACATTACTATGCATTTGTCTATTTAACCTTGATTCAAGCAATAAGAGCATTGTGAGCATTTCTATGGAAGCTCAACCACCCAACATAAAGCCTTGTAAGATAATAATAAAAGTCCTCATCTACCTCTACAGGCCTCTTAACACCTGCCACCCAGTGAAGATTCCTGTGGAACCCAACTCCAGACTCCCTCCTTACATGTTTATTGTTACTTGTGACAAGGTCCATGAACCATTCTAAAGATGCTATCCACCTTCTAATATCCTGCACAACCCTAAATTATGCACAGCTGAGCCATCAGCAGCTAAGGAAAAGGTTCAGAGAATAGCTATTCATAGTATAGCCCAAGATGCAATGTGAAGACCAAAGGGCATCAAAAGAATGAAGACTCAAAGAACAGAATGCTGGAGCGAGACAGGGAGGCTCTTAAGAGAAAAGGAAACTTTAAGACAGCACTTTTACAAGGAATTGAGACAAGTGACCCCATTTATCTACACAGAGCATGGTTTTGCTTAATTAGTTATCTCAGCAGGAAGAATTTGTGATTCTAAGAACATCACAAAGGGCAGGTAATATTCAGATACACCTCTTAAGCATCCTTAAAAACTTCAAGTTGGAGTATCCAACTAGAGAAACAACTTCAAAGAAAAGAAGGAAGGAAGGGGAAGGAGGGAAGAAGAAGGAAAGAAAATCCTGACAGTTTATCAGAGACTGACCTTCTGGCTGTTCGCATTCACTCAGAGGCAGCTGAAGCACATCTAATTCATTCTTTACCCCATGTAGTCTGTTTCCATATTGAATGACATGTAATGTATTTTTAAAAGATACAAAGTATTTACACTCTTCCTTCAAAAAATGTACAAGCCAGCACAAAACTTGAATGCAAATCAAGCACAACCCTAAATTTTTATGACTTGATACACAGTCCACCAAACACATAACTGATAATTCCAATAGCAATAACAGGAACCCCTTCCATTTTTATCACATTATACAATTATAACTTAAAAAGCACTTTGGGAAGACAGTGAGTTTCATTTAAACAACAATGTTTGAAGAAGTTTTACAAAATTTCATAACAATTACCTCTATTGATAAAAAAGACATGCTTCCTGTAAAAAAAATAATATGGAAACATTTAAATAAGATAATGAAGAGCACTTTACTATTATACACACAAACTGACAATAAAATGTTGATAAATTTCCTTCCAGGTATATGGAATAATATAAAATATACCTATTATAAAACATACAATGTATACTCTGGTTATTTAATAGTCCATCATAATGAGCATTTAGACTGTTCCTAATTATTCACTATTTAAATAATACTGGGATAAACATACACTATATATATAACTATACCTATCTTGGATTATTTCTTCAGGAGTAATTTCTAAAAATGGAAATGGGGAACTACAAGGTGTGAATATGTTTAAGTCTTTCCCCCATATATTGCTGAAATAGTTGCCAAGAATTTAAGTACCAGTGCATGCTTTCCTCAGTAGGGTATGAGACTGTTTAGCCTTATAGTTTCCTCAGTCTTATCAGTTTTTAATATTTCTGCCAAAAAATAAAAATAAAATAAAATTTCTGCCAAAACAAGAAGCAAAAAAAAAAGATATATAGGTTTTTCTTTGTTAAAAAAAATTTTTTTTACAAATGTAAAAAGTAAGTTATATTTATAATTAATTTATCATGAGATTCTTATTTTGTCTCTTTTTGCTGTTGTTTTTGGTCTGTCTTCCCCTATGACATACCAGTCATACTCTATCCTTACTAGGAGGGCAAATCTCCATACCTGTGTGAGACTAGCACAGGGCCTGGTATATAACTAGTGGTCAAAATTGTTCAGTGGGTGCATAAATGACTGTATCTTTATTAACATCCACTTTTGTTTATCAGTATTTTTGCTTGACTTGAAATGACAAAGTTTCTATCTTTGATCAGAGTCTAGTCAGGCTCGTCTGAGCTCTTCTTAACCAGACCTTAACACTGAAAAATGACAGACTCTCAACATAAATGATTTTATCTATCCCCCTCTGCTACCATTAAATTACTTAAAGCAAACACTGAAATAGTTTCTAACTGTTCAGGGCTGTACCACTAGAATGATTCCAAACCCCTTAAATTACCTGCCTAAGAAAGCTCAAGGCTGCCAACAGAATTGACTGGTTTTTCCTAGCCAGTGCCTGATAGTAGGCCCCTAACTAGATGTCCTCAGAACTCTTACTGAAAAGGGTCTTACAATTGTTAATATATTCTCTATCTCTTTGAAATGTATATATTTCTCCTATAATCCAGGAGTGTCTTTCTCAAGGACCTGAAAGCCTTTGCTTTAAAATGTAACCTTCAGGAAGGACAGGGCCTGTGTCCTGTGTATCTCAGCCACTGCAGGAGGACTGAATCCCAACTTCAGTCTGTTGTTGTTTAGTCCCTCAGTGATGTCCAACTCTTTTGCAACCCCATGGACTGTAGCCTGCCAGACTCCTCTGTCCATGGAATTCTCCAAACAAGAAAGCTGGAGTTAGTTGCCATTTCCTTCTCCAGGGGATCTTCCCAACCCAGAGATAGAACCCATGTCTCCTGCATTGGCAGGCAGATCTTTTACCAATGAGCCACCAAATTTGCCACCTAATATATAGCTGGGCCAATCAGAATTTACACTGATCAACTCTCTAATTTTTCACTTCTGCTATGCTTTAGAACTCCCACTCACCCCCATCACTACTCCCTCATTCTCTCTTTAAAGCACCCAGTCACCTCCATACAAGTTGAGTTCCGTTTACACTGGACCCTCTTTCCTACTGTGATAGTATGTTACTGATTAAAATCTGTACCTACCACTTTAACTAGGGTCTAACTACACTTACCTTTGACAGAAGCTTATCCTATCTTCTCTACCATTTTAGCTAATATTAGTGAGCCACATATTCTAACAAAGTTAGTTGTAATCTGCTTCTAAAGGGTGTTTATGACCATGGTATCAAATGACTGGCATTTTCTATGTGGTTCAATACTTTGTTGCTTACATCCCAGCAGAAGCATCAGGCTTATATATGTTTATAACTTGAATAACATGTTAACCAATGATATCCAAAGCATAAAATCTCATAGGCCATTAAATGTTACAAGATCTTTTGGTGTGTGATGAAACTTTATTATCAATCTTTTGGTTGATAAATAATCCAACTTCATATATGTATATATACTTGCCAAAAAGTATCCCATCTGTTCCAACTGAAAAAGTACCAAATCATATGACCACTTTTTAAAAAGCTTTCCATATTTTAAATGTTCATCATTGTCTACATCTGCCTCTGTGTTCTGGCAGTACACGAGTAAAGAGTAATAGTGGCTACTATCATTGGGTGCTGACAGAGTATCAGGCTCTAGTTCAAGACATTCCATGAGAGACTCCCCTGGTAGTCCAGCGGTTAGGAACCCACCTGGCAATGCAGGGGACACAGGTTCAATCCCTGGTCTGGGAAGATTCTACATGCTGCCCATGTGCCACAACAACCAAGCCGGTGCCCGTGAACCACAACTACTGAGCCCATGCACCTCAACCACAGAATTCCACATGCTCTAGAGCTTGTGGTCCACAACAAGAGAAGCCAAAACAATGAGAAGCCTGTACACCACAACTCAAGAGTAGCCTCCGCTTGCTGCCATCAGAGAAAGTCTGCATATATCAAGGAAGACCCAGCACAGTCAAAAATAAATAAAGTCTTAAAAAAAAAAAGATACTCCATGCTCTTCCCCTCAAATGCCCCCAACAACACAGCAAGACTGATACTCTTAAAGATAAGAAAACTGAGCCATAAAAGAGATTCAACAAATTGCCAAAAAATAAGAGTCTGAATAATGGAGCCACAATTTGAACCATAGACTGTTTGGCTTCAAAGTCTGTATTCTTCCTATTATATTTTACAACCAAAGCCTATATAGTCACACACTGAAATACGGCTTCTTCACATTTCTCATTTTCAATAACTAACGTATAATCAAAACAAAAGTAAATGTGAGAGAAAATTATACTCAGAATAAATGTTGTAATTATAAAGAAAAGAAAAAGAAGGAAACAGGCTGTGGCAAAGCAAACTCAGAAGCAATCAGGAGGCTTCTAAACCTCTACTTTTCTTCAAAGGAGCTATATTCATTTCTCTGAAAACTCCAGCTTTGGAATTGAAGGTGGCATACTGTGGGAAGACCAAAGAAATTAAACTTTTTTAATCTTATTGATTCCTATTTCTTTCATTCCATCTGCTTCCTTGGCATGGCGAAGGGGGTGACGATCAACGCAGAGTAAGTTGGCTCTGTCAGTCAGAAGAGAGGAGCTGACAAACCAGACACGGGCTTGGGAAGGCCTTCCGCGAGGGAGAGACTCTATGCCAGATGACAGGACTCACGGAGAGTCTGACAAAATGTTGCAGACAATCAGGAAGCGTCTGATCCAGATCTCATAGATAATAAGCAGGCTCTTTTCCGTGTGCATGCGCATAGATTTGAATATTTCTGGTCAAGTGCCTCATTTTTGCATGGAACAGGAAGTATATCACAGCGAAAAACAAAATGAAAGGAGGCAAGAAGGAGGGTCAAAAAATAAAGGAGAAGCACACAACTAAGTTAGTATACAGAAACCCTGAGACTTTTGAGTCCATAGGGTATAATATAATGTGAGGGGGAAGATGCTTTATAAGTTAATATTTCTAATGTAATTCATAGGGTGCAAATAACACTGGAATTTCAGGATTTTTCTATAGATTGGCTTCTTCTTTAAAATCAGACTGCATTGAGTTGTAGTATGATTTTAGAGTTCTACTGTCAAGAGCCTATTTTGCAATTTCTATAAGGTTGTCTCCAATGTAAACTCTCAAATAGCCATAAAAAATAATTTTTGCACATGAAAGAATCTGATGCAGATTACTAGCCAGTTTTGTGATTAAATTCTATTAAGAGATATAAGTTCTATATGTCCTTAATAAGAGCTTCATGCAGAAGCAGTTTCTGCTTTGGCAGAGAAAAGACTAAAATGGAAAAGCAGTTCATCAAAGGAAGCTCATTTTGTTGGGAGCCAAGAGACCCATATATGGCAAAGCTGGAAAATGAATCAATTTTACCATTTCATTGCTCTCCCTACCCCACCCTACCCCCACTGCCATTAAGCTACTATCATTCAGCAAAAGGCAAAAAGTTATCTGTCTGTTTTCCCCTGGATTTGAAGGTGCTCATCAAAATAGATGAGAAATGCCAAAAGCTGCAATCCTCTGAAAGCACAAGACTGATTTAGAAAATCCACATGTGAAAAATTTGATTGTAAAACCCTCTTGATTCAACTCTTGTAATTCAACTTTTATGAGTTGTGTCCCTAAAAGAAAAAAAGAAAAAGACGGAGTCTCAACCCTGTCTCAACCCCCAGTACCTCAGCATGTATCCTCATTTGGAGATAGGGTTTTTACAGAGGTGGTCAAGTTTAAATGAGGTCCTTAGGATGGATCCTAATCCAGTATGACTTATAAAAAGGGGAAATTAGACAGAAAGAAGTTTCACATAAAGAGGATGCCATATGACACAGACACAGAGAGAACGCAATTATCTATTGGCCAAGGATACAGGCTTTAAAGAGCTCTTTCCCTCACAGCCCTGAAAGAATCAATACTGCCAACACCTCGACTTCAGATTTCCAAACTTCAGGACCATGAGGCAATAAATTTCTATTATTCAAATCACTCAATCTGTGGTACTTTTCTATTAGAGTTCTAATAAATCAATGTAGGTTTTGCTTTGAGGAAGAAGAGTACTACTATAACAAATACTTTAAAATGTATGCATGCTTTGGAATAGGGTATACATGGAAGGGGGAAGAGTTCTGAGACACAAAATAGAAAGAACCTAAAATGTTTTGAAGAGAATGTTGTTAGAAATGTGAATGTTAAAAGTGCTTTGATGAAGTTTCAGGGGCTTTCCTGGTGGCTCAGATGGTGAAGAATCTGCCCTCAATGTGGGAAACTTGAGTTTGATCACTGGGTCAGGAAGATCCCCTGGAGAAGGGAATGGCTACCCACTCCAGTATTTTTGCCTTGAGAATTCCATGGACAGAGGAGCCTGGTGGGCTACACAGTCCATGGGATGTCAACACAAAAGTTGGACACAATTGAGCAGCTAACACTTTGACTTTTTCACAGGCGCAAATGAGGAACATGTTTTTGGAAACTGGAAGCAAGAAGGGTCTTGTTATAAAGCAGTAGAAGACTTGGCTGAATTGTATTCTGTGCCACAGAAAGTAGAGCTTCTAAGAAATGAACCTGGGTAATTAGTTGAAGAGATTGCTAAGCAAAGTGTCAAAGGCTCAGATTGGTGTCTCCTTGCTCTTCCAGTAAAACTCAAGAGGAGAAAGATAAATTGAAATGGAAGAAGAAACCACAACTTGATTTGGAAAATAGCCTATCCATCCATGTTGGAAAAAAAAAAAACAAAACAGAAGGACACTCTGGAGAAAACACCAAGGGTGTGGCTAGACAATTCACTTCAGTTCAGTTGTGTCTGACTCTTTGCTACACCATGGACTGAGCATGCCAGGCCTCCCTGTCCATCACCAACTCCCAGAGTTTACTCAAATGCATGTCCATTGAGTCAGTGATGCCATCCAACCATCTCATCCCCTGTCATCTCTTTCTCCTCCTGCCTTCAGTCTTTTCCAGCATCAGGGTCTTTTCCAATGAGTCACTTCTTCACATCAGGTGGCCAAAGTATTGAATATTCAGGACTGATCTCCTTTAGGATGGACTGGTTGGATATCCTTGAAGTCCAAGGGACTCTCAAGAGTCTTCTCCAACACCACATTTCAAAAGCATCAATTCTTCTGTGCTTGGCTTTCTTTATAGTCCAACTCTCACATCCGTACATGACCACTGGAAAAACCATAGCCTTGACTAGACAGACCTTTGTTGGCAAAGCAATGTCTCTGCTTTTTAATATGCTGACTAGGTTGATCATAACTTTTCTTCCAAAGAGTAAGAATTTCATGGCTATACAACCTACTTACAGAGATAAGGTATATGACTTGTGGATCCAGGCAACCATCTCAGTAGAAACACCTCCAATCTGGACTGACAGGGGCAGAACCAGGACCAAAGGAAGGAAGACTATCATGTTTATGGGATTCTACAGGCAAGAATTGAACTGATAGAGTGATTTAGCTGCAAACATGTCTTAGTGTTCAAGAAAGAGAAGGGTGACCTCAAAGACTATTCAGAGGCTAGTGATCACTGCCACCAAGGGCCCACAGGACAGGCTTGGGGGTAGAGCTGACTTCTTAGTTCCAGAGGCAGGGCTACCTCTTCCATTCAACTGTCATTCTCAGCTCCCTGCTCCCAACTTCTAGTCTCACTTCCAGTAATCCAAGTTCAAAACATAGCATCAGTGACTCCTTCCCTTTTATTCATATTTAATTAGGACCTGGTCCTGTTGATTCACTCTTCACAGTCATTCTGTGGTGAAGATATGTTTTTGTCCATTTAGTACCAAAAAGCATTCTTAACTGGTTTCATGATATTATACTAAGAACTTCATGTGGTTTTTTATTTTTAATATTTATAACAGTGTGATGTGATGGCATGCTATTCATATTCATTTTACAGGTCAGGAAATTGAGGCTCAGAGAGATATCAAATGACTGTATTTGCCCAAGGTCACATAGTGATGAAGTGTCAGGGCAGAGACTGGGACCAGATCTTCCTGAGTCCTAAACCACAGCCTTCAATGACACATTCCCTCCTTTAAAGCATCTCTCATTTTTGTCTCTTCCTTTCCATTCCCACTGTTACCAACCTAAGTTTCCTAATCCCTCACCCTTTTATTACTGCAAAAGTCTTGTATTTCTCTCCAATGCTTGTCCCTCCTTCCAACATGTCTTTTTTCATCTCATCTTTGAAAAAAAAGGTCATTCCTTAGTTCACACACTTTCTGTGACTTCTCATTGTCTGTAGGATAAAGACAAAATGTCATAAACTGGCAATCTCACAATATCTTTACTCATCATACCACCTGTTAAAATCTTGGCCAATCTGAATGGCCCATCTCTTTGTGAAAGCCTGGCTGTTAAACACTGATCTGAGCATTTTACTTGGAAAAATGTTGTCCCTCCTTAAAATTCTGATGCCAGACTTTGTAGGTCAACTACTGAGACTGAAATCATCGTCTTGTCTCAAAATTGCCTCTCTCAGAGTTCTCTGTCCACCTGCCAACCACTCACCATTCACTTCAAATCTTGATGCTGCCTTTGACTCCCCTTCTTTTTCAGTTATCTGCTGCTGAATTCTATTGTTCATTCTGTCACCAAAGTTCCCTCCATCTATGCCTTTCTCTCCATTGTCATTTTTCAGTTCTTATCCATGCCCTTTGGACTTGAGAACCACCGCCAGATTAAGTTTCCAGTCCCCAATAAGCAAAGATGGATGGGACAAAGGGGCCAGAAGAGGGAAGATTACAACAGCCTACCTGAAAAGACCTAGGCCTAGAAAGGATGGGAGAGACAAAATCCACATCGTCTGGGTGTGAGGGCTGAGGAGGAGAGGTGATGGGAGGTGCTGAAAGCTTGAATATGAGGAAATTAAAGAGAAAAAACCCAAGGTAGGAGAAAGGTGACTGGGATTGTGACTCTGATCTGTTTAATTTCCTTTTGTAAGTAGGGCAAAGTTTGGCAATCTTTAAATTACATTCTGGCTGTTAACACTGCTTCACTGACATAGCTGTCTTCTCTGAACCAAGATGGATATCTTTACTAGCACTGCAGTCTCCACAGCTTAGCTCTCCAATGGCTACTAAACCTACCTCTGCTTGACAGTCAAGACTGAACCAGTGACTCCAGCCCACCATCCCTCAACTGTCGCCCCTCTCTCAGGTCCCACCAGTAGCTGCCTTCTCCACATGTGTCTGCCCATGCTTTTCTCCCTCTGAAACTATCTACCTTCAGCCTTTCAAAGTCCTCTCCATTCCTCAGTCTAAAGAAAGTGCCATTTCCCCAATTCCCACAACTGGAAGTGCTTTTGTTCCATCCTTTGAACACAAACAACACTTTCCCTTATCTTTTTAACCATTTCTTTTCTAATCCTGGCTGTCTCAAACTGGAATCTTCACCTGTCTTACCTTCTCACTAGAAAACACACAGCCCTAAAAATGAGGACTAAGTTTAGCTTACCTTGTTACATTTAACCAATCATCCTGCCCAAAGTAGATACTCTATACATATTTACCAAAGCAAACGACCCTGAATCCCAATGGCCTTCCTTATTTGTTTCCCCTTATTAGGCCTTGAGGTGAGTTGTCCTCAAGATTTTTGCATGGGAAAGCTTTCCATGGAAAATCTTAGCCTCTTTGTTATAGATGAAGCATCAATTCAAAAGCACAAAGTGACACAGTCTGAACTTAGAATATATCCTGGGGCCCAGACCAAAGAAAGAGACAAATTTAAAGTTGTACAAACCAACAGTGGGAGGACCGTCTATACTTAGTGACTAGTCTGTCAGAGTGAAAAACCTCAAGTGGGTTGTAAATATAGGGTTGATTCTTTGGAAGATTTTTCTTCTATTTGCTGATTCAGCTGCTACAATCAAGAGATTTTGTTGTTGTTCAATTTTACTTAAGGCAGACTAAATCAACTGATTTCATGTTTATTCTTGATTTTTGTTTTTCTTACCTTGGCTAAACTCTGCGTTTTACAAGGCGCTTTCAGTTTCAGGGATCAGAAATACACTTTTATTCTTTTAAGCCATTTACCCCTTTGCTTATGTCTCCCTGGAAAACCAACTGATTTGTTACACAATGTGATTTTTTTTTTTCATTTGTAGGAATCCATGGAATCCTTGCCTTCGAACATTCCAGTTGATCACTGATGGATTTTCTGCCAGCATTCATTAGGGCCCATTGTGACTTCATGTCTGCACAGCATAGATGGAGAGGGCTCATTGGTTGTTTAACATGTTGTATTCCCAAGTACACCAGTATAATTCCTTTCATGGTTCTCATTCTCTAGAAATAGCAGGGAATACTGAAGGCATATCTTTCAAGGACTGTTCATTTCAGGAAATCCAGACAATCCTGTGTTTACTTATGTATGAGGACCTTAAATGGGGAAATTAGCGAGACAACAATGATTAAAGTTTCCCAAGCACTGGTTGGGCAAAGATTTTAAAAGGCTTTCTCCCAGAGCTACATGATATGGTCATTAGGCATTTAGGGGAATAACTGAAAGATTAGACAAAGCAGGCCAGCACTCCTCTACCAGCCCCCCCTACCTCTCACTGAAGTTCTAGGCCAGAAAAGAAAAGAAAGAAAAAGAGCCTTTTGGTGACCACCATGTATTCACTTCCAACAACCTATGTTCTTCTTGAACAATGGCTTGCCTCCCCACCTTCTACCCATCTCTCCAAATAATGATCTTCCAAACCTATGGTGCTGGCTTTTGACAATTCATCCCCGTTACAGGCATTCACATATGTGCACACATACACACATACACACACACACACACACACACACACACACACACATACATGCACAGTTTTTCTTTCATATTTGGATTTACAGAAGGGTCAGAGGGAAAAGAGAGGAAAGACAAAAAAAAAAAAAAAAAAACCTCCAGTAAGTTTGATCTAAACAAAATGGTTATTCAAATGGGTCCCCTACTAATTTCACAAAGATGCGTGATAATATACAACATATGGCTTTAACTACATTTTTTAATATTAGAAATTGAATGCACATTTTAAGACACAAGTTTTGCTGATATGCTGTTGATAATATAGGCAAACTATTTTCCATTTGTTTCTAATTATCTTAAAGACAGCCTGGGGATCATTTACCCACGGTTTAAGAGCACTCAGATAAGTCCACAGATGCGACAGGCGGGCATGTGTGTCAGCTACTGCAATGGGGCTACATGAGGGTGGCTTAGCCAAGGCTATCCTCTTATGTCTGAAACCACTGGATACGGTCCCTAAGGTCAACCAGGCAAAATAAAATCCTTCCCTTGTCAACATTTGTAGGGTGTGGGCTCTGGAGCCAGACTGCCTGGCTCCATCGTTTAACTAGCTGGGTGACATTGGGCAAGTTAGTTAACCACTCCTTACCTCAACTTCCTCATCTGAAAAATGGGGATATGTGTGCCATATGATCATCATGAAGACAAAAACATCCACAATGGCGCCCAACCATCAAAACAGCTTGCTAATTGACTTAGCCCTACCTTAAAGTCTCTGCTTCATCTCTCTCTGCCTCCCCATCCCTCACTCTTTTTTCCTGAATTTTGCCAGCAAGATTGCTTCCAAGTCTTCCAAAATGAGTCCTCTTACCTCTCTGGGAATATTTTCTTCTCTTCTGGCTAACTCATCCACTCCCTCCAGTCTGAGATCCATGGTCCTCACCTATGTGAGCTCCCTGGGTTTCCTGTTGTAGTGTATAACACACCATTTTAATACTAATTGGTGTACCTCCACTGGACTCTAATTTCTGAAGGAAGGATTGCATCTATCTTGTTCATTGTTGCAATCCCACCTTTTAAAAAAGTACTTTGCACTGGAATTAACTGGATTTTTTTTTTCTTCGCAAAATAGAAAAAAAAAATGTTACTCCTTCAGTGTACCCATCTATAATAGATAACAATGCTGAGGAGGTAGAGGAGAATTATTTTTAAATTTTATTTCATCTTGAAACTTGATGAACTCTTTCAATCTGAAAATTCAAGTGTTCCTGAAGCTTATGGATTTACTCATACACATACACACATGTAGGTAATATGTATACATGTGTACTTAGTTGCTCAGCCACGTCTGACTCTTTGCAACTCCATGGACTGTAGCCCACCAGGCTCCTCTGTCCATGGGGATTCTCCAGACAAGAATACTGGAGTGAGTTACTGTGCCCTCCTCCAGAGGTTCTTCCCAACCCAGGTACCGAACCCAGGTCTCCCGCCCTGCAGGTGGATTCTTTACCATCTGAGCCACCAGGGAAGACCAGAATGAAAGTTGCTCAGTCATGTCTGACTCCTTCTGGAGTGAGTAGCCGCTACCTTCTCCAGGGAATCTTCCTGACCCTGGCATCAAACCCAGGTCTCCCACATTACAGGCAGATTCTTTACCATCTGAGCCACCAGGGAAGCACGTATGCATATTCTACCAGTATTGCTTCATTTCCATTTCTTCCTTTTACTCTTTGAGTACTGATTATTATTGGTTTATTATGTATCCTGGATTTGTCTTGTTTCTTATACCATCTTTCACTCATTATTTTAATTTCTTTCACTTCATTTTTTTGCTATGTATTTAAGATCATTCCTCTATTTGAACTTACAGATCACTAATTTTGTTTTCAGTGGTATGCATTCTCTTCCTCCCTTCCACTAATGAATTGTTTCCATTTGAAAATTGTGGTTTTACTCTTCTCATCATTTTCGAAAGCATTGCTAGAACATTCTAAATTCTTTTGTTTTTCTTTCTTCATTTCATTATTCAAGTGCTCTTCTTTAACTCTTCCTCCATTCACAGCTACTCCATCTCTCTCCTTCAAGTAACTGAGTTCCCCTTGCTTCCTCCTGTCAGCTCAAATCATGGGATGGGTCCCTGAGTACCAAGCAGCTCAGGCTTCTGGAGTCTGGGGCAGTGCTAACTGACTGAGCAAAAAAGTAGAAGTTTCTTCTCTTGGAGACTGGTCATGAAATGCCAACAGTCAGCTAAGGACCTCTGCAATGAGAGCTGAGGCCTCATCCAGCTTCTATAGGATCTGCTTTCTCCTCTCCAGGCTCCCCCTGTATACACACGCGTGTGTGCGCACACACACACACAAATGCCAATGGCAGTGGAAACCTCAGCACTCAGCACCTGCAACCCCTAGCCCCCCAGGTCTTGTCCTTAAGGATTTCAGATTTTGGAAGACTGAATTATTTCACCCTGAGTATATCCTGCAGGGTTCTCAGAGGTAGAGGACAGTTGTGAGTGTGTGTTCAGGCTACCATCTCCCATTTTTTTATTTTAAAATCATCTGAGGGGAGGAGGGTAGAGAAGGACTATAACAAAGGCTTTTTATATAGGAAAAAAATTTGACACTCAAAACAGTTGACATGCTCAAAGTTAAAACAACCAATTAGTGGCAATTTCCAATTTCTGAGAGAAAACTGCAAAATTAAGCTTCTCTGAAGTTTAGTAAGATATCCTGTAAAGACATCCAAGTTCATATGGGAAAAATTACCTTGAAGCTTGATGTACTCTTTGAAATATATCATGGCAGCCCCTGAAATACAGAAGAGTGTGGCAGCACGGTGATGAAGAACATAAACTCAGGGTATGTCACTTACCCTCACTGCCTCAGGCTCATCACCCCTCAGAGCGAGCTAACAATAGTAATCGCCTCATACTACCATGTGAAGTCGATATTTGAAGTGTTTAGCACTGGCATATCATCAATGCTGTAAAAGTGTTTGTTAAAGTAAAATAAGACAAAACATAACATGCCCAAGATTAATATTTAAACCTGTGAACACTATAGGAAATGTTTGACATCTGGAACATCATGAATTTTTTTGTCTTTTAAAAGTATCTGCCCCCACAGATGGGTTCACCACTGTTCAAAAATGATTCTCTGAGAAAAGCAACCAGACCTAAGGCACAGACAGACCTGGAATACCTAGAGTTGCCAATGAGAGGAAAGAAGTGGAAACTTCTATCTTACATTGATTTCCTCAAGGCACGTGTTTTTGCTATAGTCCATTTTTGACTTAACAGTAGGACACCAGTACATTTATTACTTAGATAATATTAGAAATGGCCTCAAGTTTCACATGTTGTAGAGATCAGCACACTCTGGAGACACGGCACAGGTGCACTGTCCAGGTGCCCATTTACAAGCAGTGGCTCAGGCGGTAAATAATCTGCCTGCAATGCAGGAGACCCGGGTTCGATCCCTGGGTCGGGAAGATCCTTTGGAGAAGAGAATAGCTACCCACTTCAGTACTCTTGCCTGGAGAATTCCATGGACAGAGGAGCCTGGTGGGCTACAGTCTACAGGGTCACAAAGAGTCAGACATGACTGAGTGATTAACATTTTCACTTTTTCACACACATTCATGCAGTTGCTCTATTAGATTTTAACAGAAGTGTACATGCAAATGAACCACCTTGCTGTCCCATTCCTATTCTCCAGCCACAAAGATGAGAGGAAAACATCAGAATTTGAACACTGACAGAAACACCAAGCGTCCTGGTGATTAAATCATTGTCCAACAACAAAGAATAAAAGCTAATGTTTATTGAGGTGTCTTGATGAGCATGTTACATGCAGTATTTCATTTAATTTTAAAATAAGTAGGGTTTAATACTTTACTTCTCTGATTACCACTTAGCTCTTTATGGCCTCTTGGGGTGGCTGTATCTATCCTATTCCTAAAAACCAGGAAACAAAACAACTAAGTCCATTTAATTCAGTCTTCATAATTTTGATAAGCTAAATGACAAGTTATGTGCTCAATCACTCAGTCATGTCCTACTCTTTGAGACCCTTTGGACTGTAGCCCGCCAGACTTCTCTGTCCATGGGATTCTCCAGGCAAGGATACTGGAGTGGGTTGCCATGCCCTCTTCCAGGGGATCTTCCTGACTCAGGCATCAAAGCTGTGTCTCCTGAATCTCCTGCACTGCAGGCAGATTCTTTGTGTGTGTTAGTCACTCAGTTGTGTCTGACTCTTTGCGACCCTATGGACTGTAGCCCGCCAGGTCCCCTTGTCAATAGGATTTTCCAGGTGAGAATACTGGAATGGGTTGCCATTTCCTTCTCCAGGGGATCTTTCTGATCCAGGGATCGAACCCAGGTCTCCTGCAATGCAGGCAGACTCTTTACCATCTGAGTCACCAAAGAAGCCTGCATTGCAGGTGGATTCTTTATCACTGAGCTACAAGGGAAGCCCTAAATGAAAACAAAGGTTTGGGATTAAAAATATGGTTTTAATCTATGCTGAGGAGGGAAGTTAAACAGTTCAGTATAAATGATCAACTATGAACTTCTGAACAAGCTTCAATCAGCTGTATAATTCACACAAAACATCCAGCTTGATCCAGACAACCAAGGACAACATAGGATTTATCCTACTTGATCCAGAGTGGAAGCATTAACTCATCACATTCACTGTCAGCCTTCTATATTACATAATGTCATATGGAATCCAGTTCAAAGATAGTCTTTTGGTAACATTAAAGAAAAAAACAAAGCAGTCCAGGTTCATGCATTTGAGAGAAAATAAATGTGTCTGACATGCAGAACCAGGGAGGAATTTGAGGCAACAGGAAATTTGGATTTTCAAATCTATACCATTGCCCAGGTCTTGACCCTAACCTTGTCTCCCACTGGCAAAGGGAACCAGAGCATTCTGCCTCACATAACATGAGAAGCCACTCTTCTGTGTGAAATTCCCCCATCAATTTTGCAGAGGTTTTCTGCCATTATCATAGTCCAGGTAGGCAGTTGTCACGAAGCATTAGAGCTGAAAGAGGCTGACAGCATAACTGCAGGCGAGCTCAGGGCTCAGCCCGGTCCCACACCTGCCACCTGCTCAGGCAGGAGTGGCCTCTGTCAAGACACCGCCTGGCAAGAGGCTTCAGGAATCACTTTGTATCACTGCCCTTCATTGACAGCACGCTGGAGGGCAGCCTGTCTAGCAAAAGAAGGACAGAAACCTTTGCCAGCCACCTGCCTGTCCCCATATGGTGGCCATTTAAAAACCCGTCACTTTTGTAAAGAAGCTCTCAAATTATTCATTCATCAAGTACAGTTTTGACTGGTCCAACTGCTTCACTGTACGATCACCTAATTCTGTGACTTGAAGAACTTCATTTTCCCAGATATTACTAAAGAAGAGATTGTTTAAATACACCTGGGGTGAGCAAGTCAAGTCAATTCTGAGGATGGTGTTCCTGGGGATCAAGAATCACTTCACACCCCCAGATTCCAAAGACTGCCCAGGAGTATTCCTCATCACTCATGGAAGGAAGGTCTGAGCAGTCATATAGTGTGGTACCTGGGTTTTTCACTATCCAGATTCAGAGGCAAACAATTAACAGGAGAGGAGATGGGGGAGTCTGTTCAAAAGCTGTTAAAAAAAAAAATGGGAAGTACCTGAGTGTGCATCCTAGAGATCAACAGATTTCAGAAAATTTAACAATGGAAAACACTACAAAGGCATCCAGAAATCTGTTACTACTTGCCTGCATGTCAAAATTTTACCAATATTTTCTTTTAAATTAGATTCATGAGATAATGTAAGCATATGGCAATGTTTCCATGGACAAGCTAAAGTTTTCTTCCTTATAAATATTTCCATGTTTTCCAAATATCACCCTTAAGTATCATGTAAATTTCATGACGCTAGGGGTCCTCATGTGTCTTATACAACATGGGAATTTCAGGGCCTGAGCAATTGGCATGTCAAACATGCTCAATAAACATTTAGTGGAAAACTGGACAAATAAATGCAAAAAGGAATAAATGAATGAATGACATCTAGAGAAAGCACTGAATGTCTTATGACATAAGTTCAGTTCAGTTCAGTCACTGCCGTGTCCGACTCTTTGCAACCCCATGGACTGCAGCATGCCAGCCTTCCTTGTCTGTCTGCAGTGATTTTGGAGCCCAAGAAAAGAAAGTCTGTAACTATCTCCATTGTTTCCTCATTTATTTGCCATGAAGTGTTGGGACCAGATGCCATGATCTTAGTTTTTCAATGTTGAGTTTTAAGCCAGCATTTTTTTTAATTGGAGGCTAATTACTTTACAATATTGTAGCGGTTTTTGCCATACATCGACATGAATCAGCCACAGACTCACATAACTCTCCTCTTTAACTTTCATCAAGAGGCTGTTTAGTTTCTCTTCATTTTCTGCTATAAGGGTGGTGTCATCTGCATATCTGAAGTTATTGATATTTCTCCTAGCAATCTTGATTCCAGCTTGTGCTTCATCCAGTCTGGCATTTTGCATGATGTAGTCTGCATATAAGTTAAATAAGCACAGTGGCAATATACAGCCTTGACATACTCCTTTCCCGATTTGGAACCAGTCCATTGTTACAAATCTGGTTCCAACTGTTGCTTCTTGATCTGCATAAAGATTTCTCAAGAGGCAGAAGAGGTGGTCTGGTATCCCCATCTCTTGAAGAATTTTGCAGTTTGTTGTGATCCACACAGTCAAAGGCTTTGGCATGGTCAATGAAGCAGAAGTAGATGTTTTTCTGGAACTCTCTTTCTTTTTCTATGATCCAGTGGATGTTAACAATTCGATCTCTGGTTCCTCTGCCTTTTCTAAATCCAGCTTAAACATCTGGAAGTTCTTGGTTCACATACCGTTGAAGCCTAGTTTGGAGAACTTTGAGCATTACTTTACTAATGTGTGAAGTGAAGTGAAGTCGCTCAGTTGTGTCCAACTCTTTGTGACCCCATGGACTGTAGCCTACCAGGCTCCTCCATCCATGGAATTTTCCAGGCAAGAGTACTGAAGTGGGTTGCCACTTCCTTCTCCAGAAGATCTTCCAGACCCAGGGATCAAACCCAGGTCTCCCACGTTGTAGGCAGACACTTTACTGACTGAGCCACCAGGGAAGTCTTCTGAGTACAATTGTGTGGTAGTTTGAACATTCTTTGGCATTGCCTTTCTTTGGGATTGAAATGAAAATTGACCTTTTCCAGTCCTGTGGCCACTGATGATTTTTCCAAATTTGCTGGCATATTGAGTGGAGAACTTTAACAGCATCCTCTTTTAGGATTTCAAATATCTCAGCTGGAATTCCACCACCTCCACTAGCTTTGTCCATAGTGATGCTTCCTAAGGCCCACTTAACTTTGCACTCTAGGTGTCTGACTCTAGGTGAGTGATCACACCATCGTGGTTATCTGGGTCATGAAGATCTTTTTTATACAGTTATTCTGTATATTCTTGCCACCTATTCTTAACACCTTCTGCTTCTGTTAGGTCCATATAGTCTCTGTCCTTTATTGTGACTTATCAAATTTTTTACAGGGGTTGTGATAGAAGAGATTGAGTGAAGTTGGGTGATGAGAGTAATTAAGTTTTTTTTTAACTTTTAGTTTTGGTATGTTTTGGTTCTAGATTTCATTTTTTAAAAAATATTGAAATAAGAATTAATGAAATAGGCACATTTGCTGTTTGAATGCAAGGCTCATTTCACATGCCCCTTCTGACAAGTGTTTTAAAGATGGCAGGTAGGTGAGAATTCACCTCCTTTCTTCTAAAACCAGCTGTTAAGTCACAGATTCTTTTCCCTCACTCTCTTCTTGTCAGTCTCATCTATTCTGCTTTCTTCCTCTGATACCTGTCAGAAGCCCTTCACCCTGGGGCTCTCTTGTGAGATGGGGCTCTTCTATTTAACTGCTTCCTAGATCTCTAGCTCCACCTGGGGGTCCCACAGACCCTCAAATGCAACAGTCCCAAACTGAACTCCTGAATACCCAGCCAAGGGAGCTCTTCCTTCCCTGCCTTCTACCCCAATGAACAAGGCACTGACATTAGCTAATGCAGAAATCTAGAGATACCCAACATCCCTCTCAGACTTCACCTCCCATACCACAACCACCAATCCCAATGGATTCTAAACCTTTAACTTCTCTCTCATTCATCCTCTCCTCTTTTTTGCTATAATTACTAACTCAGTTAAGGCTTGAATTATCTTCACTGGGATTATTCCAAGTCTCTCACTGGTTTCCCTTCTTCCAGTTTTGCCTGGGTGATCTTCATAAAATGAAACTTGCACATTACCCCACCTCTCCACACAGCTTGGCTTAAAACATCCTCACTATCTTATGGGATAAGACTGAACTCAATCATCTCCCCCAAAGTGTTGGAATGGGAGAGGTACTCAAAGAGAGACACTCAGACAATATTGAGACTGCTTGCTAAGAAACCTCACCTGGTACACTAATTCACAAAAGGTCTAAGTGCTTCTAAAATTTTGCCATGAGAAAATGTTGGTCAGACCCTTATGGTTTCTTTCTTGGACCAGCAAAATGCCTTCTGAACTGTCTTGCCTTCAGTCCTCCTAATTCATTCTCCACACTACTGTCAATGAATTTCCCCAGACTCAAATAGGTTCACATCAAAGTCCTACTTAAAGTCTTCAGTAGCTCCCCTTCTACCTGGCTTGAATCCTGAATTCAAGAATTCTTCCCCCAGTGTAAGGCATGGCACAATTCACAACTTCCTGTTGGATGTAAGTATTAGCAAATTGCAGGTCAGGATGACTAAATGTTTGTTTAAGGGAGAACAGACGGGTTTAAAACAGCAGCAGCAAGCATCAGCCTGGTGGAGGCCATCACTCAGGTGACATGAGTTTGGGGCATGTGGCTAAGGTTGCAGGCCATGCATCTTTGCTCTCCCAAATTTAAGCAGCAGGGAATGACTGGAAAACTATTGGCTTTGGATAGCATAGCTCAAATTCTGGCCCCACCTACGTATACTGCTGCTGTTCCTGATGCTCAGTCTCTTCAGTTGTGTCTGATTCTTTGCAACCTTCATAGACTATAGCCTGTCAGGCTTCTCTGTCCATGGGATTCTCTAGGCAAGAATACTCGAGTGCGTTGGCATGCCCTTCACTAGGGGATCTTCCTGGCTCAGGGATAAATCCCATGTCTCCTTCATCTCCTGCATTGGCAGGCAGATTCTTTAACACTGAGCCACAGTATGATCATGTACAAATGCCTTAGTCTCTCTAAGCTTTTGTTACTTACTATAGGTGGAGATCATAATTCTTCTGCCTTAGTAATTTTGGCGATAAGGCTTCCCTAGTGACTCAGGAGGTAAAGAATCCCACGTGCAATGTAGGAGACCTAGTTTCGATCCCTGGGTTGGGAAGATCCCCTGGAGAAGGGAATGATGACCCACTCCAGTATTCGTGCCTGGAAAATCCTATGGACAGAGGAGCCTGGTGGGCTACAATCTATGGGATCACAAAGAGTCAGACATGACTAAAGTGACTAACACTTTAACGCACATGCTCTTTTCAAAAGAGATCAAACTCATCTTCTCTTAGTAATACAATAAGCCCACCCATTCTGATAACTTACCTCAAATCTAAAAGAAATTATAGTTTTTTTCTACTGAAATCTACTATTAAAATGAAACAAGTAAGCAAAAATAACAACAAAAATGTTTAGCTCTCAACTGGAAGGAAGATTTTAAGGCTCTGAAGGACAGGCTGTTTTTTTATTTGTTTGAATTCCCTTCTCTTCTAGGGATGCTGGGATGTGAGAGACAGGCTGAAACTGATGTTATAAAGAGATTGTGTGACAGAAAGAGGGGATTCCAAGGGAAGGAAATCCTGTTTTTAATTCTTTTAAATCCTTAAGGTCAGCTCCAAATAGGGAGCTGGGATAACTTAGCCAAATTGGCAGTGACTAGGAAGTAACCCAAGCCAGGTAGCAAATTACTAGTTAATAGAACCAAGTCACCTTTATCACAACCCCCAGCTGAGCTCCACGTTTGCTTGCCACTGAAGCATGGTAGAGAGAGTGTCCTCAGAGGAATCACCTCCCACAGTGGCTGGCTCCAGTTTAAAGTTTGGATGGAAGGTATTTAAATAAACTAATAATTGCACAGGGATGTGGTTTGCTCTGAAGAAGTCAAGACTGTGTTTAAATGTCTGAAATTCCTGGTGTCGCTAATAATTGTAACTTCTGCTTCAATAAAACACACAAATAATGTTATTGAAACATTTCCAATCACAAGGTATTATTTTTGGTCTAAAACAGATGCAGCTTTTGGTACTTGAAAGGAGGGTGTCTGGATGGATTTACCTCTGCTTGAAGGGAAACAAAACTCCTGGAGCTTTAGCTAAGGCCCTAAATCCGAGAAGCATCTATGGGAGCAGTGGCAGGTTACCAGTGTGACGATGGTGCCATTCACAGCACAGCATGTAAGGACTGCACTGAGAGATCCACGTGAGGCGCTGGATGGAACATAAGTCAGCAGCTCAAAGGGAAATCAGCTGCTATAATCAGGCTGGGTATTGGCCTTCCCTGGTGGCTCAGATGGTAAAGAATCTGCCTGCAGTGCAGGAGACCCTGGTTCAATCCCTGGGTCAGAAAGATCCTCTGGAGAAGGGAGTGGCAACCCACTCCACTATTCTTGCTTAAGAAATCTCATAAACAGAGGAAACTGATGGGCTATAGCTCATAGGGTTGCAAAGAATCAGATACAACTGAATGACTAAAGTTCTCACTCTCTCTCTCAGGTACAAGAGGTAATGAAACTGAATCCCAAAAAGGTTTTAGTAATGAACTCAAAAACCCTCACCTATTAAATGTAGAACTGGGATTTGAACCCTGGGCTGTCTACGCATAAGACCCCAAACTTTGCATTCTATCATATAACCTCCTTAGAGAACTATAAAGAGCTAACTCCAAACAAAGGCATAGCTGGAATCAACCTGTCAGGGTTCAGATATCCGCGAGACCATTCACTATCCGTGACCAAGAAGAAGAGTTTAGCCTTAGTTTCCTCAGAATGTACGTCCCTCAGAATACAATGGGAACAAATATTAGTACCTATCAAGCAGTGTATGTGTGTGTGTGTGTGTGTGTGTGTGTGTGTGTGTGTTAATCGCTCAGTTGTGTCTGACTCTTTGTGACCCCATGGACTGTAGCCCTCCAGGCTCCTCTGTCTGTGGAATTCTCCAGATAAGAATACTGGAGCAAGTAGCCATTCCCTTCTCCAGGGGATCTTCCCAACCTAGGGGTGGAACCCAGGTCTCCTGCACTACAGGCAGATTCTTTACTATCTGAGCCACTAGGGTACTATGGATAAATGAGAAGAGGTAGTTAACATGCAAGGTCCAGGGCTATGCCTCTAGCTTCAAGCCCAGATCCAGACACTCAGATGTCAAGTCATCAGGCAAGCAAACTGGCTTCTCCCTTCAGCCCAGCCCATCAGGCAGGACTTCCGGGTTAGCCCAGACACCATTCTCTCAACCCTAACAGAGGACCCAACCCTCCACTAAATACCCTGCAGATGCTGCATCCACCTCAGATTAATAAATCACCTACCACATGTTACACTGAGTTGTCCACCTAAGCATACCCTAAAGAACACTCCTTAGAGGCTGCAAGCTCTTCAGCCAGTAGTAGTAACTCACATTTCTTTAGTATTTCACATCATGCTGGAGTACACCCATAAAAATTTGTTGGTACATGTGGAAAACATTAGTTATTATGTGGATTCAGGCAAAAGGTAGTATCCAAATAAATCAGATTGATGCTTTATCTAACCACCACTAAAGCAAAGCCTGAATGCAACATTTTCTGGCTGTAGACAAGGCTTAATATAAAAAACCAATCACCCCAAATGGAAAGAACTAAAATTTTTAGGTACGGTAGTGCTTTCTTCTTAGCCAAAAATAAATGTACACTAGCATTATAGAAGTTAATATCTTGCATGGGATGAATTAAACAAAGATAAGGTACACAGCAATTGTATGGAATTATGAAAAATTAGTGGAATAAAAGAAATTCTTCCTTTTTTAAGTTAATCATTAACATTTCTCCAGGAAACAAACAACTGAGACTATTGTCTTCTTTCCAAAGGTTGCCCGGGGGTGAGCGAAAAAGCTAATTTCATTAGATGCAATACATAATCCAAGGGTGGTCATACAATCACTGCCTGCATCTGTGCCTGACCATAAAAATACCTCAAGGACTAGGAAGTTTCAAAGTAAATGTAAAAGTAGGATACACGAGGATATTTTCACACAGTCATTAAATATGTATCTATTTCAATAAAAAGCACAACTAGTGTATTCATTATTTATGAAAGCCAATTTGGCTATTATTCAATGCATGTCAGATGTCAAGAGGGCAGAAACCTACTTCCTTTTCAATGCTGTTTTTGGATTCTTAAAACAAGAAGTAGAGAAACTTTGGGAATAATACATTATACAAAATAATAAAATAAAGCAGCAAGAGTGGGGGACAATCAGAATAACTAAATAAGGATTTAGAAAGAGAGATCTTTCCATATTTCTTCCCAAAGTTATACAGTCAATAAAGTTATGGGTTAAATGTTTCTCATTGCTAAATGTTATTAAATTTCAATAAATTTTACAACTATCAATATAGCACCTTATAATGTAAGGAAAGCCCTTAGCACAGTGCCTATTTATGTAAGAACCTGTGATTTTTATTAACTGTTATTTCCTTTTCCTGAAATTGATTTTAACAATGGAATATGTCACAGATTTTCCTGGTCTGAATGTTTCTTTGCTGGAAAGCAAATAGTAAAGGAAGATATTTGCCTCCTTGGGATAAATTCTCAGAAAAGAGATTTAAATCATGTTAAATCATGAAGACACAGAACTCAAGCTCAGAAGTCTTGGCTACTTTTATTTGTTGAGGCTCCCAATGAAATAGAAATGCCATAACAAGACTGCAAAATTTACACAGTGAATTCTAAATGTTTATCTTTTGCAAATTTATAATTTTAACACACACACACACACACACACAAATACAATGCAGTGTATTCACAACATAATGACAAAGTTTACTTTTAAGAGATTGAAAGGTATGGCACTATGGTTGGAGAGACATTCAAATTTGTCTGACATCTGCCATCATCCCTCAGTTGCTATAACTAGATGTAGTGCCTCAGAGACCCATTGAGTCTAAATATAAGGATCCCTGGTATCATGGTGTAAACAGTCTCTTTCCATGAAAATCATTTTTATAAAGATAAACTAAAGCTTTAACCTTCAATACCTCAGAATGTGACCTTATTTAGGAACAGGATCTTTACAGAAATCAAGTTAAGATTCACACAGAGGGAAGACTACAGAAAGACACGGGGAAAATCTTATGTGAAGACAGAGGATTGGATGATGCATCTACAAGTCAAAGAACACCAAAGATTGCTGGCAAGCCACCAGAAGCTAGGAGAGGCAAGGGAGGATTCCCTGGTCAGTTTTAGAGGGAGTGTGTCCCTGCTGACACCTTGGTGTCAAGAGTTCTGCTGTCTTAAGCCACTTAGTTTTGCAATATTTGTTAGGTAGCCCTTAGAAACTAATACAACTTGGAATGGAAGATGTTACTGGCAACAATCATGGTCTTTTGCCCCTAATTCATTACTGACCTCAGGCCCCCTGCCCTTAGACACATGAGGTTGCACATAAGAATTCCAGTCAACAGTTAACCCAGTTTCAGCAACTAGACTGGAAGTTGTCTTCGGTGTACTTAATGGTTCGTCATGCTGGACACATGAGGAGCAATAGACATCTCAAGGAACAAGAGAGAGCTTTATTTTGTGTTCATTACAAAATAAAGCTCCAAAAGGAAAGCAAAAGAAAGGAAACAACAGTCTACCATTACATGTTCATTTTAGTTACATCAGTAATTAGCTATGACAGAGTTAGAAGAGATCACTTAGGTAGATCTTTGATCTTTCTATGACGGTGAAACTTACCATAATTTTCTAAGATGTCAATAGTTCTTAGTTAAGAAAAAAAAAAAAAAGACAAATGGAGAATGCAGTCAAAATACCCAAAGCCACACATACACATCACAACCTATGCCAAATGACTGCACTAAGCTGGTTAGAGTATGTTTTTGTATACATACAGCTCAGTTTTCTTCTTTTTGAATAAGTTTTCATTTCCTTTCCCCTGAACTTCCTCTACTCTGGAAAGAGTCCCTGAATCTAATAATAATGATGATTATAACAACAGTAATGGCTAGTATGTACTCTATGCCACCGACTCTATCAAACCTTTTATTTCATTTAAGCCTCACATTGGTCTGTTGAGGTAGGTACTATTATTTTTGGAGATGAATAGGCAAAATCAGAAGATATAAATCAGTCACTCAAGATAAGAGGTTGAGTAAGAGGGGCAGACCTTGAGCCCTGGTTTGTAGAATCTGAAGCCCTGTGTTCTTCAGCTCTGTACAGCTCCCCCTCTGCTGGACTTTTCCAGCTCATGTGCAATTTAAGATAACACTAAATGATGTGACAAAGATGCCTGGATCTTTTCTGATTAGAGCATCAGCTCCCATCCTCAACCAGGGAGCCTTGAGCACTGTGGGTTGACCAGTCAGCCCACATGTATATAAATACTAACAAAAATCCTGCTCATCATCCCATGGTGTCTGTACTTCCTCCATTGATTTGAAACAGTTCATTTTTTAACTTTTAGTGAGCCTGTCAGAGGTAATTTTCAGCATCATTTGATAATTTATATAGTCTTAGAAGCACCCAGAGAGTTGATTTTTGACTTCAGGTCAACTACAGTTATTAGTCAAACTACCTTCTCTTTATGATAAAGGACTCAAAATGAAACTTGCAATAAGTGCACAGTTGCATAACAAATATCTCACAATTCCATCTCTCAGGTGATTTAAGACATCAAGTCAAATCTGGGTCTATTTAACTCTGTCACATAGAAATACTACATCTATTGGCAGTAAACCTTGATGAAAGATTCTTTAAATAGGAACAAATAATCCAATGAAACAGGAACACCTGGCATTGGTTGACTGCCTACTCAAGCATCATACCAGACCCAATACAGGACACTCTGTGTCCAAACCTATCATAAATTCCTCATTTAATGGATGAAGAAACTGATGCTTGATGTCAGAACTTGCTGGTGGCCTCACAGCTGGTGAAAGGAAGCACTAGGATTCCAACAGAGAACAGCCTAAGTCTCAACTATTTCACTGCCCTGACTCTCTAGGTGCATTATCAGTGTGTTGACCTGGAAGACAGCTAAGAAGAGTAAGTGACTCTGACTTGGGCAGAGTCTGGAGTCCTGTCTCTGACTCTATTTAAATCGCTTTTTCTACCTGGAGACATTTTTTTCCTGGAGAAAACAATGAAGAAAGAATTACTATCCATTATACCAACTCTGATTAAATAATCCTGCCTTTGGAGAATCTACAAGTTTTAAATCTGGATTATCCAAAAAGACCAGAAAATTTCTCCCTTTTCATTCATCATCTCCTCTAAGCACAAAAGAGAACTATCATTTTGAGGGACTAGTACTGCTTGTCTCTTAGGTTAGATATTAGAATATTTCGATGAGTCAAAAACAAACTTACTCTGGGTTTCTCTGGTGGTCTAGTGGTTAAGAATCTGCATTGCAATGCCAAGGACACAGGTTTGATCCCTGGTCAGGGAAGATCCCATGTGCTGCAGAGCAACAAAGCCCATTGGCCACAGCTACTGAGCAAGGATCCTAGAGCCAGTGAGCCATAACTCTAGAAGCCTGCACACCTAGAACTTGAGCTCTGCAACAGGAAAAGCCACTGCAAAGAGAAGCCTGAGTAGAGAATCAAAGAAAAGTCCCCACTGGCTGCAACTAGAGAGAGCCCATGCACAGCAACAAAGACACATCACAACCCAAAACTACAATAAATCTTTTTTTTTAAATCACTCCAAAGTGGTTTTCAGTGCCATAACCACATAACGCCTGCTCATGTTATTTTGTGGATGCCCCTGAACTCAGAGTCACTCATTATTCTCCTACCAACTGCTACCCTGAAAAAGACTCCAAGTGTCTCTGTGCCCATCTACCAAATGGGGATACAGTGAAAACAATTTCTGCCTGTTAGAAATATCAAGCACTACACAATCTGATGCAGCTTCCCTGGTGGCTCAGATGATAAAATGTCTGTCTGCAGTGTGGGAGACCTGGGTTTGATCCCTGGGTTGGGAAGATCCCCTGGAGAAGGAAATGGCAGCCCAGTCCATTATTCTTGCCTAGAAATCCCATGGACAGAGGAGCCTGGTAGTCTAAAGTCCATGAGATCGCTAGTCAGACATGACTTCACTTCACTTCCCATCACCAAGTACTAGGAAAGCTGCTGTTTACAAAAATATTCTCTCACTTATTTCCATTAAGACCTCAATTAGAAAAACTCAGGCATTGGCTTTTCTCTGGATCTTCACCCTGAACTTGTGAACAGCAGGCACAGAGCCATCAATTGAGAAGATACTACCCCTCTCCCCAGCTCCACCTTGTCTACCTGGTAAAAGATTGTACCTGCAATGGATAAAGGATATGTTCAAACACTGTCATTCTTGTCTTGCTAAATAATATTTTGTCCTGAATTTTAATTCATCTTCACAGCCTCTTAATTGCTTTCATTTAGTGTGATTGATATACATTGTTATCAAGAAAAAAATCCAATTAGCTTACTTAATGCTCAAGATTTATTAAGTACATTAAAATTTGTTTCTTTTTCCTTGATAGTGTCAAATCTCTCTTGAGCTTTCTTCTCTCTCTCTCTCTTTTTTTTTTTTTTGGTCTCTCTCTCTCAGATAGGGAGGTAAGAAAAGCTGAATCAGTTGTTATATTCTTTCACACATTCCTCTCAGACACAGAACAATTATTTTATTATTGGCAAATGGCTGCCTAACACAGGGCTTATTAACCAGTTACTTAGTACACTTGCTCTCAAACTTGGCTGCCCACTGGCATCATTTGGAGAGCTTTAAAAATGCTAATACCCAGATCCCATCCTCAGAAATTCTGATATAATTCATCTGGACTGTGGCCTGAACACTGGGATTTTTTAAAGCTCCCTAAAGGGTTCTAAATGCAGTCAAGTTTGAAAGCTACTGATTTAGAGCTTTGAAAAGGCTAGTTTGAGTAGATTTAGCAAGTCAGGGGTAGAAAATTATAAAAAATAGAGCTAAAGATTTGTTGATTTCTCTTTGGTAAAGCAGCCTTATAACTGGCAGTTCTTGGTATTCAGCCATATCCAGCTCCATATCCTATGGACTGTAGCCTGCCAGGCTCCTCTCTCCATGGGATTCTCCAGGCAAGAATACTGGGGTGGGTTGCCATTTTCTCCTCTAAGGGATCTTCCTGACCCAGAGGTAGAACCCACACCTCTGATGTCTCCCACATTGGCGGGCATGTTTTTTACCACTAGCGCCACCTGGGAAGCCAGAATGTACTGGTGCAAAGTTCAAAGGTTTAAACTCCCCCTACAATTTCCCCAGGAGCCTCTTTTCTTTTGGAGTTTACTCCTTAGCTTTCTTTGATTTTTTTTTTAATCTGGAATGGAGTCATTTTTTAAAAACAGTATTGAAATTGATTATGATCTTACTTTTGCAATGCTGCAACTTGTAATAAAGAGGATCGGCTTTCAGACAAAGTTGAAACAAACAGACCCTTCTGTCTGAAGTTGCTTAGTCAGAATCCTAAATGCCAATTCCAGCAAAGAAAACAGGACAACCTGAAAGAGTGGAGATCATTTCTCCCTGAGCAGTGACCAAGTCTCTGAGTGTCAAAATGACAAGCCAAGAAAACACCAGGTGAAGAAAGAATCCTGGTAACACATCAGTGTGGTTGAAAAGGCAGTGTGGTCCTAAATATTTGGCCTTAATTTGGAATTTCCTTCTTTTGGTGAATTTAAGTCCTTAGCCTAATGTCATGCAGTTGTTTTTGCATGGTTTATTTTCTTTTCCCTTTTTTTGTCATTTAATATTCAAAATAATGTGAAATGCACATTCTTCATCACATGAAGAATGAATTCAGCAACAACTCAAGCACATAATTCTTCTCTGCATGGAAGATGCTGGACATCTGCTCATCCCAGATCTACAGAACAATGTGGTACATTTACACGGAGTAACTGAGGGAGGAAGTCTCCTGTGAGATGCAAAAACACAAGCTTTATGAGAGGCAAGAAACCTAGAAATATCCTATTTAAGAAAAAAAAAAGTTTATTATTTGCCTGTCTGCCCCTTTGAGAATGAAGGCTCCACGAGACCAGTACAATCTGTTCACACTGTATCCCTGAGCCTAACTACTTCCTGGCATACAGTAGACACTCATTAAATTCCTGTTAAATGAATGAAAGATTCCTCCTTCAAATAACAAGTCATGAAAATGAAGAAAAGTACAATATATGTTTCTTCTTAATCTCAAAGCACAGAAGCAGGATTAAAAGGAATGTTTTTCTCCTAAACTCCATGGACAAGTTTTTATACCTGGAAGGGAATGCATTCTATCCTAATACCTTCCGTAGGTGTCACCCCCAGCCCAGGCAAGCTCTAGGTAACATCCAAGAGGGTACAGACAGGCATACACACCGAGCTCCAGCTTGCTCCTCATTCCATCAAGCCTGGCTCCAGCACTGCCTTGATTCCTGACTTCCCATCAATAGCCCAGGACAGTCCTTTAACATTAGTGTATACCAGGATCATCTGAGGCACTTGTTAAAATAGTTTTGGGGGATTCCTCTGGTGCTCCAATAGTAAAGACTCCACACTTCCAGTGTAAGAGATGCAGGTTCAATCCCCAGCTGGAGAACTAAGGTTCCATAATGCTGTGTGGTGTGGCAAAAAAGTTTTTTAAAAATACAGTTGCTGGGACCCCACATTCGTGTCACAACAGCATATATCTGTTTAATGAAAGAGCCTCACTTAGTTTCTTTACCTAAGCCCTGAGTTTGCTCTTAGATTAGAAAAACTGGTTCCTAGTTTTGAGTTTCTGCTCCTAAGTTCTCTGAGTAACCTACTCCCAATGTAGTTGTTCCCAGAGTGGCTTACTTTCTCTGTGTCCTGAGCTTCAGAATTCTCATCCATGAAATGGACACATTTCTTTAAAAAAAATAGAATACTTTTTCAAGCATACATACAGAAAAATTGAGCAACTATGTCTCTATATACTGTTCCCCCAAAACAATTTCCCCTGTCAGTAACATCTTGCATTAGTGAGGTACATTTGTTAAAATTAAGGAATAAGTATTGATATATTATTGTGAAGTTCATAGTTTACTTTAAAGTTCATTCTTTGCATTGTACAGTTTTGTGGGGTTAGAGAAATGTCTGATGTCCTGACCCACCATTACAGTGTCAAACAGAATAGTTCTACTATGGTAAAAATGTCAACCTATTCCTCTCTACTTTCCTTCTTATGAATCCTTGACAACCACTAATCTTTCCACTATCTTCATAGTTTTGCGTTTGTTAGGATGGCATATGGTTGGAACCTTACAGGAGATGGCCCTTGCAAACTGATTTCTTCCACTTAGCAATATACATGTCTTTTCATGATACGTGCTTATTTCTCATAATCATTGAATAAGATTTCATTGTCTGGATGTACCACAGTTTTTTATCCACTCACTTATTAAAGGACATCTTGATTGCTTCCAAGTTTTGGCAATGATGTTTAAGAAAGAGAGAAGGCATGTGTTCAGTCATGTCCGCCTCTGCGCCGCATGGAATAGCTTGCCATGCTTCAGAGTGGGTAACCATTTCCTACTCCAGGGGATTTTCCTGATCCAGGGATCGAACCTATGTCTCTTGCATCCCCTGCAATGGCAGGTGGATTCTTTATCACTAGCACTACCTAGGAAGCCCAATTATGAATAAAGCTAGTATAAACTCTTGTACAGGCTTTTGTGTGGACGTGTTTTCAACTCAAATGGGTAAATACCTAGGAACAGGCATGTGATAAGATTATGTTTACCTTTATGAGAAGCTGTAAAATTGTCTTCCAAAGTGGTTGCACCATTTTGTAATCTCATCAGCAATGAATGAGAACCCTTGTTGCCATACACCCTCACCAACATTTGATCAGTGTTTTGGTTTTCAGCTATTCTAAAAGATGTGCAGAGATATCTTATTGTTTTATTAATTTGCATTGCCCTAATGACATATGATATTTAGCATGTTGTCACTTGCTTGTCATAAACATCTTCTTTGATGAGGTGTGTGTCCAACTCTTTCGCTTGAACTCCATTTGGCTGTTTTCCTATTATTGAGTTTTAAGAATTATTTACATATTTTGAATACAAGTCTTTATCAATAATTTTCTATAAATATTTTCCCTTCATCTGTGGTTTGCCTTTTCATTCTCTTAATAGTGACTTTCATAGAACAGAAGATTTTCACTTTAATAAAATTTCTTTTTTACGGATCATGATTTGGGTGTCATGTCCAAAAACTGATCACCAAACTCAAAGACTCCTAGATTTTTTTTTCCTATGTCATCTTCTGGAAGTTATGTAATTTTATGTTTATATTTAGGTTTATCATTTGTTTTGAGTTAATTTTTGTGCAAGGTTTAAGATCTGTGTCTCAGCTCTTTTTTTTTCTTTTTTGCATGTTGAATGTCCAATTTGCTGAAAAACACTGTCCTTTCTCCATTAACTTGGCTCTTTGTCAAAAATCAGTTGGCTGTATTCATATAAATCTGTGTCTGGGATCTATAGTCTGTTCCGTTGATCTATTTATTCATCTGTTATTTCATCACTATCTGAGGATGTTGATCACTGTGTGTGTGTGTGCTCAATCATGTCTGACTCTTTGCAGACTCATGGACTATAGCCCACCAGGCTCCCCTGTCCATGAGATTTCCCTCCTTCTGCCTCATTATTTATAATAAGAACACATAACATAAGATCAACCCTCTTACCATCTTTTAGATGTACCATACTGTTAACTATAGGCACTATGCTATGCAGTAGATGTCTAACACATATTCATCTTGTGTAAGTGAATTTTTATACCCTTTAGCTAATATCTTCTTGATTTCCCTTCCCTCGTTCCCTGGTAACAACCATTCCACACTCTGCTTAAATGCATTTAACTGTCTTAGAATCATCATATAGGTGTTTATAGTATTTGTTTTTCTGTGTCTGGTTTATTTCAGTTAGCATAAAGTTCTCCAGTCATTGATGTTGTTTCAATGGCAAGATTTCCTTCACTCTTAAGACTGCATAATATTCAATTGTACATATATACCACATTCTGATTATGCCAAAGCCTTTGACCGTGTGGATCACAATAAACTGTGGAAAATTCTTAAAGAGATGGGAATACTAGGCCATCTTACCTGTCTCTTGAGAACCTGTATGAAGGTCAGGAAGCAACAGTTAGAATTGTATATGGAACAACAGACTGGTTCCAAATTGGGAAAGGAGTATGTTAAGGCTGTATATTGTCACTCTGCTTATTTAGCTTATATGCAGAGTACATCATGAGAAACGCTGGGCTGGAAGAAGCACAAGCTGGAATCAAGATTGCCGGGAGAAATAGCAATAACCTCAGATATGCAGATGACACCACCCTTATGGCAGAAAGTGAAGAGGAACTAGAGAGCCTCTTGATGAAAGTGGAAAAGGAGAGTGAAAAAGTTGGCTGAAAGCTCAACATTCAGAAAACTAAGATCATAGCATCTGGTCCCATCACTTCATGGGAAATAGATGGGGAAACAGTAGAAACAGTGTTGGAATTCATTTTGGGGGGGCTCCAAAAATCACTGCAGAGGATGATTGCAGCCATGAAATTAAAAGACACTCCTTGAAAGGAAAGTTATGACCAACCTAGATAGCATATTTAAGAGCAGGGACATTACTTTGCCAACAAAGGTCTGTCTAGTCAAGGCTATGGTTTTTCCAGTGGTCATGTATGGACGTGAGAGTTGGACTATAAAGAAAGCTGAGTGCTGAAGAATTGATGCTTTTGAACTGTGGTGTTGGAGAAGATTTTTGAGAGTCCCTTGGACTAGAAGGAGATCCAACCAGTCCATCCTAAAGGAGGTCAGTCCTGGGTGTTCATTGGAAGGACTGATGTTGAAGTTGAAACTCCAATACTTTGGCCACATCATACAAAGAGCTGACTCATTGGAAAAGACCCTAATGCTGGGAAGGATTGGGGGCAGGAAGAGAAGGGGATGATAGAGGATGAGATGGCTGGATGGCATCATCAACTTGATGGATATGGGTTTGGGTAGACTCTGGGAGTTGATGATGGGCAGGGAGGCCTGGCATGCTGTGATTCATGGGGTTTCAAAGAGTTGGACACAACTGAGTGACTGAACTGAACTGAAGTGACCACATTCTTTATCCATTCATTTATGGACATTTAGGTTGCTTTGATGTCTTGGCAATTGTAAATAATGCTACAGTAACCATAGAAGTACAGATATCTTTGAGATTATTATTTAATTTATTTTGGATGCATGTTCCCAGAAGTGGGATTGCTATTTTTCATTTTTTAAGAAAACTTCATACTGTTATCCATAGTGATCACACCAATTTGCTTTCCTACCACATCCTTTCCAATATATGTTATCTCTTGGGTTTTGTTTATTTTTGTTTGTTTGTTTTGGTAATAGCCATCCCAACGAGTGTGAAGCAATATCTCATTATGGCTTTAATTTGCATTTCTTGTTGATCTGTATTGTTGAGCTCATTTTTATTTCCCTGTTGGCCATGTATGCCTTTGGAGAAATGTCTATTCAATTCCTTTGTCAATTTTTAAAATTGAGTTGTCTTTTTTGCTATTGAATTGTAGAAGTTTCTTATACTTTTTGCATATTAACCCTTTATCAGATATATGATTTACAAACATTTTCTCCTATCCTATAGGTTGCCTTTTCATTTTGTTGATATGTACTTTTGCTGTGCAAATGCTATTTAGTTTGATGTAACCCCATTTGTCTTTTTCTGCTTTTGCTGCTTATGATTTTGATGCTACATTCAAGAAATTGCCAAGGTCAATATCAAGAAATTTCTTCTTGTTTTTCTTCTAGTTCTATGTCTGGTTTCAGGTTTTATGTTTATTTAAGTCTTTAATCCATTTTAAGTTGATTCTGTGTACATTGCATCATTGATGCAATGAACATGAACTTGGGCAAACTCTGGGAGATAGTGAGGGAGGGAGGCATGGCATGCTGCAGTCCATGAGGTTGCAGAGTTGGACACAACTGGTGACTGAAAAACAACAATAACATGTACAGTGTAAGAAAAGGGTCTAGTTTTTCTTTTGCATGTAGATAGTCAATACTTTGGCCACCTCATATGAAGAGTTGACTCATTGGCAAAGACCCTGATGCTGGGAAGGATTGAGGGCAGGAGGAGAAGGGAATGACAGAGGATGAGATGGCTGGATGGCATCACTGATTCTATGGACATAGGTTTGGGTGGACTCTGGGTGTTGGTGATGGACAGGGAGGCCTGACGTGCTGCAATTCATGGGTTCACAAAGAGTTGGACACAACTGAGTGACTGAACTGAACTGAGTCTCTTCTATAAGTAGTATTGGGAAAACTGGTTCTCTCTTCCCCATTGTGTACTATTGGCAGTCTTGTTGAAGATAAATTACTCTCAGAAATACTTTGCATGCATTAATTCTCACAATAAACCTATGCTATGCTTAGTAGCTCAGTTGTGTCCTACTATTTGTGACCCCATGGACTGTAGCCCACCAGGCTCCTCTGTCCATGGGGATTCTCCAGGCAAGAATACTGGAGTTGGTTGCCATGCCCTTCTCCAGGGGATCTACCCAACCCAGGGATTGAACCCAGGTCTCCTGCATTGCAGGCAGACTCTTTACCATCTGAGCCACCAGAGAGCCCCAACAAACCTATAATATAGGCAAAATTATTATTCCCATTCTACTACTTGTGGAAACTGAGGTATATAGAGCTTTTATACCTCAACAAGGATTCAAACCTGAAAAGTCAAGCTTTAGGACATAGACTGGCATAATCAACCCCTCCCCCAAATAAGTCCCAACACATTACTTTGCCAACAAAGGTCTGTCTAGTCAAGGCTATGGTTTTTCCAGTGGTCATGTATGGACGTGAGAGTTGGACTATAAAGAAAGCTGAGCACAGAAGAATTGATGCTTTTGAAATGTGGTGTTGGAGAAGATTCTTGAGAGTCCCTTGGACTAGAAGGAGATCCAACCAGTCCATCCTAAAGGAGATCAGTCCTGGGTGTTCATTGGAAGGACTGATGTTGAAGCTGAAACTCCAATACTTGGCCACCTCATGTGAATAGCTGACTCATTGAAAAAGATCCTGATGCTGGGAAAGATTGAGGGCAGGAGGAGAAGGGAATGACATAAGATGAGATGGTTGGATGGAATCACCAACTTGATGGACATGGGTTTGGGTGGACTTAGGGAGTTGGTGATGGACAGGGAGGCCTGGTGTGCTGCGATTCATGGGGTCGCAAAGAGTCGGACACAACTGAGCGACTGAACTGAACTGACAGACCTTGCCTTGTGCTGACCTCTCATCTAAGGGGCTGAACTCAGACATCTGCACCATCTCATGGCTGAAGTCCTGCTGTTGTAGGTAGATCTCTCTGACTCTGTGCAGCTTCTCAGTTGATGGTCTTGAAGCCATTGGATTATTCTAATTCACTAGCATTTCTAGATCTGCCTACCAGGCACATCTGGCCCCTAGTCTGCCTCAAACCCTTGATTTATGCTTTAGAATTCATATCCTGACCTCAAGTTACAGATAGAAAGTTTGAAGAAAAAATTTAAAAGATGAGTTGCAAACAAACAACAACAAAAATGTTTGTTTGTGGATTAACAGAGTCAAAGTCTGTGAACAGTTCTCAGAGATCCTAACAAGGAATGCGATCAGGGATTTGAATGCACTATTCAATTACAGCTTTCCTAGGGCCAGAAATGACAGAATGTGGAAAAAGACAAACTAGGTAATTAATTTGACCTAAAGGGCTTCCCCTGTGGCTCAATCAGTAGTAAAGAATCCACCTGCAATACAGGGGACTGGAGTTTGATCCCTGGATTGGGAAGATCCCTTAGAGAAGGGAATGGCTACCCACTCCAGTATTGTTGCCTGGAGGACTACAATCCATAGGATCACAAGAAGTGAACATTATTGAGTGACTAAACCACCACCACAGCATTAAATTAAGGGTCTCAGAGTTCCTGGCTAGTTAAAGCTGATCTCACCTTTCCCCAGTCGAAGTTCAGGAGAGGCCTCAGGTGACAGTGAGAAACAAGTCCTCCTCTGGGACCAGCAGCTCAGGCCCACAGACCTAGTGGCCTGAGCCATTTTGTTGCTTCTACCCTAGTGGATGGCACAGAATTTCTATGTATCATTCTTCCGTGGGAACTACAGGAATGAATGGTGTTAAGGGACTCTGTGTTCACTCCAAACCTTCCTTGTCACCTTTCTCTGTGAGTGTTATCTTTAGGGAGAGTCCTGACAAACCTTACTCCCCAAACAAAGAATAAAAAGCCCTGATTGTCCCCATTAATACCTCATCCATTGATCTAAACAGCCCTCTATAAGAGATCAATTTACATCAGGAGATCAGTATTCTACCATTGCTGTTCATTAGAATTCATTAACAGCTAAAATCAATTTCCCAATCTGTGCATTTTACTGCCTTGAAAACATCTAGTTTTTTTAACATGTTAGGCTCAATTTAATATCTACCATCCGACTTTTGCACTAACGAAAAGGATCAGGGTCCAACCAATGATTTACTTGGTAAGTGTTTAACAGCCAACTTCCTGCAAAAGAGAAGGTGTGCTGATTTGTAGCATTTGCCAACTTGTAGGCTACAAATTACTTTCCTGCCAAGAAATCAGTCTTCTGATTTCAGAGATACAGTATGTTGAAAAGCAGAGATATTACTCTACTGACAAAGGTTCTTATAGTCAAGGCTCTAATCTCCCCAGTGGTCATATGCAGTTGTGAGAGCTGGACCCTAAAGTAGAACACTGAAGAATTGATGCCTTTGAACTCTGGTGCTGGAGAAGATTCCTGAAAGTTCTTTGAACACCAAGGAGATCAAACCAGTCAATCTTAAGGGAGATCAACCATGAATATTTACTGGAAGAACTGATGCTGAAGGTGAAGCTCCAGTACTTTGGTCATTTGATGCCAATGGACAGCTCATTGGAAAAGTCCCTGATGCTGAGAAAGATTGAGGGCAGAAGAAGAGGGCATCAGAGGATGAGATGGCTGGATAGCATCATTGATGCAGTGAACATGAACATGGGCAAACTCTGGGAGATGCTGAGGGACAGGGAGGTCTAATGTACTGCAGTCCATGGTTTCGCAAAGAGTTGGACACAACAGGTCAACTGAACGACAAGGCTACAAATACTGCCACCATGGCCAATTTTGAGCTGTCACCAACATGTCATTAAACATAGAGTTGGAAAGAGATGCAGAGAAATACCTAATTCTATAATGTTTCTATCATACACAAGTGTAAATAACTTCAAGAGTAGAAATGACAGTAACTGGTTGGAGAATAACTATGTGGTGATAAATCTGGAGTACTTGAAAATCTTCATTTTAATATAATTCATTTAATCCTAAGTTTATATAATTTAAAAGAATTAGCTCATAATAGTCCCCAAAATGTTAATGATCAGCAAGCGTACTCTGGACAAGCAGCAGAGTGGAGGAATGGAACAAGCATTGCAGTAAGAAGCGCCCTGGATTTTGGTTAAAAGGCTGTGGGTGACCTGCTGAACTTTTCTGGCTTTAGTGGCTAGACTAGGTAATCTCTTAAAATAGATCCTATTCAAACTGTAGGGCTCTGAATTATTGCTATTTCCATTGCTACCTCAAAGAACTCTGTTGCTCTTTGCATCTGATACTCATAGATTCCTTTCTACCCAAGGATGTTAAATAAATGATAATTTTTCAATAATAATAACTAACACTTATTGAACATATACCACTTGTCAGGAACATATTAGTTTATTAAATCATCCCTTAATGAGATTGATACTATGACTATTACCATTTCAAAGATGGGTAAATGAATGCACTGAGAGATTAGATAAATTGCTGAAGGTCTTACATCTAGCCACCTTGTATTTAATGCATCCACTCTAAGTGAACCGCAGCATTTCCATTATGGAGGAGGCATTTTTTGGACTATTTGGGATTATGATTTCTAAAAGAAAACCTGGTAAAATGAAGTATGTCTCTGAAGCAAATATGCAAAATAAATGTCTTGTTTTTTCAGAGTAAATTTTTTTCAGGGTAATTTTTTTAATTACTCAAATTTGAAAAGTTTGTTACAATGACACATGAGCACCTGCCAAAGAATTGATGCTTTTGAACTATAGTGCCAGAGACAATTCTTGAGAGTCCCTTGGACTGCAAGAAGATCAAACCTGTCAATCCTAAAGGAAATCAACCTTAAGTATTCACTGAAAGAACTGATGCTGAAGCTGAAGCTCTGCCATTTTGACCACCTAATGAGGAGATGTGATTGAAAAAGACACTGATAACTGGGAATGATTGAAGGAAAAAGGAGAAGCAGGCAGCAGAGGATGAGATTGTTATATAGCATCACTGACTCAATGGACATGAGTCTGAGCAAACTCCAGAAGATAGTAAAGTGTAGGGAAGCCTGGTGTGCTGTAGTTCACGCAGTCGCAAAGATTCAGACACAACTTAGCAACTGAACAACAACCACAATGTTCTCTTCCTTTTAAAATCCATTATCCAGAGTGAAGTAAGCCAGAAGCAAAAACAACAATACAGTATATTAACGCATATATACGGCATTTATAAAGACGGTAACGAGAACCCAGCATGCGAGACAGCAAAAGGAACGCAGATGTATAGAATAGACTCAGGGCCTCTGTGGATGAGGGAAAGGGTGGGATGATATGGGAGAATGGAATTGAAACATGTTAATTATCATATGTCTAAGCAATAACCGGCCCAGGATTGATGCTTGGGACTGGTGCAACGAGATTTCCCGGGGGGAGGGAGGAGAGAGGGGGGTTCTGGAGGGGGAGCATATGTAAACCCATGGTGATATCATGTCATTGTTTGGCAAAACTAATAAAAAAAAAAAACGTTAAAAAAATAAAAAATAAAAAAATAAAATCTAATATCTATGATAGTTCCTGACAAAAGAAATAGCTCATTCATTTTTAAAAATAATCCCTTACTATACAATGAGAAAGATGGCAGCATTCAGTAACAAAAACTTCCACAAACAAATTAGATATTCCCTTACTAATAAAATCTTATAAGAAACCACCAATTACTGTGAGAATTATCTTCATCCTAACCATCTGTTTCTTCTGAGCAGAGAATGTACGCACATGAGCCTGAGATCAAGATAGAGAACTGTTATCTTGATATATTGAAAATAATTGCTTTTAGTGTGGTTAATACTCATATCACACACAATACAACTTTAGGGCAAAATTCTTGTCTGTGTTCCATATACATAATTTGACTCCAACGTTCAGCCCTTTTTATATGTACAAGACTGACTAGACATGCTAAGACTGACTTAATTTTGCAGAAAATTTTCCAAACTAACTCGGTGATGAAAATTCATACACAAGAAGAAAAGGTAGTCTTTTTCCATGATGTTCATGACCATGTGATTTGAGTTTTAAAGAAAGATAATGTGTAGCCAGTGCACTGGCTATTCTCTATATGGCCCTTGAGTCTATCCTTCACCCTCCAGTCCCTGCCCCATGTCCTAGAGGCTCATCTCAGATGTTTTCATCACCTGAGACTCTTTGCCCTCTGGCTTCAGGTTGTTTGGGGCCAACGGGAGGAATTGACAGGAGACTGGAGCATGGAGAGAAGAAATGGCTTTATGCCCTTCCCTTGCTATTGAAAGATCTCAATATTCTGAGGCCACAGAGCCTCTCAGGCAGCTGCTCTTACCTATCTCCTGGATCCCTCAGACCAACGTGCGATAACAGCTTCCAGTGTTGCTAATCCCATGGGTGTCCAACATGCCTTCCTGGTTCCTTTAATGATAGCCCCATCTTTATAGACAGGCCCTTCATTAACTTCATTTTGGTTAAATACGTTGCATCTGCCACCTGTTGTCTCCCAGACATTCATAGCAATATCACACTTTAAAAGAATATGGATATCAAAAATTTTCTGAATGAGGGGGTTGATTATATGATAACCTGTCATTTCCATCTCTCTATCTACAAATTACCTCCCCTCTATATTCTTTTAAACAGAGAGTAAGCCCTGAATTATTTGATTCAGGTAAAACTGACTTAAAGCAACTTTTTAGGAGACGCACCTGTTTGCATAAGTGGAGGCATCCTGGAAGTTGTCATTTGGTGTTGAAGAAATGTTTAAAGATACAAGCTGATTTCTACCCATGGTTTTGGCTACTAAATAGTGAAACCTGACAGAGTCCAAAAAAAAAAAAAAATAAGATCCATTCTATTACAAGTTGAAGGGCTTTGATTTCACAGTTTTGTTTTTTCAGTCACTTCAAAGAACTTGACTCTGCTGCCTTTTACACTGTATAGCTATAGCTTCCTTCCAGTCAAACACAAACAAATTAATCAATAATTTTCAATAGCAATAATAGCTACTATTTTGTAAGCCAAATGTTGCATAGGGCATATGTAAACTAAAAATTGTCTGCTGATTATCTGAAATTCAAGTTTACTAGGTTTCCTGTGGCTCAACTGGTAAAGAATCCACCTGCAATGCAGGAGACCTGGGTTCAACCCCTGGGTTGGGAAGATCCCCTGGAGAAGGGAAAGGCTACCCACTCCAGTATTCTGGCCTGGAGTATTCCACTGGACTGAACAGTCCATGAGGTCTCAAAGAGACTTTCCCGTTTCTTTGGGCTTCCCAGTTATTGCTAGAATAAAGAACTCGCCTGCAAATGCAGGTAGATGTAAGAGATGTAGGTTCGATCCCTGAGTCAGGAAATCTCCTGGAGGAGAGCACAGCAACCCACTCCAGTATTCCTGCCTAGAGAACCCTATGGACAGAGGAGCCTGGCAAGCTACAGTTCATAGGGTCACACAGTCGGACATGAATGAAGTGGCTTAGTACCCATGCCTTCTTCTTTAAATCTGGGGGCTTTGTTTTGTTTTGCTAAGTGAGGCAACTCTACACATGTGTGAGGGGTTATTAGGCAACACAGATGTAGAACATTTCCATTATTGCAGAAAATTCTATTGGAGTGTTTTGTTCTAGATTATTACAAACTCAGTAGTAATAAAAATCAACAATAATGCCAGTCATCACACTCCTGTCTAAAGGACAACGTATTTGGATTAAAATAGGTATTTGTGTGGTTGAAATTCTGAGCAATTACATTTATTTTGTTTTTGAGAGAAAATAGAGATCGAGTCTTCTGATACCAACTTTCACATTAACATTTTAGAGAGCTGGTTAGCCATTTTCCCCTTTGAGATAGTCTTCCTTTCAATATCACAAAAGGCATGCCTTTAAAAAAAATCTTTTATGGCAAAATACTGTCTTTGTAGAAAAATGTTTAATACATATTTGGAAGTTTTAAAAAATAATCATAAATTGACTTCCCTGGTGGTCCTATGGTTAAGAGACAGTGCTTTCACTGCAAGTGCTTTAGTTTGATCCCTGGTTGGAGAATTAAGATGTTTGCATGCCACATGGCATAGCCAAAAAAAAAAAAATTATATGCATGTCCCATGCACTTTAAGAAATTCTGCATTCTTTTGTCATGTGTGTCAGAGGCTGATTACTTTCAAGGAATCATTTTGATTTATTTCCTCACAGTTTTCTAAATTTAGCCAGAAATATTTTTTTTTATACTGTGAACTCCTCTTCAGTCAGCTTCTGGAAAAATTTGTAGTTATAATCCTCAATAAATTACTTAGAAAATAAAGGAATACATTGTATGAAAGGAAGGTATTAAGAAAATTGACCTCTGTTACTCTCATAAAAATGGAAGAGACAAGATCCTTACAGCCCAATCAATGCCATTAATTGGTTATTGGAGCAAACGAATGATTCTCTCCACCTGTTCTCCTCCAGGTTTGGGGGAAATTAATCTGGTCGATTAACCTTTGGCATCATGGATGCAAAAGCAATTTGGAAGAAGGCTACTTTTCATTTTCCCAAGCTATCCTTTTTGTCCCATGCACTTTAAAAGAAAACTCTACACAAGACCTTCCAACAAATCCAGAAGGAAAAATCCTGAGTCCCCTGATGCTTGAGAAGTGAGAATCACAAGCAGGCCGTGGGCCTTTATTTCTGGAGGGAGACAGCTGGAGTGAGCCCTCTCTGTGGGGCTAAGAGCATCTTGCTCTTTATTCGTCTTCTCTGATCGGGCCTTGTGTTGGGCATCAGTTTACCCACTGGTACATGGAGTTGAATAATATATACTTACCACTCCATAGTAAATGAATATTGAAGATCTTTGGCTAAAGAGGGCCATGAATATGCAAAAGCACTATGAATACAAATCAAGAATTCATGACTTAGTAAAAGCTCAATATGTTGATAAATCTTGAATTTTTGCAAATGCTGAGATGTTTCGCTTTTATTCAGAATATATAATAGTCAGGGATTGAGGTTTAGCCAGAGAGGCTTTATGCAAAGGACACATATGTAACTACATACAGTAAGAAGCTGTACATCTGGCATGTTGTGGGAAATTGGAGGCACCAATCAGTCAAAAGTTCTGACTAACAATTTTTCATTGCTTTTGGTAACTCTCTTGTTTCTTGTCTTGGCCTCTCTACTAGAGTCTAGATGGGGGGCGGTGCAGAAGTTGGAGATTTCACTGAGGCACAGCTCTGCTATTTCAAAGTCCACTGAAGCAGAGAAGTAGCTTGGCCCCACACAGTGTAATACCCAAGACAGCCTCAGAGAACATCCTGTTCAAAGATCATGAGATCCTTACTATAGGCATTCTGACACTGAAGGGGAGGAAACGCCAGAATGAGACACATACATGTAAATGGACTGTGAGTGAGCGTGGGCAGAGGCACCCCTGGCCTGTTCCACACCTTGGTATTAACTACAGAGAAGGGGCCCTTCTCTGATCAGAAGCAGATCCCACACCAGAACACGTGATTTGGTAAGCCTCCACTCAACCCTTTCCCTGCACACCTGTGCTATAAAGAACTGCATGTTTGTAGAAGGTGGCCTGAGTATGAACCCAGGAGAGCTCCTTGATTTCTTTAGAAGAATGGATTTGTGTGTATGAAGAAATTTTATTAGGTTGAAATTTTTAGTGACTTGCTACTGAAAACTCTGTACTGTCCAAATTCAGCTTTCTAGGTAATCTGACATGTCATTTCTTTCCCATTTAGAAGTACAGGGTAATTCAGCAGCTATGAGTACACATTCAAATTAATGCTGAGCTTCCCAGTGGCCCAGGCAAAAAAGGCAACTCAAGAAGTTCAATCATTCTCATTATCAGAAAAAGTAAATAGCAACTCCATTCCACTGGAGAGACAATGATCTTTTTCAGTTTCAACTGGAAAAGAAACTTCTCAGGTGGAATTTCACATGGGAGACATTGAGAGATATTACAGGCAATAGCTGAATCAAAAAAGTAACAGCAAGTGCAACAGCAAGGTCCATATGAGTGATTCCTTGTAACAAAACTCAACACCACAGTTGAGTCAGTTCTGAGAAGGCTGAACTAGTTTTGGCTTCAGTGTTGATCTTTTGTTGCCTGATTCAATCAAAAGATAAGAGTATCTGGGAAATAAATACTTAGCCTAATTCTCAGACCAGTGATTCCCAGATATCCATCTGCAATAACTTCAGAGTGGTGACAAAGTTTTCAATGCTACCCAGAAAAAGGAGAAAAAGAAGAACAGGACACGTACATTTCATCGCAGACTGGCTAACTTTTGACACATAGTTAGGAGCATACTTCATTGCAAGAGTATGTCTCCTAACTTTGGGCGTGATTAAAGATCCTTTCTCTGATGTAATGATGATAGAGCAGATGGTAATTTTAGCATTTTTTATTGTCCATTGATTGCCTTTTTTGCCAATATGAATTTGACAACACTATTGGCGACTACATCTGAAGGGGTGGCTATCCCTCTCTCTGAAATCTCAGTGTCTGGCAGTGATTACCATGGATTATCTTCCCAACATAGGATTTACCAAACTGGCGAATATTTGACAGTCACACTTGGTGAAGAGGGCTGGGTGTAAGTGGACCTTTCTACACTGAAGCTGAAGATTGGAAAGTCTCCCCACTATTTCCAGGGCTGGACCTCCTCAGTGCCACCAGATCTGGGCCTGAAGATCACCTGCAGGAAGCAACAAGGGATACTTGTAGGCATCTTGACACACAGTAATTGAAATCCCATTGTTCCACTGTTTTGGGGGGTTTTGGCCACATGGTATAGCTGTCAGGATCTTAGTTCCCCTACCAGGGACTGAACCCTGGCCTGGCAGTGAAACTGCTAAGTCCTAACCACTGGTCTGACAAGGAATTCTCTCCACGATTTGAGTCTGGAGGCTTTCAAATCTGCTTCATCTGTGACCTGTCTTTGGTGTAGAGAAGGTTCTTTTGTGTTTTGACCATCCTTCTGATATTAAGCACCCCAACTTGATGCTTGCCCACTATGGAATCAGTTATAAAACATATTCCCAGATAATCTAATGAGTAGACCTGCCATCAGGAAATATTTAGTAGATCCAATTGAATAAGGAATAATTAATGGAGATAGTTTTACCTTTGACAGGAGTAAGATAGCAGGCCAAAGAATTATTTGAGTTTCTGCTAATAAAGCAGGCACCAGTATTTTGGACAACACTGATCTTCCACAGTGGATCTAATTTGTCCCATCTTGGGTTTTAGTATTTGGAGTTTACATGTTACCTATCCACTGATATATTTTTCTTGAAGCCAAATATCATGACATCTACAAACATTCCCACATTTTAAAAAATTGAATACTGTGTACCAGGCTCCATCCTCAGTAATGGGGCTATAAAGACAATGAGGGTAAATTTACATTTGTAGGCAGGCATTGTGCTTTAGAAGGGCTTCGTCCAGTGTTAAAGAATCTGCCTGCCAATGTAGGAGACACAGGAGATGCAAGAGACACAGGTTAGATCCCTGGGTCAGGAAAATCCTCTGGAGTAGAAAATGGCAACCCTATTCTAGTATTCTTGCCTGGAAAATTCCATGGACAGAGGATCCTGGTGATCTACAATTCATGGGGTCACAAAGAGCCAGACAAGACTGAGGATGCATACACACACACACACACACACACACACACACACACACTGTGCTTTAGAAGATTTAACCATGATTCTCAAACACAAAAGCACTGCATGATAGGTATTATTTTCATCTTGTGGGAACTGAGGCCTAGGTTAAACAATAGCCAGAGAGCTAAGAAGTGGAGTAGTCGGAATTCATATTAGATTTTTCTGATTTCAGACAAACACCACGCTTAATATTTAAATAAAACATGGTATCTTTCCTCAAAGAGTTCACATGTAATCCCATTGCTGCTGGCATTTGGCATGCTTTGGGTCTCTGAGTAATTCTAACTATTTGTCCTATGTTTAGAGAATTTCCTATGCTTTCCCAACTTTCCTTGCCTATGACTTAGACTATTTCATTCAGTCACATCTGCATGAGACGTTGTTTTGGAAGGAAGTGAGATGAAGAAAAATGTGCCTCATAGATTGCATTCTGTTAAGGGCAGTAGCAGAGCCCTAGCCTTCAGAGGCCGCAGGGGTAGAGGTTCTACAGGGGGTATCCATGCCCTGGATTGGGGGCCAAGTTTTGATGCCTACACCTCATGGGACAGCAGTGTAGTCTCCACTGGAGTAGTCTCAGATCTTGACCTTCACCTCTAAACTTGATTTCTTGACCCTTCTCCAAATTCTCTGAGGGCTTTCATGGCTTTTAGTAAATTCCTTTTTCTGCTTAACTGACTTAGAGTTAGTTCTGTTGTTGTCAGCTAACAAACCTGACTTCATTTCCCTTACAATGATTTCAATCCAATAGACATTTCACAAATTTGGTTTGTTGGTTGGTAAATAAGAAAATTATTAAATTGAATGAATTAATAGAAGGCAAACTTTCAATGGGCTTCCCAGGTAGCACCAGTGTTAAAGAACCCACCTGACAATTGAGGAGATGCAGGTTCCATCCCTGGGTTAGGAAGATCCCCTGGAGGAGGGCCTGGCAACTCCAGTATTCTTGGGTGGAGAATCCCACGGAGAGAGGAGCCTGGTGGGCTACGGTCCATCAGGTCACAAACAGTCAGACACAACTGAAGCGACTTAGCACACACATACACACAAACTTTCAAGGTCCTTTACCATCCTGATCACCCTGTGTCTTCTGAATGTACTGCAGTTTACTGATACATTTCCAAAACATGTCATGAGAACTGACAGTAATGCTGTAATGTGGCCTGATAGCTTTGAAGAGGACAAGGTGATCACTTCCTCTGACCTAAGCTGTGTCTTTCTATTCATTGAATCTGATGACATAAGCTCTCTTTGTGACTGCATTTCATGGTTAGTCAAAGAAACCTAGGAACTTACAAGAGTTAGTGGTCAAAATCCAATGTGAGTTCAAACATGTGAGGCGATTACTGGAAGAGCCCACATAGTCTTAGGTGGCATTCATAAGAGTTCAGTTCAGAGATGACCCAAGGTGGACTGGGCTGAGTTCCAAAGCCATAAGCTCTTAGTTATGGAGGGACAAAGACTGCCTGGCCTCCAGCCAAGGATGCCTCCAACCTGAAAAGGGTTTTCTGCTTTGAATAGAGGATGTGCTAGACAACAGAATCCATGATTCGGTGATTCTGTCTTCTAAGACAGCATAGACTCACAGACCATAAATTAAACAAATGTGGGCTCACAAATGTCAGCCTTGGAAATTCCTGAGGCCTCGGGTACCTGGGTTATGCACTAAAGAAATATTCAGGCGAAGTTCATCTCTAGAAAGTAATTTAAATCCTCCATTTAGGCTGAAGTTGGGAAAATTGAAAAATCTCACTAGGTGAAAACTGTTATGAAAGGTAGTTCATTTAAATATTTATTGGTTAAAAAAAAAGAAAGAAAGAAACACAGGCTCTGAGCCCTCCTAGTGTTTTTATTGGGGTAAAGGAACTGACAAGTAAATAAAAACAGGAAAAATAAGTAAATTATAAATTATGTTAGAAGCCATGAAAAAATTAAACTAGGGTAGGATAAAAGGGATCCAGAAGGCAGGGGTGGAATCTTTTTATAATTTTAAATAAGCTGGTCAGAGTAGTTGTCATTGAGGAGGTGACATGTGAGCAGACTGGGGGGAATTGAGGAATGAGCCCTGCAGCCTCTGGGGAAGAGCTTTCCTGGCAAAATAAAGAGGGAAAAGAGAAAGGCCCTAAGGCAAGAATAAGCCCTACATTTCAGGAACAGCCAGGAAGCCCAACATGGCTGGAGCCCAGGAAGCAGGGAGAGAGTAGAAGGGAAGGAGGTCAGAGAGTCAGATCAGGTAAGAGACGATGGTGCCTCTCACAAAGCTGGTGGCAGTAGCAAAGGGGAGAGATTGTCATATCGTGAATGTATTTTGAAGAACTTTGCTGACAGACAAAAACTCAAGGATAAAGTCAAGATTTTAGGTCCAAGCAACTGGAAGGCCGGAGTTGTCATCAGCTGGTAGATCAAATTTGGGGAAGAAAATAAGTCAGCTGGGGACATGTTCAGTGGAGGTGGTGAGTAGGCAGCACAACAGGACAGCTTGGCAATCTAGAAAAGGTCTAGGCTGCAGGTAGAAAGAGGAGATTGCCAGTTCAGGGGACACTTGGTGTCTTCAAAGTAGATGAGGAAGGAGTGTGGATCTGGGAATAACGAGAGCAAAGAAGGTGCCTGCCACAGCTGAGGGGAAAGACAGAATCTTCAGAACACACTGGACTGAGCAAGAATGAAGCAGGAGAAAAACAAGGGAGTGGGGTGCCATTCGTGTTTAAACAGCTGATTTTGAAGACTTCAGGAGGCTACTAAACTTTCTCTTTCCTTTTGTCTCTCATTTAGAAAGAAAACTATATTATAGCTCTTGACAGGAAGAAGGAAAGAGAAGAAAGGAGGGAGGAGGAGAAAGAGATTGTTAAGAAGAGAGAGTGGAAGAAAGGAAAGGAGGGGGGGACAAAAGCAAAAAATAAATAGCACAGTAGCCCTTTAGGCTATAAGTCATGTTAAAACCATGTCTAATAATATCAGACTTAATCCTACTCTAAAACCCATCTGAAGTGTTTAAAATCATTTATAACATCTTATATCCTGCTTCTCTTTCACTTTTGGAAGTGAGAAAGAAAAGAAGGATTTGTTCTAGATGCTTCTACCTACCTTATTTAATCATAGCAACAAATCTGAGATCTATAAATTATTAACCCCATTTTGTGGATAAAGGAAGTAAGGATCTGAAAAATAACAAGCTGCAAAACTGATAAGAAATAGACACTAGGATAGCTGTCTTTTCACAATCAACTTGAGAGAATAAATCTAAAATTGTCTCCTTATCTTTTTCTTGCAGTGGACGAGGAGGATTCCTAGGACTACATAGCCCAAAGTTGCTACAGAGCCTCCCAGGACTCCCTTAGTCTCTACTTTTTTGTGTTAAAATGGGGTTATGCTTGTTAATGGATAGTGAATAAATTATGGTTCTGTCTTTAATTAATCATTGCTCTGCACCATTCATTACAGTGCTAATGGAATATTTTTGTAATTATTTCTTCATATGTGAAGGTAACACTTTAAACCTCTTAAAATGTCACCAAAGAAACAACTTCTAGATTCTTCTGGGACAGTTTTACAAGCAGAGTATGGTGTTTTTTTAATAGGTTTTTCTTTCAGAAATGTCATACTCAGACAAGATGATGAAAAAGTGGGTGAAGTCAAAAGGTCATCTCATACAAACCATGCTGACCAACAAATTGACATGCAGTTCATATGCCTTTCTAGGATATTCTAGGACATAAAGAGAGGTGGTGTGATACTGGAGAGAAAATGCAAGCTTTGGAGACTTGCGTCTCGGCTTTAGGTCCTGACTCTACCATCACCCTGCTACATTGAGCTGGCAGGGTTCTAAATCACCTGGCCCTTGGTGCACTTTTCATTCTTCACTTCTGTCTTTGATTCAGTGTGTCACTCCTGGACATGCTGAGCCAGAGGAAATATTGTCACACCTATTTCCCTGGGGCTCCCCACTTCTGTGCATGGATAAATGCAAAGAAAAACTTCATACCTTCCCACTGAGCAAATACAGCAACCACAATATGCCACAAGATCTGGGACAGACCTGGTCTGTAATGGTGGAATACTCTGGATGCTATGTGAGAATAGGAGAATTTGTAATCACACTGGCAGGGCAGATCATTAAAAGAGCAAGAGAGTTCCAGAAAAACATCTACTTCTGCTTCATTTACTATGCCAAAGCCTTTGACTATGTAGATCACAACAAACTGTGGAAAATACTTAGATGGGAATACCAGACCACCTGACCTGCCTCTTGAGAAATCTGTATGCAGGTCAGGAAGCAATATGGAACAACAGACTGGTTCCAAATTGGGAAAGGAGTACATCAAGGCTGTATATTGTCACCCTGCTTATTTAACTTATATTCAGAGTACATCATGAGAAACACTGGGCTAGAAAAAGCACAAGCTGGAATCAAGATTGCCGGGAGAAATAGCAATAACCTCAGATATGCAGGTGACACCACCCTTACGATAGACAGCAAAGAACTAAAGAGCCTCTTGATGAAAGTGAAAGAGAAGAGTGAAAAAGTTGGCTTAAAACTCAACATTCAGAAAACTAAGATCATGGCATCTGGTCCCATCACTTCTTGGCAAATAGATGGAGAAACAATGGAAACAGTGAGAGACTTTATTTTCTTGGGCTCCAAAGTCACTGCAGATGGTGACTGAAGTCATGAAATTAAAAAACGCTTGCTCCTTGAGAGAAAAGTTATGACCAACCTAGACAGCACATTAAAAAGCAGAGATATTACCAACAAAGGTCCATCTAGTCAAAGCCATGGTTTTTCCAGTAGTCACATATGGATGTGAGAGTTGAACTATAAAGCAAGCTGACTGCCGAAGAATTAATGCTTTTGAGCTGTGGTGTTGGAGAACTCTTGAGAGTCCCTTGGACTGTAAGGAGTTCCAACCAGTCCATCCTAAAGGAAATCAGTTCTGACTATTCATTGGAAGGACTAATCCTGAAACTGAAACTCCAATAATTTGGCCACCTGATGCAAAGAACTGACTCATTGGAAAAGACCCTGATGCTGGGAAGGATTGAAGATGGGAGGAGAAGGGGACAACAGAGGATGAGATGGTTGGATGGCATCACTGGCATGATGGGCATGAGTTTGAGTGGCTCCAAGAATTGGTGATGGACAGGAAAGGCTGGTGTGCTGCAGTCCATGGGGTCACAAAGAGTTGGATATGACTGAGTGACTGAACTGAACTGAGGGCAGATCAGAAAGGCTTCTTGGAAGAAGTGGTGCTCTAACTGATTCTTAAAGTTAGCAAGGAAAAGAACACAGGATGGAAAGGAAGAAGAGGGTCAAGGTACCAGAAGTAGCAGCAGGACAAATGCGCCTTTGTACTTACCTTCCTCTTATCTATTATCTTCAACATCCTTTTTGATACCTTCTTTGGCAATGGCTGTGAGTTGCTCACCAAATATCCACTCTCCCCTTCTCTCTGGAATTAACAGAACAGCTAGGAACATTTGCCACTCTCCCTTGTATTTAAGCATAGGACTTGAAGACATCCCACAAAAGAAAGGGAGTATGCCATTCTTTACTCCTTCTTTCATCCTGATGTCTGAAAGGCGGGTGTGATGGCAAGGCTCTAGCAATTATCCTGGACCATAAGGAAAGGGAAACACAGGAACATAGAGAGAAGTGGAACTGGAAGGAGTTTGAGGCCCTGACAACTTTGTGAAGTCAGATTATCCCAGCAATTTCTTTTATGTAAGAAACAGGTAAATTCTTCTATTACTACTTTGTAATTTAAAAAATGATATGCAGCCAATCCTAAGGCCGTTCTAGCTCACAAATAATGATAATTCTCATTCTCTAAATTGTAGCACATGCTTGTACTACTCACTAAACAGATACACATCTGTCTGAGGACAACCATTGGATGACAACTTCACTTTTTCTGGATTGAAATCCATTTCCATTAAGTTATAGCTCCTTGAGGGGAGAGCATTAAGTTATACAGTTTTCCTTGTCACATCAGTTATTAGCAAATTATCTCATTTAAAGTTTATGTTTAATAAATGTTTATTGTATGAGGATGTCATGATTGCCCTTTAGAAAAACTGTGAGGACTTTTAAATCTTTGTTTAAAGCTTTGCAGAAAGGGAAATAACAGTGTAAAGGAAAATATCTTCTCTAAGGAAAAAAAAAAAAGAAACTCAACCCATAAAGTGATAGCTCTGAGAGGACATGACTTAACATATAGTCAAGAAACCTCTGACTTTGTATTATTGGAAACAAAAGTTGCTAGCACAGACCCCCTTCCAAAGACAAAAGCCAACCCATCCTTGGGCAGAGCCTCCCAGATTTGAGTTTGTCACTTTGGATGAAGTATGACCTCGAAAATACAACCTCATGAAGGTGGAAAGCATTTGTGCTAAAAGGCAGACTATCTCACACATGCTTTACTTCCATGTCTTTATCCCAGAGAATAATTCATGTACATTTGCATAGACACGTTTCATCCTCTATCGAACCTCTCATTTTTCTTTAAAAACCTTTAGTAGTCTATACTATGGGGCTGTCTGCCTTTCTGTAAACACCTAGTTTCCACAAACTGCCCTCAAGACTTATCTACACAGTCCCTGGACTGTCAACAATCATGGGAAAAAAGGAAAGTGAAATCAAAGAAAAAAGGAAAGAAAAATTACATCTGTATGCCAACCATGTGCCAAAAACAAAAAGAAAGGAAGAAAAAAAAGACAGGAAAAACAATTTACAGTATCAAAAGAAAAAAAATCACTTTTTAATTGACTTTCTCTTTGTCAGTTCTGATGCTAAGCACTTGCTCCTTCCTTATTAACTTTGGTCTTTTGAGCAATTTTTTCCATTGTGAGCACTTTCTAAAACATCATTTTCACACATTTCTCAGATACGTCAATCCTTCCGGCATTCCTCTATGCTCACATTATGGTACCCAGCTCTAAATATAAAAGACTTTTATTATGTCCATTAACCATGGACATATGTGCTCCAAAAGTTTCCTGACATGCAGTCATTTGTGGGTTTTTAATTATAAACAGAAAATATTCACTAGAAAAATAAAGAAGCAAGCCCATAAATATATCTTTATGCACTGAGTGTGGTTTGTATACCACAAAATGTTTAGGCAAATGACTCCCCCAGCTGCTAACTTCAGGATGTGAGCATGCATACATTTACAAACACAAGGATGCACATACGTTTATATGTACGATTAAATTCTTGCATTGGTAGGACTCAAAATTCTGTAATTGCAGGTACAGCTGTCTTATAAATAAGAGAATGGAGCTTCCTTCCACTCACCAGGTCTCATTCCACACAAAAACTTTAGTGGGAAAGAAGGCAATGCCCAATAAAACATTTGACAAACAAAGTCATATTTTTTGAATGCGTTTTATTTTAACAACCAAAAAATTCTAACAGCCTAACAATGCACATAAGTTAAAAATTAATTATCACTTAGTGATAACAAAGATAGTTGATTTACATGGAAAAAAGAACATTTACAATATGTTAATCCTTATTCACATTGTTGATACCGCAATAAAACACAATTTGTTTTTTTCATTTCACAAAAAAAAAAAAGGGGTGGGGCAGGAAATTGTGCTTTGTCAAGAGGCACTACAAGAGAAAGTTTCTTCTTCCAAATAGATATTATATGACAGATACTGAATAAATAGACATATATGCATTGTAATTCGCAAAGATCTGGCAAGACCACAGGCTAAAATGCCCACAGATTCACTTAGAACCACTGCAAACTTGGCAGTGAAATTAAAAAATAAAAGGCAAGACTTAGCATTGAAAAATACCTAATAAATTTTTGGTTGAAGTGTAAAAGATACCAAATGCGGATGCCATCAAGAGATGAACCACCTTGTAAGAGCTTGGCAAAATCAGTTTCCATTACGTGTACAGAGTGACCTTCAGCAACAGTGTAAGAAGACAATTTGGAAAAGAGTAACTCGGAGATCAGGAAGCAGCAACCACGGACTTTCTGATTAAAGCTGCAGCATACTACAGAAATAGGAAGGATGGGTCCAGGGCTTGACTGCAAACTGCCATCCTTTTGCAAAGGTATATGATGCTCACGTCAAGATAATTTTTTAAACATCATTATTTGAAAAAGTACAGGAAAATGTCCCTTTAAAAACTCCAGAGGTTACTGAGCAGCTAGAATTAGCTTGTATTGCAACATGTCTTCTCCCTGTATATCGTAAGTTCTGAGTTAATATCTACAAATAGAGGTTTTGTTTTCTTTTTTTAACTCCGACCTTTTATACCTTTCAAATATATAAATAGTATTAACAGTTATATTACAATGTTTGTGTAGTAAACAGAAAATAACTTTCAAAGTGATATTGCATGAGGTCTTTGACAAGGTTGCATGAGAGCACACTCTTAAAAAAAAATCCAACCATGTGGGACTGTTTGATGGCCACCTTGAAGTATGGGTTAGGTTCGCTCGGCCAGTCCTGAAGGTGAGGTCTCCTCTTGCAATGACTAGAAGTAGAAGTGGGAAGTAATGGTTTCTGATGGGAAGCTAAAGGTGGTGGGAGAAGTATAGTAGATTGCAGCTTTAATGCTCATCCCCCTAAACAGCCAGTCGGCATTAGTTCTGCTTTACGTAAGGTAACTGCTATGTAGGTAACTGGGAAAATGTTTCAGTTTATGACGAGTAAGTGATTCCACTGAAATTGCTTTGCTTACTCTATTGCCTGGAGCTGCACAATGATTTAAAAACAGGTTTTCGTTAGGGCTGCTCCCATAGCAGGGAAGGGATGAGGTGCATGAGAGCAAGGACTAAAAATGTCTGGTTAAGTGGATGGAATGTGTACGAAGAAGACGCCCAAAGTGAAACAGAAATGAGAAACGTCTCTCGGGAGCTGGAGGGACGGGGATTTATTTGAGAAGGAGCCCCTTTACCTGGGCAGCAACTTTTTTCTAACTTAACATTACATTGAACTATTTTCTATTTAAAAAAAAGAAAAGAAAAAGAAAACAGCAACAATAAACAAGTTAAAATGAGCAGGCTTATTAATTTTAAGATCTGAAGCCACGAGCAGGTAAATAAATTTCACAATAAAATGTGGCTCATACTGTGAATTCCATTTATCTGATGTCAAAATGTCCTTTTATCGAGGCTGCACTAATAGATGAGTTTTCTCTGCACTGAATTTCAGCTTCACCCTTCTGGAATTCCACAGAAATGCACCTGTTCACTACAGTAACGACAAGCTGAGTAACGGAACACATCGAGTCATTTAAGTGTGCGTTGTGTCTTTAAGATTAATTTGACCGGGATCATTTTAAGGTGCCCTGATTTTTTTTTTCCACTTTCTTCTCCTTTCTTTTACTTTTTTGGCAGTGTTGATTTATTTAGTTAAATACATACCTCAAAAATTACCCATCAAGCTGCCAGATAGGAAGCCATAGAATTAAAAAAAAAAAATCAGGGACAAACACAGAAAATAAATAGGAATTCAAAAATAAGTCACCCCACCCTGAGAGCAGGCCGCAGTTTATCAAAAAGCCAAAGCGACTCACTGTGAAGTGGTTTTCTTTTTTTTTAATACATAAACAAGTCTCTTCTTTAAGAACTCATTTCACAGTCTATTCTTTCGGATTGTAAAGTTCTCTGTCCCATGCAATTTAATATATATATGTAAATATATAGATATATACATATACATATACACACACACTTGTAGCTTCCTTCATTTATTTCGCAGGTCTTTTCATCTGGGAACTTGCCTGGTGTCTCTTCCATAAGTGCAAGGATAATGAAGGCAGAGTCTCCTGTGATTATAATGACTACGATCCAGTCCATTGTAAAGCGTAACACTTTAGTGTCTTTGCCAAGGCGATGTCTGATTCGGAAATACTGAACTTATTCAGTCTACAGGTGTATCCTGTGCAACAAAGAAATGTCAAAAAAAAAAAAAAGGAAGGAGAACAAAAAGACCAAAAAAGACAAAAATAAAATAAGGCAAAAAAAAAAAACGAAAAAAGTTTTCAGAGAAACTAAAACAGAAAATCCTTGGACCGGTGTATTGCTTTGCCTGATTGGAGTTCACATTATCTCTGGTCAATTTCAGCGGGTGCAGCCTTACTTTTCTCTGCATTCTCCTCCTCAGCCTCCACTTTGTACATCTCCTCCGAGCCTTCCTCACTGTCATTCTCTTCTGACTCCGTCAGCAGCTCCTCGTCCTTATACTCGGCCACATCTACCGCCGAGCCCAGGTGTTCCTTGAGCTTTCCATGATGTTTCACATGGTACCGTTGATTCTGGAAGAACTTGATGATGGTGTGTTTGGGGAGATCCAGCTGAGCAGAAAGAGTGTGGATAGCTTCCTGATCAGGGTAGAGGCCCACATCATGAATGAAGCTTTGAAGGATCCCAAGGGCTTCCAAAGAGATTTTTGTACGAGACCGAGGCTTTTTGGCACAACTGTCTTCAGTCGGAGGAGGTGGTGGGGGTGCTTCTTCTCTGGGAGGAGAACTCTCCTTGGCTGGCTGAGACTGCTGTCTGTGAAGGACCTGATAATTAAAAAAAAAAAAAATTAACATTTGATTCACTATTTCACCTTTCAAAAGCCATCATTCTTCTAAAATGCATGTTGTCTGCTTAGCATTTTAGTGATGCGTAGTCACTGTAAGTTCAGGTCTACTGAAAACTGAATTTCTGGAGATTCAGAATCTCATCTACAAAACAAGAGGTTAATAATAGTAATGTTTCCATTCTGAGGCACAAAGAAGGTAAGTCACATGTTGCCCAAGGTTATTCAAATTCAAAGGATCTGGCTCCGGGGTTTTGCTGTTAACCAATATGATGCGCCACCTCTCTGGAGCCCAAGGACAAAGAAACCAGACCCAGAGAAAAGTGCAGGCTCTACAAATGAAATCACGTGAATTCATGTCCAGACTCTTCCACATAGCTGGGTGTCCCTGTGCAAGACACTAAATATCTTTAAGTCTCAATTTCATCATATATGAAAGAAGGATAAGACACTAGCTTCCTAGGGATGCTGTAAGGATTAAATGACATATTGCATGTAAAGAACAGTGCCTGCCTTAAACCAGAGGTTGACAAACTTTTTCAGCAAAGGGCCAATTAGGAAATATTTTAGCCTTAGCAGGGCCTCACCATCTCTGCTGAGATATTTCAAGTCTATCTTTATAGTGTGAACATACACAAATGAGCATGGCTATGTTACCATAAATTTTATTTATAAAAACAAGAGGTAGCTTGGATTTGGTTCATGCGCCACAGTTTGTTCACCTCTGGCTTAGACCAAACATCCAATAAATGATAAGTCATTATTATGAGGCTAATAAACATCAGCCTCATAAATTATTCTTGAAATGTAACAGAGGAATAGTATTTGAGTCAGAAAATCAATACTCCATAAAATTAGGAACAACTTATATTTATTTTCTTTTAACCCTGATCTTAATCCTAAACAATGTGTTTTTAAAAAATATATGTAAAAATGTATAACTTTTTATTAAATTATGAACTTTAGATGACTATTTTATACTCATAAATGGACCTTCTCAGTATCACTAATCTCGAGGAGATAGCAATGGCTGGTGTCTTGAAGTGAGACCTTGGTTCCCTGCCCAGAAAGTGAATCTGGTTAGCCTGGGTGAAAACCAGGAATCCTAGCCACTAGTCCACCATTGAGGCTAGAGAACAAACTAGTCATCCTTTGTTTTGCAGTTCACTTCCTTTTTTCTTTTTGCTATCCTTTACGTCAAGGCTTTCTAGTTGTACTTAATTTAAGTTTCTCTTTCATTTCTACCTATTCCCCACTCAAAAATAAAACAAAACTAGTATTTAAAAAAATTTCTAGACCCAAGTTGGGGCCACTTCTGCCTGGTGCCACATCAGCAGACTGAACTTTCATGTGGCTGGCTGTAAATGCTCTGCCTGACCAGAATCACAGTAGCCGTTTGGCCCATCCCCAAACACAACACCAGCTCTGGGATCCATACTTATCCCTTGTTCTTTGATCTTTCTAAATAAAGTCAGATACACAGTCCCCACCAATCACGCCCTGTCTTCTGTGCTGCCACTTCTAATGCTCTAAAATGATGTCCCAAATCCCTCCAGAAGACTGCTCCACTGCATGTGAGGGACTGTAGCCCCCATCCATGGATTGTCTCCCTTGAATAAAAGACATCAAACTCATTACTACATTGCATTAGTTTTGCCATTTGACACTAGCTGTGTTCAGTCACTCAGTAGTGTCCTACTCTTTGTGACCCCCTTTGGACTATTGCCTGCCAGGCTCCTCTGTCCATGGAATTGTCCATGCAAGAATACTGGAGTGGGTTGCCATTTCCTCCTCCAAGGGATCTTCCCAACCCAGAGATCAAACCACGTCTCCTGTGTCTCCTGCATTGCAGGCAGATTCTTTATGGCTGAGCCATCAGGGAAGCTGCATTTGACACCAGCTGGGCAAACTTATTCTTGATCTTCATAACTGCTTTTACAATGTCCTCTCTGCATGAAATAGCTTCCCATTTTTTTTATTTTTGGTTTTATTTTTTTTAATTTATTTATTTACTTTTTTTCTTTACATTATCATGTTGGTTTTGCCATACATTGACAATATTTACTTACAAACTTCAATCTGACTAAAGAAAGAAAGCAACACAGAGGAGACTGTCAGAACACCTTGCCCTGTCCTCCTCAGAGGCCTATGTGAGAAGGACTTCCTGGAGAGAGGAGAAGGTACATGGGACACTGAAGAGGAATTTGACCACTACTCACATCTTACAACATTAGCAGCAGTGCTATATAATTAAAAGGCTACCATGAAGGTCCCTGTGACAAAGTATTCTATCAATGTCAAAGGCAAACGCTGTACTTCCTCCACCCAGATCAGTGTCTAACTTCCTGGATCACCCCCTCCCCAAGACCTTTAAGAATAGTGAGTTCACTTTCTAAAAAACACATGTTTCTCTTTTACCATTCTCTCCTATTTTACATGGCATTTTCCATGTTAGACTAACAAATTAAACATTTTCCAGAGTTCAAGTGAACTCAGTCCAATCAATGCAGAAGAAACATGTCTAGTTACACTAGAGTATCACTGGTACCACCACTTACCACCCTCACCACACATTACCCTAATGACCCATTTTTTAGACTACAAAATACCAGCACCAGAGCATGCATTTAAGAAAAAAATCTCTGCCATCTATCCTAGTCTCAGGGACTATTGATTAAAAACTAATTTTTCACCAATGTGAAAACGTCAGTCTTTTCTATAGAATTTAATAGCTATTAGGGCAGATGAAATTGTTACTTAGGTAAAAAAAAAAAGAGGATGAAATTTTTAATCATTCATAAACAAGTAACAATCAAAGTAACAATAAAAGGATAATCAAATGCACATAAGAACACCCATCATAATAGGCTGATGGCCAGTGGCAGAAAGAAATCTAAAACAGAGGACAATAAAATGGTGGCACTAAAGGCCCATATAATGTTGACCAATTAAAATGAATGGTCTTGGCATTTCCTTTACCACTTTCAGCTAAGAGTAAACTCATGTGGTCTGCTGTGGCGAGCTGGCATCAGCAAAAAAGTGAGAGCTCCATTACTTCAATGTCCCAATTACAGCCACAGGGAGAGGAGAGCTGCGTGGCCGGCCTGTGTGTTCAGGGCAGCTTTGACGGCAGGAAGATATTTGCTCCAAGGCTGTAATCTGGATAGCCTGAGCACTGTAATAAATAAACCTCCATGTCAACAGGTGAGGGGTTTTTGTGTGTTTGTTTGTTTGTTTTTTGGATGAGAAAGAACAAGAGAGAGACTGAAATTATGTACGGAATATGTACTCATAGAACATGCACACTCAAGCACAGAACCTCCTTTTAGAGCAATTGCGTTAATTGGAAAACAAAAGAGAATTAAAATGCCCCATTTTCTAAATTATGCTTGCCTTCTGTAGTAAAAGTCAGCATAACGGTTCCATTTAATTAAATAATTAGATTGGTTCTTTAGGGGTTTTCCATTGTGCATTGGTTAGATTTAAAGAGATTTTCCAAAACTGTACTTTGAAGTTACTATAATCTTTTTGCATGATAGGGTTTGTTCTTCTCCTGAGGTCCCACCAACTGGCCTATTTTCCCTCCCCTTTTAGCTTTGAACCTAGCAGTAGTAACACATGGATACAGAGAAGCCACACATGGAATGGGAAAACAATGATCGTAGTAACTACCACCAACTGAACGCTTACTCTGTGCCAGGCATTTCTAAGAACTTTACATGGATTAACTTTACACGTGAAGGTGCTACTTGGATCAATAACAACCTGGAAACATGGGGCATTTCAAGGGCACCCTCTAAGTTGGAAACTTTAAACATAGAGAGCAGTCAGTCTAAAAAAGGAGGATTCCAAGGAACAATGACAATGTCGCTGCCCTCATAGGAGAGGAAGATCTTTTTCAGAGAAATAACAGCAACAGAGATGATCTACAAAATGAGAGATCCTGGGTTAGTTCAATATTCTATATTGAGTTGGAAGGCATAACAGTATTTGCATGAAGAAGGTTAAATGATGTTTCTAGCATCTTTGATCAGATAGGAAAGAGTACAATGTGCATAATATCTGACACCAAAAGAGTCCCCAGGTCCCAACTAGCTTTACTCTCCTGAAATGTTCTGATTACTCCAGGCAGAGAGTTGCTTGTTGTCTGTAGATAATTTTTGGTAAAAAGAACTGCCTACATTTCCTCACTAGCCACTTGTAGTAGCTTATTATTATGACAATCAGGGAATTCTTACTGTCGTGCAGCACTTCTTCCAATGGTGTGAATACTCAGACAAAACTAGAGTAGAGCCAAAACACAGGGATGGCAGTCCAAACTCTCTTCCCAAATCCTCCATCTAAATAGCAGGATCAAGTCACTTCTTCGTAGGACTGATTTCTGAACTCCCACTTGACTAAATTTTGGGTTTTCTGTCTGAACTTTTCAGAGATATTTGAAATTCCTTGTGTGTTAACTAGGATGACTCAAATTTGGTTCCTGTCCCCAGCCAGCCCCCTGAGTAACTCTAGCCTTAGGCTGTGTCACTGATTCCTGCTGGATGGACTACACACCATCCTGTTCCTCAGATCATCTGACAGTGCAGGCATGTATTTCTGGCTGATTGACTTTTTGAAACCACAAAATTTACAATTACTTCAACCAAGACAGAGAATGCCCTGCCAACTAAACAGAGATATGCTCTTTCCTAACAAGTTCTTTCCGAACCCAGATGATTGTTCTCTGATATTTTTTTAAAAAGGTAAGTATGATAGAGCAGTTACCCAGATAGTTACATAAATCTGCCCAAGTCTGCACATTTTCCAGCCTCATCCTTTTTCCCCTTTTTCAAAATGGGCCCAGAAGCTGACCTTTGTACTCCTAAAGTCCATCACCTCTCTTCACATGATTTTCCCAAATAACAGAATATATCATTCTGTAAAGATAGCTATCCATCCCTTTCCTCATGACCTTTGCAAACTGAAGCCTGACAATTCATCCCAGTTCATTTTGGTTTGGATTTTTCTCCATCACAATTGAGCTTAATCTGGTCAGCAATTCATTTCTGATAATTTCTACAAAGAGAGTTTTAAAAGGTTTATTTAAAAGTCTTCTTCTATTTTTTTGTAGCTTCTATTGTTATTTTTTAAACTTAATGATGAGGGTTCATAGCAGTGAAATATCTAGCATAGCAGTGAAATATCTAGGTAGCTTTAATAAAAGTTGGTGGCATTAATGTAAAGTTTATTATGAACCTAAACACCTGCCTAAATCTATAAATGCATTTTATTTTCGCAATAATCCTGGACTAGGTATTTTTACCCCATTCATGATGAAAAAACTGGGATTCAGAAAGTATAGGTTATTTAAGAGAGGTCTCATAGATTCTAATTAGCAGGACTGGGAATCTAAAACATATCTGATTTTAAATCCCATGTCCTTAAACATTCTGTTCTCCTGTCTTCTATGAGTAAGATCGCATGGGAAAACTGAGCAATGACTCCAGAGTATAGGAGATAGGCCATAAATAAGATATCAGGCAGTAATAACTACTATCAGCAAAAACAGAGCAAAGCATATGGAGAAGAACTGGGGGGAGATGATGTTATTTTAGATTCAATGATTCAAGGAAGGCTCCCTAAGGAGGTGGCATTTGAGTAGAAGCCTGAAGCAAGTGAGGACCCAGCCATGAGAAGGGCATCACAGACAGAGGAAAATAGCAAATGAACAAGCTAGCAGGAAGAAGTACACTCAGTATATTTGAAGAACATCAAGGGAGGCAGCAAGTTAAGTCTGTGCCACCCAATACAGCAGCTTACTAGCCACACACAGTGACTGACATCTGAATTCATTAAAACTGAAAGAAGAAAAAACACTTAGCTCCCTCAGGCACACGAGCCGTATTTCCAGTGCTGGATAACCACACTGTACACCACCACATTGGACAGCACAGACACAGCACATCTCCAACAGTAGCACCGTCGCTGCCATCATAGGACATGGTATCAGACAGCCCTCCACCAGAGAGGAATGACAAGTGAGGGGTGGGCAGGGCCAGAGCCAGAGCAGGAGGCCTTGATATTCTCCCATCAGGGTTGAGGGAAACCCTTGCTGTGATCTATGATCATGTCATCTGATCTACCTCAAAACACAGCAGGACTTGAAAGCACCACTATCACTAGAGAGAAGAGAGATATTCCTATATATATATATATATAGTAAGAAAAACTCAGCTCGTATATATAACTGGACTTTCAATGCAGTATCACAAATAGCAACACTTTCATCAAAACAATCAGAAGGATGCGCTGGCACTTCTATCCTCAAAAGAACAGTTAACTTACATTTAACTGATGACTGTCTTCTTCATCGGAAGAGTTAATCATGTCTAAAAGAAATTATGTTGAAAACCATAGACCTTGGGTTAAAAAAGTAAAGAAAAAGAATTCATTTATCAAATACTTTTAGAGTGTCTATAATAACTGGACCTAGCAATCTACAAAGCTTTCTAATAAGGATTCCTGTCTCTAACAGTCAAGTGTTGATGACCATATTATGGGTAGAATATAATCAAATAGAAACTTAAAAGTTTAATAAGTGCCTTCTTATTTATTCACTGAAATCTCTTTGGGCTCAACTATGACATACATGTGTATAAACGAACAGGAACACGGCGATGAAGAAAGAAAGGCTGTGAATATATTCAAAAGAGACATCAACTTCAAAATCAAACCCAACACCTCCTTGCCCAGTAACAAAGCACAGTAAGGATATATGTTGTTTTTCTGCCTTAGAGATGGAGAATTTTAAAAACACAAGGACAGAATGGTACCATGACAAAGACTGAGTAAGAAAGATAAAGCAGCTCTTCTTAAACTGTTCAGTGTTCAAATAGATTTTGAAGGCCTCAATGAAAACCAGCTGGGAGCCATGTGTAAAATATAATGGCTTTTGCCTGCAGGGAAGGAAGTGAGATCCTGAACGATTAAGTTTAGGAAAGTATATAATTCACTGTATCATTATGGGGTGAACTGGATTACTTATAATATGCCAAGACTTTGTGGTCTTTTTTATATAGAGAAAATGAGAAATTATTAAGGAGGCGACTATAGAGGGTGGTTGATCCAGTGGAGTAATAGGTGACGGGTTAAAATCAGCTCCCAGGTGGCCGCATCCCTCTCTCTCTGACAAGCCTCACCCGCAGGGGAGAGTGAGTGTCGCCAGAGCCTCAGGTTCTCCGTGGTGGTGCACATCAGTAGGAGATGACTTCTAACTGCATTTGAGTCAATAGCAGAACTCTTTTTACTTGTTTAATTTTACCTCATCTAAAATAACAGAATGTTAACAAAAATAACAGAAGGTAAACAGTTTATCCAAAGAAGGAAAACATCCTTCTACTAAAAATTCTGAGAAAGTATACTTAACAGGCAATAAGAAAAACTGGAAAGCCCTCATGCTTAACTCAATTAGAATTTGTTAAATGAATAAGTGCTGCTATTTTTAAAATATACTATATATACATAATATAATATAACTGAGATATTTGTCTTAAGTTTCAACAAACTAGCTCTACCCTCTAATTTTCCCTTTTTTTCAAAATCAGATTTAAGACTTTTAATTTTGGCTCAAAAATAAATTAATTAATTTTAAAAAACCTTAGGACAAAGACAACAACAACAAAAATAAATAAATAAAAATAATTAATTTATTGATGAAAAACTGAATGGGGAGAATTTAGCATTAGTAATTAATAATTAATGTAACTATCATACATCTCTCTCATCTGTTGGACTGTGAGCTACACACTGGCACACCTATGTGCTCGGTACATTTTTCTTTTGCTGCACTGGATTAATCCATATTCTCTCTTCCTTTAATTGCAGGTCGGTTACTATTTTTGTTCTGTACAACTTACTTTTTCTTGCTATTATTCATTTTTAGCAAAACTATGCTTTAAAGTAAAGAAACCATCACTCATTATAGGAACTTATATCTAATAGTTTGTGGCATTTTTTTGTTTTTACCATTTTTGTGTGTGTTAAAATCGGCTCCAGGGCACTGCATGTTTCTTAAGGTTGCTTTTATATAAAAGTTGTTAGCAGGAGTTGTGAGGTTAAACAGTTCTGGTTTTGAATCCAGTCTTTATCCTAAACAGCACATCCGCTTACTAGCCGTGCAACTCTGAGCAAGTTCCTTTCTCAGAACCACAGTGTTTGCTAATCTATAAAATCTTCCTTGCAGTTTTATAAGGATTAAGAGAGATAATACACTTCTGTGACACACCTAAGTAAAACAGGTCTCATGAGAAAGAAGTGATGTCAGTAATGTCCAACTCTTTGCAACCCTATGGACTGTAGTCCGCCAGGCTGCTCTGTCCATGGAATGCTCCAGACAAGAATACTGGGGTACATAGCCATTCCCTTCTCCAGGGGATCTTCCCAACTCATGGACAGAACCTGGGTCTCTTGTCTGAGCAAAGAGCATTTGTGCAATTGTGTGAGTTGAGAGCTGAACTAGCACCTTTGTAATGAAATAAATATCATTTTTATTTCAATAACAACCAACAGGCATACTGTGGTTATTCAGACTTAGGTTTCTGGCAGACATTTTCTTAAAAATGAAGTAATCCTGTTGATTGAAAAAAAAATCTGTACAATTTGTTGCCAATGATTAAATCTACCTTCCCAGCAAAAATAAAAATTTTGGAAAACTTGTAGCTTCCACTAAAAACTTAGTTCCCCTATACTTCTTGATGATACTGGTGATGATTTAAGAATTTTTTAAAAATATGTCATACAATAAAATGTGTCAATATTTAGATCTGCTTAACTCACTACATCAATATTTTATAAATATTGATACTATAAAATTATGAATAGGCAAAATATTTATTCACAGTGAAAGACATACAAATGAATTATAATGTAAAAAAATATGAAAGTTCACTGATGTCATTTTAGATTCCACTCTGCAACTAACCTTTAAGAAACTACCACTTGTAGAGTATTATATCAAAAAAGAAAATCATAATTTTCTGGAAAAGCTATTAAAATATCCCTTCCTTTTCTAATTACATGTCTGTGTGAGGCTTGCTTTTCTTCATTTACTTCAATCAAACTACAAGCTACATTTTGCATCAGAATGAATACAGAAGCGGTTATGATAATCCAGAGGTCTTCCATTAAGTCAGACATTAAAAATATTTGCAAAAATATATTTAAAACAATGATACTCTTTTTATATTTTTTGAGGGAGGGGGATATAGTGATCTTCATTAAAATACATCACTTACACACATACTATTTATAGTTATTTTTAAAAAAATAAACATTTAAGTTTCCTCAGAACTAATTTCTAATATGGTAAGTATTGATATGCACATTATTGGAGTCCTTATTAGGAATAGTGAAAGGAGATCCCAACACTAAAAAATTTGAAAACTCTATACCACATAAATCATACTGAAGCTCTGTCTTAGCCCTAATGAAAACTAAACCATTTATTATAAAACTCAAAATGGATCTTAGAGTTAAAAACACCCTTACTTGAGCTCAGTCACCTAGGAAGGTATTAGAGAACAAGTATAAGAGAAAGTACACAGCATTATGATTTGCCTCTTGATTTTATCATTCAGAGACATTTTCACAGGCAAAATATATCTGCCTAGATGTACAACTTAGCACTATTTCTAACTTCAAATGGTGTTACTTGAGTTGGTTCTTATGGTTGCAATTTCACATTCTAACATTATAAGACTTATTAAAAATCATGGTTTAGTTTTGTTGCTTTTTTTTGGATTATACAGTATCCTAAGGTCAAAACTCAGGAAATCTGTTATTAAAAAAAAAAATAGTATCCATGAAGTGATGACAAATTGCAGGCTACAGGTGTTAGATTACATTTTGACTCCAGGCAGGTTTAATATAAGTTGGTCTCCTTTTACAATTGCTCTTAGCACATACAGCTATGGGAAGGGGATTTGGGGAGGGGAGGAAAGGGGAAGAGAGAGAATAAGAACAACAACAAAAAAAAGAGTAGTGCTCAATAAAAGAAGACCATGTCAAGAGAAATCAATACAAACAAGCAAAATGGTAGGAAGTCTGACATGGAAATATGTGTTCAATTTCATCCAGCCCTAGTCTGAGTTTCCTTTAATATTGTAACCAAGATGGCATTGGAACATCGTGTATGTTTTTAATGCAGTTTAATAATTGTTTCTCAAAATAAACACTTTGGTCAAAGATAAAAGCATAAAAACACTATGACACAATAATCTGTTAAAACAAACTTGGAGGTTTACAGGAAGCATAGTTCTCAAAACAGCCTTTGGCTTATAACATTTCCTCTTTAGTAACAAATTGAGAACAACTATACCAACAACTTTGGTATGGTTTGGGTTAAAAAAAATGTGTTGTAGTCCTTAATCTGACTATAGTGAATGGCCACAGTCTGCAGACTCTAGAGGCAGCTGGACTAGAGGTAGCAGACTCTAGAGCTGCTTTTCTAATACAAGGAGATGAGCTGATAGCAAATTAAGGAGGATCAAGATGAGGAGCTGTATTTCCATCAAATAGACTCCATGACACATAAAAAACAAATCTCTCTCCTATTAGAAAGCAAAAGAGATAAAACATAGACATATACTGAACCTATTAGCAATGAAAACTTTTCCTTCATCAGTGTCACATGATACATAGGTTTATTTGATCATTTAGGACCTAATATGACCAAAATCATTCTACAAACTGTTCATGGAATAATTCAGGAAGAGTAGATTCTTCAGGATGTTCCAGGCTACAATCCTGTGTCTTTCTTCCTAGGAGAAACCATTCCTCAGCCCATCCACCCAAGCCCCATTTGCCTGACAGCCATGCGCGTTTATTTCCCCCTGTTCCCATATACCTCTACCACCCTTCACAATGTCATCTCAAAACACAAAACTCTGCCTAAAACTTAACAGGGAAGGCCTATGTTTTGAAGATCAGATTCAAGGTACAGGTAATGTTAAAGTGTCTTTGAAAGTGAAAGTCGCTCAATCATATCCAACTGTTTGTGACTCCATGGACTTACATAGTCCATGAAATTCTCCAGGCTAGAATACTGAGTGGGTAGCCTTTCCCTTCTCCAGGGGATCTTTCCAACCCATGGATTGAACCCAGGTCTCCTGCATTGCAGATGGATTCTTTACCAGCTGAGCCACCAGGGAAGCCTTAAAGACTTTATATTTGAGTGAAAAATGAGTAAAGAGTAACATGACATGACCAGAGCTGACAGCTACCTATGGTATTCTGATTTCTAAATTCCTGCATGGTGTGTTCATTGATATAGCTGAGTGCCTTTTGCACCAGCATGGATGAAAGAAGAGCTCTTAAGTTAAAGATAATGAAGAATGTAAAATGCTAGGATGAATTGAGTACCTGGAATTCATAATGTCTTTAAAAGAACCAACCTAGAAATTCATATTACATCATCAATGGCAAAAGGGCAAGAGAGAAAGATTTGCAAAGGTTCAGGATAAGAATGATCCATTAGAATTATTAAACAGTTAATCCAATTGGCTAAATAATTCTCAAGTGAAGTAAAATGTAAACCAAATGAAAACAACCTTTTGAAAAGCCAGTGATACCTGACCCAGTGAGCTCTGAAATTTGAGTTTTTAAAACAGATTCAAGCTTAAAAGAATAGAATACATCATTGAGCTCAGCTTTATTGCATTTCTCAGATATTACACTTTTTTTTAACAGATTGAAGGTTTGTGGCAACCCCACATTGTCAGATGATGGGTATAATTTTTTAGCTATATTTTTAAATTAAGGTATGTACATTTTTTCAGACAAAATCCAACCACATGCCTAACAGACTATAGTACGGTGTAAACATCATTTTCCTATGCAATGGGGAACCAAACAAACTTGTGGGACTCACTTTGTTGTGACATTTGCTTTATCATGGTGGTCTGGAACTGAACTGGCAATACCTCTGAGTTATGCTTGTACAGACACTGTTTCAGGTAAAGAAATTTCATCTAACAAGTTTAATCAGAGCATAGTTTCGATTCCTTTTAAGTGAAAACAAGTTAAGTTAAAGAAGGTTGAAAATAGATATATTTTATAAGAACAGACATCATATAGCCAGCCAAGAGCTCTGTTAATGAAGACTTAAAATAATGATTCCTGAGGAAAAGTACTAGAGTCAAAATTCAAACCACTTTCAAATATCTTACTATTTAAAAATCCGGTGACAAAAATAACTTGAAAACACCTACTGGTAAAGAATGACTTAGAAACAAAGAAGACATGGGGAAAAAGGATATGTACACTTTAAGTTAAAGGATCTCAATAAATTATATAAGCTTCTTGAACTAAAGCCTCACTCTTCTGATTATATGATGTGACTTGGGGATCATATGACAAATTTAATTATTCAAATCCTACAGTTTAGTATATATCTGAAGTGTTTCACTATCCTTTGGGCTTGTTTCTTAAAAACGATAACAAACTAATCTCACAAGAGCAATGGATTCTGTTATATTTATTTATCAGACGAGAAAATGCATCCACAAAATTGAACTCTGATCTACATATTACAAATCCCTGTTTAACACCTAACAAACATGGTCTTGCTGCTGTTAGCTGGAAAATACAAACATTATCCTGTTTAAAAGCTTTGAACAAAAATCCATTTTAGTGTGAATAAACATCTTCCAATTAAAATATAAAAATAACACCAGAAGTGACAGAGGGAACTATTCAGTGTTTCCAGTTTATGATTAAAAGTGAAGACAAACAAGGAACAATTATAATATATCATGGAGAAGTTCCTCTCCCAAACGTTAATTCTGAGTAGATAATGAACGAATTTTTACTTTTCCTATCTTTGGAGATCATTTGAAAAAAAATAATATACCCAATTCTATCAAAATCTGCCAGCAGAAGAAGGAGATTTTTTTCCTGACAGAACTCAGCCAAGACTCAGCTTAAGATGAAAATTTCCCATAATTGTAATGGCATGAGTGACACAGCAGTTATGTTGCATTCCAGCTTCTCAAAGAAGAGAGCTTAAATTATTTAAGGAAAAGGGGTGTTTGGATTAGATTCTTTACTTCAGGGCAAAAAGAAAAAAGAAGGTAATCCATGTGTTTGAGGTCTCACATGGAGCTGTTTAGAATCCTATGATAGGCCACACTTTCTGTATGATTTTTACAGCTGGGGCACTCAGAAGTCAGAACAATCTGACAGTTATGGTTAGTGAAAATATTAGATGTTCACCAATAAAACACTACCTCAGCATATTTTTTGCTTTCTGGATGTAACCACTTAATAACAGGACTTGAGAAAACTGCACTGTGTGAATCAAACACATAAAAGTACAAATATTCCTTTTATAGAAAGCAAATCTTAAGCAGTGCATTATAATCAACCACTCTGGTAAAAGACAAAGTATCTAGAATTATCACACCACGGACATATTATGGTTTATTATACCGTAATGTCCAAACCGGGTAAACAAAGTCAAATGATCAAAGAAGCATTTTCTCCTCAGACAGTGAGGTAAAAGCCACCAATCTCTAGGGAGTGTCAGCAAAGATTCCTTGTGGCTTAGCAAAGAAAAGGTGTCAAAGCAGAGCATATCAAATATAGGCTTTAGTTTTCAACTTCACTTAATTTCATCAGAGACTGGCTTCCTTGGTATTATTTTCTTTCAAGAAAAAAAAAATGGAAAAATTAAATCATGTGAAGTAAAACATCCAGAAGGTAAATTCTAGAGTATTCATTTAAATTTGAAATCACATTTATTTCATTATGAGGATGCTGATTTTACATTCTCCACATTAATGATCTTATTAATAGTAACCAGGTATGGAGAAACTTCTGCTTCTAAACTTTGTGGTAAGTATACCAGGTGAGAGCTGGAAAGCAGACAGGGTCAGGCAGTCTTATTCAGACTGTGGTTTACCCAAAAAAATAAATCTTTATCTCCCAGGGTACCAAAGATGGTCACTAGGAAGAGAAATCCCAGTTCCTGACACCCTAGGGCAAAGTAACTGGATTGGCAATTCCTTTTCCCACAAGAAAGATTTCAGTTTCCAAGTTGCAGATGAACCATTATATTCCCAAGAGACCAGTCATGCTGCATCCTTATCTACCCAGCTTCACAAAGCAAGTCCGATTTTGTCTCTGTGCCACATTGCTTTGGCTTTTCTAAGCATATTTGCTTATCCTGTGTAGGTCGTCCTCAGAAACTAGAACTGTCAAGTCATTATACTTCCAAATGTGAAGCTGCTTAGGGGTGGATTTAATTTAATAGCCGAAAACTCAGTACAAAACAAACACACTTATAACTGACATTATCAGAGAATCAATCATTAATGCTCTTGACTGGTGTTTCAAGACCCTCAAATTGCCCCAGCTATGATCTGAGAGTTCTCACTGACTCCTTCCCCCTACCTGAACCTCCACATCTAGCCAATCCCACCTGCTACTGATTATCCCTTTTAATTAGTTGCTGGGTTAATCTCCCCCCTCCATCCTACTCTCACTGTTGTTATATAGACCTTTATAATCTCTTGCCTGAGTTAGTTTACTTCCCAACAGGCCTCCCTGCCACAGCCAACCAACATCTTGCCAAGGTCTTCAAGGCCTCTCGCGCATTCCAGAAAGTTGGGTGCCCTGTCTGCAAGCCCTGTCTGTGCTCCTCAACACAGCCTTTCAGGCTGTGCTCCAATGACTCTAAAAGCTCCAGTCCCCACACTTGCACTTTAATCTCAATGCCTTTGCCTCCCCTGTCCCCTCTGTCTGGAAAGGGCCTCTAGAGAGGAATTCTGGAAGGGACCCAGAGCAGCACTACCTCTTGGAAGCCTTCTGGGCCCTCCAGCCTGCCAGGCTTTAGGCATTGTTCTTTTCTTTCTCTGAACTTGCTTACATGTTGTATTATTGTCATCTGTCCACACACACATCTCTCCACAAATCTGAGAGTTCCTTAGGGACAGATTCTGTGCTACATTCACACACTCTGCACTTAGCACAGGGTCAGACACTGTGTTTTACATGAATAGCTGAAGCTTAAAATTCTTAACATTTATCCTAAAATTTCCAGAATACATCTGTATTGGTAATAGCCATATCCAAGGTGTGTGTGAGCTCAGTCATGTTCAACTCTTTGCAACCCCATGGACTGTAGCCCACCATGCTCCTCTATCCACGGGATTCTCCAGGCAAGAATACTGGACCAGGTTGCCATTTCCTTCTCCAGGGGATCTTCCAGACCCAGGGATTAAACCTGCATATCTTTCATCTCCTGCATTGGCAAGTGGATTTTTTACCATTAGCGCCACCTGGGAAGCCCAATAGTCATATTGAGTTGTACTGCATGTTAGTCACTCAGTCATGTCTGACTCCTTGAGACCACATGGTCTACAGCCCACCAGGCTCCTCCATCCATGAGACTCTCTAGGCAAGAATGCTGGAGTGGGCTGCCATTTCCTACTCCAACAGTCATATTATATAGACCAAAAAGTCTTCTGAAAAATTAAAACATGTCTAATAGCTATAAGAGGGGAGAAAGTGGCCAGTTCATATAGACACTCATTAAAAAAATACATCTAGTACTGAGAAGGACTAAATTATACTAGTTCATGATAATTCATCAGATTCACAGACACACATATACTTTGCATAGAGCAATAACACTCTTCAGTGGCTCTTGCAGTTCTCTAATTCCAACCCCCACTTTGAAATTATCTGATTGAAAATTATTGACATTTGGAGAAGTACCTAGGTTCTCATGGTGGTCAGGGATTAAAAACTGAAATATTCATCAGCTTGCTTCCTTCTCCCCCATTCCAAGTCTCCAGAAATATTTCTACTATCAACAGCACTCAGAAGGCCTGCAACAGACAGTTTCTACGACAAGAAAAGCTACTGGAGGTAAAACAACAAATAACAATGAAAGAATCCATATAACACAAAGAAAGAAACCTTTAAGAAAATTGAATTATAAAACCTAGATGTTTGGTTAAAAATGGATCCTATATACCACAATAAAACTCTGAGACAGTAATAGCAGTGAAATGTGAATGGATGCTGCTTATCTACACAATGCTGCTATGGAGAGCACTGTAGATCTTTTCCAAAACAAACAGAAAAGTAATAAAAAAAAAATGAAAGAAAAGTAACAAAATTAATTCAAGTTTTCTTGCCCCTACTCTGAGCCAATCCCTGCAGCTCCAACGCCACACAGTCCAAAGTGAGTGAAGTCAATGGTTTCAAGTTAGGGCCAGAAACAGTCTTGGCTGCTCTGTGGCCACCTTTGTGGCTTATTTAGATTTTATTAAAACTCATTTGTTATTAATATGTGTTTGTTTCCACGCAACTAAAACTAAAATAAATCATGGAGAAAAAAATCCGTGAAAAATAAAATCTAGAAACTAAACATAAGCCATCTCATTTATACTTATGGAAACCAAAAAAGCATTTTGGCATTAAAAAACATGTTTGTTTTAAGGTGCAGTGCTTTGAAGGTATTATATAATTACTCTTACCAAGAGCACACTTTTAGCTTTGTCAGAGTCTCTGCTGGAATTATAATTCCAGACTGAGCAAAGAATTCTATCAAAACTCTATTATCATATTAAAACATTTGATCATGTGTTCCCTCAAGATTCCCAACTTTCTATTTCTGAGAAGAGAACAGATTTAATGAGATATTTTCAAAGTAGAGCTGGTAAAGGGAGTATTTGTGAAAAGCACTGCCAAAAAGACAATTCATTTGGTAGACACAGAAAAGGCAAATTTTACCACATATATTGGAGCAATGGATATTAAATAATCATCTCTGAATAAACTCTATCAATCAATATGGTCCTTTCGGTTAAACTGAAGACAGTATTGTCTAAAGGAAATCTCTTAAGGTCAACCAGCAATTAACTGAAAGGTTTTCACTGAAAATCTTATTGACTGCTTTCATATCAGACAGCTTCTTGGTTATTATACTTCATGGACTAAGTAGGTGCCAAGACATTAAACTGTCAATAATCTATTAATACTGGACTGTTCTGTTCGCTTTCCCTGAATCTGTAGGTAAAGGTATTCAAGCCAAGGATCTGCTGAGAACTAATGCAAATTCACCAACCTGATATGTAAATCATATCTTTATTACCTCCCAGTTTAAGTGCCTAGGAGGGTTGATACACTATAAGAAAAATAGATAATAAATGTTTATTCAGATGAGTTAAATTATTTTTTTAAAGAAACTGCTGAAGGGATGGGGAATATGTCTTGGAATCTGACTTTCCTTCTAAGTCATCTTTAACAGTTTCTAAATTGAATGTAATAAACACTTTACAAAGAGAAATCAGAAGTTATTTAAAGTGAGCCTCATAGGTCCCTGCCACTCAGCATCTGGAAAGCAGTTATACATGTCATGGGGGGGGGGGAGGCAGAATTTTTAATGAATTTAATAGAGAAAAGCACTTTAATTAAATGCTGTCAGAGTGGATTGTATTAATGACTGTACACAGAGGAATTTAAAGCAGCCAAGTTTATTTAGCAAATAGAAGCTGGGCTTTTGAAGCCTGCAAGTATTTATGTTTCTGCCATTGCAGTACATCTAAAAGATGATGATGGTGCCAAATGAAACTGTTGAGTTATTAGATATGATTTTATTTATTGTGCATTATTAAAGTTTTCAAAGGCCTCAGGGGAATTAATTTCATTTTCAAAATGAAATACCACATCTGATCAGAAAGGGTTAAGAAAAGTGAATACTGTCCTCCAGTTTTTCCTGGGCCCTAGAATTTTGATGCAGCTGAGTGGCTATGGGGACAACCTTCCCTAAGTTCACCCAGCCAGAATTCATATCATTGCATAGTACTGCAGACAAATCAATGACAATATTTCTTCTCTGATTTCTTCTTCTGTTTCCCTCCCCACCCAGTGCTTTGCCACTAAACATAATTCATTCTCTTTCACAGAGCAATAAGCTGAAAAATGACCAAAGCTCCTAAAAATCTCCATGAAAATTTGGTTGCCATAACTTTTTAAATGAAAAACATGAGTAGCACAAACTTCTCCAAAGGAAAAGGTATCAAATGTTTGACTTGAGGAAAACAGGGAAAGATGGGTCTTCCTCAGTGTCTTCTACTCAGAGGTTGACCACAGAACAAACCTATTATTAATGATAATATTTTAAAAATAAACAAAGAATATGTGAGCCTTAATGCATGAAAGCTGTAAAAGATTGAAAAGCTGGTCTGGCTGGAAAATACTATGTGTGTGTGTCAAAATGATTTTCTCTACCGTTTGTAAAAATGTAATTATCCATGATATGCTATTATCCATGATAGGCTACAAGGGTGAGGGATTTCAAGTAAATCCACTGGAAGCTAAAGATTCGCCTTTGGTCTTCATCCCTGACACCACTGCGTCTGTGAGATCACAAACTTCTGCCATGATTTACCACATCCTTTTTTGCAGTTATATATACTCTTTCAGGCTGTCTTTAGATTTTAATTTAAAACAGGAGGAAGGGGGAGGAGGGAAACGTGAGGATTGGAGGGAAATAACAAAACATAAAATCCAGCACCTATTTCCTTTCAAGAACAGAGTAATGATCACAAATGGAGACTTTCAACTTTCTAAATAAATAACCTGATTTTTAATCCTTCCCCTCTCCCCACCCCCTATCCAAGCTATTTATTAATATCGTATGTTTGATCTGTGTCTTTGTAGTTCTGGAACTTATAAGCAACTCTGCTTTCCCCATCTGTGCCAAGATGTTGCAGACTAGTCTTTGAAATGCTGCAAATGCAGATGAATGTGACATAAAATAAAAACTGATTGCAGACACGTTCTCCATGTGAGTAATGGCAACACAGAGGACGTTACATGTTCATAGAGGGTACTGGACAATGCTGCTTCAAATGCGCAAATACAAAGAGACTCCAGGAGTACAGAGAGCCATCCCTAGCGTATCTGTCCTAGGAGCTCCAAATAAACTGGTTGATACCTTGCAAATAAAGTGACAGGAAAACTTCTCCCTTGGTACATTAGTAGTTCTAAAATACAGATATATCAAAGAATCGTCAACTGATAAAACATACTGATGCATTTGATCCAGATTGTGTTTTACAAGCAAAAGAATCCATCAATTTGGTTCTCTCCTTTCATTACTAAGGAAACAACTGTATTAATGCACTACACACACTGTTTGACTACTTTAGCTCTATCTCTTTGGGAGGCTTTCATTTCACAGGAAGCACAAACTCAAATAAAGGATTTCTCTCAAAAGTGCACTCCTAAACTTACACCTACGTGGAAATGCTTGACATTTGTCGACCACAATTCCCGTTTGCTCTTGTAGCACCACACTTACGAGTACACTGTTGACATGAATTGTCAAAAAAGCTGAAATGAGAAAAACTATATTTAAGAAACCATTTGCATGTATATATTGTACTTAAACAGTATATGCTCACTTTGGCACATTCTGTTCATTCAGATCGTAATAGAAATAGGAAGGCCTTTCCATCTCCATATATATTTAAGCATTCATATCATAGATTTTAGCTCCCTAAGTTTAGAGTACTTTAAAAAAATAATTGACTCCTCATTCTGAAGTGCACTGTGAGGGTTCACTTCATCATATCTAAGAAAGTACTCTATTAAAATAACTTCCTCTGCTTTCACCCAAATCTGTTGGGTGTTTGGCACCAGGGAATTCCAGACTATGAACTCATTATGTACATGGCTCTGATTCTGCAAAATGAATCTAACCAGATACTCAAGTTAGCCTTTTATACCACATGCAGAAGGCAATACAAAGACAAATACCATGAACATGAAGAAACAGATTTAGACTAAAGGAAAGCATGAACGGGAAAGAGTAGAAACAACTACTGCTTACATATATAACTATTTTTGATGGTTCAGACAGTAAAGAATCTCCCTGCAATGCAGGAGACCCAGGTTTGATCCCAGGGTCAAGAAGATGCCCTGGAGGAGGAAACGGCTACCTACTCAAGTATCCTTGCCTAGAGAATTCCATGGACAGAGGCTACAACCCATGGGGTCACAGCATCGAACACAACTGAGGTACTAACACTTACTTACTTTGACATCTGAGTGAACAAGTGAGCTGTAATACTAATCAGCCGTTCAGTTCTGGAAACACCTAACCTTTCTTTAATACAATGGTTTTTAGCATATCTTACTTACGAAAATAGGTACACGGATATCCACAAGGCTTTAAAAAAAATCTAATTGGAGTCTACTCAGTGTTTTGCTGGTAAATATTTAACAACTGGCTCTCTAGAGAAAAGAAAAAAATCCCAACTGAATCATTTGCCAGTTCTTGTAGTGTTAATAATTTGACCAAGACCAGTTCCATTCTAATGTTAGTAACATTTTATTAACAATGTAAAAACCAGATTCCAAATTTCCTAAAGACATCAATTCCTGCTCACTGTGTAAGCTTACTCCAGTACACCCTGATCTGTTATAGAAAGTGATACTCACACCTCCTAGGCTTTCCAGACTTGGTCACTGGAATTCTTTCACCTGATCCAACTTACCTGTAATTTTCCCAGCCCCAGAGTGATCAGGATGACCTTGATGTGATACAAAATTCCCTAAAAGATTCCATGTCAAGAGGTGAAGGGTTATATGATTTGCAGTGAATTCGATCTAGAAACAACTTGTGAGGAAACTGAACTTGTGACCTCAGAACTGTCAAATCTATCTAGTTTTCTTGATCTCCCATTTCTAGGGTTAAACCGAGTAATAATAAAATAAATGAATTTCAGAACTTTGGCAGTTTTCCTTTCATTGAAAGTAAGTTTGTCTATCATTACAAGGGGAAGTTCCAAACTTTGACTTAATAAAAATCAGCAGTAGTTTTCAGCTACATTAGATTTCCACATTAACCAGAAACATCTGAGAAGCTACAGTAGGTAGGTTTGGCTACAATAGTTTAAAACTTAGTGGCTGGCTTTCTCTTGTAATTGTCATAACTATCAATCATAAGAAAATCAACTAGATCTCTCTGAGCCCATATAAGGTGTTCATAATTTGTTATTTTGTTGCTAATTTGTTTTTCCAAAATGCACTTAAACCTCCCAGGGGCAATGTGTTTTATTTTTTGTTTTTTTCATTTGCATTAAAATCCTCAAATGAGGATCAGAAATAGATGAACCAACTTATGGAATCAGTGTTTCAGATGGAGATCACCTAATCCACAATCTAACAGTTTACAAAACAGTAAAAGGAAACCTTAAGGGATAAAACTCCTGTCCAAAGTCACATGCCCAGCCCTGTGACTGGAGTCAAGGTCACTTCTAGGCCCTTTTCTTTACCCTATCATCTTTTTCCCATTTGGTCAAAGGTTCACTGAAAATAGAAATAGAAGGTAGTTTCTTTGTTTACAAGATGCTCTGGTTCCTGAAATAGTGAACAGAAAGGCTTGTGTGAGTGCATGCTGTCACTTCAGTTGTGTCTGACCCCTTGTGACCCCATGGACTATAGCCCTCCAGGCTCCTCTGTCCATGCGATTCTCCAGGCAAGAATATTGGAATGGGTTGCCATGCCTTCCTCCAAGGTATCTTCCTGACCCAGGGATCTAATCTCCTACACTGGGAGGCAGGTTTTTTACTAGGGCCATCCAGGAAGACTGAATAGTAAGGCTTATGGATTCTACTAAACCATAGTTTGAATTCTAGATTAAGGCAAGGCAGAAGGAAAATGGAAGTCCGTTTAAAAATGCAATCTATGTGAGTAAAAGGGAAAGCTGCTCTACATGTGTATGAAATTCTGTTTTATTTACTATTATATACATAGTGCCTAGACCAATACCTGGCACACTGAGGGAGCCCAACCAATATTTGTTGAATAAATAAGAGGCACCCCTGCAGTGGAAGCATACAGCCTTAACCCCTGGACCATAGGGGAATGCCAGTTTAATCAGTCAATTTTAATCATCTTTACCAAAAGCCAGACTTTGCTAGATGCCTATAAATGTATAAAGAAAGGTATTTCCTTCTCACAGATGAAATATGACAAGGAACTTCATTAAAACAATGACACCTCAATGTCCACAAGTGTCTTCATTCAAGTTTATTGCTGTTTTTTGTGGGTGAGAGAGAAGGCATGATGCATGTGAATGCACCAACTTAGTCTATTTTGCTTCCCTCAACTTGCTCCACATTGCTCATATTTATTTAATCAGTTTTCCCCAACACAAAATTTATTAGCTATTGCCCTAAATTCTTTCAGCTTAAAAAAGTGTTTCAGATTACTGAATAAAAGAAGAGTGCAAGGAAAGAAGAAAGTAGAGAAGGAGGAAGCAAATAGCCACACTGAGTTGGCCAATAGAACAGTGGCAAGAAGATACCCTAACAATTCCATAGCAATACGCTGATCCATTTTTTTTAAAGATAACTAAGCTTTATGTTCAAAAATATTACATTTAGTATCATTTTCCTATCAGAATATCAAGAAAAGGCCAAGGTGCTAAAGGTTTTATAATGTTCCTATCTTTATTTAATTTCACCAGAGGGAAAAGAATATGACAATGTACACGAGGAGTACCCTGCTGTCCCTAAATCCTTAAAAATAGGCATAAAGAAATGTAATTTATATTAGTGATGTTAGTGGCTTCTGAGCACTGAGCAGTGCAGAAACTTCTGTCAGTGAGAAGTACTGGTCCTGAGGTAAGCAACAGAGCTAATCCTGCTTCTTCACTTCATCCACAGAGTAGCATCGGGCAAAGTGCCTTTTACTCAGTTTTAGGATCTGAAAAACAAGGGGTCTACTAGTAACCCACAGCAGGACCTGAAGAGATTGTACTGCCTCTTGAAAATTCACTTAGACTATTATTTAAGGAATACAATAATTATGGACGAGCAAGTTACTCAGGAAAACAGGGTTCTTTGTGCTGCCCCAGGACAGGAAAAGCCTGGGAGAATTGGAACCCAGCTGCCTGACATTTCACTTTCAACCAGTAGCTAATCCTAGATGTTTAATTTGGAAGGTGGTGTGTTGTGAAGTTTTAGCCATTCATAGGGTGAGTTCTGCTCACCAAAAACACTGAAACAACCCCAGGAAGAATGAGAAGTAGAAAGCTAACACCAACTATTAAAACAATAAACCTAGCAAATCAGTGACCTCACTTTAAAGCAGTAGATAGACTCAGAACAGATTACTATAAAATTTTCACTCCTATCTGGATCTATAACACAGTGCCTGAAAGCATGGCCATCCATGATAAATGTTAGAAAAATTGTAATAAACTATGAAGGCATTATTCTTTGGATACACACAAACTTGAAATCGCTCTTAGGTATTAGATTCCTACTGCTTACATGTCCATAGCACTTTATATTGAACAAGTCACATAAATTTCCATTGACATGAGAATTTTATATTAGTCTTTTTAATCATATCTGCTACTATCTACCGTGATAGATGCAGGACTACTAAACAGAGAAAGCAACGGCAACCCACTCCAGTACTCTTGCCTGGAAAATCCCATGGATGGAGGAGCCTGGTAGGCTACAGTCCATGGGGTAGCTAAGAGTCAGACATGACTGAGTGACTTCACTTTCACTTTTCACTTTCATGCACTGGAGAAGGAAATGGCAACCCACTCCAGTGTTCTTGCCTGGAGAATCCCAGGGACAGGGGAGCCTGGTGGGCTACTGTCTATGGGATCGCAAAGAGTCAGACACGACTGAAGTGACTTAGCAGCAGCAGCAGACGGCCTTAACTTTCCAGCCCAAGGACAGACCATTCACAGGCTACCTGCAGGTGGTACGTAGCCAGCTAGCTTTCCATTCCCCATGCTTCTGGAAGTTCTTCTAACCATGTGCCCAACAAAGCTCTTCCTCTAAAATACAGTGAATCTAAAGTTGTAAATAAGGAGTGGGTAACAGAAGCTGGATTTGATAAAAGCATACAGAAAAGGTGTGAAGTAGAGCAGAGGTAGTGGCAGGCCAAGGCTTTGAGAAGCTTGGAATTATAGTTCAGATTGCTATGAGTAGTAAGCAGAAGTCATGTGGTAGAGAAAATATCGAGTAAAAGGTAAATAAGATAATAGAAGAAAGAAAACGATCATAGCAGGAAGAAGTTGACAATGGAAGAAGATATGTCATATCCAGGATGGCAAAGAAGAGGGTGAATCCACGAACTACACAAATTCCAAGTCCCGGGTTCAAAGAAAGCTACACATATTCACAGTGCTACAGGCGGATTTTCATCAAGTTCTATCTCCCTCAATTTCTTTTCATATATATCCAATATTTAACCTGGAAATTTCTATGTCATGCCAAAAAAATACTTTAAGAAACTTTTAAATTTAAAAAGTAGACAAACAACTTGCTGAAATCTGTAAAGAAAGCAAAGCCACAGCTGATGTCCGATCTACCAGCTACCAACTTTAAGGAAATAATTCAACTGTTTGACATCACCACCATGAGAAACCTATTCACTGTACTCTGGAAGAAGCTGAACCTGATATAGAAATGTCTATGTTCTAGAATAAAGAGTTCATTCTAAATAATCTCCAAATCTTTCTATATTCCCAGTGACAAATTTAAAAGTTTGGATGCGCTGAAAGGTGAACTAGTAACAAAGAAATGAAGAACCTCTCCAAGTTAAACAAATGCCTGCAGGATAACATTATGTGAATATGGAAAAGGCTAGTGTGGCTCTCAACCGATGGTCAGAGACCCTGAAAGTTTACCCCAATGAGGACTTTGTTATACCCAACTGCTGTAATGTTTCATCTAAAACGGTAAGCATCTCTCTGCACATTTCCTCATGACTCAGGTAGAGTTTCAAACCTCTAGAGCCATATTCACACTGCAGAGTTTGAAGAGGAGCTTGGAATGAATCCAAGATGGGAGAGATTCTAGTAACCTGGTTAAAGAATTTGCAAACATCTTAGCTGATTAATTAATTAGTTCATTTTTTTATATACTGTCCTTTTGAAAGCAAATTCACAAATCAAAATATACCTACAGCTTGGACTTCCTTGGCAGGCCAGTGGTTAAGACTCCATTTTCCCTGCAGGGGGCATGGGTTAGATCCCTGGTCTGGGAACTAAGATCCCACACCTCACGTGGTGCAGTCAAAAGATTGAAAAAATTAAAAATAAATAAAACCTACACCTGAGGCAAAAAAGGCATGATCAAATTCTCAGTGCTTAATCAGAGACTTCAAGTATCCTTAAACTTTTCAATGAGAGTCACATTTCAAAGCTATCTCAAAAAAATGCCAGGAAGCTTAATGAAAAGTGAAAATTTCAGTTGCATCAGTTCCTTGACATCACACCAAGGAGCACTGAATACTCTATAAAAAAGAAACTAACAAAACTACATCTGTTCAGTAGAATGATGGATGTACATAAACAGCTTTGCCTAATATCATTTAATAACAAGTATTTGGGAAAGGCTGGCTGCTGCATGTTTAGCAGTTCTTTCTAGTTCAGAGGAAAAAGTCTAAGTAGGTAGGCAAATGAAGATGTAAGGTCCCACTTTGTGCAGGTTACTCAATTTCTCTAAGCTTCAGTGTCTCACATGTGAAAGTAGATAACCCACCTGCCCCAAACCTTGATGGGGTTTCTATACAGGTTTCTTAGCCCTAGCACTATCAACAGTGTAGAACAGATACATCTTTGTTTAGGGGAGGTTGTCGTCTGCATTATAGGACATTTGACAGCATCCCTGGCCTCCACCCAGCAGATGCCAGAAGCATCCCCAAGTTATAATCATCAAAAATGTCTCCAGACACTGCCACATATCCATGAGGGCAAAGTCACCACTGGTTGGCATCAGCACAAGGATTCAGTAGCTGAGAAAATACCGAGAATCCCCTGAGTGGGCAGCAACCCAGACAGGCCGAGCTATGAAGCTGGAGTCGGCTGTCCTCCACCGGGTCTCACATTCTTACTCAGCGTACGGCATGGAATTTTAAAACAAGGGCTTGTCAGGAAACCACATAGCAGCAAACTCAGAATTCCTGAACTTACAAAATAACCCCTGGAAACTCTGTGGTGGAAATATAATAAAACAATAAAGCACAAACTACACAGACATGAACAATTTGGCAAATGCTCTCCAATCAGCCCCACTCAGTGACCTAGTCATAGCATGAGCAATGTCCTTTCTTCTCTGCTGCATTAAGGGAGAAATGTGGTCAGAGAGAAGACTGGATGCCAAAAGCGCCTGTGTTTTCATTCAGCTGGCGATTCTGGCTGCAGGCAAGGCCCCCCCGTCTTTGCTCCAGTTTTTCCAATTGTAAAATAGAGTTGGTAATAATGAATACCCTGGCCTAGCCAGTTTTTGATTCTAAGGTGAGGCTATCCATTCACTACAGGGCCTCAGGTTGTAATAACCACTAGGGGGAATATCACTACAACTACAAAAAATAATTTTGTCTCCCATCTTTTGGTGTAAAAAAAATGGAATTTATTTTATCTTTTTCATGGAATGTTTTCGTTTGTCATACCATCTCATTTCATCTCTGCTGGTCTTTGTGCTATCCATACATGAACTATAAGCATTATGTATGTTAGCATTTTGTAACATCTTTCATTATTATTCCCCACAGGAGCCTTTTTAGGCATTTTTTCCTAATCATCCCCCCACCGCATCATGAAATTTTAATACCAGGTATACAGAACATCTCTTTATGTACTATGTCCCTTTGGAGAGCAATAAACAATTGTAAACTGAAGATTTTTATGCACCCTAAGAATCAATTTTTACTCCCTGGGGCAATACTGCCTCCACTGAAGGGCCGTAAGTGTAGGCGAATCTAGTTTATAAAGTATATTCAGAGACTGGAAGGTCACCTTCTAGACAGCAAGAACTTACATGGGGGTTTCAAAAAAGAATATCAACAAGAAAACTGGAGAAATCAGATAACTCCATATGACATCAAATCTATATCGCCTGGAGAGATCTGAATTCCTAAGGAAAAAAAAAAATCTCATTCTCCCAGGACCCCCAAGTCTCTGGGGCTGACTATATCTCTCAATGGCTCCAAGCCCAACTAAAACGCAGGTTCATCCCTGAAGGGAAATTCCATCAAATCTGCATTTCAAGGACTCTGAGGTGTTAGAAAAATAAATGGCGCACAATGGCTAGCATGGAAGAACCACAGGGCAAGGCACGTGTGGCTTTAGGACTCTTGGGGCAGGCTGGCCTCACAGGGACGTGCTGATGGGACAGGAGCAGCCTAAATGAACAAAGTGAATTGAATGGGTGTGCACGGAAGACAGCGCGTGGGTGGTGGGACCTTTGCACAGTGGGTAGAGACCACTGTACTGTGGGTGCCCAGAACGGAGACCCCCAGCTCCAGCCACGTGGCCCAGTAGGTCAGACCGCCTGCATTTCTGGGTTGGAAATCTGGATTTTTAAGTGAAATTTCTTAATTTCTAAATGTGAGCTTGAATTTTTAAAAATCTTTCATGGGCTTAAAAAAAGAAACACATCTGCATGCAATATAAGACCACCAATTAGTAAACTATTTGCAAACAAAAGGCAAGAAAAATGTCCTCCCTTCCGGGAGGAAAGAGGCTCTGACTCTAAGAGATTTCACAGAATTCACTGAATGGGGAGGGGTTTATTCCAAACTTCTTCTTTTATCCAATACGTCTGTGAAGTCCTAATTCGACAAACTCCTCTGGTGGGTAATTATGTACAAAGGTCACTACTTCATATCTTTATAATTTAAGAAAAACTGGGGAATAGTGTACCCTAACTGCTTATAGAAATTTACATGGCACTCTTCCATAACCACAAGTAGGGTGGACTTCTGTGTGCATTTTAATATGCTGCATAATCAGAGACTCTTAATAATCCCTGATTTCACTCATACTTTACAATTTAATAACAGTGCATTTTCTGCCTAATTAGATAAAATGCAAGATCACCTAATACTACCAAGGTACAAATTTTTTAATCCCTAAAATGTGTAAGCAATTATGTTTATCTAAAATTTTAAATGATACAAGGGCACCAGTGAATCTCAACCCTGAGTCCAATGGCTTAACTTTTGGACAATCACAGACACTTTTTAGTAGTCTGGAATCTTTCTGAACACAGTCTGTCCAAAGTCACAGAAGTTGTGGTAAACTTTATTCTCCAGTTTCAAGAGTTCTGTTGTCTAGTTCAAGTTCTCTTCATTTTTCCTATCACAACTGTAATAAACAATTAATCAAATGCTTTCTATTTTGCCATAAAATATGAATGCACTATTGAAAGCACTGTCACTGCGAGAGAAATCAGACACACACACACACACACACACAATGATATATTGAAGGTTCTACAGTTATGAGATCAAGGTCAATGGCTGAAAAAAAGTCAATGTAGAAAAAATTACCTTATTTGTAAATTCTTAAGAGCTGAGTGATAGGAGTAACTTTTTATAAATTAAGTGAATTATCTTAGTGACATCAGAAGTTAATGCTAATAGCCACAAAGTGCTTAAAACTGAAGGAAAATTACAGACTGACTCTTTCTTAGCTGTTAAATATTGTTAGTACACTCTAGTTCTGATATACTATCATAAAAGGTAATAAAACTCAAATCGATTGGCTGTCTGCTTCTAAGATTTACTTCACTCAGACTGGTCAGTTAAAATACAAAATATGATGTTGAATATCCCTTCTAGCTACCTAAACACAGGGACCTCTAGAGATGAGAATTTCTGAACAGGAAGAGTAGAGATAGGAATATGCAGAAACCATCATCCAAATGAAGGCAGGTCCTCATTTTAATGGAGAATAGGTATCACTCTTCTTATCCCAAACTTCTCCAAATTTTCAACTTTGCCATCATCCTATGATAAAAAAGACATGCTACTAATGTTTATAATAAATCAGTTTTTCACTTCTATTCAGGAAGATCCCCTGAAGGAGGGCATGGCAACCCACTCCAGTGTTCTTGCCTGGAGAATCCCCATGGACAGAGGAGCCATTTACCTTGCCTGGATTGACTAAGATAGACTCTGAATGAAAAGTCCACACAAAGTCAGTGGTTTTCTGAAGCTGGTCTTCAGTTCAACACAGAAGTTTGGAACAATTCACATTAAAATGATAAAAATAAGGGTGATGGTGCGTTTTTCATATGATTAAATGTACACATTTGTAAGATCTTTTGCCTGAGGCTATCCTTTTCATTAATTTGTTATTTAACAAGTATTTATTGTATAAATATATGGATAATAAATAGGAGTGCCCCTTGAATTTTTTGAATAAATTTATTTTCTAAAATAAAAGGTTGATAATTATAATGGGCCCTTTTTTAATTTCAACTGAATCTCAAAATCTACAAACCACTGCTTCATTTGACTCAGCAAGTTGGAATAATTATCTCTAGGGAGGTGCCCTAGTGTTTGGACAAGGCCCCAGCAGGAAAGGACAGCGGAGGGAAGGGAGAGGCTGGTCCTGAAAGGTAAGACTTGGGGCTCATCTCTGGGGAATGAGTCACCTACACACTAGTCCAGAGCCAGGAAAGCTGGCTCTGCCACTTATTAATCAGGTACCCCTTGTGACCCCCCTTCTCTGAGTGTACTATGGATGTTAGAAGAGGTTCCTGCAGGTGCTTATAGCTTTGTGAACTCATGAGTCTAATGATCTGGGCAACTCATTCTGTAACTTTGGAAAGTGACCAAGGAGAGCGCAAGAGCATTGACTGAGATGTCAATATTTGGATGACAAGTGACATAATGGCTCCAGTGGCTTCTGGCTTCTTCCCCAGGTACGTTGAGGGCGGAGCGAGGGGAAAGGAGGCAGGAAGCCTCAGGCAGAGCATTTCAGAACCGCATCCTTTACCACCTCTCTGATGCTATCTGATCAAGACACCACATCCCACCCTTCCTTCAGCCTCGTCTTCTACCCTTCACACACGTGTGCACACATGCGTGCCCATCTGCCTCAACTGTCCCCTACTTGCTACACACAAGGAGATTCAGGTGATCCTCTTCCGCGGCAGCTGGGACTGATGGCATTGAGCAGGAGGACAAATCTCTGTCCACCAAAACACTTTGCGGCACAACTCGAAGGGGAGAAACCATAGAAACCCTCAGATATTTCTTCCCCAAAGTAACTGATTTTAGATAACAGCAAGGATCAGCAGTTAAACTCTGTGACTCTCAGAAAGAATATAATTTATCTCAATGAGACTAAAATCTAAGCAAACAAAACATGCAAACCCAATGAAGGCAGATTTCTAAAAGAGAGGAAACCAAAGATAGCAGGAACTCACTTAAAAATACTAAGAATCTACCACAACTTCCCTCTTAGGTTCAGCTAAGTTTAGTGGTATTCCCTTAGCTCATGTGGGTATTTCTCTTAGCCTAATGAAACATTCCTTGAGGAATTTTGAATCAATTCATTGACTATTTCAGAGTTTTTTTTCCTTAAGAAAGTGCACTGATGGAAACTGTGATTTCTAATTGGGAGGTTTAATTCTTCACAAGTGCTCTGGCTTCACAGTCCCACAAGTATCAATACAATACTCCCAGCAAGTGTGAAGTGTTAGTCGATCAGTCATGCCCGACTCTTTGCGACCCCATGGAATGTAGTCCATGAAATTCTCCAGGTAAAAATACTGGAATAGGTAGCCATGCCATTCTCCAGGGGATCCTCCCAACCTGGGGATCCAACTTGGATCTCTGGCATTGCAGGCGGAGTCTTTACTGCCTGAGTCACAGCAGCTGCCTTTGGATTTGACTTTTCAGTTCCAGGCGTGTGTGTACGTGTGTGTGTGTGAGAGAGAGAACATGTGTGTGCATGCACACATCCATGCTATGCCCACTGTGAAAACAGGGTGCTCTGTTTTGGGGGACATGGCATGAGACACCTTCCGAGGGCAGTGGACACAGTCTGCCCCTTTGACCTTCAACAGCTGCTGGCACCGAGAGCCCTGTCCAGGTTTAGGGGAGAAGGGGACGCCCACCTGCACTGGCTCCGGGGGAAGCTGAACCACGTGCTGCATGCGCTCACTGTGATGGTGCCTTGATTCCTCTTCATAAATCACATCCCTCTCGTGCTGGGGAAGGTTCAAGAAACGACGGATGGTACAGAGGTTCTCCCAGAGAGTGCGGTTTTCTGGGCTGGGGTTCTCCTTCCAGCGGAGCAGCTCACACAGCCAGCCCTAGGAACAGAGAAGGCCACTGAATGAAGCTGTCGAGTGCCCAGCTGCAGAGGGGGCTCGAGTGCAGTCAAGTACCATACCCACGTATCATACTTTTACGACAAGATTGTTTCCACCAAACTGGGGAGACACTGAAATGGCCTGGCGACTCTGAAAACCAACTATTGACCACACATATAGTTACACCAATACCTGAGAATCTTCAGTCTTGTTACTTACCTTATCCCCCTTCCTATTGAATACATTCTCAATTAATTTACAGTCCCTTTGTAAAAGAAACTCAAGGATGCATGTAGTTCTCCAATTCTCAGCAAAAGTCATTCATGTTGGTCAGCTACAAAATTTTAGAATTACCCACCAAGTTGGATGGTACTCCATTCCAAGAAAACAGTGAAAATGAACAAATTGTATTACAAAATGGCAAATTCTGAAGAGGAAATACCTAGCTATAAATAGAAATGGAAATATGTTCTCTCTAGGAGGGAAATAGTCTCACAAAGATCAATAACTCCTCCATAACACCCTTTGTTAGAATGAGAAAAGTGTATATCTGCTCAACCTCTGAATGCCTTGGGCTCCAGGCCCTTGTAACCACCACCTTCCTGCCTCAGCCACACCTGCAGGAAGGTAAGCAGTTGGACGGGTCACACCTGCAAATGTCTGCCTCCCAACTCTGGCATCCGGATGTTCTCTTGCTCTCAACTGCACGAGAAAGAAAATGTAATGCAAATAATGATGGATTATATGAAAATAATACAGAGGATGCTGTCAACATCGCTCACTGACTCATGTCAAAATATTTTACCCAGTAGCTTTCTAACCCATCATTTCTAATCTACATTGCTTATTTTAAATACAAGGACTGTCCCATATCACGCTTCCTGCAAGAATAAGAATTTTTCTAAAAAGGTGCATAAGTAAACACACATGACTTTGTAAGAAATCTTGAAACCTCCACAAATTCTATCTCATAACTTGTAAACCAATGAAAGTTTCTGACACGCATTACAAAAATCCCTCATAATATCATAAGCTGTTGTTTGTCTAACTCTCTACTGTGTCTTCTGCCTTTACCCAAAAAAAGGCAAGATTTGATTATCTCCGCTGCATCAGCCAAGACAGCAACACCAGCTGTTCTCATTGTGCAGCCTCTTCCTCGCGGCCTCCATGTTAATAACCTGATCATTCCATTTTCTCCTTCAACTGCCGGCTGCAGCACTGCGAAGAGACAAAAACCCAGACCCATCTGCAGCAGCTGTAGGCACTGAACTGTGAAGCCACTGGGGATTTATAAACTAATCTGTAACACAACACTGCCTTGTTTTTACAAGTGAGAGGCCACATTTGCGCAGACCTGATCTTTTCTTGCAATAAACTGGGAGCTGGGGAGAGTTAGAGGGCTAGGAAGAATGAAAACAAGATATCTAATCATTTGCTTGGAAATGTGCTTCCAAGTGTTTTCAAAGAATTTTTTTTTTTTTGCCAGTTCAGTTGAGACACAGGTAATGGTTGATTTTCAAGGTGTAACATATATGAAAATTGAAGATGATTCAGTTTTTTATCCCTATCAAAAAGTAAATTATATTTTTTAAAAACACTCCTAGTCCCAGAGTGCTTCCTCAAGGGTTTCTCTGTACCAAGCAAAAAATATGTGAAATGGAACATAAACCATCTGTGGAAAAAAGAAAAAAAAAAAAAAGCTCCTATTTCTCTGTCTTTTCACAGATCTGAATAAGTCTCCAACTGCACTCTTTCAAATGTTTCAAACAGGTATGTTTAACATCTCCCAGGGGAGGCTACGGCACAGAGACCAATCGTTGAACAGAAAATAAAAGCAAAAATCTGCATGTGTGACAAGATGAGGTTCTGAGACACCCAGACCTCAAGGAGGGCAGCACCTGCTGTTCCGCACGAGGGGTGAACTGCATTGTGGGAAGCCACAGCTTGAAAGGAGACAGGTGACAGCTGAGTGGTATCTCCACTTACACACCCGGAATGTCTCGCACAACATTCATTGCTGCATTTGATTTATATGCGCTGTTACAATCTGCACTCATTACAATCACTTAGAACAAACTGCAGGCCTCGTTATGGACTGGGCGCTGTCTGCCATCGGTCTTTAAGAAGTGTAGTGCTCAATTTGCCCACTGACAAGCAAGGTCCTGACCTTGAAGCTATTAGGGAGTGGATTAGACACAAGTGTGATCATGTGTGCAGACATAAGCAAACCAAATTAATTTCTGGCACAGGGAGGTAGCCAACAAGACCCCGTTCTTAGGGCACCAGAGAACTTCCTCAAATCCCTGATGGAGCTGAGCTAATAGCATGTTTAAGGGAACCCAGTTTTGAAGATGAAGCACGTTCATGGTATTTAGAGGGTTATTAATCTAGTTTCCCCACAAAGTGTTTGCTTGGCTGATCAGATTAAGGGATGGAGCCTTCAACAGCGCACCCCCACCACAGCAGGCCCCAAGAAATCTGTGATACTTCACAGCCTTGGACATATTGCACCATGTGTACCCAGCTGCTTCAATAATTAGCTTATGAATGTATCAGCTGGTTCTGTGATTTTTATAAATAATAACTAACCTACAGAGCAGAAACATTGTCAAGAGCCTTACAGTAACACAAAACCACAAGGAGTTCTTAGCTTGCTCATCGACTAAATGCCGATATTCCCTACTAGAGGAGCTCCTGCAATGCCATCTATAAATATTTATCCTGCGTCTGAAATGGCAGCGTGTTTTTGTCAGTTTTCTTCACGGCAGCCATGATTCGCTTTCCCCTCACTCTGACTCACTTGCTCACTCCACGGATTTGTATGCTTATCTCCCGGAAATCTATCCTTCCACCTCACTTCCCATCTCACCCTCCATCTTTCAATTCACACGATCCCTCCACCAGCCCATTTGGGAAGCTTATCTCCGCTTTGTCAAAAGGGCCTGTTATTAGTTTGTTTGGTGGCTAATGAATTTGCCAGAAAGGGCCATGCTGTTGCCTGCACACACACGTATGTATTGTGAGTGAACCCACCACAGACGAGATAAAGAGTCCCACGCTGGGATTTTTTTTTCATTTATATAATTTTTGCATGCCATCCAAGAAAGTTTTGCAGTATCAGGCAAAAAAAAAAAAAAAAAGTGTAAATGTCAAATAAAACAGTGACAGATGACAGTATTCTCTATTGAATAGCACTGTTTCTGTCGTGCATGTTCAATGGGAACTCATGAATTATTAATAAACAAATCTCCTTTTTCTGTTAAAAATCTCAAGTAGGTTTTTTGTTGTTGTTCCCTATGTGTTATGTGGAGCATTCCAGGAGAATTATTTTCATTTTATGGATGCTGATGCAGAAGTTCATCTGATTTCCAGCCTTGGCCAGCCTTGTGAGCAGGCACAAGGAACTGTGGAATATATACCTAGCTGTAATTTCTCTTTTAGCCTGGAAATAAGCTTTGATCAAAGGTTGGCTGAATATTCATAAAGTCAGTTTAGCTTTCTTAGTATGGGAAAACTGAGGCTGAATTATGTGTACCTGACCACAGCTAGGAAGCATAGAATATTCAGCTTGGAGACTGAACTGCCAGGTTCCTGCCATGACAATAAATTACTGTGTGACCTTTGGATAAGGTCCTAGATCGTATGGAAGCTCAATTATAAAAGAAGGAGTTTACAAAAGATGATCTTTAAGTTCCCTTCCAGCTCCACAATCTGTGATCTGTTTCCTGGTTATTTGTCAGAAACAACAGATAATGATTAGCCACCAGGTCAAAGTACGAAGGATAAAAACCACCTTGGTCAAGTGATCAAGGTCAACATCACCAGTGATGACATATTCACACTAAGAACTCTGGTATGATTCACTGCAAAGGACACAACATAGTATCTGAGGTAGACTTGCCCAAAATGCATAATCTCAGTCAAATCATGGCAAACCCTGACTGAGAGACTTTTTTCAACAAAATAAGCAATCAGTATTCTTTAAAAGTGACAAGGTCATTAAAGAGAGAAAAAGGAAAAGGAAAGAAAAGACTGAGGAATGGTCACAAAATGCAAAAAGCAAAGGATAATAATTAAATGCAGTGTGGTTCCTGATTGGGGTCCTGGCACCAAAAAAGGTAATTAGTGGAAATACTATTAATATTTAGTATAATGTTAATTTAAAAGTAGTGAAATTAGAATAATGTTTTTAGTTGGTAATATTAAAACACTGATAGTTTCCTAGTTTTGATAACTGCACTATGGTAATACAGGGTACATTGGGGAAAGCTAGGTGAGAAATATATGGAAACTGTAACATTTTGCAAAGTCTCTGTGAGTCTAAAATGTGTTCAAAAAAAAAAGTTTGAAAAAATATAGAGACTACCTGGAACTTACATGGGAAAATGTACGTGGAACTTAAGTGTAATGATGCCAAGAAATTTACAATTTAAACACTTTTACCTTCAAACTCTGAACCCAAGGAAAGCTATAAGTTCAAAGGCTACATCCTTTTGATCAGTGGTTAAAGAGTTCCCAAACATTCAGGCCATAAGCAAATAATACTTATTAACATTTCATTTTAATCATCTCATCAGCCTCTTAAACAAATATATTTCCCTCAGTAGAGAAAACAACTCTGACCACCTCTTCCCAGCTATGCAGGTGAGGTGACACCCACACCAGTCAAGAGATAGTTTATTTACAACCCACATGTTCCTAAAAAGTTGTATGTCAACCTAAATTTACAAAGCAAATAAAGTTGTAAATGTATCAGGAATCCTTACTACTTGAAGAAATGTATTATTATTCCTTTTTGAAAGATGAATAACGGCCCCACAGTTTACCCTTTAGTAAACTGATAGTTTTACTATGGATTTACTTAAACGACACACCTTTAGTTCACAATTTAGGAACATCAGAAGCAGCAACAATAAGAACCACAATTTGCTCCTATTTTTCCCTCATGGTCTTATCTCCCATCAGTTCTCCCACGGACCTTGTGCTTTGGCCACTGTGAGTTACTCACAATCCCTGAGTAGGCTTGATATATTCTCATCTTCATGCTTTTGCTCATGTACTCCCTTTGCTGAAAAACTTCAATCAGTTCTCTATCCCCTCTATGAGAAGCTGCAATTCATTTAATTTTCATTGTTACTGTTTACTTAAAAGGTTAGTTGAGATCACCAACAGGAAAGTATATAATTCTGACCATGAAATTCAAGGAAAGTGTCATTACAGGAGTCATAATGTGAGTCTTAAAAGATAAAGATGAGTTTCACCAGGTGGGGAGAGTAAGTGACTGCAATAACATTGTAAGCAGAGAAAGCAGTATCAACAAATGCAGGGGCTTATAAAGTAACACATTTGGTAATCAGAAGCAACTTTGTGCAGCTAAAGCAGTCTAGAAATGGAGGTGGGTGGCAGATTATAAAGAATAACATGCAAAGAAATTTCATCTTAATCTTATGGGCCATAGGAATCACTGAAGGCTTTTTAACTGATATAACAAAAGATTCTTTGATTTCTTCTTTACATTTTTTTATTTTTATTTTTTTTATTGAAGGATAATTGCTTTACAGAATTTTGTTGTTTCCTGTCAAACCTCAACATGAATCAGCCATAGGTATAAATATATTCCCTCCCTTTTAACCTTCCCTCCTATCTCCCTCTCCATCGCAGCCCTCTAGATTGACACAGCCCCTGTTTGAGTTTCCTGAGACATACAGCAAATTCCTGTTGGCTATCTATTTTACATATGGTAATGTAAGTTTCCATGTTACTCTTTCCATACATTCTACCCTCCCCTCCCCTCCCCCCATGTTCATAAGTCTATTCTCTATATCTGTTTCTCCACTGCCCTTGTAAATAAATTCTTCAGTACTATTTTCCTAGAACCTATTATACAGAGTGAAGTGAGTCAGAAGAGAAAGATAAATATCGTATTCTAACACACATATATGGAATATTCTTTCCATTTTTAATTTCCTTCCTCCATTCCTTCCTTCCTCTCGTCTTTCTTAACAAGAAGTCCTTGGAGAAAAGACTATGATGAAGTTAACAACTCCACTTACCCTAGCCTAGATATCTTTTCTTTTTCATAGGAAAACCATGTTGTCGAGTATTAATCAGGTCCTGCTAGTGGCATATTACACACTGCATAGGCTTTATCCCGATCATAGGGAAATTACTGCCCTCTTTTTAGGGCAGTAAGATCTAAGGACAGTGATTCTAGGACAAAAATTTCCAGTTTTTGTTCTTTGAAAAATGACATGTATCCCAAACACCAAACAATATCATTTAACTCTCATTATTTTAATCATTTGTGTGTGTGTGTGCATGTGTGTGTGTGTGCTGTTGTTGCTCAAATGAGAATTTTTAAAGCTCTCTCACATTGAAAATGAATGAGGAAGAAAAATATCTATTATCCTTATACAAAAAGAAAGTTTTAAAAATTTCAAATATATAATAAATGTGACATACTTTCCACACTACACACCAAATGCTGAGAATATTCAAATGACCAGGGAGGTCTTTCAGAAAACAATAATACAGCCTAGTGTCTGAATTTGGAGTCCATCAGATATGGGTTTTAATCCTAGCTCCATGCCTTAAGTTTAAGGCATGGAGTTAGGATTATGAGGCACATGATGGGGGAGGGGAAGGAGATGGAAAGAGTGAGGTTCCTGTCCGTGGTACTGAAATTTCATTGTGTACTAAGTTACTTGTTTTGCTACCCCAGCACACAGGTAATCACTCCAACTTCTGCCTGTTCCCACATTTTTTTCCTTAAAAAAAAAAAAACAAAAAACAAATTCTGTGTTGGTGACACATTTCCCAGTTTTTATAGCATTTCTGAACAAATACAAACCAGGACTTGCTAAGAAACAAATGCAAGTCCACAGACTGGTTTGATCTCCAAAAAGAGATACAGTAAATAAATTTGTTCTTCTTAAGTAATGTTGTACTTGCTTTGAAGACCAAAGTCTTGTCTCGTTACTGTTTGCCCTGAGGAACCTAGCACAGAGCTGATGAGTGAACTCCACTACAAATAGTAAGAAGCCCGCACCTTCTTTGCCCATCTAGGAACTCCAATGAATGAATAAGTTGACAAATGAACAGCTCTCTTCAGGAGAATGACTCAAGGCTTCTTGCAACAGACATGTAAAAGGCCATTTACTCACCCACACCTTCAATACAGAAAATGTCAGCATATGCAACCAAAAGGAAACATTTACTGAGTGTCTCAAAAGAAAATTCATATCATTAACCACAGACAGTTCACTTTCTGAATGGAAGCACATAAAGTCCCCAAACAAACTTTAGTAACTGTGAAAGAATTTCTCTTGAGCTGGTTGAGACTCTTCTGAAGTGTGAAATGAGCCAGATAATATTCAGCCCTTGTTTCTTAGTCACTGAATTCTCTTTTCATGAATCCAATAAGTGTCTATTAAAATAAATAAACCCCCTAATGATTCAAGATAACCTAATCAAGAAAACTGAAATGGATAAAAGGCTAAACTGCAAGGGAGACTTGTCAAGGGCTTCAATGAATCCCTGACGAGGAGGTCATCTAAACGTGAAAAGAGATTTGTGCTGAGCATTTGGTTACAGTTCAAGGTTAATTATTTTATACCTTGAATGTAATAAGTAAAAATGATCTGCTTCTTTTTTTATTTCTCAAAATTGTACACTAAGTTCTAAACTGTATTTTCACGGGGACTAATTTTCAGCTGTCTCTGGGCATGTGTCTCACATTTCTATAGATGTGTTTGTAAAGATTGAATCTGTAATTGAAAGTAATGAAAATTTTATTTCAGAACAACTCCTTAACCTCTGTTATAAAGGGCTCAAATTAAGAAGGGATTTCATAAAATCTTGTTGCCTTCCTTACCATGGAAATATGGGCTATGCATAGTTATATAATAGTATAGAGATTTGGGATGACTTTATATAAGTAGGTACACACATACTTAAACAGATACATGGGAACATGCATCTAAAAAAAAAACTACATCCATCAAAAAGAAGAATGAATCTGGAGTCTCCTCCACTTAAATGTTAAAAACACATTAACAGTAAAATGTACTAGATTAAAATATCAGGGAGAAAACAACTGAAATATTTCTAGTCCCAGATTTCAGATTCAAATTCCAGGATATCTGTGATATAAGATACATATATTATTATACCTTATTAAAAGATGGCTTTTAATATGTCAACCTAATTTGCTTCAAAGTTATATGCAAGTTTCTAAAAGTGTTGTGTCATGAACAGGCAAAAGAATGCAACTCAAAGGTTTCTGCAATAGATCAAGATGTACTTAGACCCAGCACAGAAATTTTAGCAATAGGTAAAGGTACCTGACACTTTATGAACTGCATATGAACTCTATGTATTAACCTTCACTGATATCTAATTAAGGGTTCCCATAAAGGCTAAATTTAGGGCATGAAACATAATCAATTGCGAAGAACACAATTTCTCACTATAAGGATGATGTAAAAATTGAGATCTTGAGGGAATTTCTGTTGATCATTTCTCAAAAGAATCTATTCCTTTGAATTATGTTGAGAGAAAAAGGAAGAAAGTGAAGGGTTTAACTTGATGCTTAGGCATCACTGTACTTACTGCCCACTTAATTTGAGAAGACTGAGAAGCCTAATTTCTTCACTACCTCCTGTAATAATTTTTTTCAAATGGCAACTGTAGTGTAACTATGTTAACTTGTTTCATGTATGTTTGGTGGACAGCACTGACACTGTAGTACACATGCCCCAGTTGACAAGAGTAGAAGCTGCTTTTTGATAGGCTGTCAAAATGTGTTTGAAAAAAATCTGCCCATTAGGAAGGGGCAGGCAAGGCCACACACCTCATTTTGGTCTGCCTTATACACTGAAGACAAGATGGCAGAAGCAGAAGCACTGGAAGTGAGACGAGACCACCACCTCATTCTACGCGTGGCATCATATGGCCAGTTTTTCCTGTCACTCTTTGTATCAGAGATCAGGGCAATCAAACATTTACTTCCAATGTGGTGGTTTAGTTGCTAAGTCAGGTCCAACTCTTGTGATCCCATGGACTGTAGCACACCAGGTTCCTCTGTCCATGGGATTCCCTAGGCAAGAATACTGGAGTGGGTTGCCATTTCCTTCTTCACGGGACCTTTCTGAACCAGGGACTGAACCCAGGTCTCCTGCATTGTAGGCAGATTCTTTACCAACTGAGCCACCAGGGAAGCCTCAATAGCCTGAGCAATCCTAGTCCCAATAAAGCCATCTCCATAAGGGAACTTGATAACAAAGGTAACTGTCAAACCATTTTCAGGGTAAAGTGGCAAAATCGATCCTTGTTTATTTTCTAAAGGCTAAGAAGCTAAATAATGAGACTGAAGATACTTTACAATTCATAAATATACTCTCCCATGAGAAAAAGTGGTTTAAAAATTTACAATTTATAACTGTATTATTACAATATAATCCCAACTAGGATATAAACACAAATGCACAAACCTGCATTTACACATTAGAAGACTAAAGGGTTAATAGCAACTGCCTCTGGACTGTGGAATTATGGGTGATTCATACTTTGCCTTTGTATTTTTTTAATCTTATTTTTTTTAATGAGGATGGGGCATTGCAGGTGACATTTCAAGGGGTGTGCAATCTCTCCTTGTCACCTGATGACCCACGAGGGCACATGGCCCTCATCTCGATGGGCCTTTGCAGCAATCACAGCACCTGCAGGCCCCAGCTGGGAGGTGGGCCTGTGGGGAGCACAGCAAGGCAGCATGCTGCTCTGACCCCAGATGCTACAGCAGGCACAGGGGGGCAGGATCGCTGGCTGGGGATTATATGTGGAGCCATATGCAGAGCCCACCTGGTGGAAGAGGGAGATGTGGGAATTTTCAGTTGTTTTACTTTTGTTTATTATAAAAAAAATATTATTACATTTTATATTGGCCAAAACTGTAGTCAGCTGAGTCATTCAAAATGCCTTAGGTGAAGGTATAGAGGCAGCCACCCTCAAGCATCGCTGGCAAGGACATTACTGGAATGTAAATCCTATCATTATTTTCAATACGGTAGGACTAGAAATGATTTATATACCCACGAAGGGAAGAGAATCAAACTGTGGTGCATCGAATCCATCCAATAGGACATAGCAGCTTAATAGAATAAGAGGACCAAGTGTGCTGATATGGAAAGATCTTTAGGATTTGTAAAGAAAAAATCTTGTGTAAAGTATGCTAGTCGTTTGTGCATAGTGACAAAGAAAGCCTCTAAGCTTGTATTTCCAAAGACAGAGGAGAAATGTTGGCAGTGGCTGCCTCTAAGGATGGCCAAGGGGTGAGGGATGGAGGAAGACTATATACTCTTTGTCCCTTTTGAAGCTTATATAATGGACATATGCTACCTATTCAAAATAAATAGCATTAAAGAAGAAACGAAACGCCTTTGAATTAAAGAATAAAAATAAAATGATACTATTACTTAATTAATCATAAAACAGAAGTTATTTCTTTAAAAAGGAAATATGTACAACTAACTTGTGCCTGGGACATTTTTAAGAAGAGACATACAAAAGCAAAAATTAATATGGTAACCCATGATGGAATGAAGAAAACACATTAGCACTATGCTGAATGTGATATAAACTCCAATAGCAAAGAGCAGTAAAAGGAAGGAAATAAACCAAATGATATACCAATTATTTTTCTTTATGTACAGTTGTCTGTCTTTATTTTTACCTTTAAAAGGATCTGCTATGGAGACCTGTATATTTTAAATCATTTAACTTGTTAGTCAAATTAGATCATCTATAAGGAAATATTTTATAATAAAGAATGTTCATAAAATCTGAGTTTATAATCGACATCTAAAGTTTAAGAAGCCTTCTACTTAGGACTACAGTTTGTTAAGTCAGTAAGTGAGAACATAGAATGTGAATATAAATATTGTTTCTTGGTGAAACAATGATAAGGAATAAAGGCCAATCAGTACACAAAATCTATTTGATCCTAGCGTACATAAAGTATACAACATATTGAAACGCAGTCACCATGAAGAACACAGCTTCTATGAAGGAAATTATTTCATAATTGTATACTGAAGGCCAGAAGCTCTCTTTCCCAACTGTGGTGGGGTCACAGTTGTGCCTCCTTCCCTCTTCTGCAGTAGGAGTGAGACCTCCTTCATTCCTGATCCTAGCAGTCGCTCCTGCAGCTTATAGAACTGGAAGGTGTGTGGGGCAGGAAGAAATCGAGGACTGGCAGGGGTTTTTTTAAATCCTGGTGGTGATGATGAGGATATCCTACAATGTCATCCCTTTAGAGATCCCCGCTCTCCGCCTTATTCCCAGGTCACTCTCTCTTTTATGCCAGCAGACTCTAGGGTTGGCCCTTTCATTGCCACCAACTGAACTTTACAACCAGGTTGTCTATTTCCCTTTTTTTGCAGTGTTTCAGCTTCTCTCTACCTTCCTAATAATAGAAAGCAAGACCCTCTGTTCTGCACCCCCCCCAAAAAAAAGGGAGAGAGAGAGAAAAGAAAAAAAGAAAGCAAACCTAGTGTGCCCTTCTAACGTTTTCATTCATTTATTTGTTTAATGAAGGCAAAATAGAACAGGAATAAGTCCATTCGCATTCCTCTACCTACTCTATTTCCACCCAAACCTAATAGGAAAAGACATATGTAGAGTTGGCTCTTTGGGTGTACATATAATAAAGTTTCACTCTCCTTTCAAAATGAAACCAACCTCAGATCAACCAACCTCAGCATTCCATGAGCTGAGTACTGAAAGCAATATAAAAAAGAGAAGCAGGCAGGAGAGGAGAGAAATAGTGAGTTAACATCTGGGGAGACGGGCAGCTAATGTCAACAGAAACAAATGTAGCTAAAGATGCTGTCACGAATCACATGGCCATCCCTGGAGCACTTCAGTGAGGGTGCCACGCAGGTCACTGTGTTTGCTCCCTGCTGGATTTCCATTTCCCAGACCACATGTGATAAATTGCACTTGAGGGAGGAAGGGAGAATGGGAGAGTAACTCCACAGAATCTGAGGGACTGGGACACAGAGTTCCTGTAGTCACTTAGACTGCACACTGGGGTGCTTATTCTCTGGGGGCCCTTTGTATGTAGGGCTATACTGAAGTTGTGTGGGAAATGCCATATGCCTTTAGTCTATGGTTCTTACTGAGGACCCCCACTCCTAGTTCACAGGGAACAACCACTGACCATAGTTCATCCCATCCCATGAAGACCAATACTCTGAATATTCTGCAGAAAGAAAAGAGAGTCTTCAGAACCCACGTCCACATCCACACACACACACACACACAACACCTAAAATTGATCCTAAATTGAAAATGAAACAAAAGTAAAAGGTGAAATGTAGATAAGTATACTTCCCCCCCTGCTTTTCTTTCTTTGGCCTCTCTCACATGAAGAAAAGGCCAAGGATCAGATAGGAGACACTCAGTGGAATGGATGATGGGCTGGCCTGGCCACGACAAAGGAGCCGGAGCCCAATTAAAGGAACAGGTGGTCTTCGACCCTACAAATGCACCCTGATGTAACCCACACACCAAGGAAACACACACTTTCCAGTAATATTGCTTTCACCTACAAGACCATAGGCAAAACTGCAAATGTTTGTCACTCTTAGTTCCTTTTCTGAACCCCTCCTCCAACTATGCCTGTTTTCTAAACTCTTATAGCCCTCGAGGAACCTCTTGCCCCACCACTCTCAGTCTCTAAAAATGTCCTCTCCCTTTCCTACTCTTCATTCAAAGAGTGCCTAACACACAGGCAGTGTAAGGTTTCTATTTTTATTATGATGACAGTAATTCATAGCAAGGAATGAATGAGATTTAGTGGAGGGCTCCTTTCTATTTTAAGACACATAAAATGGAAGAGGAGGGGTTAGTATGTGTGTTTGAACAGGGCCTTCCAGGCTCAAACCCACTCCAGTTCACAAGAGTTCCTATTCAAGGTTCTCCTAATTTTACCTCCAAGAGAATGGAGTACCCTTACTTCCTCAGTCACTCTGTTAGGGGAAGCACACTGATTGAAACCACCCACCCTGGCCAGGCACCACAGTAAACACTTGCATGAGATGTCTTACGACAGGAGGTCCTGGTAAGGAATACCAGACTAATAAGCCACCACCAACCAGAAGAGTTTGGGAAAGGTCAAAAGGAGACACTACCTGTTTGACCATCTCCCAGAATCCTTCTCTCTGGCATCCACTTTGGCTGAACAAGGCGTGCACCACCAGGAAGGACTCTTGAGTCAGAATGATTGGCTAAGTAAGGACAACCTGGAAACTAATCTCATCACCATAAAACCTGAGACGGCAAGCCATGAGACAGAGCTGTTCTCCTGGGTTCCCTTACCCTGCTGCTCTCCACCCGGGTGCTCTTTCCCAATAAAATCTCTGGCTTTGTCAGCACATGAGTCTCCTCGGACAATCCATTTCCGAGTGTTAAACAAGAGCCCAGTTTTGGGCCCTGGAAGGGGTCCCTCTTCCTGCAACAACTCCATATACACACACACAGACACACACAGACACACACACACATACACACACACAAAACCCTTATGGACATGTACCAAATATAACTGCAAGGTACAACATCATGCCATTGATTTCATTAAGGATGCTTTTTATCAAGCAAATGCTGGTAGTACTTACAAAGCAGAGTGAATATCTTATGTTAAATTGCTTTTGAAACTATCGGCTAAGTTTATTTTGACAGTGCCATTTTTAAGACACTTAACACCTGATTTGCAAATCTCTGTCAGCTGTTTACAAATAAAGTTCCTTATTCATAAACGAGAATGTAATCACCATCCTAGTGGAAAACAAACAAGAAACAAAGCATTTTATCTCCATTTAAGCTCAATCTCACCTTTTAGCACATCAGGTCCTAGAACTATATTTCACTCTAAGCTCTACAGAAACAGGGCTACTGAGTTCTGCAGGCAATAAAAATTTGGAGAGCTACATTTGTGCCAACTGGCAAACACAGTTTTCAATCAGCCACCTGAACTACTTGGGGAGGCTGGAGTCAACACTATTTTCAGAAGCAATTGTGCCAAGTCAACAGGAAGATGACAAGCATTCTGAATCAAGTTCTTAGACTATGGCCTTGAGTTTTTCTAGAAAGCAGCTATATAAGAAGGACTGAGTGCAACTTTGATATTTACATCAAGTCACGACTAAGGGGCAGGTTTGCAAAAGCAATTGTGTAGTTTTATACTTACTGCACATTTACCACATATGTCCTTTATTACACAGTGGAAAACCATTAAATGCACAGTAGTTTTGCCAAGTGGCATTATGCATTTAACAGCTTTATTCGTTTAACAGCTCCAACTCTCATTATATTTTGCCATGTGGTACATGGGATTTTATGCATTTAACAGTTTAAGAAGGCTCTATGGTATTTTCTTTTCATGTATTTCATACTATGATTGGACACGATATCTTAGCCAACTATATTGCAATGATTTCATTGATGAGAGAAAGAATAATCTGGAAAAATCATGACATCAAAATTGAATAGGGGAAACAAATATTTCGACCCTCTTTGAAACTGCTGAATATTCTTTTGCTCTCTTTTTATTAACATCTGAAAAATAATTTAGGTTACTGCAAAACTACAGGTAAAAAGAGTCTATTACCCAAACCATATAATTAGTATACATATAGCATTTAACTATCATTTTAAAAACTCAATCTTCATTAAAAACCATCTTGTTTAAAACAATATTCAGTAACTTCCTTTCTCTACAGCACAAAGCAGATCTGTTCAGGAGATGATGGACCATTTTACCATTTACATATGTAGGGATGAAAGCATTTGTCATGCAAGCCCACAGAGGAAATCAAACCCTGAATCAAAGGTCTTTCAAAATTAAGTTTTAACTAACTTTTGTTTCCTCCACCCTGCATCTGAGTAATTGTTCAACCCAGAAATAAATAAGTAGGCACCTCAACATAACCCATTCTAGGATAGGGCAGTAGTTGTCCCTTTAAACAAATTGAAACAGATAATACAGCCTTTCAACTGTTGCTGCTTTCAGAAATAAAAAACCTAAGCATCTGTCTACTTTCTCCCTGGAGCATTCCATTCCCCACAATCGCAGCACTCTGCAAAATTGTACTGGATAAGCTTCTCTGTTTTTCTGTTAAAGATCTCAGCACTCACTCTGCAGTCCCCAGTGTGTGTTTTCTTCTGGAAAAACAACTGTATTCTCTACATAAAAGAAACACCTGACATTGCAAGGTGTCTCTGGGGCTGGGTTGAAAAGCAGTTATTATAACAGTCATCCATTCCCCTGGTGGGAATAAGGGAGGTGACGAGACCTGGCTAAAACTTGTTCTCAGGAAGATGCTGTTTTGAACACACCAAGTTTTGCTCAAATACCCAAAAGAAAGAAAAAAAAGCACATATAGCAGTATTCAGAACTGGGAGAGATATCCCTCAAGGCTGCTTCTTTCTGAAAAAATTAAAAAAAAAAAAAACTTGAAAAGAAAAAAACTCTGAGGGTTTTGATTTAGTCTTTATTTTGAACTCTGATGGGAATAAAAGCAAACTGTAGAGCAAAAGGCAAGAACGTGATAGTTTCCCTAGGGATTATTATTGTTATTATTATTATAGGAACAGATGTATTTTTATTGGTAGGAGGAGGAGAACAGTCTAATTCCAGCCTCACTTTTGCTCTTTAAAAATCCACTCACCTGACTTTTATTTGCAGCCACTTTGGCAAACAGGGCTTGAGACACCTTGGCCCTTTTCATCTCCTGTTGGATCTCGTCATAAATGGCAGCTGTGATGTTGACGTTGGCGCCGTCCACCTTAATGGGGAGGTCTGTTGTTGGTGTCGAGGTTTTGGCCTACCAAGAGACCATGAAAATAATAATTTAAAAAGTGCTGCATTCAGCCCAGCCATCTGTGCAGAAATTATCAAAGGATTTCAGTCAGCTGATGCCAAACCGCATTAGCTACAGAGGGACACTTCCTGTCCATTATTCTAATCAGGTTAATTGTGATTGGAAATAATTGCAGTGCATTCCTATAGGACATGCAGAGTCCTGTCAACCCCGTTGTTCCCCTCAGAGTAGCCGAGACGGTTCGCAGGTAGGATGGCTACTCCAGGTACCAACCTCAAGCCATCACCTAACTAGCACACGCAGGCAGAACACACACACGGTTCCTTTTTTCCTTCTGAAAACAGAACACCTTAGAGGAAGAGTCAATCCTCCAGAAAAAAAAAAAAATGAGTAAATGGGTAAAGGTCTCTAAATAATAAATTATTACTCAATTTAATGCATTCCCCTGAGTCTCTCTCATTCTTTATTAAAGCTTTACGTATGTCATTTGAGTATGTATGGCTTCCCACCATTATCATCATTATGCTACCCAGACAGTCACCTGATTTCACCTAGGAAATCAGTGGAAATGAAACAAAATTTCATTTCATAAAACTAGGCTTCAGAGTGCCTTTGAAGCGCTGTTTTCATTTTCTTAAACTCATATTGTGGTTTTACATATTCTGCTGTGCTCGTTTTAATTGCATGATTTCCCATCAGCTTCAGAGACAAATGAAGGACAATATAAAAGGTGTCTGTACTTCTTGGAGTTAGGATAACCCTAAAATGTTTGGGGCTACTTGATCCAAAAACCTACGGTGTATAAAGAGCGGGGGCTGGGCAGTCTTCTCAAAACCCAGGACCACCAGACAAAGGAAAAAGTCTGTCCCCACCCTCAGATTTCTGAGTACCGCCAGCTGATTTGGTCTAAAGTGAGGTTTTTTCTTTTTGTCCCCACCCACCCTAGAACCCTAAACCACTAATTTACCTCTGTGGATATCCTGAGCTGTTCCCCCACTGGATCGATAGTATGCAGGGTTTAGAGAGACATGGCATACAATGTGGACACCGTGGGATCATTCTCAATGATGTCTTGAAGCCAGGGTCACATCCTAACTTTAAAAGAAAGCTTTGGTTCCTACAAGCACTCAGTGACTTCTGCCATTCTCCCGTGACCTTCCTGTCTCATACTGTTTTCTAATTACTGAAAAGTCATAATAAGAACAACTGATACACATACTTTTTATGTGCCAGGCATTCCAGAAAGTGTTTTACTTTTGTCATCACATTTTATTCTTTTTAAGAACACAATGAGTTAAACATTATTATTTTCACTTTAGAGATGAAGACAACTGAAAATAAAAGAAGATAATCTGCTGGAAGGATATGAAGCAGTAAGTGAAATAAACATGATCTGAACTCAAGTCTCTCAGGCTCCAAAGCACAAGTTCATGGACCACTGTTCTCCTCTGCCTCTAAAACCTCCAGTTTTTGGTGATGTTTTTACACTTTTCTTCTTGCCCTGGAGTTTGAGGTCTTCCCATATCCCTCTAATCCTCTCCCATCTTTTTCAAGAACACTCCTTTTTCTTCTTAAAACTTCTAGATAATCCAGAGTGTTTTCCCTACTGAGCACATGTTTTGGTATACTATTTCTGCCTTTCTCAAAGCATGTTTTTCATTAGCCTCATTGACTTAACATCATGTTAACTAACTGATCAAATCTTTACTGGAACACTGAGAGCTAAAGTCAAAGCACAAAAATATATGCTTAGGGACTCAGACCTTGGAATCAGAATAATCAAACTGAAATCCTAACTCAATAATTTATATTACCTTACATGAGGTATTTAACCTACCTAAACCTCAGTTTCCTTATCTGTAAAATGGGAACAACAATGCAAAATGGTGAAGATCCAAATCCATGCAAAATATTCAGAATACATGATATAATAAGTGGTCAATAAGTGATCATGCTTATCCATCTTTGTTACTTTGTTATCATTAAATGCACTGAAGAATACTGGCCAGTTGAAGGATTTATGAGAAGAGACGATAGGGGTTGAATCTGAAATTTCTTCAGTTTGTTTTAAACCACTAATAAAGTGCTATTGGGTCTGGAAAATAATCTCCATGGACCTATGCAAGACCTTGCGTGTGTATGCCATGGAATGCTGGCTCCAACTCAAAGGCTGAACCAGTGGCACCTCTCTGACATTTTGTTTGCACAATGAAAGCCTTACAGTAATCCTTATCTACACCACTGAGACAGTTCTATAAAGAATTTTGATTAAGTAGGTAATCATGAAATGTTTTAAATGTCTTTAATAATTCTCTCAATGCTTAACCAGCAGAAAAAGGATGTTCCAGACAATATAAAAACGTCAGTGCCATGACCATATTCTCAAATATATTTTGAGAAAAATATTTAACATTTATTTTCAAAAATTTCCAAACTGTGAAATTAAATTATCAATTTCCCTGTCAGACTTGTCTCTAAAGGACATATTTATCTAGGAATTTTCTAGATGGGATTTTCTTCTGCTCAAAAATACAAAATATTGGCCTTAACTGTGTAGCCTTGTAAGTTGGTCTGGCTCAGAAAGCTACCAGGTCTTTGAAAAGATGCCTAAGATATAATCTTGTTAGAAAAATATTATGAAGGAGTGGAAAACAAAACACACAGACATGTGTGATTTTCTAACAAGAAGGAGTGACTTTCTGAGAAAAGTTGCCCAGTTAAACGGCCATGAAGCATGGCTGGATTCTTCTGTAATAGCTTAATGGGCTTCAAAAGTGGCAAAAATGTTGGTGAATTTAATAGAAGTAAATATTAGTGCAAATTAACAACTCACCCAACTCAATAGCTCAACATGTATGCCCCAAAATTTAAAAAAATAAAAGTAAAAAAACTTGGCTACATTGGTCCAAAGTAAGCAGTCAAGCGTCTTAGTTTTGGTTTAACAGTAACTAAAATTCATAATTCACTAAGGTCTAAGTATCACAATTTGGCAGTTCATGATAGAAAATGATCTTCAATTAAAAATCTATTGCAGAGGTAAAAATATAAAGAGAGTTAAGATGTGTGAAAAAAAAAATGAATGTACTTGAAAAAGCTCAAATATTTCTATTAGAATAAAATTCTGCTTAACCAGTTCCTTAGACCTTGCCAGAAAACAAACTACTAAACCCAAAAACTATATGTATCTAAGCCAAAAAAAAAAATCACATTTTCAGCATACCCAATTTTCTGATTTGTATAAATGTACAACTATTAAATATTTGGTTTGAAAACTATAACTCAAGAAGGAACGTACAACCATGCCAGCAACAGTAAACAAGATGACTTTACTATAAATCCACTGATTAGTAAAAGTTTATGGGAAGCACTGTGTGTACATGTGCTTAGTTACTAAGTCGTGTTTGACTGTGACTCCAGGATTGTAGCCCGCTAGGCTTCTCTGTCCATGGACTTTCCCAGGCAAGAATACTGGAGTGGGTTGCCATTTCCTCTTCAAGAGGATCTATCCAACCCAGGGACTGAACACAAGTCTCTTGTGTCTCCTGCACTGGCAGGCAGATTCTCTACCACTTATCTACCTGAGAAGCTCAAGGGAAGTAGCTGTGCTGTGCTTAGTTACTCAGTCATGTCCTACTCTTTGCAACCCCATGGAGTGTAGCCCATCAGGCTCCTCTGTCCATGGGGATTCTGCAGACAAGAATACTGGAGTGGGTTGCCATGCCCTCCTCCAGGGGATCTCCCCACCTCAGGGATCAAACCCAGGGCTCCCACATTGCATGTGGATTCTTTACCATCTGAGCCACCAGGGAAGCCCTAGAAGGGAAGTAGAGGATGGGCTAAGAAGGAGTACGCTCAGATCTGAATTGGAAATGACTCTTGGCTAACTTGAGAACTTGACCCTTCAGTTAAAATCTTTAAAGCACACATTACTATTAATAGATGCATGCATTTGCAGAAGGACCTGAGAATAGAATGCTTTTAAAGTGTGGAGAAAGGAAGGATGGAAAGCTGAGCCAGGGTCCTGTGGGAATCACTGTAGGAAAGAAAACATGAAGGTCTACCTTCCCACCATTTTCTACAGAATCACTTGAGTGAGCTCCTAGTCATTCTGATCTAGCCACAGTATATGCATGCTTCCATCACACACAGGTTCCTCACGGATTTTGTCTCTTTCAGGTTGCATCAAGCAGAACTTGGACTACTCTAGCTGTCCCCAGCCCCCAACTACCCTGTCTCCATCCAAATAAATACACAATTGGAGGAAAAGCAGTGTGCTTCCTATGCAAACTCAGCTTCAACACTAATCCCCTAGTCCCTTCTTTGATAACCAAACAGCTGTATGTAGACATCTAGTGGTTACCCTTCCACCCACCCCCACCGCATATGGAAGAATGCAACTGTTTTGAAGGGAGAGAAATGGCATGGATGATACAGTAAAGGATAACCAGTAGTATAGGGTCAGATGTTCACATCCTCTAACCCACATGTTCAGCGGATTAAGAAGTCCTAGAATTATATCTCTTAGTTTTTGAGGGAAAACAGAGTATCAGTGAAGGCAAGATGTCTCCAAGGCAAAGAGTAAAAAGTCAGTGGAGTGAATATCTCACCTGAGGGGTTCGGGAGGAGCTAGGACTGCTGGAGGCTGACGAGACCATGCTCACATTGGGGTTCATGCTCCGCTCTCTCTCATCCTGGTATATGCGGTCCCGCTCCACTTCAGGCAGATTGAGGAAATTCTGCATGGCTCTCAGGTTTACTAAAAGAGACTGAGATGCTGTCCGAGGGTCTTCTTCCTTCCGCAGAATCTCAGACAACAACCCCTGATTAAATGGAAAAAAAAAAGTAGGCCACGTTAATTTTGTAGGTATGTGGTGTGGTTTCTGTCTGGCATACCCCACCCCCGTGCCCTTACCCTTTGCTTGGTGTAACCAGTTGGCTGTGATGTCAAGAACCTCGGTCTAATTCCTGACAGCTCTCCAGCAAGAAGATTTGGAGGGAATGTGGTTGGCTCCTGGGGGCTCTGCGTTATTTTGGACCACTCTATTCTGACACTTTATCATCACTGTAATAATCAGCAGTGTACAGAGATGCCAGCTAGCAAGGTAGGCGCTTGGGAAGAATTGTGAAACTGCAATTACCACCAGGTGCCTCCTACAAGTATTTCAGGAACTGTTAGAACTCTCTCTGCTTGAAACTGGGAACACTTGGCAGTCCTGCTCAGCTTTACAAATCTGCCAAGTTTGGTAAATTTAGTTCCGACATTTAAACAGCATGGGAGATTTACATCGACTTAAAAAAAAAAAGTTTGGCTGAATTTCTGTGTGACCGGCCACTGTTTTCAACATAGATGTTACTTGTGGGGAAAGGAAAAAAAAAAAAGACACAAAGTAAACGGCTCTAACTTATGTTAACCCTCTATCAGCTTCCCAATCCACATACTTAATAACAAGTTTCCTTGCATATGTACCAGAGGGCACCCAAACCTTTTTATGAGATGCCCTCATGGGGACACTCAAATTCCACCACTGAAGCAATGGAAGTGTAGTTGCAATCTGGTGAAGGGCCACACCACAGCTCAGAGAACACCACGATAGGCTCAGATACTTTCTGACTGTCTGATCCATCCAAATAGAATGCTTTACAGAGGAAATTAATGTTTTCATGTGCTCTGCTCACAGAGAACTCACAAAGAAAAATGCTGACAAGTCGAAAGAAAAGTAGTATGGACTCAGGAAAAAGGCTAGAGACCTGAGTTGGGACATCACAGTACTTGGGGCAAAAGCTGAGCCATTTCCATCCTGCATACGCGCGTGTGCTCAGTTACTCAGTGGTTCTGACTCTGTGAACCCATGGCCTGTAGCCTGCCAGACTCCTCTGATCATGGGATTTCCCAGGCAAGCACACTGGAGTGGCCATTTCTTTCTCTAGGAAATCTTCCTGACCTAGGGATTGAATTTGGGTCTCCTGCATTGGCAAGTGGATTCTTCACCTCTGAGCCATCTGGGAAGCCCCTCCATTATCACATAAAGGCATTCCCAGCTAACACCTCTTCTCAGGGCAATATAAGATCAGGCCCTAGCATGATACCTCAGAAAAAGCTAAGATGTTAACTTCTGAGTCTTATAAGAGATGGGGATAACCCCAAATTCTAAAATGTAGATGCCAAAGATATTTCCACTTAGGGGAATATTAATGCAAAAAAATACTATCAGATTTGTAATCTATGGCTAAATAGGCCATATTTGGCCAATAGGCCAAAAGACACTGGATATAAAAGAAACACACTACTACCTCTAGTTGGCCAACAATCCTCAGGGTAAGGTAGGCAAAATTTTTTTTAGAAAGTAATATATTATAAGATAGTGAACCAAATGTCACAGGAATATGCATCACATAGTTATCAGCACTCCAGGAGGTAATCACCACTCAAAACATCATGTAAGACAATTTTACTATAAGAAACTTACAAAAGGTATGCCATCTGATAGCTCTGCCAATTTGGTTGTCATTACTTTGATTAGAAAGTCTTTATAAATGGGAATATAATGAGCCATACAATGAAGCTAACGAAAAAAATGTTAACAAGTGAGTGTCTGCATGCATACATGCCCAAGGAAAGGCCAAGGTAGGGCAGATATATAAAACTACCTACTGGCAAAATGACTCTAAGAGAATCCTGATTTCTTGTCATGTTCAGAAAGAAGCAACAAGTGAGACACCTATCTTCCAGAAAAGGTTATACAATCTAGGTATTAATTCTCTTTCTGAAATTAAAAGTCAGTTCTGCTTTAAGTTATCCTACTTTCCACTTGGACTAAGCAAACTGAAATATTAATAATTATTTTGCTTCTAAGACAAAAATCTCCAAATTAATACATACAGAAGAGGGATAAGAATTTTCAACACTAATTTCCTATACACACAATAGAATACTATTCAGTCATGAAAAAGAATGAAATAATGCTATTTGCAGCAACAGAGATGGACCTAGAGATTATCAAACTAAGTGAAGTTAAGTCCAACAGAGAAAGACAAATGTAATATCACTCATCTATAGAATTTAAAATATGATACAAATGAACTTATTTACAAAACAGAAACAGACTCAGATATGGAAAACAAATTTATGGTTACCAAAGGGGAAAGGGCAAGGGAGGGCTAAATTAGGTGTTTGAGATTAGCAGATGCAAACTGCTATATATAAAATAGACAAACAACAAGGTCCTACTGTATAGCACAGTATCTTGTAATAAGCCACGATGAAAAAGAATATAAAACAGAAAATATGTATGCATATATATACATATGAACCATTTTGCTGTATACCACAAACTAACACATTGTAAATCAATTATACTTCAATAAAATAAAAAATTAAAGTATAAAATACAACCAATACCAATTTCTAATACTAACAAGATACTAAGATTGGTATTTTCTGAGCTTTCTTTAATGATGAACTCTGCACCTGAAGGACAAGCTGGCATACACTCCCCTTCTCTCTTTCTCTCATGGATACATGTATATGCATGGCTGAGTCCCTTGTTCACCTGAAACTATCACAACATTGTTAATCAGCTATACCCCAATGCAAAATAAGTTTTTTTAAAAAGATAAATAATAGTATAAATAATGAGATGAAAAATTAAAACTCTTTATTCCCTGGCCTCCCCCACAAAAAAAAATAGTAACTTTAGCATTTTACTAAATGTCAGACTATCAAATCTGGAAAAGCTTTAGGATATGCATGGATATATTCTTTATCTTGGTTATGATGATTATATATTAAGATCTCTCAAAGGCAAAGTTTGTAAACTTCTGTGAAATTATTTTCACAAATTGTGGAGGACATTATGGCAAAGATCTTGTGTTAAAATACTGAAACAACAAAAAAAAATATTGTTCTCATGGATCAGGTTCAAAACTGTAAGTCTATTTATTCCTAATCAATAAAAAACAAAATCACTCTGAAGGGCAGAGTTCTTTTATTTACTTTTTGTTCAGCATGGTTTACCTTTCTTCCCCCACATGGAAATTGTGGAGTTCCTACCTCTGCATTTTTTACATGTTGGACAACCATACAGGGAAATGAATTCATCTCTAAGAAAAATCAAGACAAAGCATCCTTGTAAATGACTGCTCATCAGCATCATTTGCGAAGTGAATGAGACACAATATTTGTATTTTTAGGGGTTGGTGGATATACTGTTGCCTCTGTCTCATTCGCCTAATTGAAGATAAAGTCTCAAACCAACAAGGTGGCCAGTGCCGCCTCCGTGAATTGCCCCAGAGAATGAGAACACTGTTCTAAATTATTTACTTCAAGTCTCATCTGTGTAGCCCTGGTCCCAAAGCAGATTCCTTTTACCTCAGACATTTTCAATAACAAGTGGCTAACTCGTGGGCACAAGAAGAGTTTTAGCTGTTTTGTTGAACCTTCTTCACTTTGGTTATGTGCTTTTAACTATTTCAACAGGGATTTTTAAAACTACTGCCAAAATTCTGCAGGCATATGAATGTAAAGCATGTTTTATTTAGTTAGTTTAAAATCATCATGGGGAAAAAAAATCAGAAGAAAATGTATGGCATGACTTAAATATACCACAAATCACCCCATCTAATTATCAAGATAAGTAAATGTTTATCATATTGAAACTGTCTCGAATAGAACATAAATTAATAATTTATCCTACATAAATATTTCTAAAGCCCTTGCTGCTCAGTTGCCTGGCATTTTAATTATCAACCAGCCAGGGAGGAGGTGTCACTTGGACATTCCCATTATGCAACCTGAGCTATAGAGAACATGGCGTGGCACCTGGGCACTGAAAATAAAAATATGCTTTTATGAATAGAAAGGTCATGAATATTGAGAATGTGAAAACCGAGGGAAATTAATAAATTAACCAGGATATTGCTTATTAAAATTTCATATCAGTAATCTTATTAAAACATATTGCAAGTATTGAGTAAAGTGGTTGTTAAGTATTTTCCTCATCATAGGCAACAGAGCCTTCTCAAGGGAGAGATTATAAACAGTCCTCTCCGTGGTGTTAGCTGAGGTTGTGTAAGACCAAGAAACATGTTGACTGAAAAGGAGTAGAACAAGACCCTGCACCGAGGAGAAATGCACCTTCTACCAGAGCTCTTGGCCTACATGTCACTGACAAAAGAAGGGAGTTGGGCAGAAAGAGCTTCTCACTGGCCTTCTCCCTCATCGTTTAATGGAGAGTTTTGTAAGCTCCATAGTATTTCCAGCACCAGCAAACAATACATGAGATTGGCAGAAAAATCAATAAAAGCAAAATAATTCAAAGCACAAACAAGAGATAATATAATGCCATCTAGCTTCATTGCTAATACAGGTTATCTCTAAAGACAAAACAAAGAGTTGGGGCTAGGAATTCCCTGGTCGTCCAGTGGTTGGGACTCTGTGCTTTCACTGTGGTGAGCACAGGATTGAGCCCTGGTTAGGGAACTGAAATCCTGCAAGCCATGCAATGTGACCAAAAAAAAAAAAAAAAAAGAACTGGGGCTAATTTTTTAAAGAGAAAAATCAATATGCTTATGATTTCTAGTATTTTAATAATACTTATTTGTGACAAATTAATTGACCTTAGAGTTTCTGAATCTGCCATTTCTATTGGAGCACTTTTTTATTTACATTATTATGACTTTCATATTCCTTCAACAATTTATATAGTTGGCTCCAAATTGCTAGTGTGCAAAATACATGTTCAGAAATATTTGGGAAACATTACCATGACTGGCTCTGTAAAATTTACTTCCAAGGTTCTGCACTAGCCCTTGAAACTTTGTCTGGGATAGGTGAGAAACCACCTTTGATGGGCCTTTAATCCCTTCAGAGCAAGAAGAGAACCCAAGCCTGGGCCAGGTTTTAGGAAATCTGAGCCTAAGCCCATCAGACCTCCCAGCCACTCCAGGAGAGGACAACAAAGGTCATTACTGACTAGATTTTAACAGATACCTCTTTTTCATACCTCTCAGACATTAGTAATTCTCAACAATTAGGCTGTATCTCCCACTGATTATCTAGAGAACCCCCAAATTCAATAAACATATATTGCCAGGGAATGACAGATCAGTCTATTAATTCATTTCTCATTTACAACTTGGTGCAAAGCTCATAAGGGAATGGGAGGATTCCCAAGACGTAGATTCTGCTGCCAAGGAGTTTACTATATGGTGGTTTATAGAAGCACAATGTAAAAGATGATGAGTGTCATAAATTTCAGATAGAACTAGTACCATTTCAGTTCAAAAGAGGGTGAACGTATTGCCAACTGCGGGACTCAGGGAAAACGTTTTGGAAGAGGCGGTACTGAACTTGGCTGGGAATTGAAATGTACATAATATTAGCAGGCAGCTATAGAGATAGTGGTAAGGCTAGGCAAAGAGGGAGACTAAGTGAAAGACTGGACAGTATTAGAACATTTGAACTAAAAGAAAGAGCATGACTAATCCAGAATATCAAAAGAAGTTTCTGTTTCCTTAAAAGCTTAAAAAAAAAACACAGTACAAAAATGAGTAAAGCAGTAGAAGACTTTCTGAAGTGAAAATAATACAGTCCACATTAAAAAAATTCTGAACTATTGGAGTATATACACAAACTAACCAGCAAACATTACCCCCCAAATGAAGTGATATTAGATAATCTGTTCAGCCTTTTTGTCACCTGCAACAAATTAGGCTTTCAATATGCAAAACATCTTCCTTCCAGAAAAACAAATGATCATGATTCCATTTAATTGTAATTTAATGAGGCATAATTTATTTTTTAAAGTGATATACACCAGGTGTGTGCTGAAAAAAAACTGGCCCAGCCAAACCCTAGTGCTTCTCTTTGGAAAAAGCCTCAAACTAGCCAGAGACTATTTTCATTTCTGTAAGCTACATTTCTGTACACATATTTGTTATAAATTTTTGAAGTAATTCAACCTCCAAAATACTCATTTATCATGTAACACAAATATCATATCATATGCACAGTATATTATAGTTTGAAAATGTTAGGTTTCAACCTAAACAAATGATGCCAAAACCAACGAACAAGGTTAAAAGGCACACCCACAACCCATATTACAGATTAAAGTTACAAAAAGTCAGAGGTGGAAGGGGTCTTGGGACCCATATGGGCTAACCACATATCCTGCCACCCAGTATGACCTGTCTATCACATAGTTGCTTCAGAAGGTACTCTTCACATTTCACCACCCTTTTTGCATGCTTATCAGTTAGTCTTAACTAATACAGTTCTGAAATGTCTAATTTCAGCTGACATGAGCCAAGAACTAGTATCCTCTTATGAAAACCAGGTGATACCAAATTCCTAGACTAATCATACAAAGTGAATGCTTCAGTTTCAGTGGTTAATGTACAGTTAGTTGAAGCTGTGAACTCAGTTACTTGGCTGAACAGAGTACTGACATGCTACCTGCTGAAAGCTGACCTAACAGAATTGGTTCTTTCCTAATCTCCAGTCTCATTTCCTTCCAGACACTTCGGAGAGGCATTCTCCCCTTGGCTCACAAATAAAAACAGGTTTCCCTGGTTCCCATATTCATAATCTACAACCTCACTACAAAGCTGACTGCTGAAATTCATTTGCATTATGCTAAAAATTACTCACCTCCCCCATCACCCCCTAGAGCACTGCTTAGACATGAAGGCAGAATATTTAGCATGATTTGAATAAAAGGTATACAGGGCACAACAATGACAATTTGATTTTTATTATTAAAAATGATGTGTTAAATCCTCAAAGAAAATGTCGTTATTGCATTAGTTTAATAAAAACCTCTCTTTTATTATAATATTTCTTTATTAGCAAAGACAGCCTATGCATATAGCACTTTTATATGATGGGGGTGGATAGAATTGAGCATTTAAAGGGAATCAGTGTACTCTGCAAATATAAATGCATATACAAAAGTAACGTTTGCAGACAAATGTTCATGCTGTAGAGATGTATTCTGCAATGCACTAAAAGACTATGCATATATCTGTATATGTATATACGCTGCAGTTGGCAATACTTTCTCCCTCCTCTGAAGGGAGATGGCACTAGTTCTATCTTATATTTACGACACTTATCATCTTTTACATTGTGTAACTATAAAACCTCTTTCTCCCATCATATAGTCAACTCCTTGGGAGTAAAATCTGTGTATTTTGTGCTTAGTGGTTAGTTGAGGATAAACAGAAATATAGGGCTCTAAGCACCGTATTTTTTTTTCAGTTTTCTGAAAGTTGGGAGTCCCATATTTGCTAAACAGTCAGCAGCTAGCCTGACAGTGAAGTTGCTCAGTTGTGTCCGACTCTCTGAGATCCCATAGACTGTAGCCTACCAGGCTCCTCCATCTATGGAATTTTCCAGGCAAGAATACTGGAGTGGGTTGTCATTTCCTTCTCCAGGGGATCTTCCCAACCCAGGGATCAAACCCAAGTCTCCCACATTGCAGGCAGATGTTTTACCATCTGAGCCACCAGGGAAGCCCGTGATGGACCATGTTAAAAGCCTAATTCACAACTGTCACTCAAGATTTTCTCTTTCAACCTATTGAAAACAAATAAAATAATAAAAATTTGGGGCCCTGTAAACCTCACATTAGAACAAATATTCCATGTGCCCCAAATCTATAATTTATTAAATGAAACAGTCCCCTCACAGACAGCCTTCTTTCTAGTATACGCAGTAAAACTTCACTTGTGCCACCTGCCACATCAGAATATAGTAAGCAGCCAACACACCATTGCCTGCAACAGAACATTCTTGAAACCAAAGCAGTCTGTGCTTTCTTAACTGTAACCCCCTTGTTCAAACCACACTTGAGCATGTACCATGGAGGAACTTAGCCAAAACCAGATTCCTGACAACTTGACTACTTTCTACCTACCTCATCTATGCAGTGATAGAAGTAGCTAAATAAATGGTCCCATCTTATTTCCTTCCTCATCCCTTCCACCTTTGTCTCTAGGAAGTCTTAGGAACTAAAATGGGAGTTGTGCACAATCTAAGTAAAAATTTTCTAAACACATTAGTACCAAAAATCAAAGCAAATACAGAACTGAACAGGTTCCTTTCGGAAACATTTGCCAGTGGTGTTCTCAGCTCTGGGCACATACATGGTTTCTACTAACACCTCAAGTACCTGGCACCATGACTACAGCATTCACAAAGTGCTGGGCCCTTGTTATTCCTAGTTTCCATGAGTATTCTGTGAAACAACTGTTGGCAAACTTCCCAAAAAATTTACTAGCTTTGGCTACTTTGTCAAAACATTGGCAAAAATAGTACTTTCAAAAACAAAACAAAACAAAAACATACATTTATTGCATATTTATACCTCAAATGTATCAAGTGCATTCAGATATACATAGAAAAGCAGTCTATAAATATATGAGTTGACTCTGTCCCGAAATAATTATAAAACATTATTTTTTTTCCTTGCTGAACATTTTCTGCCTTAGTTTTGATCACCTCCAGGGTTAAAAACATCTGTTCTCATACAGTACATGGAACATATCACAGGACTTATACCACAGTGGGATTACAAATTTTAAAAGTCTGTTTATTCCCATATCTCCTTGAGAGAGTGTTTGTGTCGTTCATCATCTGGTCAATGGTAACAGAAATGATTGAGAAAAAGTGATTATGAGGATGAGTTCTGAAGTCAAAATTTTTGAGTTCAAAATTGGGTTTCAAGTGGACAAAGATTAATTAATCTCCCTATGGCACAGTTTCCTCACCAGCAAAATTGAGATAATAATTGCACTTCCCTCATAGGGTTCTCTAGAGAACGTATAACTGTACTGAATTTGTGTTAAATGTTCAATAAATGTTAGCCCTCATTATAACCCTAGTGTACTCTCTGAATGCTTAATAAATCCTTGTTAAATGAATGGATAAATACAGAATTAATATCAAAGTACATTTCTTTTTTTTTTTCAAAACACATTTCTTAGTTTCAACTTGCAACTTCACATATTCAAGGCCCTCCATTTATAGATGTCTTCCTATAAAGACAGAAAATATTTAAAAATTAATTAAAATAAATAAAGAAATCTTAGGAATTATAATAATTAAAATTATTGGGGATAGAGGAGAGTGTGAAGAAAAATTTAATAAATTATATAAAGCTAAATGACCACACAGACATTTCAGGATAGCACTGAACTAATATTTATTCATACTTCAAAAAAGTAAAACCACTTTCTTTCCCTAAGTAACTTTTAAAATCAGCTTTAATCTGCATCATTGTTGAAACATGAGTCATAATTATTAGTGGCGGATACAAGTGATTTAGCACATTATAGGTAGTTTATTTATAACAAACTGTAGTTAAATAGATTAGAAATTACCACGGTGCTTCATTCTCTGTTGTTTCATGAAGGTTTTTTCTTTTTCTTTCATGAAGAAATATACAGATATAGTTGGAAATAAGGTGGAACTTAAAACAGATACACATACGTGTGTGCGCAAATGTCTAAGTGTGTGTGACTTAGACATACTGGCTCATAATGTAAAAATTATTTCTTACTGAGTGTGGTGATCAGAGAAGTTTGCAAGTAAGTACTGCTGTCTACAGGAATAATTTTAGGCACAAAACTTGCAGATAGAATTTAAACAACCCTGTCAATTTCTAATTGACTTCAAATTGATTTAGTTGTATTTTTCTCACAGAATTTTTGGCCTTCAAACTGAATTTACTTTATTTGAACAAACATGCACTTAACCCCAGGCCAAATGGTCATCATTTCCATCGATGGCCATGAAAGGAACACACCACGTATTTTTAAAATTACTTTGAATAAGCAAAGGTGAAAAGCATATAAGTAATGGAACCTAAAGCTAGCGTTGCCTTGTATTTCTTCTATAAAAATCCTACTTTAAACACCATCCAGGATTTGGAGAAACTAGTTAACTAATAAAACTAGGCTTTCCCACTAAAAGTGCCGGTCTCTAACGAGACACACTCACTAGAAGTAAAATATCTTATTTCAGGTTAGAGACTCCACATCTATGCAAAATGAGTCAACCCCTCCTTGTTAGAGAATAGTGACATTATAAAACCATCATCGAAAGGCAGGTTTGTTTGTTTTTTTTTTTTTTCAGTGAAAATAAAAAGCCCTGAATTGTATTTATTTAGGCCACATCCATAGCTTATGGGATCTTAGTTCCCCAACAAGGGATTGAATCCTTGCCCTTGGCAAGGAGGATGCAGTCCTAACCACTGAACTACCAGGGAACTCCCCTTGAAGTCTCTGTAACTCAGATGGTAAAGAGTCCGCCTGCAATGTGGGATATCTGGCTTCAACCCCTGGGTTTGGAAGAGCCCCTGGAGAAGGGAACAGCTACTATTGCACCTATACCACTGCACTATTCTGACCTGTCCATGGAGTCCCAGAGAGTTTGGCACAACTGAGCGATTTTCACTTTCTTTCACTTTGTAACACTTCAGTAACTATTTTTTAAGGATTTTTTACACTGATCAGGGATGGAAGTAATAAAACACTGTACAATCATATCTGTATCCTCTGATTCTTTGGTACAAGTTCTGTGAAGGAGGTGGGTAAAAGGAGCCTTTATATTTTCTTTTACATGAAATGTTCTGTTTCAATTAGATTTAGGAGTGGGAATACCCTGGTATACTGAGTCAAACTTCTCTTTACCCAGAGCACAGAGCCAGCTTCTCTCCCATGCTTTTTGCCCAAAATTGCCTAAAAGGTGCTAATTAATGATAGTCTTTACATGTAGGAGGGAGTAAATTGAGACCACTATCTTGAGGGCCATCCTTAAGTCATTGAATAACTTTGAGACACTGCTGTCTTGGGAGATATTAATATTATTATAATCTTTAAATCTATGAATTCAAGCCAGTGATTCTGAAATGAAAGAGTACCTATTTTATGAAGCTTGCAGGACTCTCTTTCCCTACTTTATTAATTTAATGTTGAAATCAAAAGAGGGCATATTATTTGCTGCAAAACTCAATAACATGTTCATGCCTGATCTGTGGCATTTCATATTTACAACCCATCTTTCAGTGGCAAGACTTCCTTTTTCTCACAGGTTCCCTAGTCATTTTATAACCAGCTCACTGGACCATACAGTCAAGACCTCTGGGTTTACATTGTATTCTACTGCTGTACTGCTAAGTGCCTATATCTTACTGAATGCTGAAAAAGTTCTAAATATCTTGGAGGTCAAGTTTTCTACACATACAAATGGTCTGTGTAACTAAATCATGCCTATCTTGGGCTAACAATAAGTATAAATCAAACAAGAAGTTATAGAAATTTCTCCCCATCCTCAGAAAAAAACTAACAGGTAACATACTAAAGCTCAGATTTCCAAATATTTTGGTTGTTAGAATTTTCATTTTGTTGCTACACATCTCTTCCTAATTGTGCCACTTCAATTTTTAACCTTAATAATGTGGGTGGGAATATACTATAAACACAGTGCCAATAAAGCATAAAAGCAAAGTCCATGTCATTTCACACAAAGACGTTTACATTTCTAGCTGTTGACCTTACTGCCAATTTTTCTGATACATCACTCAATTTAATTTTCCAATCTGTTGAAAACATTCTCTGGTTGCTGAGTGAATTCATAAATTGTATTTATGACCCTGAACTTAAGTTTCTTCAAATGATATGGCTTTAATAAATAAAGAACAAATTTTTTTTGCAAAGTCTCATAAAAAAATTTAAAGTAAGCAAATAAGGATAGATCAACCAAATGAGTTCACAAAGGATTTTAAAAATTCTCTTCTATATCAGATAAAAGTAAGATGAAGAGCTTTCTCAAAAAAGACCTTTGATAAAACGTTCCAAATTGTGAAACTCTAAAGATAGCAAATTAGAAGCGTTTCTTTTATAGAAGATTAACACATTTTGGAAAATACATACAGACTTCTAATGAAAACATGTTAGAGCTACCTAGACACAAAATGAGTCTGAACTTTCCCAGTTATGACATATAATCTGCTAGAGAAAAAAGAAAAATAAACACACTTCGTCAAAAGTGAATGTGGCAAAAGTCTCATTCAGACGATACAAACTTGTTATTGCCAACTCCATGTGTATGGCTGTTTCCTGAACCTCACCTTCAAGGTAAGGTGGGACAGAGAATAACCTTTTATTTCCCTTTGCTGGCATTCTAATGCTCCCATTCACATGCGGCAGGGCATTTGTTCCAATGGATTTAGCCTAGTTTGGATCAAAGCTTCCTCTCTACTTCATTTAACAGATTTGCTCAAATGGAAGGTCTCAAAGGACAAACAATGCTAGTAAGTGGGGGATTTCTGAACACATGAATATGTAGGTCATTGGATTTTAAATAAATTAGAGAATAGTTTATCTATTAAGGAAGATTCATTGTACATATTTCATGAAACCATTCTTATTATAGGTCAGTGGACATCCCACAACTGTTCCTGGGTAATATTAAGTCTTGTAAAATAGTCACAAACCTTTTCATATCTTCAAAAGCCTCTTACTGATTTTTCTTAAGTCCATACAGTGACAAGGGACAAAAGAATGCTATAGGTTAGGATTTGTAACCAAACTGTCAAAATGCAAAGAGGTAAACACAGTTAATAGCCAGGCAACTTATTTCAAGTCCAAAGGGCTGCTAACTGTGCCAATGCAAAAATAAATTTGGGATAGAAGCAAGGGAAAATGAGTATGCAAAAAAAAATAAAATCCTGCAGAGGTCCTCTTACTTCTCAAAATTATCAGTCTAACAGACCCATTTGCATCATTGACAGAGCACTGGAGATAGGGCAGAACAGAGAAACAAAGCTACTTTGAAACTCACATAAATCACATAATGTACCTTTGAGACTCAATAAGGATGGCTTTATGTCAAGTCTGAAAGATCTCATAGGGCCTCATATACAATGTCTATTTCTGTTTCATTCCTTCTCTTTCTCTCCCTTCCCTCTAACCAATCCCCCCACATTCAACATCCATAAGTAAATCTGGCTAATATCCATACCAGCCCATTGAATTCAGAGGACTCAGATAAAAATCACAATAGTTATAATACTTTCAAGAGAAAGTAGTACAATAAAAAAATAATCTATACAATTCTATACTATTACCCTAATAACATCTTGCTCATGATTTATAAACAACACTGATAGTATTTTTAAAACTAAGTGGTACCATAAAAACCTCTACACTATTTCCATAATAACATCTTGCCTTAAATTCCTGAAGGTAGTAGGTATAAAAGTGAAGGTATGTTTTATTCAAACTACTATCCTATGGCATAACCAAATGTCAATTAGACTAGCAATGACCTTGATCTGTAATCTGAGATAAAAAGCACATCCTGAGATAGAGATTCCTACTCAAGTGATCTATTTAGGAAGTGCTTCCAAGGGAAACTTGTGAGGGAGTAGGAGAAGCAGGACAGAGAAGGGAAGAAGTGCAAGCAAAGCCTCAGGCTCAGCCCAGTCTGCAGAGATCTCTGGAGTGAATAGTCACAGATCAGCACTGTCCCTGTGACTGGAGGCAAGGAGCTGGGCTTTCATCCTCCTGCACCTCAGACACCTGATAAGCGCTTTCAGGTCTCTGTCAGTGCGAGCAAAGGAAAATCCAGTAGTCTGAGGAGAGTCCTTTGAATGAAGAGCCAACCAGCAGACACCATGATTTAGAAGTAAATCATGAGGCAGGAGGGTGGGAGGTGATGCTGGAGGAGTGAAGGATGGAAACCAGAGCAGGCTTGCTATCTGCCTCAGTCTCTTCTGGTGTACCATAGCACTTTGTGACCACAGGTAACAGAAATGCTTAGTAACTTGTCATAGGATTGCCCAAATATTAATGAGCAGGTCAGAAAATATCACTTTTCTTCTACTATTCTCATAGGGTCCCATTTGTCATAAAAGTCTCTAGAAGTAGGGCTAACCTCTTCTTTCAGAAGACTAGCAAAGAAGAAAGTGAGGTGCTCAGAGTATATTTTATATAAGGTCAGAATGGCAAAAATAGGCTTCTACCATCCAGATGGAGCTCCTCTGGTGGCTCAGTAGTAAAGAATCTGCCTGCAATGCAGGAGATGTGGGTTTGATCCCTGGATGGAGAAGATCCCCTGAAGGAGGAAATGCCAACCCACTCCAGATTATTGCCTGGGAAACCTCATGGACAGAGAAGCCTGGTGGGACTACAGTCCAGGGGGTAGCAAAGAGTCAGACACAACTCAGCAGCTGAACAACAACAAATCATGCTTATGGCACAGACACGATGCAACACACCGCCACTCCCTGTATCTGGAATTATATTAGTCTCACACTCACACTGAAGATTCAATATCCTGGTACTGCATGATCTCAAATGTGCTGTTTTCCTTGCCCAGAACATGTGACTTAATTTATGTTCTTAGTTTAGACAGTATTAACAAACTAACAGAGAAGTGTAAGAAATAATAATAAATAAAATCAGAATGGCAAAAGGTTGTCGAAGTTGTTGATCTCTGACTGGCAGAAGTCAGGAGCATGTCAAGAAGTATGGGTAGGAGATCATTTTATCAAACAAATGTATTTTCTGTTTTTAAAAGACATACTGATAAGAATTAAAATGTATTAAAAAGCAAGTTCTTGGAAATACAGTTCCTTCCCCCTTAATTTTGTTATTTTACATCAACAAACGATATAGTGGCAATGGATTAGACATACAAAGTAATTAAGTTTTTCCTTGAAGAAGTGCTTTTTCAAATGCTATTTATTATGAATTTCAGTTTTTCATCTGGAAGTCTTAAACGTGAATAACTAGGTGTTTTTTTAAAACAATTCTAAATTCATTTGTGAATGCTGAACATGTGATTTCTGTTCTACATGTACACATATACACATACAAAACAGAGAAATTAATTACTAGATTTATTCTTGGTCCGATCATCAAGAACAAATCCAGGAACACAAACTACAGTGTGACAGATCAAAATGCTTTATACTGAATTTGATAATAAGTGAATAATAGATATCATAAACTATTTATGAAAAATACTCAGTAAACTGAGAATATGCTCCAGGGATCAGACCCACGTCTCCTGCATCTCCTGCACTGCAAGTGGATTTTTTACCCACTGAGCCATTGAAGAAGCCCAACCATATAGTACATATCAGTAAAACAACTGAGTACAAGATTAGAACTCGTCTTAGGTGTCCATCAAAAATAAATGGTTCTGATTCTGTTTGCTTTGAGGAAAAAAAAAAAAGTTGAGATTCGTTACTGTCCACAGATTAACAACTCATTTATGTTATTATCTACAAAGTTAATTTTTATTTGTTAACAAGCTATTTTATCACTAACATATTTCTGATTCCACTCAAGAGAGCCTATCATTTGGAAAACCCATGGTTGGTTTCATGGGGCATAGTAGACCATATCTTCCATATAACAATGCTGCGGTGAAGCCCCGCTGTCCAACCTTTGCTGTAGTGACTGTAGATTGTAGAAACAATCTGCCTGTTGACCTCCAGCTTAAGTTCAAACTATGTCATTCTGTCAATACCATCTACCTTGATTAGGCTGGGCTTTACACACAACAAGTTATGATCCCAGAGGGATGAAAAGCTTTCCCAAATTAAAAGCAGAAATTTAAAATGAAATACTCATATATTCTGACGCAGTTTCCACTTGATATCCTCAAGGCTGGCCCATGAACACAAGCTCATGTTGACTTTTGAAAGTGAATGTTTCTTTCTGGGTGTAGCCATCTTACAAATTTAATGGCAGGAAGAAAATAATAAATGTGTTCTGTGCTTCAATTAGACCTTTTATAACTTGGCACTTGAAAGATGGCAATGCCAAAGAAAAATCATTAATTCCAAAAAACAGACAAAAAGGATTGTGCAGGAGAAGACAGGACTCCAAGGGCCCAGAGCTTTGGCAGAGCATTTTTTCATACCAACACGGCCTGCCTTGGTCTAGCCTCATTGGGAGTCTTCTCTCATGCTTCATGCTATTTAGATAAAACGTACACTGCATACATTGATTCTAAAATCCAAAGCAATGCAACCATGCTCTCAAGCTTATCTTTATCCAAAGGAGCTATATAAATAACCAGCAATAAAATGTTGACTAGCCTTGAAATGCCTATTTGTGCACATGAGTGATAGATGAAAGAGTGCACACACACACAGAACTGTAAAACACAGACTTAAAGACACATCCTTCTACTTTGGGTTTTATAATAGTATGAAATAGACTTGCTCAAGAAGATAAGCACTCATATGGGCTCAATCCAGATAACTGTGGACACACACATGCTACCCTAGTACTTTGAGTCACAAGAGAATAGTGGTTTAGTGATGTCTGGAACACATGTAGCCCTCTGTGAACCTCTGAACTCATTTTCAAATGATGCAACAGGCTCTGTCAATATCAGAATGTATACGTTAGCCAAGAGTCAAGGGAGCAAGAGATCTCACCCCTCTTGGTCTCCTGCCATACCTAATCTGTCAGCACCAAATCTCAAGCCAGCCCACTTCCTTTCTTCCCTGATCCTACTCCTGCAGTTTCACCGTGGCGGAAGACTGTTACCAAACCACAATGGTTGGTTCCATCACTCGTTCATGCTGTTTGACTTCAGCTGAGGCACAAGCTAATTCTTCTGTCTCAAACTGACTCCCTCTCACTTTCAGAACAGTCAACTCATTTCTCGTCTCCCTTTCAACACCAAATTTTGGAAAGAGTAATTTGCAGCCACTGTTTCTGTATCCCTGACAGTTAATTACCCCTTAACTCCTAAATTCTGGCTCCTGCCCTCACCACTCTAATGAAATTATGCTGTAAAGCTTGCCAAGGATTTCTCCCAACCAAACACCAAATCTCATGGCACGGTTCCAAACCTCCCCTCCCTAGACTTCTTAGCTTTCCCCACACGGAAGAGTCTTCTCTGGAGACTCTCAGCCCAAATCCTTTATACTTAGTCAGCATCTCCCTTTCCTTCTACCTTCACTTGCCCCCACTTCTCCCGGCATTTCGTGGTCTCTTTTCCTTGGTGTTAGTAGTGCTGGTGACTTCTCCCCTCCCTCTGCTGTCTTTTTAAATTCCAGGTTTTGTGAATAAATTTGTAATCTCTTTCTCTAACCCTAACAACTGTTCTTAGCACTGAACTCTTATTTGCAATGACTGCTGCGCATCTTCACTTAAGGAGTCTACTAGTACTTCAAAGTCAGATAGCCCAAAGTCAAAAGAGCCCCAAATAACCACTTTAACCTTACTCCAACCATTCTCTAAATAATTATGCTTCATTGTTAGTCACGAGGCTCAAACCCTAGCATTATCTCTACTCCAGGTAGTTGCAATTTCTGTCAACTTACTCTCACAATGCTTTTTGACAGTACCCTCTACTCCACTGCCACCAGTCTTGCTCAAAACTTCTATGCATTTTAATTATCATATGTGAAATCAATCACCAGCCCAGGTTTCATGCTCAGGGCTGGTGCACCGGGATGATCCAGAGAGAGGGAATCAGGTGGTAGGTGGGAGGGGGGTTCTGGAAGGGGAACACATATATTCCCATGGCAGATTCATGTCAATGTATGGCAAAACCAACATGATAATGTAAAGAAAATTTAAAAAATAATAATAAAATAAAATGTTTAAAAAAAGTCTATGCATTTCAGCTGCACATGTAAGGCAGCCTCCTAAGTAAAATTCCTACCCTCTTGATATCATTAAAGGGAAAAAAGTATTCCTAAGATCCAATTCTGACCATTCGATGACAGAATATCCCTACATAAAACCTTCAATGGTTTCCACTGTTCATTAAACACAGTTCAAAGTTCTTAGCATGAACCTAAGATCTTTTCAGATCTGTTCTTCTACCTTTAAGTTACATTATCTAGCTTTGCTATCAACTATCAGCTGGTCCTGACTTTTTCTGACTCAACCCTTTTCTTGTGTGTGTGTGTGTGTGTTTTAACCTAAAATACCATTCTTATCCATGTTTGCCCATTAAATTTAATTCATCCTTCAAGGTCTAACTTTCCAGAAACCTTCATACTCAAGTCAGTTGTTCACATATGTGCTCACCCACAATCTTTTTCATCTTTGCATCTGCAGAGAGCTTGGGTTCCTGCTTTGCATTTAGTAGGGTGGCTAACTTAAACCCACTGTCCTCTTAAAGACTCACCTGCTTACTCGCGTATTTACTCTACTGTCAGTATGCTTAACCCAACTCCTCACAGACGTCCACTGCAGTCACTGCTCACGTTACCGTACATTATTCTCCTGACTTCACATTTTATTGTAGTTATCGGAGCACACTTTACTTTTCACCACCAGATTGTTAGCCCCTTAAGATTAGGCACTTTTACTTTTTGGGTACTCATATAACTGGTCCTCTGTTTCTGTGGATGCAAAATCCACAGATAGGGTGGGCCAACTGTATTGCACCATTTTACATAAGGGACTTGAGCATCTGTGGGTTTTAGTATTTGTGAGGGTCCTGGAACCAAACTCCTACAGACACCAAAGGGACAATGGCCTAAGAGCTAGATAAGCAGTTCTCAAAATGTGACCTCAGACCAACTGGGTTCTTGTTAGACATGCAAATTTCTGGGTCCCACCCTAGACCTGTGAATCAGAAACTCTAGGAAGTGGTCCAGCAATCTATGTTTTAACAGTCTTCCAAGTGATTCTAATGCACACTCACATTTAGCACTGGTGGGAAAAAACTTCTTGATTATAAGCAGCCTTCAATAAAATAAGTCATAGCTAAACCATTCACTGTCTATCATTTAATATTATATTGAGTATGAAGGTTTCTGGAAAGTTAGACCTTGAAGGATGAATAAAATTTAATGGGCAAACATGGATAAGAATGGTATTTTAGGTTAAAAAACACATACACACACAAGAAAAGGGTTGAGTCAGAAAAAGTCAGGACCAGCTGATAGTTGATAGCAAATACATATAATTCTCTCAAAACACTAAAAATACAAGTCAACTATCCATTACTACTTTGTGCTAAGTCATTTCAGTCATGTCCAACTCTGTGTAACCCTATGGACTATAGACCTCCAGGCTCCTCCATCCATGGGGATTCTCTGGGCAAGAATACTGGAGTGGGCTGCCAGGCTCTCCTCCAGGTAATCTTCCCAACCCAGAAATCAATCTGTCTCTCTTACGTCTCCTGCACTGGCAGGTGGGTTCTTTACCACTAGCACCACCTGAGAAGCCCTTTATCAATACTACTTTACTACTTAATCAGTATCTTAAATCTAACTTATACATTTTATTAAAAATTATAAAAATGATAACATAATAATATTTTTTGTAAAGTTCAAAGATAAGGTACGTTTTAGAACTAGTTTTTTAAAAAATAAAAACAGGAATGATAATCACAAAATTCAAGATCAGGGTTACATCTGGGGAAACTAAATGGAAAATAGGGGGGAAGGAGAAGTACATAAAGAGACCCACGTCACTAGTAACATTTTAGGTGCTGAATTGGGTAGTGAGTTCACAGATATTCATTACATTACTGAAATTAATTAATTATGGCCAAGCATAGATCAATGGTGATAGTATTTCATGAACTAAAGATTATTAATTAATCTGATTCTATGTGCTCTGCGATCCACAGAAAAATTTTAAAGAGATAAAAAATATTTGTCACAACATGCCTATAGTATTAACATGATACATGATATATCATTAACATGATATAAACATTATGATGTTTAATGCTAATGGTACCTGTGTGCGATTGAATGCCACTCTTGCAAAGACAGCTTGGGACACACTGGCTCTCTTCAACTCATCTCTGACTTGCTGGTAGATATCTGGAGATACTTCCACAGAGGAGTTGGTTGGCTCCGGCTTAACTGCTCTGGGAATGGGTGGGTGGTTCAAGAACTGCTGGTTGATGGCTTGAGGATGCTGGTGAGCCAGAAGCCTGCTAACGGCAATCTGTTGGTTGATCAGATGGGCCATGGCAATTTGTTGCCTGACAAGCTGTGGACTGAGCTGGGGAGAAAGAAGACCAGGGCTCATGATGGGCTGTAATGCGGGCACTTGGTTTCGGATTGGAGTACTGTGGTGGATTTGGCTATGAGGAGACTGTTCGTTGGTTTTCCCCAGGGAGGCCAGCTGGTTCATATTTGGTAAATGCATTGGACGCTGGCCCAGAACACAATAGTCTGAAAGGTTTTCTCGTTCCACTCTTTCCACTGTTAAGAGATAAAAATGATAATTCATCATTATCATCATTAGTATAATTTGTTGCTGATACATGTAGTTTTAAATGATATTTTGGTATATTAATGAAAAGATTTTTTTCATACAAACCTGGAAGACCCAGAGTAAAAGTGAGTCATCTTTTCCTTAAATGAATGTTACAATAAGAGATTTTTCCATAGGTTATGATATGAAAGTAAAAATATTTGCCTTTTTTAAATTTCTAAAAGTAGGCATTTTATTAAATAGCCAAGACAGAAATGGTTATTACAAATTTTAAATCTTCTCATGTTTCCAAGCTCTATCACCTCCTTCATCATCCACTGTGGTAAAAAAAGAAAAAGCTGTTTTCATCTTCTGTAGTTTGTGGTTAATGGTGCAGTTCATGGGTATCAGGAAATGACAAGAACAACATCTTTTGCCCAATTAATTGCTATCTCCTAATAAAAATCTCACATAAATACTATTATACAACTATGGAGACATTTATATAAAATGCCTGTCTCATAATATATGCTTTCAACTCCTCACTTGCTATCTTTTCTATAAGAATATATCTTTAAGACATGGATATTTTAATGATTGTGATATGCACTAGAATAAGAAAAAGTCTCACAAAATTAATAATATCACCTTGATTTGCCATTTGTTTGCTAGGACCAGTGCCTTCTCTTGGCAAAACTCTGTTAGCCTTTAACCTGCTTTCAAGATTGCCGGGAGAAATATCAATAACCTCAGATATACAGATGACACCACCCTTATGGCAGAAAACGAAGAAACTAAACAGCCTCTTGATGAAAGTGAAAGAGGAGAGTGAAAAAGTTGGCTTAAAGCTCAACATTCAGAAAAACAAGATCATGGTATCTGGTCCCATCACTTCATGGCAAATAGATGGGGAAACAGGGAACAGTGAGAGACTTTATTTTCTCGGGCTCCAAAATCACTGCAGATGGTGATTGCAGCCATGAAATTAAAAGATGCTTGCTCCTTGGAAGGAAAGCTATGACCAACCTAGACAGCATGTTAAAAAACAGAGACACTACTTTGCCAACAAAGGTCTATCTAGTCAAAGTCACGGTTTTTCTAATAGTCATGTATGGAGTGAGAGTTGGACTATAAAGAAAGCTGAGCGCCAAAGAATTGATACTTTTGAACTGTGGTGTTGGAGAAGACTCTTGAGAGTTCCTTGGACTGCAAGGAGATCCAACCAGTCCATCCTAAAGGAGATCAGTCCTGGGTGTTCTTTGGAAGGACTGATGCTGAAGCTGAAACTCCAATACTTTGGCCATCTGATGCGAAGAGCTGACTCATTGGAAAAGACCCTGATGCTGCAAAAGACTGAAGGCAGGAGGAGAAGAGAACGACAGAGGATGAGATGGTTGGATAGTATCACTGACTCAATGGACATGAATTTGAGTAAGCTCTGAGAGTTGGTGATGGACAGGGAAGAGTGACAAAGTAACTGAACTGAAGTGAACTGATTTACGATTAAATAAAATTCTCCCTTTCTCCAGGTTATTTTTCTTATATGTTTTACTGTACTTTAGTAAAGATTTAAGGAATAACTTTGAAAGGGAGAAAAAGGAAAGTATCATATATGTTCAAATGTGAGGCAGTCTTTTCTTCCCTCAAGAATATTTCTCAAGAAAGATTCACATCAAAAAAAAAAAAGTCATATCATATCAAATCAAATCCTTATCTGAATTTCTGTATTACATTATTATGTAAAGCTAAGGTTTGTTTGGGGAAAATATATTAGGCTAAAACAATCTCTATCTTTGTCAGCTTTAAATGCTTGTGGATATAATCTAACAAAAACTGTGTTATGTTGTTTTTATTTTGACACTCTGCTTGTGGCATTCTATTACTATTTCCCCAGGCCTGAACCCAGGCCCTGGCAATGAGAGCATGTAATACGAACCACTGGGCTGCCAGGGAATTCCCCCAAAATCCGATAAAGCAAAAATTCCACATGGATTTAGTAATTTTTTCTTATAACTGGAAATGTTATATATGATTATGCAAAAGTCTATTGGTATAACTTTAAAGAAAACTACTTTGAGTGAGTACATGTTAGGGAGCAGAAAAGTATTCACCTGTAAGACAAATTTTTTAAATAATTGCACCTTTCAATACGCAAACCGTGCTTGTAAATTGGCACATGGCTTACAGTGATAGAATCATAATTGATCAAAAAAGTACTGAGTCTCACAAACTAAGATAATGAACTTGTAGTTTCCAGGGGAAAGGGATAGTTAGGAAGTCTGGGATGATCATGTATATACTGCTATATTTAAAATGGATAACCAGCAAGGACCTATTGCATAGCACTCTGCTCAATGTTATGTGATAGCCTGGATGGGAGAGAGGCTTGGGGAAAAATGGATACATGTGTATGTATGGCAGAGTTCCTTCACTGTTGACCTGAAAATATCACAACACTGCTAACTGGCTATACCCTAACACAAAATAAAGTTCAAAAGAAAAAGTACTGAGTCTCAAAATTTTTAGGCGAAAGTGATGTGTGCTGGAAAACTAGGTGAGATTATTCAAAATAGGGAATTTAGAGATGACAAAGTCACTAGAACCAAATCATATGTAGAGTATTTGAAAAAAATCAATCAAGAAATATTTCTAAATTAATATTTTTATAATGTGATTTTTAAATACATACAAGGAAGTAAATTACTACATTAACAATGTAAATATATACCTGATCATTTTATTACATGTCTAAAGGTTTTGTATATTTAAAACTTCTAACTGGTAAAGCACATAGACATCCATATAGTGGGAGCATCTTATATTCAGACATATACAATATTTTTTCAGGATTTTTTTAAAAACTGAATGATTGCTTAACTTTCCTATGAACTCCTAAATAAGTCAAAAGTTTACTTCAAACTTCTTTAAGACTTCAATTTATAACTTAATCCTTTTAATGTAATTCATATATTTTGTATTCACCTTTCCTTCATAAAGTTCAAGGTAAACAAATTATTTTAATCTTATCCTCTAAAGGCAAACATTTTTCAGGCATTGTAATAAGACACACTTAAAATCAAACCAAGAAAATAGTTAAGAGCCTTTGAGCAAGGTAATCTAACATAGTTTTCATAGGACAGAATTTGCTATTGTTAAGTTCCTCATTGAAAGAAGTGAAGAGGGTATGGAAGAAGGTATTCCATGCAAAGGGAAATCAAAAGAAAGCTAAAATAGCAATACTCCTATCAGACAAATAGACTTTAAAATAAAGACTGTTATAAGAGACAAAGAAGGACTCTATATAATGATCAAGAGATCAACCCAAAAAGAAGATATAACAGTTGTAAATATACATACAACAAACATAGTAGCACCTCAATATATAAGGCAAATGCTAACAGCCATAAAAGGAGAAATTAACACAATAATAGTGGGTGACTTTAATTCTCTACTTCTGTCGATGGACAGATCATCCAAACAAAAAATCAATAAGGAAACAAAGGCCTTAAATGTTACATTAGGCCAGATGGACTTAACTGATTTTTATAGAGCATTCTATTGAAAAATAACAGAATACAGATTTTTCCCAAGTGCAAATGGAACATTCTCCAAGATCAAGTATGTGCTGGGCCACAAAGCAAGCCTTGGTAAATTTTAAGCAAATTAAAATTGTATCAGGCATCTCTTCTGACCGTGTGCTATGAGATTAGAAATAAACTACAAGAAAAAACTGTTTTAAATAAACCACAAATATGTGGAGGCTAAATAATACATTACTAAACAACTAATGAATCACTGAAGAAATCAAGGAGGAAATAAAGTATCTAGAAACAAATGAAAATGAAAGCACAATGATCCAAAACCTATGGAATGCAGCAAAAGCAGTTCTAAGAGGAAAGTATAGCAATACAATCTTACCTCAGGAAACATGAAAAATCTCAAATAACAAACGAACCTTACACTAAAGCAACTAGAGAAAGAAAAACAAAACAAAACAAAAAAAACCCTAAAATCAGCAGAAAGAAAAAAGCTTAAAGATCAGAGCAGAAATAAATGAAACAAAGACAAAGAAGAAAATAGCAAATATCAATGAAACTAAAAGTCGGTCCTTTGAAAAGATAAACAAAATCGATAAACTTTTAGCCAGACTCCTCAAGAAAAAAATAAGAAAAAAGAGAGGACTCAAATGAATAAAACTGGACATGAAAAAGGAGACTTTACAACTGACACCACAGAAATACAAAAGATCATAAGAGATTTTCACAAGCAACTGTATGCCAATAAAATGGACAACCTGAAAGAAATGGACAAATTCTTAGAAAGTTACAATCTCCCAAGACTGAATCAGGAAGAAATAGAAAACATTAACAGACCAATCACAAGCACTGAAACTCCCAACAAACAGAAGTCCCGGGTGGCTTCACAGGTGAATTCTATCAAACATTTAGAGAAGGGCTAACATCCATCCTTCGGAAAAGGTTCCAGAAATCGCAGAGGAAGGAAAACTCCCAAACTCATTTTACAAGGCCACCATCATCCTTATACCAAAATCAAACAAAGGTACTACAAAAAAAAAAAAAAAAAAAGATTATAGGCCAACTCCCGGAGCTTATTCAAATTCATGTCCATCAAGTTGGTGATGCCATCCAACCATCTCATCCTCTGTCGTCCCCTTTTCCTCCTGCCTTCAATCTTTCCCAGCATCAGGGTCTTTTCTAATGAGTCAGTTCTTCACACCAGATGAGAAGATTCCTAATGAGTTCCCAGATCCTTATAGTTTCATATAGTTTAGAACAGTGACTGAGAAAGTATCTTTAGTGACATGTGGCCACACCATGAAGTACTAACTCACTAGTAAACCATAATGAAGGCATTGCAACTTCAAATGCCTTCACAGCCAGGTAGAGCACAACAGCCAGCTGAAGAGATACTAGGACAGAAAGTCTTCCAGTCCAAAGAGAGTAGTCACTACCTTGACTCAGCCAGTTGTCTTTCTCATATTGTCATTTCTTTAGATGTTTTTTCCAAAAATAATATTTTTTTTTAAATCTGGATTTTTGCAGGATTGCTCCTAAATTTAGGTACTGGCAAATAACTCCATTTTCAAAACACAAGGAAAGTCAAACAAAACATTTCTGAAAACTAGGTCCTGCCCATCCACAGGTTACCAGTGTTAAAATTTTACCTGTGAGAATAAAGATTATCACCTATGTTGTTAAAACAGACCTTATCCAAGAGCATCACAACAGGTATAGGGACCACTGCAATGGGATATTACAGCTGGGGAAAGAGACTGGGCGCAACTTTAAAAGCAACATGAAAGGAGCAGACTGGGGGTCAGAAGTGGAAAATAACCAAAAGGAAATATGAGTAAGAGGGATTCTGACTAAACTGACCTAACAGGATTCTTTGCTGAAGACAGGCTAGGGGATCAGACATCACCTAGGGGAGGTTAGAGGATGAGGAACCCGATAAGAATAAGATATCGAGGCTGATCAGATATCAAGCAGGTTCTGGTTAAACTGACTTCGCAGGGTTCTCATAAAACTGGATTTTACAAGGAAGTGCACAGATGGGCCTAGGAAAAGGTTTAAGAGCTTGTCCTAAGTTTGGTCAAGGAATGAGGCTTCATCAACATTTCCCAGGCCTTGACAGCTCTATCAATAAACGTCAAATTCTTTACTTCAAATAATAAAGAAAAAAATCATCATCCCAACTTGAAAAATGCCTGAAAATCAAATGATCACCAACAGGCTTCATTTTTACTGACCAAGGCAGTTCATGGTTTCAGGAGTGGTTTGCATAGATTTTGTCAAATTTAAAAAATATTTTCTTCTGCTGCCATTTATACAGATAATATCAGAATAATATTTTAGCCTCTTATGTCACAGCAGGTGAAATACATATACTTGAAAAAAAAAAAGTCAGAGGAGCATCACAGTGTACCAGACTCAGTCTGAAAAGTGAGCTTCAACATTCATTATTTCTTTTCTCTCTTCTTTTTGACCTTCCTTCCTTCCTGCTTTCCTTCCTTTCATTCCCCTCTCCCTCTTTCCCTCTCTTCTTCCCCTTTTCTTTCTTCTTAAATTATTTGAAAATAATCATAGTGACTAAAATGTAGACCTAATAGCAGTGCCTGACCTTGTATTTTGCTTTGTCACTCTGATAGAAAATATTAAGTTAAGCCTGTCTTAAATTAAACCAAGACCGAAGGTAAGCCCTGGTTCTAAGGGCTCATCTTATCTCTACAATACTGAGCCATGAATCAGAAATCCTAAAAAACATGAAGAATAAAATGGAGTGCTGCCTCTCATGACAAAAGCAATGCTCACATTCATAACAGAACATATCCTCAATAAAGCCAAAATGCTTACTTATTAAAGAGACATTAAAAATACAACTGCTTCCAGAGTTTTACATCAGAGCTGCAATTTAATTCACAGTGAACTTGATTCTACTGTTGCCAAAGTCCCTAAAGGTAATTTGTGGAATGGGAAGTGCCTGGGAAGGAGTGATGTCCCCAGCTTCAAGTACAAGTGCCCATCATGTGGCAAGTGGGGCTGAAATGCATCTATGTTTAGTAGCAGAGCAGCTTTCTGTAGCTATTTTAACCTCTGGAGAAGGGTCCCAGTCCTGGGGCCTTGCAGGTGGGTAGTTTAGATATGGAGTCTGCTCAAGTTTCTGAGAAACTCACAGTTCCTGGAGGATCTTGCTAACTCCTTTGAACTTTCTGGGACTGAGTGAAAATAACAGACTGGGAACTACTATCTAACCATCCTCTGAGCTTCTGGGGTTGTATACAACTCCAAGAAGATATTCTAACCAAGAGCACCCTATGAATATTAGCTATTCAATGCCCAAGACTGCTGGCTATGACAGGTTGTTCACAGTCAAGAAAGTTGCCCTCCTCCCTAGGGATTTGTCTGCATTACAATGAAAAGGTATTTGGTTAAAAAAAAAAATCTCATTTTATTTCATGCAATTTCACAGTACATCCAGGAAGTCAAATATTTAAGAATCACAAATCCCTGACATATACACATATATTTTAAAAGGTTGCAGAAACATTTTCAATGCTCAAAAAATATATGTCTATGTGTAAATCTTGTCATATTCCTATCTGGCACTTAATTTTTATTTTATAATTTCTTTATTGCAGTTTTCGGTAAATATGTTTTCAGCTATTGAGAAAGATGTATGGCAAAAACGTTAACAGCAGAGATTTCTAAGCCAGACTGCCAGGGTTTAAATCTCAGCTTGCCCATTTGGTAGATATGTGACCATGGGTAGGTTACTTAACTTCCTTGTGCCTTAGTACATTTAATGTGGGTTAAAAATTATGCCTACCTTGAGGGATTATTGTGCAGATTAAATGAGTTAATATATGTCAACACTTAGAACAGTATCTGGCACTATCCAGTGCTTATCGTTACTATTAATATCCACCTCGCTTGTGTGTCTGTCTGTGTGTGTACTGACATACATAGATGTATGTACACTGCACATTTCAGGTCTGTGTCAAAGATATTAAAAATATGGTCCTATGAAACATCAAAATTTATATTATGTGGAAGACTGTTAGAAATACAAATTCAGAATCTCTTCGAGTTTTTATGTATACCAGATTTCCAATTCTTAAAGTTTGAGAATCAATGCCTATATCATTTTTGCTTTTACTTACTGTCTTTTGAGAGTATACAAGATATAGCTGCCAAATGATTTTTATACATTCTGAAATTTGAGAATCCTATTCTGTATTGTCTGGGCTTTTATGTTGTTGTCTTTGGAGATAATACCAGACATTTATAACTGTCATATTTCTTTTCTTTCTGTAAACCCTAATAACATGAAGGATTCAATCTTACTGAAATTTCACTATATTATTAAAGTTAGTTAAGTGGTAAGTATTAATCGTGTCTGACTCTCTGCGACCCTGTGGACTATAGCCCATCAGGCTCCTCTGTCCATGGAATTCTCCAGGCAAGAATACTGAAGTGGGTAACCATTCCCTTCTCCAGAGGATCTTCTCGATCCAGGGATCAAACCCTGGTCTCCTGTATTGTAGGCAGATTCTTTACAGCCTGAACCACCAGAAAGCTCTCACTGTATTATAAATGTATCTAAACATTTTGAATTTTATTCTCTATGATGTATCTTTAGTTTTTGTTGATGATCATATTATACAGAAGAAGCATTGATTGGACCTGATATTAGAAAACTGCACACCAATCTACATTCTAATTCTTACTAGCTCTGAGACCTCCTTTTGAGCAAGTTGGAGATTTCTCTGGATCTTAGTTTTGCTGTAGGGGAAATATCATTATCTTAGAATTGTAAGGGTAAATTTTAGATGATTAGTATCTACATGAAAGGTTTTTGTTTAAATGTTACTGTATATTTCAGAAAATGTCTATATAATTATGATTAACAGATTAGCTTTGCCATTTCAAAATTAGGACATTCTGACCATTCTGACCTGATTAGGACATTCTGACCAGGGTCTGATGTTTCCCAAAGGTCATCTGAAGCATTGCAACCTTTCCTTTGGTTTAAGTAACAATGGCATGTTACATCATACTGCTTTTTAAAACAAATCCCTACAGCTTAAAAGAATTCATTGTCAATTTAGAATCACATGCTTCATAGCACATGCAGGAATGTGTTAGATTTAGCTTCTCCAAATGAGGCTTAATAGTTCATATCTTGACTTTCAAATTAGGAGACAGCAGAATAGATGGGAAATAAAATGACAACCTCACAACTATGGAAATTAAATGTATAGGAATAGTATATATACTATATGTATATAGTATATATAGTTTCAAAAATTACTATAAATAAAAAATGGAAAGAAAACTTAAAGAATAAAACAGGCTTTAAATATATACAAGTTACATTCACATTAACCATAAAAAAGATGAAAAGGGCCCTACAGTATTTTTTTTTTAATTCAAGAATGAAAGTGATAGTCACTCAGTCATATCTGAGTCTTTGTGATCCCATGAACTGTAGCCCACTAGGCTTCTCTGTCCATGGGATTTTCCAGACAAGAACATTGGAGTGGGATGCCATTTCCTTCTCCAGGGGATCTTCCCAACCAGTGATCGAACCCGGCTCTCCAGCATTGCAGGCACACTCTTGACCATCTGAGATACCAGGGAAGCCCCAACTGAAGAATAGTTGATTTACAATATTGTGTTGGTTTCAAGCATACCACAAAGTGATTCACTTATATATACATGTGTATATATATTATTTTTCCAATTATTTTCCATTATAGTTAATTACATGATATTGAATATAGTTCCCTGTACTATACAGTATATCTTTGTTGTTTTACACACAGAGAGAACTGAAAGAAACATAGGGGCTTCCTGGATGACTCAGCAGTAAAGAATCTGCCTTCAATGCAGGAGATGTGGGTTTGAGCCCTAGGTCAGGAAGATCCCCTGGAGGAGGAAATGGCAACCCCACTCCAGTATGTTTGCCTGAAAAATCCCATGGATGGAGAGCCCTGGCAGGCTACAATCCAAAGAGTGGCAAAGAATCTGACACAAGACCGAGCAAGAACATGCCAATGTATGGCAAAACCAACATGATAATGTAAAGAAAAGAAAAGAAAAAAAAAAAAGAAGAAACACACAAACACATACAATAGCTTTTTTTTGTCTTCAGCCTATCGCTTCTCTGTTAGATTTCATTGTTTTTATTACTTCTATCTGCTCTAGATGCTATAAAAAGTAAACCCAGAAAAATTTCAGTACTCCAAATATACTCAAGGGACCTTATGCCCCAAAGTATACTTTCTGAAGAGGATTTATGAGCAAAAGGTGAAGCCATATACACAGAGTTATCTGCTAATCAAAGCGAGATGGCATAGAAGAGGTGCAAACTGGGATTTTTAAAGCCTAACTTCTAACTAGCTGGGGGATTTGGGGATGACCTGCAAAATGAGAAAGATTACCTGTAAACTGGTTTTAAAGCAACCTTCCAGGTTACTCACCTAATAGCATATTAAAGGGTATTGTTGCTAGGATTTTCAAAGCAATTCCCTTGCAATACTTGCTTCTGTTTTTTGACTCTTTGGGAAAAATTAAGACTCAACTCAAGATATCCCTCTTTGTGAAACTCCCCAATGCAACAAGAATAATAGTAGTTTAGTAGTTTATACACTGGTAATAACAGCATTTGTAGTGTTGCTCTTGCAAGTTTATCTGTCAACACTGCTTAAAAGACTGATAATTTTTTCCAGAAACATGAGCCAAGTGTTTCAATGCAAACCTTAGTGAAATTGCCTTTGAGAAATAAGCCCTAGGGGTTTTTGTCCATAGTTATAATGAGTAGAAAGCAATGAACTGGGTAAAAGACTTTGCACTGAGAAATTTCTGGAATTTCTGGCCTATGGATTTTTCCTTAAACCATTAAGATGCTTATGCAAATATAAACAGATTAGCAAGAATGAGTGCTAATGGATTCCATAATAAGCTAACACACTAAGTATTCACCAGAACAAATCCTGGAAACCCTGGATAGAAGAATATAGCCAAATAAAAATGTGGGTGGGGGGAGTGAAAAATAATTCATTTCTCTGTGACTCCTTAAGCCTCAGAAAGTACTCTGGAAGCAATTCTACAAGGTAAGACAAAGGCTGACCATGTGGCATTCTTGGTAGAAAAGTTGCCAAACAAATCAATAGTTAGGGGGGTTCCGGAGGGGAAGCGTATGTAAACCCATGGTGATATCATGACATTGTATGGCAAAAACAAGTAAAAAAAATAAATAAATAAAAAATAAAATTAAAAAAAAATAGTTTGGAATGGGTACTCACATCTTGAGCATAGGGAAAAGATATTCTTGAGCATACCACTGCTGTGGATTTCCAAACCTCCACCCCAAGATCCTTGCTCCCTCAATCCTAACCCCCAAACCTTAGATTCTAATTTTAAGGATAACGATCCTGTCTAACAGCAGAGAAGTTAGATAACTTGTTCAAGGTCAAATATGGTAGAGTAGACAAATATTTAGGAAAAATTAAAATAATTAGGGCTACTGGCTTTGGTCTTATAAGCATAATAAACAAATCACAGGGCCAGTGAAAACTAATGTTTGTTTGTTTGTTTGTTTTTTCTCTTTTTCTGCATAACTCAAAGTGAAGTTTTCAGGGACTAAATGCTTCACAAGTACTTTTGTTGTATTTCCTTTAGAGAAAAATATTTTTATTCTTAGTGTATTGCAGATAACTTCAAGCCTTCTACCATTTATATAGTAGTTGAGGTACTGAGCTAACCCTTAACACATCACTGTCATTTGATTCTCACATAAAAATTATATCACATAGATATTACTGTGCCACTTTATTGAAGAAGTTGAAGCTCAGGAAAAAGAAAAAGAAAAACAACAATGTCATAAATTTATTAAAACAAGTGACAGAACTCAAACCTATGTCTTTAGGACCTTAAAGCCTTTGTCCCACTGCTTATGCCAAACCGCCCAACTTGGGGCATGTGGCTATTATTCATTTTAGGGTTTGAGTCAGGACTTCTCAACTTTCCAACAGACAAGCCCTGCTTTCTGTTTGTACATGTGTGTGCAGGCATGCATATGGTCCATACATGCAGAGGTGACATGATGAGTGGCTGAGTTACCTGAATCGTGGGGGCTCTCCCTGCAGCCTACACTCTGTACCCTGTAAACCTTCCTGATGTGACAGACTGCAGAAGTCAGTCAGTTCTGAATGGTGAGGAAATTACTGATTTTTCTCTCCTGCATGAGCTAATCACTAAAATAGGATTATTCACATTTGCTTTGTAATTGTTTTAATTCATAGGATAGAATTTATCAACTACTTTGTACTTACTTATTAATCAGCTACTATGTATCAGGTCCTTGAGAGTCCCTTGGACAGCAAGGAAATCAAACCAGTCAATCCTAAAGGAAATCAACCCTGAATATTCATTGAAGGGACTGATGCTGAAGCTGAAGCTTCAATACTTTGGCAACCTGATATGAACAGCCAACTCACTGGAAAAGACCCTGATGCTGGAAAAGATTGAAGACAAAAGGAGAAGAGGGTAGCAGAGGATAAGATGGTTGGATAGCATCACCAATTCAATGGACATGAACTTGGGGGAAATCCAGAAGCTGGTGAGGGACAGCAGGGTCTGGCATGTCACAAAGAGTCAGACATGACTTAGCAACAAATGACAACATGTACCAGTTATGATGACAGCCCCTACAGATATAGTACTGAATAACACCAGCTTGAAAGAGCTCTATCTAGAGATTTGCTTCAGACCGTTTAACAGCTTGGTACACAGAGATGGACCTGTAGCAACTGCCTATGATATACAACACATTTCTATTTGATGATAAAACATAGCTCCTTTAATCCCTATTTTGTTGTTATTAGCAATTCATTCTAGTCATCTGTAATATAAATTTGCACTCACTATATTTATTTTCACGAATCCTCCCATTCTTTTACTTTTGTTGCTGCCAAAAAGCTTTATCCCCAAATGAGTGCCATCAGCATGGATTCCCTCCTGACTGATGACAGACATGAATCACACAACTGAGAGCTTTTGCAAGTACCCTTTTTAGCTCTGTAAATATGAAGTATTTATTTGAAACAAAAAATAAAATGGGGTAGGCACACTCAATAACATGGTAATAACTTGAGAATCTCAGAAAATCACAATAAATTCACATGAATGAACTACTATATGAAATTGGTGACATACAATTTTAACCTATGTAAATGGAAATTAGATCTGATTCAACCTGATATTTATTTAGACTCCTTTCTCTGAACTGAGCTACACATCAACATTAAAAAGCCCTACTATCCACCCAAAGTCTTTCACTGAGTTAATTTTTTTTAAATGTAAACATAACATTAATTTTCCTGACAAACCAGAATAGCATCATGTCTGCCAATACTGAACATGCCCAATCACTGAAAATACTTCTGATTTATTCTGTCTTAGTCAATAACTGTAGGTCCAAAGTCAATTTGTTATATAAAAACTACTTTTTTTGTTAACACAAACATAGACACAATTTCAAGAACTAAAGTCAATACTCCATATATACCAGATATAAATCCCACACCACTGGAAATTAAAAACAAAACTATAACCAGAAGAGTTCACTAAATATAATTAAAGAAAATATTAGGAGTCTGAAAGGGCTGAAGGGCAAAAAAAAAAAAAAAAAGCTAAGTCTTTTAGGGCTATGAAACCTAGAGATTTTTTTTTTCCTCTAAATTTGTTAAATAGAATCTGTCTCTGGATTGAGAATTCGCTTGCAAAGTCTCTGCCTAGAGCAAGATATTCAGAGCCAACTTGTTAACTCCTAATAAAACAAGGCTTGAAAGGAAAATGCTTCCAGCCCATAAGCGAAGTGTACCAGCCGGCATTGTGATAATACCCCAAATGATTGGTTTTCTTGGGTATATTTTCCCCTTATTATCAACTTCCTTTTTCCATCATACTAAGATCCACAAAAAATATATATCTACCATAAAGCAACTTGAATCTGAACACCTTTGTGTTTTGACAATAAAAGGTCATATAGGACCCATTATGTTCCATGGAAAAAGTGAGAATTGTCCACCTTCACTGCATCAGAACCCTATTGTCCCTTTTGCTGTCAAATAATGCTTTATCATAGTTTGATAACACTAGTCATTTAAAATATTCCTACAGCTTTCTGAATAGGTTAAAGTTACCTATATCTAATGATATCCTGATTTTCACTCTTTGTTTTAATCTGAAATCATAATTTCAGGGGTAAATTGACACATGACAAAAAAAAGTCACATTTTAGAAACTCAACAGTATTGTTCAGGAGCATTCTATGTGCATTAATTCTTTACTTTAACCTATTAAAGAAATGTTAATCAAAGAAACTATCAACCCATAATTCATTCTTTTCCGCTGGCCATTCTCTTTGATTTCATAGGACTTAAATGTTTGGGGCTGTTATTTTTAGTAAACTATTCAATAAACTAGCTGGAAATACCTCCAAGGGATGTTTTTCTTAGGCTACATAAATGGTCTCTAATTTTTATTTAATAAAAGTGTTACTGTCTCTTTCAGTGGATTTAATTAACAGTTGTTAAATCTTTAGCTCAAAAGGTAATTAACAGAAAAAGAGAATGATTTTAACTGATAACTAATTTGCTAAGGATATTTGTAATATTAATTAAACAAGCAAAAATTTTCTTTTTTCTCTCAATTGAGACATCCAATTGCAAATAAGATTAGTCACAATATAACATGTGCAAAAATAAAACTGTTCTAAGTGTGTATGTTCAAATAAATTCATCTATATTAAATTAAATTCTATTAATATTTACTAAATATCTGCAATATTCAAAGCCCTATGTTCACAGGGCTTGGAGCAGGTAACAAAATGGATGAATCCTACAGATGTTCTTTCAAGGAATTTTTGGACTAACAGGGAGACTATTCAAGAATCGAAATTACTACTAACATGGAACTTAGAAGGTGACAGCTTGAAAGTACAAATGTTAGAACTCATAGCCTGACTTGTACTCCAGATGATTCTAGATTTATATCCATTCCTATGGGAGTTCAGAAGTTCAAGGTCAGATAATCTCAAATTCTTGCACAGGGTAAGAACCAGTCAGACAAACAGTGAGTTAAACAACTGTCTACCACAGACAGTTGGTGGTCCTAGTAGTCTGTATCTAAGAGTTTCAAGAACCTTGCAAACCTAAGTGCTTTTCTATTTTAACTCTGTAAATCATCTGAGGAAACACAAATAATAATTTTCATTTAATCAATCAAGAGACCAAGAGAATTCTGACTTCAACCTACTGGTTTCACCAAAATAAGAGGATGTCACCACACTCATAACAGATTTTAAATCTGGATATTTGCTGGTCGGCATACAATAGCTCTCATTTCACAGCTCTGTGGTGAAATGAATCTTCATCAGGCACCATCAGATCTATCTTTGTTTTAGCTTTTGTTTCTTGGTAAGACAAATAGAAAGCTGAAACTACAAGAAGTCTAAAGTTTGTGAAAGGAAAAGCTAAGAACTAAGGAGACCAGAACCACAACCTTTAACCACATCATCCCAGTTCAACTCCTTGTTTCTCTCTGTTTCCCAAACACATTTGGTCCAGAGCCTGTTTCAGAGTTCCCCACCTAGCCCCCATCCCAACCATTCTCTCCCTCACTGCTAGATAATCAGGGCATAAGGGCCTCCCCAGGTCCACCCTCTTTCTCCTGAGTTTCAGGGTGGGGGTGGAAGTATGTGTTGCCCTCAGGCCTGATGCTGCAGTTAGCGGCTCTTATATCCTTTCATCACTCATTACATCTGCGCCCTTACTTCCTTATAACCTTCCATCTCTAATGTATATAACTTCTCTTTGTTTTCACATGACAAGGAAACGGCTCCCTCCAATGTCATTTTGGTCCCATTTTTGCCAAAGCTAAGAGCTTCCAGGGGCTTCCTAGGTAGCTCAATGGTAAAGAATCTACCTGCCAATGCAGGAGATGCAAGAGACATAAGTTCGATCCCTGTGTTGAAAAGATCTCCTGGAGAAGAAAATAGCAACCCACTCCAGTACTCTTGCCTGCAGAATCCCATGGACAGAGGAGCCTGGAGGGCTACAGTCCATGGGGGTCACAAAAGAGTTGGACACGACTAAGCAACTAAACAACAACAAGGGCTTCCAATCTCCTCTTCTCCTTCTCTTGCCCCTGTTCCCTTTGATAACGTTTCTCCACTGGTAACCCATCCTCCCTTGACTTCCATGAAACCTCACTTTCTCTCTAATCATGTCTTCTAAGCCGTGGCCCTTTTATGCCTCAAAGCTTCCAATCCCTGCTTGTTCTAACTTTCTCCTTCAGAGAATCCTCCTTTGGTATATTTTAACTATTATATCCAAAAAACTGGCTACAGAATTTATTCTCTAGTCCCGTCTTTTGGTAAGCTGGCTCTACTTTGATTTTCCTTTCTCTTCCCACTCACATATTGCATCAGTCACCTCTCTCTTTCCCATTCCTGCCACCAAAGCCAAAGCCCCACCTCCCTTGCCATCTTCACTTCCATGTATTACTGCAGGAGATTCCAGCTTGCCCATATTCTCCAGAGTGTGCACACCACCCCCTTCCTCTCATTTGCCTCCCCTCCTGCCATACACACTCACATCCATACACTGGTTTCAGATGGCTTCTAGAAGATTTTTTTTTTAACTGTCATTATCACTATTTCACTTCATTGCTGAAAAACTTTCAGTGATTCTCAGAATGTCTCAACTGGGCTTTCAGAGTGCCCTAAGATGTGTTCACTAGCTTTCTCAATGTTATTACTTTATTCTTCATTACTATAACACAAAAGCTTCTCACAGCCAAGTCCCAAGCATTTTTGCTCTTTCACCAATGTTTGGTGCAACCATCAGTCCCACATCCAGCCATGCTCTATCTTTCCCTTTTCACCAATCAAAAATCTTGGCGATTCTGGGCATGTTATATTCACAGTGTCATACCATTCTAGACACACTGGACAACCACCCGTAATTTCCTAAATACATTATGCTCTTCTGCACCTCTGCACCTATACTGATGAACTTGCAGCTTCCTGAAAGGTTCTTCTTCTCCTTGTCCTCTCAGAGTAAAGCTCTGTTTGTCCTAAGGTTTAACTCGTGTGCTACTTCTTTTTTAATTATCCCTCACCCCCAACCAAACCTGACACCCAGCAGGTATAATTTATGGACCTTCTTCTGTGTTCCCACTGCACTGGTTTATATCACTCCTATACATATGCCAGATGCACTTATAAGGTCTTCTCCCTGCTAGGATAAGGCAACACAACTAGAGGAAGGAACCATATCTTACGTGTTTCTGAATGTTTCTCTGCTTCTAGCACTGAATATGGGCTATAGTAGAGACATTCACTAAACATTTAATCAAAATAATCATCTAATTGTGACTGTAACTTTCTTGCAAAGGAGAACTATGTAATGATCCCTACTTAAAATCCTGCCAGGTAGATGACTTCTTTCTGAATGATAATAAAAGATGTTATATTATTAATTATTTCACAGAGAATATAGGCTTTTTAAAAACAGAAACCATGTCTTATAATTCTTTCAAACTGTAATGGATAGATGCATGGATGAAAAAATGAAGAGGTTAGAAAAGTAGGTCGTTTTTCCCTTTCCATCCTTTTTTAACACATGTTTTTAAATGGCTTATGCTGTACTGTCCTTAGTCACTCAGTCATATCCAACTCTTTGTGACCCCATGGACTCCCCTGTCCATAGAATTCTACAGGCAAGAATACTAGAGTGGGTTGCCATGCGCTCCTCCAGGAGATGTTCCCAAACCAGGGATCAAACTCAGATCTCCCACAATGAAGGAGGATTCTTTACTGTCTGAGCCACCAGTGGTGCTGCTGCTGCTGTGTCTTCAGTCGTGTCCGACTCTGTGCAACCCCATAGATGGCAGCCCACCAGGCTCCCCTGTCCCTGGGATTCTCCAGGCAAGAACACTGGAGTGGGTTGCCCTTTCCTTCTCCGATGCATAAAAGTGAAAAGGGAAAGTGAAGTCACTCAGTCATGTCCAATTCTTAGCGACCCCATGGACTACCCAAATGGCTTATAAGTAGAATAAGTATGAGAAGATAGCAAGTTTGTTTCATCTACAAACCACATTGTTGACAAATGATTGTTTTTATTCTTTAAACATTAATGAAGAAATACAGCCAGGCTAAAGAAACATCTACCAGTACAGCTAGAATAAGCTTCTTAAAATCCAATTAAGAAATGAGTCCACATCTGAGTTTAGGTTCCATGGCATTTCCCACATGCCATTCTTCCACTTAGTGATGCTACCAATAAGCTCCTAATCTGAAGGTCAGAAAGGGTAAGGTGATCAATGAATGCACATCAGTGATTGCCAGTGTAAATGCACAAGGCTCTTTCAAATGTTGGAAAGCTAGTAAGATGGAAAGTGCTTGTTTGTGGAAGTGATGTTTCTATTTCAATGAATCTAATATTCATATAAAATTCAAGGATTTGATGTTGTCATTATTTTATTCAAGGTACACTAGAGGCAGACTTCCTTGCCAAACACCTTAATTTCGATTCAAAACTGAAAGCAAATTTCTTTCATGACTCAGAAGAATTAGGTAGACGAAAATTTAGTTACTTTGACCTCATCAGAGCTAAACAACAGCAGAGGGAGAAGTACCGGCAGTTGATTAAAGGCATTGTCCTGACCACCAAGGGTAAGCAAGGACTGCCTTGTGGAACCAGGTCAGAGGACACTCATTTCTCTATTCAACTTCGAGGCGCCACTTTGTAAATGACACAATCATTTTTGGGTACAAGAGGTGCTTTAAATGTGGTAACATTATATCATTTCAGCTATAATGATCATAATTACTTATTTCTTTTAATCACAACCCACTTTAACCACTTTAGTACAGAGGACTAGTTCAAGGAGTTTAATTTTCATTCAACATCTAATCTTTGTGTTTACTGAAACCCTTCACGGGCTTTGTTTACTGTCTGCTTGCTGGCCTGGACGTTTGATCTTGCAAGACTAGATCAGACAGGGTCAGATAAAATACTGATTACTAGAATAAACCAGGCTTGAGGAAGTAACATTGGCTTTGAAAAATTCTCATTTCTCCCAGCTTTTTAATATTTTGCAAAATAAGCTCAAATAAACAAATAAAATTAAGACAACTAGCAATCAGGGGTTCTTGAGCAATGATTGAGAAAAGGAAAGTGATGGGGATAATTTTGCTTTCTGGCCAAAGTGCGGGGTTTGGTTAGGTCTGTTCATTCTAGTGGTATTATTTTATGACACAAACAATTTTGTGAGATCCACTAGATTTGTGTAAACTTTCAATGACCCCTTAATTCTTGTGACATATTAAATACTTGAGATTGACCTGACCAAAAATGATAGTTCAGTTTGTTCTTGGTGCCAGATGGAAAACATTTTAAATATAAAGTTATTTTCTTTTAACTTATTAGTTTTTAATTAGGGAACATTTAAAATATATAATCCCTTCTTTGTTAATGTACTTTTTCTTATAAGCTCCCTTGTGAAAACAGATTGCCAGAATAACATAATTTCTAACAGTAGTGCATATAATTGCCACTTAGCTTCATAAAAATGATGGGGCAAGTTTATGTCTAAATAGATTTAATATAAAAGATGACTTAGGTTAAAAAATTAAATATTTTAATAAAATGTGTAGCACTTTAGAAAGAAAACTTCATAGGTAAATCTTACATAACCCCTAGAATTCTTGAAAATAATTAATAGCATGAATGCTTCTAGGTCCCTGTGGATTAACCTTGTGTCCAACACTAAGATTCCTACATAAACAACTGTTAATATTGCTCTTTTTGTTTTGCTTTGTTTTTCCACAAAGTATACTTTTTTCCCCTTAAACCTAGGAGGTTATATGAGCTCTACATTGTAGAAACTAGGCCAGAAGCAATTACAGCATGAGATGAACAGTAATAAAAAAATGCCATCTAAACCAACCAACTATGCCATTCACCCACTTCATTTTCTTCAATATCAAAAACTCCTGGGAAATAGGTTCATAGTTCTGATCTTTAAAATCATAGTACACAAACTGTCTCCCCATCTATCCTAAATTAACACTAATGTTAACTCAAATATGTCTGTGTCAACTATGATTGTCTTTGAAATTAAAGGAAAAAGGTAAACAGAATGTGCTTTGCTATGATCACTGAGGAAAATAAAGTTAACATACTAAGCCAAACCAATTTAGGACGTTTTAAAGAGTAAGTGTAAACGTTTAGCTATAATAACAACAAATTCAAAAAATGCACATTAAAATGTTTACTTCAAAATTTAGACAATTCCATTTGTATATAGTCTTCACATCTGTTTTTAATGATATCAAATTATTGATTATTCATTTTTCTCATATTTATTTAAGCATTAACTATAGAATTTGCAATCTGATCTTTTTTTTTCCAAATCCCTTCAGTAGACTTTTATTTTTGCCAGGTTTTAGTCATATCTACTTTGATCTTTCAAAGTATATAATTATTTTACTGTTTATTTACTTCTATGAGAAGAGAAAAAAATTTTGACCTACAAGATCTATATATGGCAATTTGTAACAGAATCACATAGCTTATGTTTAGGAAATCATGGTTTTGATTAAGAAGCAACCATTTAGTTCCCACTGTTTTATTAAAACAGACATTAGAAGATAATAGGAAACATATTTAACAATGTAAAGTGCATTTAGTTTGAGCCATCAGTAAGTTAGCTTCAGATTTTCTTCTACATTGAGTATCAGCAATGGTACATGTAGGCTGGTAACTATGGGATGGAAAAAGGTAGGGGTGAGGAGACAAGAAAAGACAGAGAACAGTGATTTCTGGGTTCTGAGGAAGAGGAGGGCATGGCAAACCACTCCAGTATTCTCTCCTGGAGAATCCCCATGGACAGAGGAGCATGGCAGGCTATAGTCCATAGGGTCGTAAAAGAATCAGACATGACTGAGCAACTAAGCACAAGAAGAGTCTCAAGTAGAATTCTGGTTTTGCTACTTTATTTCCAGGCTTGAAATTCCAGGTTTGTTTTTTGTTTGTTTGTTTGTTAGTTTTTTCATTTTGAAAATGGATGGACACAAATAGAAATTTCACAAACAAAATCACTGCTTTCTCATGAGTAATGGATTCTACTAGATAGGAACCCCGCCCCACCAGTGACATCTATTCATAGCATAAAGCTTCTATCAGTGGAAATGTTCCTGTATAGGTCCAACACTTCCTTTTCTCTGCAGGTTGAAGGTTAATAAAGTGCACTTTTCTGGAGTGTTTCTCTTCTGCACACCATTCTACCTGTCATGAGTTCTTTGTTTTTCCTCCCACTCCCTTGGCTGATGAATCAACACCACTTGAACTGTTTTACGGCAGCTTGTGTTTACTTCACACATACTTTAACCTTCCCCTTTCTCCTCCTACTGACACACACACACATGCACACACACACTTTTCAACAGCAACAACTAGCGCCATCTCTTTGAATAGTATGTGTACATAGTGTCTGGCCGCCCCTTCAGGTGTGGATCCTTGACCTCCTGAAATCAAGGTCTCAGTCTGTTTTTATGGCACTTAAAGAATTAACTGTGCATTTACTATCTTGAAGGGAAAAAATAGAGCTTGAAGAACTGAATCTCAAAGAAAGGAGAAAAGTAGAAGACATAAGTGTTAATGTGTATGTGAACAGACATACACACATACCACAGACACACACACAAACACACACACAGAGAGATTCTACAGTGGCAATTCTGAGAACACTACAGTGAAATTTCCAGTCTTTTTGAATTTCGAATTATACTCCAGACTATTACGTACATTCTCTTCCTTTCTCCTATAATAGCAAGCAAATGAGATCTAACAAATGACCTTGAAGTGGCATGATTCTTTTGATTTTTTAGCCAAAGAGGATATTGTTCAAACACTTTAACAATCTGATTTTAAAGGAAAAACTTGGAGACAACACTTACAGAAAAGAAACACTTACGAACTACACAATCATGTCTTAGAATGAGGAGTTATTCATCTTATCCTGTACAAGAGTTAATATTAGTAACATTCTAAAGCAAGTCCCCAAACCAGAAACTAAAAAGTCTAAAGAATTTTAGAATATATTGAAAAGGAATGGATGTTAATTCAATTTTCAGTGAACTTAATTTCTACTGGGTAGTTCAACCTCTTGACTTAACTTACAAATTATATATTTAGCATAAAATGTTCTCATTCCTTTGTAATCAGAAATGTGCCACCAATGCAAATAAAGTTTATTTCTTCAAAAGGTAACCCTGTAAACAAACTCCCAAAAACAGCCAAGAAGCATTACTTTGATACTGTTTCCCTAGAGAAAACTTGCAGGGTAGTAAAAAACAAACAAATTCTTCCTTTACTTTTACCTGTCCACCATAAATTGTCATTTAACCCTCTCCACAGGGGCAGTAAACCACTAGCAAGGCTCTCAATACCCAAATAAAGCACAACAGATGTCACAGTCACACAAAATATGGACTAGAAGGACCCTCAAACACCAATCTGTTTGGTTCCCCCAAATTCACCCAATTTCCCAGGGGCTGGTAGCATTTGAATTGAATAGCCTTTGAATTGGGAAGAATAGAATTTTTCCAACATTGACAAATTTGCAAAGGCCAAATATGATTGATATATTTAAAGGGCTGGATGGCCTAAATAGTATGCCATTTATTATACTGATGATAAGAGAACTGTATATTCAGTATCAGATATAATTCCATATATAATATATTACTGCTGATAGAACTACTACTATTAATAAACAACAACTAAAATACTGTAACAATGATTAAGAGATTACTTTGTGCCAGTATTAAGGTATTTAGTCCTTGTAGCTAGTTAGCGACTTACTTTTATTACTTCCAATTTCCAGATGAGGAAACTGATTCTTGGGTAGAGTTAAATAATTTATTCAAACTCACACAGTTAGCAAACAGAACACAAAGATCCGAATACAAATTCTCCTGACTACAGAGTCCCTTTTCTTTAACCACTATTTTGGAATTGTCCCCAAATAAATACATCAAAACTCCACTTCTGATCAAAGATTTCCTGATACCACACATTCATTTCAGTTTGTTAATTGGTACTTAAACTATAAGTTGCTAATTTAACCTAGAATGACTGCTTTTAAATTACATTAATAAATTAATAAAAATGATTTATTGATTTTTTAAAATAGACATGCCTGTCTAAAACATACCAGTTCAAAATATTTTTAAAGATTTCAGCCTTCACACGCACCTCTTGTGAAAACTATAAACTTCATACATTACGCTAAGAATTTAGTTTCAATGCCATCTTAGTTTTAAGGGAGCCAATTTGGATCTCTTGGTGAAAGTATTAAGAGAATCCTATCTTGTACCTCAATGCTTACAGCAGCACTATTTACAACAGCCAAGACAAGGAAGCAACCTAAGTGTCCATCAATGAATGAACAGATAAAGATATGATATTTACATACAACAGAATATTATTACTCAGTCACAAAAAAAGAATGAAAGATTGCCATTTGCAGCAACTTGGATGGACCTAGAGATCACCATACTGAGCAAAGTCAGAGAAAAACAAATATTATATGATATCATTTATTTTTTTGTTGAATCTAAAAAATAATAATAATACAAATGAGCTTATTTACAAAACAGAAACAGACTCACAGACTTAGAAAAAAACTTATGGTTGGGAAAGGGGAGATAAATTAGGAGCATGGAATTAACAGACAGACACCACTATATATAAAATAAATAACAAGGATTTACTGTATAGCCCAGGAAACTATATTCAGTATCTTTTTTCTAATAACCTAAAATGGAAAAGAATCTGGAAAACAAACTGAATCACTTTGCTGTACACCTGAAACTAACACAATATTGTAAATCAGTTATATTTCAATTTAAAAAAAATCCTACGTTTAGAAAAAATTACATAATTTTTTCATTAAAAAGTTATATCTAAATCAGCATAAATTACCAAGAGTCAACAATTCTTTGACCTAAAACCCTGAAAATCAGCTTCAAAAATATAAGTCAATTTACCTTTAATCTTCTTGTACTTTTTATACCATCTCCCAAACTCCTGGCACTTGGTTGCTGACACGTTGGCATAATATGTGCTATTTACAATGGATGAAATCATACTCTGCAAAGGAAAAAAAAAAACAGTTGTTTTTGATATGAGTATTCCTTTTTAGGGACAGTAAAGGGCACATTATAGTCTATACCAATGTCCTTTGTCTTTAAGTTTGAAGAAGTCATTCTCCTACAAGCTAAACTATTAAACACAATTACCGAAATTTACTATCCCTTTAACTTGTAGATGACAGTGCTTTCTCCAAAAAAACACAACGAGGGGACAACGTCAAAGAGAGGGGACAAGACATGCAGATTGACTGCAAAGGCAAAGAACAGCTGCAATTTAGGAAGCTCAGCAAAAGGTGAGATCAGATGCTCCTGCATCTGTAATCCAAATAATGCCTTTCAGATATTTCTGTTCAGCTTCCAACTGCAACAAGCTTACACAGCCAAGAATCTGAGAACATCCGTGCTACACACTGCAGAACAACATTTAGGTAAATAAGTTAAATTAATATAATTTATAGAAACGTGTGATTAGCACTTGTGTGAAAATTCACCAAATGAAAAAATTAACAGCGCTATTTTAGAGCAGGGGAAACTAAACAAAACACCTGTACTGTGTTTCAACCAAAAATACAGCAAACTTTCTGAGGGCTGAAATACCTGATGGCTTCTTGCCCTTCATACTCCTTTCTCTCCTCAGCTCAACCCCTTAGCTGATTTGCTTGAAATTGCAGTTAAAAGGAAAGAGAAGGGGAACATTACCTAACTCACCACTGAAAAATTAATAATTAGAACTTCACATGTGTGCTCAGTCACAAAGTCGTGTCTGACTCTTTGTGACCCCATGGACTGTAGCCCACCAGGCTCCTCTCTCCAGGGCATTTCCCAGGCAAGAATACTGGAGTAGGTTGCCATTTCCTTCTCTAGGGGATTTTCCTGACCCAGGGATTGAACTCGTGTCTCCTGCACTGGCAGGAGGCTTCTTTACCAGTGAGCCACCAGGGAAGTCCTACAACTGCACACCTTGAATTAAATTTCATACAGGGATACACTTTCAGTCAATATGGCATGCTTGGACCAACATTTGTGGCAGATGTTAACTTATACCTGAATGACTGTGATAGTATGTGTGTATGTTTTGCACATAGATTTTTTTTCTGCAGATTCTGTCTAAAAGCAAATGGACATAAACAAGTCAAAAAATCCAAACGACGTATGTAAGGCTTTATATCCTGCCTTGAAATCTCAACTTTCTTACAAAAAGTTTCCCCAGATATGAAGCAGTTGAAGGATATCGTAGAACTTCTAATGGCATTTTGACAAAGTAGTCAAGATAAAAAGGATAACAATAAATCAAGGCATTGGCAACTTGTTTGCCAGAAAGTTCAAGCACCAGTAGACAGTCCTGCATAGACTCTGATATAAGACAGTTTCCTCTCTGAGCTCACAGGCTCCCTCTTTTTTAATCACTACACAGTACTGATGAGGGGAGTGGGGATTCCTAATTCAATTCACAGAAATCTCTTTGGTTCTTTCTATACAGCAGATGGCTGTCCTGCCTGCAGTTGCTGATTTCTAAATGACAATTCTGTTCTCTATGGGGAGAGAGTAAAGAGAATTCTTTTAATCTGAGGCTCTGAACACAGCCCTGGAAACACAAAGAGCTAGTATCACCTGAGTGTATGGCAGAATTTCCGAGCCTTGCATGCTGCCTTAGGGGATCAATGGCACCCTAATCTTCCTGAGGGAGCGTTTCGCTTTGTGTCTTATTAACAAGGAGTATAGAAGTCTCTTGGCTAGCTGGGCTAGTTCCTTCCTTCTCTGGGCTGAGCTTTCCTCCCTGTCCCAGTCCATGAGACCCCTGAGGACAGTGACTATGTCTCTTTTTTTTTTTTCTCCCTTGTGCCTAACACAGCTCTGATGTGGGATATCTGAGTCACCAAAATGTAACAGATGAAAAGGGACAAAGATGAAATTTAAAAATGCCAAACTGAAATGTCATAATAATGAAAAATTTAACATGAAAGCAGTCTAATAACAGATGCACCAGCCACTCAAGTGTATGTGAATAATTACAGATGTACTTGTCATCTTTCTTTGTGGTTTGTATGAATCTTATCCATGGAAAGGCATAAGATATATAGCTATGGCAGGAGTCAGAGCTAAACCTGCTATTGCAAAGCGTCCTAAAGAGACGATCAAAATGGAGAGTGTTTTAAGTCCTGCCTGGAGCTGCCCCTCAACTCTTCCTGGCCCATAACACCAGGAAACAAACCCATATTCACTGGTCCCAAATAATGCACACTTCCCCCACTCCCTGGCCTCCCTACTTTGTCGTTATTCCAGGTGCATCTTCATTAACACTCTTGTCTTAGTGGCTAGTGTCGATCTATTTGGCCGAGAGGCGCTATCTCACGTCCACGGCCAGGAGCAGCAGGTGTGCTTTGCTGTAGCAGCTGTGAAGAGCTACCCCACGTTCAAGGTAAGAAAAAGCCCATTAAGACAGTAGGCACTGAGAGAGGGCACGAGAGGGCAGACAAACTGAAACCACAATCACAGAAAACTAGCCAATCTGATCATATAGACCACAGCATTGTCTAACTCAACGAAACTAAGCCATGCTGTGTAGGGTCACACAAGATGGATGGGTCATGGTGGAGAGTTCTGACAAAATGTGGTCCACTGGAGAAGGGAATGGCAAACCACCTCAGTATTCTTGCCTTAAGAACCCCATGAACAGTATGAAAAGGCAAAAAAGACAGGACACAGAAGATGAACTCCCCAGGTCGGTTAGGTACTCAATGTGCTACTGGAGATCAGTGGAGAAATAACCCCAGAAAGAATGAAGGGATGGAGCCAAAGCAAAAACAACACCCAGTTGTGGATGTGACTGGTGACAGAAGCAAGGTCCGATGCTGTAAGCAGCAATATCGCATAGGAACCTGGAATGTTAGGTCCATGAACCAAGGCAAGTTGGAATTGGTCAAAGAGGAGAGGGCAAGAGTGAACCTCAACATTCTAGGAATCAGTGAACTAGGATGGACTGGAATGGGTGAATTTAACTCAGATGACCATTATATCTACTACTATGGGCAGGAATTCCTTAGAAGAAATGGAGTAGCCATCATGGTCAACAAAAGAATCCAAAAGGCAGTACTTGGATGCAATTTCAAAAATGACAGAATGTCTCTGTTCATTTCCAAGGCAAACCATTCAATATCACAGTAATCCAAGTCTTTGCCCCGACCAGTAACACTGAAGAAGCTGAAGTTGAACAGTTCTATGAAGACCTACAAGACCTTTTAGAACTATCACCCAAAAAAGATGTCCTTTTCATTATAGAGGTCTGGAATGCAAAAGTAGGAAGTCAAGAAAGTAACAGGAGTAACAGGCAAATTTGGCCTTGGAGTACAGAATGAAGCAGGGCAAAGGCTAATAGATTTCTGCCAAGAGAACGCACTGGTCATAGCAAACACCATCTTCCAGCAACACAAGAAAAGACTCTACACGTGGACATCACCAGATGGCCAACATCAAAATCAGACTGATTATATTCTTTGCAGCGAAAGATGGAGAAGCTCTATATAGGCAGCAAGAACAAGACTGGGAGCTGACTGTGGCTCAGATCATGAACTCTTTATTGCCAAATTCAGACTTAACTTGAAGAAAGTAGGGAAACCCACTAGACCATTAAGGAATGAACTAAATCAAATCCCTTACAATTATACAGTGGAAGTGAGAAATAGATTTAAGGGACTAGATCTGGTAGACAGAGTGCCTGATGAACTATGGACGAAGGTTTGTGACATTGTATAGGAGACAGGAAGCAGACCATTTCCAGACAGCAAAATGACTGTCTGAGGAGGCCTTACAAATAGCTGAGAAAAGAAGAGAAGCAAAAAGCAAAGGAGAAAAGGAAAGATATACCCATTTGAATGCAGAATTCCAAGAATCATAAGGAGAGATAAGAAAGCCTTACTCAGTGACCAGTGCAAAAAAATAGAGGAAAATAATAGAATGGGAAAGACTAGAGACCTCTTCAAGAAAATCAGAGATACCAAGGGAACATTTCATGCAAAGATGGGCTCAATAAAAGACAGAAATGGTATTGACCTAACAGAGATAGAAGATACTAAAAAGAGATGGCAAGAATACACAGAAGAACTGTACAAAAATGATCTTCGTGACCAAGATAATCATGATGGTGTGATCCCTCACCTAGAGCCAGACATCCTGGAATATGAAGTCAAGTGGGCCTTAGAAAGCATCACTACAAACAAAGCTAGTGGAGGTGACGGAATTCCAGTTGATCCATTTCAAATCCTGAAACACAATGCTGTGAAAGTGCTGCACTCAATACGCCAGCAAATTTGGAAAACTCAGCAATGGCCATGGAACTGAAAAAATGTCAGTTTTCATTCCAATCCCAAAGAAAGGCAATACCAAAGGATGCTCAAGCTAATGCACAATCGCACTCATCTCACACACTAGCAAAATAATGCTTAAAATTCTCCAAGCCAGGCTTCAGCAATACATGAACTGTGAACTTGCAGATGGTCAAGCTGGCTTTAGAAAAGGCAGAGGAACCAGCGATCAAATTGCCAACATCTGATGGATAATCGAAAAGCAAGAGAGTTCCAGGAAAATATTTTTATTTCTGCTTTATTGACTAAGCCAAAGCCTCTCACTGTGTGGATCACAATAAACTGGAAAATTCTTAACGAGAAGGGAATACCAGACCACCTGACTTGCCTCTTGAGAAATCCGTATGCAGGTCAGAAAGCTACAGTTAGAACTGGACATGGAACAACAGACTGGTTCCAAATAGGAAAAGGAGTACATCCAGCCTATATATTGTCACCCTGCTTATTTAACTTACATGCAGATTACATCATGAGAAATGCTGGGCTGGAAGAAGCACAAGCTGGAATCAAGATTGCTGGAAGAAATGCAGACAACACCACCCTTATGGCAGAAAGTGAAGAAGAACTAAAGAGCCTCTTGATGAAAGCAAAAGAGGAAAGTGAAAAGTTTACTTAAAGCTCAACATTCAGAAAACTGTGAATCCAGTCCCATCACTTCATGGGAAATAGATGGGGAAACAGTGGAACCAGTGGTTGACTTTATTTTGGGGGGCTCCAAAATCACTGCAGATGATGACTAAAGCCATGAAATTAAAAAACACTTCTTGTAAGGAAAGTTATGACCAACCTAGACAGCATGTTAAAAAGCAAAGATATTACTTTGCCAACAAAGGGCCATCTAGTCAAGGCTACGGTTTTTCTACTGGTCATGTATGGATGTGAAAGTTGGACTATAAAGAAAGCTAAATACCAAAGAATTGATGCTTTTGAATTGTGACGTTGGAGAAGACTCTTGAGAGCTCCTTGAATTGCAAGGAGACCCAACCAGTCTATCCTAAAGGAGATAAGTCCTGGGTGTTCACTGGAAGGGCTGATGTTGAAGCTGAAACCCCAGTACTTTGGCCACCTGATGTGAAGAACTGACTCATTGGAAAAGACCCTGATGCTGGGAAAGATTGAAGGCAGGAGGAGAAGAGGACGACAGAGGATGAGATGGTTGGATGGCATCACCAACTAGATGGAGGCATGAGTTTGGGTGAACTCTGAGAGTTTGTGATGGACAGGGAGGTCTGGCATGTTGCAGTCCATGGGGTTGCAAAGAGTCGGAACACAACTGAGTTACTGAACAGAACTGAACTGATGTGGCAAGAAAATGAATATCAGGGTTTCTATTGGCTTCATCAACAGATGGTCTTATACTAGAGTTGGGATCACACTCATTTAAAAAGGAGTAGTTGGCAAAGGTGGTATATAACACAGTGGAATACTACTCAGCCATTAAAAAAGAAGTAAAGCCCCTCATTTGCAAAAACATGAATGAACCTTGCAGGTATTATGTTAAGTGAAATAAATCAGAGAAACACAAATGCTGTATGATTTCACTCATATGGAATCTAAAAACCAAAACAAACAAAATTAAAACAAACTCAAGAGATACAGATATCAGATTAGTGGTTACCAGAGAGGAAGAGATTTGCAAGGTGGGTGTAACTGGTGAAGGAGCTCAACTGTATGGTAATGAATGGCAATTAGACTTGTGGCGGTGATTACGCTGTAGAGTACACAGATGTCAAATAGTAAATGCTGCACATCTGAAACTTATAAACTAAAATAATAATAATAATTTAAAGATAATAGGGGGAAAAAAGGAGTTGGCTACCATGAGATTTAGTCAGGCTTGTTCTCTTCCCTGTATCATTATGAGTTTCCAGCTCTACAAACCACAGAACAAGAAACAGGTTTAAGCTAGGAACTGAGCAAAGGAACTGGGTAGCAAATAAAAACAGTTTCCTTTATAATGAGAAACTTTAGTCACCAGAAAGATCCCTTCAAATTTGTGGCACCTTTTATTCATATTAATTCTCTGCAGTTCTTTATATTTAGTTGACCCCTAAAGTAGCTCTACTGATACAAACCTTTATAATTCAGCCCGAGAGAGCTTTAAAAATAGAAGAGGTATTTCTTGGGTATATTGTAGATGAAAGATCATGTTATGTCTTTTTAGTTCAGTTTCAATTATGAACATTCTATAACCCTAAATTAGACTGCTATATTCTTATTGCCTTTGTCTGAATAACTAGACATCACTGGAATACTCTAGATACACACTACAAGGTCATCTTAATGTTTGTTGGTGTTAATTTATATTTCAAACATCAAAACAATTTATTATAAACAAAATTTAAAGCGGATATTGTAGAGCAAGCACATGATGACTTTTACTTTACAAGGAAGAGTGTTCTCCAGCAGTCCTGGGGCACAGAGAATTTTTATTTACCACATTTCACCATACAGTCATCCCTCAGTATCCATGGGTTCTGCATCCAGGCATCCAAACTATAGACTGAAAATACTGGGCGAAAACTTCCAGAATGTTTCAAAAAGTAAAACTTGAATTTCCTGTGCATACTGCAGGACACGCAGTGTGCAACTATGAACACAGCATTTAAGCTAGAGATGACTTAAAGTATACAGGAGCATGTGCACTGGGTATATGCAAATATTACATCATTTTATACATGTTATTTAAAGATCTGAGAACCTGGGTATCTGCAAGGGGGTCCTGGAACCAATCTCCTAGGATACCAAGGGATGACACTACTTTAATATCACTGAAATTGGGATGTATCTTACAGTCAACAGCATCTTGGACCTGATGAGATACAGTTGCTGCAAAATGGGATGAGTAATGATTAAAATCTCTCCCACTTACCACCCTGCCAAAAAAACATCTAATTTCCATTCATTGCTTTTAAAAATATGTATATAATTTTGTAGTCTACATTGCTCTTTTATGTTTTCCAATCATTTGAGAGCAACCATACAGTTGGACTTTTAGAATACCCACAGTTTTTTGACAAATGAACAAGATCTGAGTTCACCTTTTCAATCCAGAATACAACCAACTTCTGAATATTCATGTTAACATAAAGCAATACTGATATGAAGAACCCAAAAGATATGTGTGCTGTTATTTTTAACACAAACTATGGGACTATGTTTTATTAAATATTTATATTATAATTAAATAGAGGGCTTTCCTAGTAACTCAGTTGGTAAAGAAAATGGCCTGCAGTGTAGGAGACTACCTGCAATTCAGGAGACCCAGCCTTAGTCACTGGGTTGGGAACATTTCCTGGCAAAAGAACCAGCAACCCACTCCAGTATTCTTGCTTGGGAAATCCCATGGACAGAGAAGCATGGTGGACTACAATCCCATAGAGTTGAACATGACTTAGCAACTAAAATCAAAACGAAATATAATTAAACAGACTAATATTAAATGGCTAATAATAATAAACTGACTTTGCATTTAATAAACATGCTTCACTTTGCGTGGTGGGAGATTGTGAGAAAGAAAGGAGGAAGACGTATGTATGGGCAACTGAGGCAGCCTCCTCAGATACTTACTCACAGCCATAAACAGCACGCAGACAGTGATTGTAGGACAAAGCTACTTATGAAAAGAAAGAAATAGAAAGGTTTAACACGTCTTCCTAACTACAGAAACTTGTTTGAAAGCTGCGGGCTTCTTTGTGACCAATTGTGAAATTTTAAATATAAAGAATGTAGATGAGGGATTAAAATCCCTTATTTGCAGCCACTCTGACACCTCTGTCACTTATATTTGGAAGTTATTTTTTAATAAAATAAGAGAACTCAAAATATATCAGAATTACTTACTATGAAGTTTACTAATTTGAAATTGCTCTAAGACAACTGCAAGAGAACATTATGGTATTATTATTAATACTTATTATAACTAAGTAGAAATTATACAACTAAGAAAAACAAATTTTCTTTTAGCTTCCTGAGACAAATTTTAAACTCACCTGTTTATTTTTGACTATCCCAGAAAAGAGATGTCACCTATCATTTTAAGTATGGTTCCATTTTTTAGACTAAGGACCCCGAAACTCAGAATAAAGAAGCAGCTTGTTCAAAGTCAAATAGCAGCAGGGAGCAGCACAATGAGACACTACCACTAGGCCACACTATTTCACGGGAAATCTTCACCACCATCTCCATCAGCGAGCACAAGCCCAAACTGGATACTGCAACCAATTCTTTAGACAAAGCAAGAAACAAGGTGACAAAAATGAAACAAAAAGTTTCAGGCCTTTATATGAGGTAATTAAGAATCAGAGGAAGTTGAGGGACCTAAAGGTAATTTAAAACTTAATAGGAAAGGCAAAACAGTAAACATAGGTTAAGATGATTTGTACAATATACTTGGAAAGACAGAGATCTGAGCATTGCCTTTTCCTCCCCCCCAAAAAGAGAAAGATAAAATAATTGGGTATTTTTCACCACTTTCCCTTTGGCTCAGTGAGATTAGTTTGAACAGCAGTGTTATACTAAGAGTAGCTAAGCTGCAGACACATAATACACTCACTGTTAAAAAGAACATTTTAAAACCAAAGAATGGTTACATGTTCCGTTGGTGAGAATGAACGCCACATCAGAGCAAGAAGTGTGGGGGAAGCTGGCATCTCAGGGCCATCCTTTCTAGCTTTAGCACAGAAGAAAGAGCACAATGCAGGCAATGAATGACATATGTATTCTTTACTTGTTTTCAGCCTTGTCCTTATGTTTTGTGATATGCTAAATAACTATTAAACATGAGATCATAATAATACTTCAATTAAGGATATGAAGTGAAAGTGTTAGTCACTCAGTCGTGTCCACCTTTGCAATCTGATAGACTGCAGCCTACCAGGCTCCTCTGTCCATGGGATTCTCTAAGCAAGAATACTAGAGTGGGTTGCCATTCCCTTCTCCAGGGGATCTTCCTGACCCAGGGATTGAATCCAGGTCTCCTGTACTGCAGGTAGATTCTTTACTGTCTGAGCCACCAGGAAGGTAAAGTATAGGGAAAAATGATTTGGAGGAATTACTTTGTCATGAAAAACTAATGTTATTTGTCAGCCTTCTAACATCCTTTTCCATCACCATTTCTAAGTTATACTATCATAATGGAAACTTCCTGCCATTCTAGTTGATAGAAATACTTCCTCTGGGCTGTAGAGTCTGACATGAGTCAATTCAAGAACTCCTTGCGTAGAAGACTCTGGAAAGGCTTGCTTGTCTGACAGGGGCACCCTCATCTGTGAGAGGGAAATACGGATACTAGCCTCCGAGCCTGGAAGGATTCAAACAGAAGATCTGTGTAGAAGGCCTAGCACACAAGATATGGGGCCAGTGAATGTCAGCTTTCTTCCCTCCATGCAGTCATTTCTCAGACATCATCCCAATCACCCACTGGGAATTACTTTGATGTTGTCATTTGTGTGTCCCCATCAACAAGATTCATGAGGTTGGACATGAACTAATACAACTTTGCATGATAATAACTGAAAGGGACAGTTAACACCTGGTTAACAAAAGACATACGTGAATTTAAGATTAAATGAGATGGCCAGTTGGCAACTGGTTAAGACAATACTGATCCAGGCACTTGATCAGTCACTAGTCTGTAGATGAGCACATGATCAATTTGTTATCTTCTATTGACCTATTTAGCTATTTGATTTCATTGCCTGATTATTTTGGCATATTGCAATTTAAGTTGGTCCTTTAATGACCCCTCAAATGGGCAAGACTTGCTTAGAATGACACAAACCATCACCCTACAACCTATGTTTCTGAAAGACTACATGAACACCACCATAATACTATAACATTTTCACAGTTCAGTAACTTGTTCCTCAAATATCTGGCAATAAAACTTCAACTAGGGGCATGGGACAGAGCTGCTTTAAAAATATATCTGTATGCTAAGAGAAATAAGCCAAGACAAAACAACAAATATTCTATAATTCTACTTTTATAAGACGTCTAGAATAAGTGAATTCATAGGGACAGAAAATAGAACAGAGGTAACTCGGGGCTGTTGGAAGAAAGAAGATCAGGCAATTATCGCTTAATATTTACAGAACTTTCATCTGGAGTGATGAAAAATTTTGAAAATAGATGGGGTGGGGGGTGATGATTGTACAACATGTAAACGTAGTTAATGATACTGGATTGTAAACTTAAAATTTTTTAATTTAAAAATTGTTAAAATGATACACTTCATGTTATGTATTTTTACCACATACATGAAAAAGTTTTAAGCATGTGTGGTGTTGCAGAGATAATGTTAGGAAGGGAGTAGGGGGCATTTGCAAACTGTCCTTCCATTTGATCATCTTAATAACCTATGAGGTAGTTAAGGTGTGTACTGTCAGATCTTTTTATTTAATGGATTAAAACCCTAAGGATCTATCTTTTAACTTTTCCTTGAGTAAAAAATTAGTATGCCACAGAAAGACATGTTCATAATGTTCTCAAACTGGAACAGTTAGAGACCATTTAATAAGGGAGACCTAGGCCTAAGGTACAGTAAATTAGGATGCTTGGGACAGACAATGGGTCTGATGGAAGAGGCTGGAAGTGGTGACTCAGGAGGACATCAGAGGAAAAGGAAGAGGTTGTCAGCACTTAAACATATTTTGAAAGGTGAAATCAAAAATAAACACACAGACACACAAACATAACCTATACTTTCTAAGCATCTGGCCAGACGGAAAACAGCTAAATCACGATCTCCCTGTCTTTAAATATATGTGCCTCAGCCTGCAATCGTTGCCCTTTTATGGACTTTTCCACTCTCTCCTTCCGCCCTCAAGGCTGCTCTTTTGAAATGCAGACCACTGGGATATTCATGAAAACATATACTAGCCACTGAATTATTCTTTTATGCAACTGCCAGACTTAAGGGAGGAAATACCTAAAATGGATTGACTTGGGGGTAATAGGGAGAATTATTTCAAAACCAGTCTTTTACTCATGAACTGAGAATATTTTAAATAGCCCAATAATCTACCATTCTCCTGTGAAGTACTATTGGGTACTCTACTCTCTTCTTCCTAGGCTGAAAGCTTCATCTCTTTCATCTTCACCACTATATCCCCAATCCTTTGTAAAGTACCAGACTCTTAGCTGGGACTCCATTCAAGCTGGTAAAATACATTTTAAAATTACTGTTTCACCTTCTATAAATGAAAATTCATTCTTTTTCACACTACACAGGTTGAATAAAAATATATTCACCTAAACTATGGTAATCACCAACAAAATGAGTAAGCTTATCTCCACACTGAAATTCAATCCAGCTATGCAGTTTAAGTGAATAATACGGAATGTTTCAGAGTAACAGCCACAGGATTAATGCAGACACACATACTACGTGCCCTTGCTGGCTGAGAAGGACTACTCCAGTGATGTTTTCCAAAATCACACAACATACCAGAAGCCTAAATCAAATATCTCCCACATCTAAGCAATAGAAAAGAGCCCCCATTTGGTTGAAAATGTTCTGGGGGCATCAACCACCAAAGTACTATATTCATTGTTTCTCATTCAAAACATTTTAGAGCTGCCAAGAATGCTGTAAAAATAATAAAACTTTATATTTTATAAAACTTTCTAAAACATTTTAATATTGAATTAATTAAACACATTAGAGAAGTGGTTCTCAACCAAGAATCATTTTCCTCCCTTCAAAAGACATTTGTCAATGTCGAGACATTTTGGCTGGCACTTTGTGGGGTGGGGAACGCTACTGGCATCTAGTAGGCAGAGGTCAAGGATGCTGCAAAACATCCTACAATACACAGGATCACAGGTCATTCCCCAACCACAAAGAAAGAAAGTTAAGCCACTCAGTCGTGTCCGACTCTTTGCAACTCCATGGACTGTAGCCCACCAGGCTCTTCTGTCCATGGGATTCTTCGTCCATGGGATTCTCCAGACAAGAATACTGGAGGGGGTTACCATTTCCTTCTCCAGGGGATCTTCCCGACCTAGGGATCGAACCCAGGTCTCCCACATTGCAGGCAGATGCTTTAACCTCTGAGCCACCAGGGAAGCCCCAATCACAAAGAATATCTAACCCAAAAGCTTAGTTGGGCCAAAGTTTAAAACTCTTGCATTAGAAGAACAACTACATGCAAGATATACTTTGTGCTGAATGCTGAGAACTCGGAGATAAAAGATAAGAGATGGCTTCTGCTATTGTGAGGCAGTCCATTAAGTGATGAGAACTGGCAGGTAACACTGACAGCAGGCTGTGATAAGTGCTCTGACGGGTGTGTCCAAAAGGTTACTAAAAGCAGAAGAAGCAACTACTTTAATCAGAAGGTCAGGGTTCTTCGCCAGAAGTGACTTCCCAGCTGATATTTGAAAGATTTCATCAAGCAGAAGAGAGTAGGGCATGCCAGCCAAGAGAAATCGCACAGCAAAAACAAGGTAGTGCCACACTGAAGGACTCCAAGGTCACCAGCAAGGTGCATAGGGGTCACCAAAGCCAGAGATTAACATGGCACACCTCCCTTGAGGACTAGTCTCATGTAGACAGGGGAGGTTAGTAATTGAACAGGTAAAGAGGTTTCTATGGAAATTTTAAAAATACCATGCATGGAGTAGAGGAAATGCTAAGGGTAGTAGTTAAGTTGTTCCCACCCTTGGGAATACTTTGGTAAAGTCTGAGCAATGTTAAATGTTTCAATTGCATACATTTGGAACACTGAGTAGATGTAGGTAGAGGGAGGAAGGTGACTGATAGAAATCAGGCTAGTGTCTGTCATCTTCACAGTCAACACAGGCTATTCAGTCTGTTCTTCCTATAGGCTGAGCAGGGGGAGCTGCTGGAGGCTTATAGACAAGGAAATGATACCATGTTAATGTTGGAGTAGCAGGTGCCAGAAGATTATGATGCAGAATGACTTAAAATACTTCACAGGAGAGGTGATGAAAGTCTAAACAAGGCAATGGCACAAAGGAGGAAGATTTTAATATAGAAGTGGTGGAACCCATAGTATCTACTATGAGAGTGACAGAAAAGAAACTATTGAGGTTGGGCAACTCGGTGGGCAAGCAATGAGAAGAGAAAATGGGGGAGCAAAAGCACTTTTACAGCAAGGGTAAAGATGTTCTCATTCGAAGCTCAAGACAACTCTACAAATTACGTGACATATGCAGACACAATAATGCCCAGTTTACAGACAAGTTTAATGAGGCTCTGAGAGTGGACAGGCTTGCCCAGGATCACAGCCAGCATAAAAGAATTGAGATTCAAGAATTCCATGGTAATCCAATGGTTAGGGGACATGGTCCTTTCACTGCCCAGGTCCAGGTTCTATCCCACAAACCACGTGGCTCAGCCAGGAAAAAAAAAAAAGAAAAAGAGAGTAGAGCTCCGGGCTCCCAGCTCCTCATGTGGGTTCCTTCCATGCAGGCTGTCTCTCTAGTCACATCTTATAGCTATAACCAAACCAAATAATCACAACAGATCAATACTGACCAAATTCCTGCAGGCGTCAAAAACCCTGGATAAAATTCCAAATTGGTGATATTAAGTTAGGAGCTTGTCTACTTCCAGGCAAAGCCCAATTTGACTTTCAAGTAAATCCAAGAGAAAATTAACTGTGACTAACTGTAAAATTTAGGACAAATGACTGAATTGTTTTTCTAAATTGTTCTTTATCCAGTCCCTATATGTGATCAGAATAATTCAAAATATACATATTTTAGAACTTCATAAGTAATCACATTGGAATAAATAAAAATTCTAGCAACAAGGTTTAACCCTATATACATCCCCTGGAGGAGGAAATGGCAACCC